>BSBM01001313.1:1667500-2867500 GCA_027924585.1 Larix kaempferi
CACCTTAGTACTTTGCATAATCAAAAGTTGAGTATTCCTAGAAAAAGATTCACCAAGATGTTACAAGGTTTTATAATTCAATGAAAGATTCAACAAGTTTTTACAATATTTTATAATTCAGTGAAATATTCGCCAAGATTTTAGAAAATCTTATAATTTAGTAAAAGATTCGCCAATATTTTAAAAGATTCTATAATATAATGAAATATTAGCCAATATATATATATATATATATTGATAAAATAGCCTTCAAATTTTATTATATATCAGGGAGATTCACCCATTTATTATACATATAAATGTTGGGGGATTCTTAAAATTATCCTTGTTTAAGAATCCAATCTTTAATAGTTTTAAGTGCAATATTTTTGTTGGACAACCTACACCCATAGACTTGAGCCATTAATCATCCTCCAAATATTCTTTGAGGTAAGAGCCTTAGAGAAGTGAAAAATGTTTTTTTATTCCACAACCAACTAAGAATTTAGGTAACACAAGAACTACCACATTATCGAAGCCAAGCCTCTCATATGCCTATTCCCAAACCATAAGAAATGGAGAACTATTCTTCTAAGGCTCTACAAGAAACCTTTGGAATATGTGAAAGTGTCATCCAATAAATTGGGATGGCCTCCAAAACAAATTTGATGGGAACTAGTCTTCCCCCTTAGTCAACCATTGTTGACACCATCTAGAGATTTGTTTTCCAAACACGGTGACTAACCAGTCCCAATCCTTATTCAAATAAGAATTTGGTTTCAAATGGAAACCAATATGATGTAAACCATCATCCAATATAAACCACCTATAGAGAAACAAGATCACGAAGTAAAGCATCTCACCCTCCTCAATCCCTTCACTCAATATGGATGACTTCTCAACATTGATTTTCAACTAGTATAAACACAGTAACGATCAATCATCTCAGCTGAATTTTCCAAATAACTCTTGGTTCCATCATAGAATATTAAAATTTCATTGACATATAATAAGTGAGCAAGCCTGAAATATCCTCCAAATTTAATTCCTTTAAAAGCACCAATCCTTCAAGCATCTAGAATGGATCTACTTAGTCCCTTGGCCACAACTAGAAATAATAGAGGAGACTACAAGAATATTTACCTCAAGCCCCTACTGGGATGAAAAAATTCTGAAGCAACACCATTTAGCATTATCTAGCAATAAATCAAGTTTAAACAACTCATCACCCAATTAATCAAAGGGACATTGAAGCCAAGATGTGTTAGCATCATTCTCATGTACATCTAGCTCACCCGATCATAATATTTCGATATATCTAACTTAACCACAATTGCCTTCAACGTTTTAGAGTTAATGGAGTGCAACCCTTTTGGAACCACCCCCGTAGCCTCATGGATTTGTCTGCTTTCAAAAAATACAAACCATTCCTTAGCCATTGATTATGACATTAGCTTCTTGACCCTCCTTGCTAGCACTTTTTCCACAATTTTATAAATGCAATTACATAGAGAAATCATCCTAAATTCATCAAAATAAAAAGGATTGTCTATCTTGGATATGAGAGCTATAAATGTAGTGTGAAAAAAAACTAATATTTTCCCATGAATTTTGGACTCTTCTATCACACATAGCAGATCATCCTTCAATATCTCTTAAAAAAACCCAAAAAATTCAATGGTCCAACCATTGGGACTTTGGTTCTTGTCTTTTTGAATACTATGCATAACCACCTAAAACTCATCCTTAGTAACCTTAGCCATTAAATCTTGGTTATCTTCTTCATTGAAAAATCTTGGAAAGAATTGAGCAATTCTAACCACTTCAACAATCATGGTTCTTTCTTCTACCTTGAATAAGTTATCGAAGTGAGAAACCCTAGAATTGGTAATGTCCTCAAACCTGTTGACCACATAACCATCCGAATATTTTAGTTTCCATTTAGTTTTTATATTCTTGCAGTGATTAGAGTATTGCTGGAAAAAAAAATATTTACATCACCTTTAGATAACCAAAGAACCCTATTCTTTAATCTCCACTTTGCCTCCTTATCATCCAGGATCTTTCTCTTCATTCCAAATAAGCAATGTTTTTAGTATAATCCTTTGAAATATAACAAACACCCTCATACAGTTACCATTTACTCAACTCTGACTCAATTTGCATTATTTCACTTTCATCCCTGATTTACTTTGCATGATCCTATCTGATATAAACCTATTTGATTCACTTCAAATTCGCATCAAATTGAAATGAGGTTGATTCCTGGCTAGAACCATCTTAGGGAACCCAATAATCTTCCATCATTTGGATATAATATTACATTGTAAGACAATTTGAATTAAATATGAAGGTACATAGTGGCTTGTTCCTGGTGCTAGCCATCTCAAATAGAACTGGAAGGTGATCTAAATCTCGTCCAACATTGACTCATTGTCACATTCTAATGGAATCCCCATCATCTCCTCATAAATTAACAAAACAATCAAATCTCTTAACCACCCGCTTAGGTCCCACCCTCTTATTTCTCCATGTAGGGTTTAGTTTTATAGTTTCAACGACAATCAAACCCACTTCCTTCAATTTTTGTAGAAAATAGTCAAAGAGGTAGTTTGCCCAAGCTAAGGGTCCCCAAATCCTTGATAAACCCAAAGAGAAGTTCAAATCCCCTCCAAGTAAAATATTCCTCTTTCGTAGAAAATAATTTTAGAAAAAAACTCTCCCAAAAAGGAACCACGTTTGAATAGGGACCATAGGCATTCAAGATCATGCAATCTCTTCCCATATCCTAAGAGAAGAGTTTGAGGCCCAAACCTAAGTCAAATACTACAAATTAGAACAATTTAAAACCATTTTGGTACAACCTGAGATCAATCATCTTGATCTTCCCTTGGAATCCAAAAAACAGAACTCCCAAACCCCCAATATCTTTCCCAAATCCTCCACCACTAGACTACCCTCACACATAACCTCTTGAAATAATAAGATATATGGATTATGTGACTCCACCAAGCACTTGATAGATAACTTTTTTTATGTGCTAACCAAACCCTTTTAATTTAAGGAAAGACAAATATTGATAAAACCCCATCAAGGGTGTTTTCCTCTCTAATAACCCCAACCAAGAACAATTGTCTGCCTACAACCATCTCATACACAACCTTTTCTTAGGCACAAAGAATGTGTTATTTCTGGCCTCTTCCCCCATACCTTATACCCTTAGGTTTTTTCCCTATACCCCATGAATCCCGGGGATATCCTCCTCATAGCTCCCTTTTGAGACATTAGGTTGTATTTGAAATTCCTCTCTCATTAACGAAATGAGAAACTCTATCCTTCCTAGAGGCCTATTCATAACCTAAATAATTTGGATCTGCCATAAACCTAGATGAAGGAAGGATCTCATTAGAGCTACTTCCTCAGACCAACTCCTTTAGGGATAAACCCATTCTCCCAAAAAAACCATGTTGGTGCATAGAGGGAAGACCCGAGTTCAAACATGAAAAGACCAACAAAGCCCCTAGGTACTATCCCATACGACATCACCTATTAAACAGATGAAGTCTCACCCGAGGCATCCGAAGGGGGACTGTAGGAACCAATTTTCTATAGACATGAAGGGTCAGGAGGAAATTGTATCATTTATATGCATATACACCATATTTCTAATAGCATAATAAACATAAACATTTTCAAATCTATCAATCAGAAACACCATTCATAATCAAAAGTAACATTTGTGACATCACATTCAAAAGCATTCAAAATCATACAACATTGCACAAAAATGGTCTCCAAAACATCTTCATTATATTATTAGTCATCCATAACCATACCTCTCCTGTGCATTGCACAATAGAAACCCTAGACAAAAGAATATCACAAACAAACCAAAAATATGACTAACGGACCAAAACCCTAACTACTTTCCCTCTTTTGCACTCTTCTTCCCATTTGCTTCATGTGCATGGTCCACATCTTTGCAAGCGTTCTCCAAATTTGGTCCCTTCTTGATCTCGATCCATCTATCCCCCAACACTCACCTATGGCTCATCCCGAGCCACCTTGTTTGCTCAGCCAAAATTTGAGTCCATGTTCATAATTCTGCTTACTTTTTTGGTTGTACTACTGCTACTAATTCTGCAGGGCTGCCTGTACTATCATGAACTTCTCCTTCATTTCTTCTTCTTTGACCAAAATTGCTTCTTTTATTTACTCACTAAGAATTATATTCAAATTTTATGTGCGTTCCTTGGTAGTTTCCTTAACCTACCCATGTACCTACGCAAATTGTTCTGCAACTTGCATTACTTGCTCATGTAAAGGCTTTAGCTTGTTGGCTATCCTTTGTCACTCTTCTCAGATCCTGCTTACTTCCATCTTTTTCTTTCTATATTTCCCCATCTTGGCCATATTTTCCATGACTAGTAGGGTATTCAAACTATGGTGCATCTTCTGTTCCGTTTCTTATGCAACCTGAAACCTTTGGTCTACTTCCTTTAATTTTTCATTTGCGACCAATTGTGCCCATAGCTGAGTGATTTCTTCATGCAACTTTTCACACTTTAATTCCAACGTCTTGATGTTACCTACTGCAATGTTCAATATTTCATCTCTTTTTTTGTGCTCTTCTCTGACCTCCAATGGTGTCTCTGGTTGTTTCTTTGCTTCTAGCTTCTCAATATTACAACGTAACCCCTGAATGGCTTCCCATATGCTTGTTACCTTCTCTTCTGGAGCAGTATCCTCTTCTATCTGCACCTTTGGTATATTTCTACATACTTCCTCAACTACCTTTTGCAATATTGTATTCTTTTGTTGGATTTCGTATACTTATTTCTTTAGCTCATCACTCTTCGTGGTTACCTCTTCTACCTCCTTCTGCAGTTCTGTTGTCTTCTATGTAGTTTCCTCTTTCTCCTTTCGCATTTTCTGGCATTCCTCCTCTAATGCTTTTTTCTCATCTTGGTTTCTATACCACTCTACTGTGGCTACCTCATGTCACCCTCGAATCTCCTACACTATAAATGAATACCCTATATGCATCTCCTCCATAGGTAATCGCGACAAGACTATCTCTATCAGGCTTATTATGAATTATGACTCCTGCTTCTCGTGTGTGGGAAATACTAGCACCGTTGTTGAATTCTTTACTCCTTGTTGTGGTTCTGTTGTAACCTGCATCTGTATATCTAGTTGTGCTTTTGTTTTGTTATGTCCTTCTTCCTTCCTAATCCTCATCAATAATTGTTTTATTGTCGCAAACTTTTCTTTGACCTTCATATAAATATCCTCTTGTTTAGTGGCAAGATCTTTCATTTCTTCCCTTGTAGCTACCCTTTCAATAAATTCTTCAGTGACATTCTTAACCTCCCAACCAATATGATCCATATCATCTTCTATCAACACCTAAATAGAGCTGGGATTCATTGTTTTCCTTTTCGTCCTCATCGAGTCTTCGGGGAGGTCTTTTTAATTTCTTTGCTTAGTCTACACAGTCTGATGTGTAGTGTCTGGGAGAATTTCTAGACTGTCGATCTCCTCCTATGTAGACTTAATTTGTGTTGTAATGTCTTCTTGTTGTCCAGACTACTTCTGTTGTGTGGATTCTTCTTCCTCTGCTACCGGAACCCACCATGTTGGATTCCATTCATTTATAATGTGACTGATATCTTCCTACGAGGGCCTAAACATTGTAGGTAACCATTGCTTCTCAGGATCTATTTTTTCCTACACATAGATATGATGTATCCCTTCCTCAAAAAACAAAATCCCCTTGTGGCTTGTATGCATCCATTATCCAAGGTTGTATGCAAATAATTCTTATAATGGCATCTGCAATATCTTCATTATACAGGAAAAATCTATGTTGTTATCTATCTTCGTGTGCTTGTTCTCTGTATACCATAAATGTGTATACCTTGCTACTAGAAAGGGATTCATGTTCATGTTAAAGAATATGCTATCTACTAGCTCCTTCCTTCCTACTAGTGTAATGCATATTAATATACAAGTGTAAAAAAAAGGTGTACCTTTCTTTTGCGCATCCCGACAGTTTGTCAAAAAATAATTAAGGAGGATTGCTGACCAATTCATTTGTACTCCTTCAATGCACTGAGTTGCTGCTGCAATTATATCTGTTGATGCTTGGCCTTTGTAGCCCTTCCGAAATATTTTACAAGTTAATATCTGAACTACAAACCTTACTTCTTTGTCATTGATATGATCGACTGACAATTCTCTGCCAGCTCTTTGTGTACCATATTTTTTCTTCATTTTCTTCGCAAGGGGTTTCTCCTAATTCTTATCGAAAAGGGCACTCACATCTTCTCCCCTAGTTGGAAATCCAGTTATTTGTTGTATCAACTTAGCATCTATGGACACCTCTCTTTGCAACCACACAGGACCACCATGCATGCATGATAACAACAAATTCACGCACTACTTCACCTACAAGGTCCTCCCGAAAGTGCGTTCAGTGAATTCAGGACGCATGTCTTCCACAATCTAACTGAACATGTATGAATATCCAATTCAACTAGTGCTCTCGGGTCTAAATTGATCTTTCTGTTCATGTAGTTTCCATTCACCAACTCTAGAAACTTCTCTTCATTGGTGATATCATGATCAACGAACTGAAACTTGTGTAAAATTCCTAGTAGATTCTCCTCGACTAGCACCTCCTTTGGCATCTTCGACATTGGTATATTTGTCGGCTATGTATTTGGTAGGGTGACCGACTTCGTATTCATATTCCTCGGTGGAATGTAGTCGTGAGGGAACTTCACGGGATTTGATGTTAATGTTAATGGTGTCTAAGCAGTCCCTATATGCAGTCCTACTTCTAGGTTCTTTATTTTGGTTTGTCTTCTGGGTGCCATTCTTTCCTGGGTGCAAATTTCAACTGCTAACCTTCCTTCTTCTCTCAAGATCACTTTCTATTATGCTTTTAGTGACTAATGACTTCTGCAGTTTCTCCCAGTCACATTTATAATTTTTCCACTGGCTTGCGTGAGGGGTTAGGTGCCACTTACTATTTTGATTGCCTTGGGTTTGCCATCATTATCTCTCGATTTTCCCATATCCCCCTTAGATTTGCTTTGATTCGTTCCAAATCCATTCAACTATCACCCGGTCGCCGTCGATTTTCTCATTAATGCCGCCACTTCTCGGTCTTTTCACTACTTTTTAGTCTTTAATGCTTCCCACGTACTTCTCTATCGTGATCCCTTGTCTATGCACAACCTGTTCTGCGACAGATCTAGGAGTCTCTTATAACATCTTCTTTTGGATTCTCTTCTTCCTTTTCTTTATTTCCTTCTCTTTTTTTCATGTTCTTGTACTTACTACATGGAAGGATGGTTGTCCCTATACAGTTTCAGTCGGCTTCCATTGACAAGTCCTTCTTTAATTTCTCCATCCAAATTCTACAATTGGACAACTCCTTATGTGACAAAATTTATAACATAGGGCACCAACCAATTCATTATGAACTTACCTAGGTGTTTCTGGTACTTACTGTCATACAATATCACTAAATATCCCCTATGAAATTGTTTATGCTTGATGTTCCTATCATGCCATGCTTTATCGCATGCGTTTTTCACTTGTTGATGATAACATGCGATAAAGTTGTCTTCTTCTAGCTACATTAGGTATTCTATTATCTTCTCTCTTGTATTCTTATCCATCATTCATGTCATTGATGCAATGGGAAAAATAGGTACAATGAACTTCATAGGCATGACTGCATCTTTCCCATATACTAATCTGAAGGGTCTTTTCCCAGTTAGCTTCTTGCTTGTAGTTATGTAAGCCCATAATACTGCAAGAATCCTAAGATCCCAATCATCTCTATTAACATTGCAAATATTGTCAGTGCAGACTCTATTATTTTATTGAATGCTTCTATTGTCCCATTTTCTTAATGATGATATGGTGTACTCTTATGATGGTATATCTTAAATTATGTGACAAGTGCCTCAATTGTCTTATTCAAAAATTGAGTCCCCTGGTCACTCACTAGGATCCTCGAACAACCAAACCTTGTTACCACCTTCTCAAATAGGAATCGCGCAGCGGTCTTTGTGCTACAATCCATAACTATTTCTACTTCGGCCCATCTAGTCAAATAATCTGTCGTGGCAATGATGTATCTTGCTCCTAATCTCTTTGTTGGGGGATTAATAGGTCCAATAAAGTCTACTACCCATTTCTCAAAGGGTTGTAAAGTAATCTGCGGGACCAATGGCATCTCATCTCTTCTTGATGGTTTTCCAACTCTTTGACAAACATCATAGGCTTGACAGTACTCCTTTGCATCCCTATGTATTGTGGGCCACTAGATCCCTGCACACAATATCTTTTGTGATGTTGATTTTCCTACATAGTGGCCACCGACAACTCCTTCATGAGTTTCTTCCAATATCGTAGGACTTTTGTGTTCTAGTATACATCTTCTCAATATCCCATCTACACCCAACTTATACAAGTTTCCCACAATTAGTTTATAATCAACTTCTTTTACCACTAATTGTTTCTTCCGCGCAACAGTATATTCTGATGGAGCAGTCCCAGTGCCCAGAAACTACACAATTTCTGTGAAATATTCATCTACCATGTGTATTGCAAATATGTGTGCATCCGGCAATTTTTCATCTAATGTCCCAACATATTCTACTGATGATAGCCGCAAAAAATGGTCTAGACCAACATTCATCTTTCCTGGTTTCATTATTACTTCAAATTCATAGTCCTGGAATAGTAGCAACCATTTATAGATTCGCCCCCCCAACACAAGCTTATTGACTAAGTATTTGAGTACATAATGGTATGTATAAATTCTAAAATGTGATCCCAGTAGATAGTGTCTATACTTCTGCAGTGCATAAACCATAGCCAACCCTTCGCATTCTGTGGTAGTGTAATTATGCTCTGCATTTGATAGTTTCCTACTTGCAAATGCAATTGGATGGTCTAAATATCCTTCCCCTATTTGAGCCAATACTGCACCTAAAGCAATAGATGATGCATCTACATGCACATGAAATTCCTTTTTACAATCTGGAAAAACTAATATTGGTGCACTTACTAACCTATGTTTTAAGATATCTAAGCTTCGTTGGCATTATTCATTCCAATTGAACTTGACTTCTTTCTTCAACATCTATTCCATAGGTGCAGTGATCTCCACATATCCCCTAATTAATTTTCTATAATATCCAATATGTCCCAATGTTGCTTTCAACTATCACACAGATGTAGGTGGTGGTAAATTTATTATAGCTATCTTTGTAGGGTCTACCAACATTCCTTCCTTACACACTACATTTCCTAGTACGATTCCAAATGGCATGCAAAAAATACACTTCTTCAAATTTAGAGAAATATGATACTGTCAACACTTACCTAACATCAAACGCAGAAGTTCAATGTGATCCTTCAACAAGCTAAAGACTGTCCAATCATCCAAGTATACCTCTAAAAATTTGTGTATAAACTCCTTGAAAGTTGCGACAACAATTCTTGAAAAGGCAGTCGGTGCATTCTCTAAACCAAATGGCATCATGATGTATTGCAAGCAACCCCATTCTGTCGCAAAGGTAGACTTGTGTCTATATTCTTTGGATATCTTAATCTGGTGATACCCATAAAATCCATCTGTGAATGAATATCCTTCTTGTCCTACCATATTCTCTAGTACTTTGTCTATAAAAGAGGTTAGAAAATGATCATGCGGACAAGCATCATTTAGTTTGCGCAAATCAAGACAAATTCTTATTCCTTTATTCCTCTTATATTGTATAACCATAGGGTTGAACCATTCAAATTCTGCGACAGGTTCTATAATGCCAGATTCCAACATTTGATCAACTTTAGCTTTTATCTTTTCTTTGTATTTTGGATTCAATCTATAAGGTATTTGCTTGACTGTATTTGCATCTGGTTTCAATGGAATCTTCATTTCTCCTAATTCTCCAGCAATTCCCTTCATTTCAAAAAACATTGTGGGAAACAAATCTTGATACTCTGATAAAATATCAATGATCTTCTAGACTGTTTCTTCATTCCAATAATATTTGATACTTGCATACTTGGGTTTTTCCTCTGTCCCACTGTTGACCTTGCGTGTATTCAATGATTGGGCATAATCTTGGACTTCTAAGGAAGGACCTTCCACTGCAAGTTCCCCCTATGTCTCTATGATTTGTATATTTCTTGGATGTTCATCTTTTTCACTTTCTTTGGCCATGTTATAACATTCTATCAATTTTGGGTGAACCTGTGACTACATGTTGCATCTTCCAATAAGATTCTGACTCATTTATTGGGAAAATTTTCTGCTTAATTAATTATAATGTTGCGTCAACATTCAGATTGCCATATTCAAAGCTAAATGTGACCACAAAGTTCTGCGACAACTCTTCCCACTCTATTTTGCCTTTGCGCACTTCTAGTTATATGTACTAGTTAATGGGGACAATATATAATGGGTGAATAAACATGTGTACCCATTCCTGTTGAGGTACAACCCTCCATTCCTTAACAAAACTAGTAATATGATCTTTAGGATTACTCAACCCATTATACTTTGGTATAGTTAAATACATCTAAGAGTCAAATCTTATCTGCATCAATCTCTTATAGTGCTACCAGTTTTCATCTTTACTTTTGTGCGTGCTCCAACATCCCACTGGGGCTGCTCTAAGTGCAACATCTAGTGCTAGCATTCTTTGTTTCTCTAGGATCCGTGATTCAAAATTTACTTTAAAAGAACTTACCCTTTTTAATCCATCAAATCTAGGTGGTTCACATACCTCAGTACCAATCCAGCACAAAGATCATGCTAGCCCATCGCATCTCCGGGTAGATACTTCATGTCTCCTTTGCTGCCAATCCTCTAAGGCTTCCTCTAAGTTATATTCACAGGATGTGATACCGAACCAACTTAATACACCATCTGCGGATTCACATAATCATCCATCCATGCAATCATGTTGTATAGTTGATTGATCCCTCCAGCCTCATAACTACTGGTCCTCCACATAACATCTGGATTCATTTGGATCTAATGGGGAAACCACTCTCAAATCTCCAGATTCAAACACCATTTGTCTTCTTT
The DNA here is from genome assembly GCA_027924585.1 of Larix kaempferi. Lineage (NCBI taxonomy): Eukaryota > Viridiplantae > Streptophyta > Pinopsida > Pinales > Pinaceae > Larix > Larix kaempferi. The sequence goes on from BSBM01001313.1 coordinate 1,678,602, forward strand.
TCAAATTGATAATTGCTTGGTTATAAAAAGCTCAATCCATCCCTAGTAATGTTGGATATGGTCTGCTATTATAATCTATTTCAATATCAAAATATGCTAGGCTACGCACGCCATCAATATCAATTGTTATTCCTTCAAGCCTCTCAATAGGATATATTTTAAGCTGATTGGCCAGTCGTAACTATAAAGGAGACCAAACCATCTTAGGTTTACCTAGAGCATCCCAGTTTTGCTTTGGAAATGTTAATTTTTTATCTTTAATTTAGAAATGCAGTAGTACTTGAAATCAAATAAAAATGATACACATAAGCAATCACATTCGACACATGAATTTACCCTGGGGAAACCCTCTATGACTTGAGGGAGAAAAACCCAACAAAACATTCCTTAGTATATTGATAGATAGCAGAGAATGTATTTTACATCAAGTACCCTTGGTGCAGTTACACAGCAAGAGAAAGATAAAGAAGAGAGGCTCAAAATAATATCCTCTTCCTTGCCTTCAAGGGAGAAGTGAATTCTCTTCACATTTAATTCATCAATCCTGTATAACATATTTATATATTCTTCACATGCATCGGCCTCTATTTGTATCTTCTGACTTCATGATGAACTCGCCCTCCATTTGGATGTATCAATCTTGCATGAAGAAGAGCGCCCTAGTTCTCATGCAGTGCATTAACTCACTAAACTGAGCCTTAGGATGAACTCTCCCCTTAATTGAAATCTTTCCCACTTAGTTAGGTGTCTAACTTAAGTGTCGTCATGCAAGTGTCACAACTCAAGTGTCGTCCTTTAGTTTAACATAGATGTCGTATTTTAGTTTAACATAAGTGTCATCATGTAATAACACTTAGTTAACTAGATATTCTTTGTTATCACTTAGTTAACTCTCTTTAACTGATTCTTTCTTGTTAACATCACTGTAGTGATCAATTCAAGTTCTCCTTTGATTTGCTAAAGTTTAAAAAATCGAATTCTCTCTTAATTCATTCTTTTATGTGCAATCTGAATTCTATAATATCTTATCACATATTATCTTTATCTCTTGTCTTATCTACATGGTCCACATGTGCCAGCTTAATTATCATATCAAATATACCAAGGATATTTTCCCAATGATGTGATCATATTGTCCTGCTATCGTTCCAAGTAGTTATATGCTAAAGTAATTCACTCTAGGGGTGGCCAGTCCCTAAGGGAGACTTAATAACTCAACCATGGTTAATAGTGCATCACACACCATACATGATTCAACATGCAAAGCATCACCTCAACACATGAGGATCTGTCTTGACACACAAGACCTTAGCCTTGACTAGCAAGATTGTACACCATCACTTTGACATACAAAGCACTTGTCTCAACACATTAAGCTTAACCATTCTTGAGTCCAACTCAATATTCTTCTCCAAGTTTCCTGAGTCCAACTCAAGATCCTATAAGGCACTACCTCAACACACGAGGCTCAATCTTGACACACAATATTGACCTAGAGAATGAATCATGATGTTGTAACTTTAACAAGAAATAATTTCACATCTTATCCCAAGTCTAATATAACATAATCGATGTCATATTCTCCTATTTGCATGCGTAATCTAAACTCCTTACTGGTTCTTCTTCTGCGTCGAATGTTATTTACTTCTTTATACCCTTCCCTTTATTTTGCACATTGATCTATTATCTTATGTATGGTATTCATAGTTGGATCCATCTTTAACTAATTCCTTGCAACTCTTCACGAAACTTTCTACAGTGCTTACCTTTTTCTTTGATTCTCCTGAAACGACATAATCGTATATAGGAGGCATATTATAGACCAAACAACCATCCTGAATATCTGGCATAGAAGACTCACCCTGGTCCAATTGTTGCAGTTCATCTCACACATAAACATAAGTTTCATTTTCCCTCCCGGGATCAAATTTTGTTCAAGATGCTTATGCCTTGCTAACCAGGGGTATTTTTTGATTCTCCACACTTATCGCATCTACTCCAGTTTTGACTCCTCCACATGTAACTATGTCTACCTTCTTTTGCTCCTCCCAAGGTTCTGCAACTATCATCTATACATTTTGGTGTTGGTTCTAATTCTGATTTGGGCTTGGATTATGATTATGATTCTAATTCCTCCTCTCCTTCCATCTAACTATTAATTGTGGACAATCCTCTATCACGTGATCTAGTGCATGGAAATATAAACAAGTAGAACATGGGTTCGTACATTCTCATGCAAAATGATATTCCTGGCCACAATTATAACATATTACAGGGCCCCTTCCTTGGCCATATCCCCCAAATCCTCCTCTTCCACGTCCTCAAAATCCTCCTCTTCCACCCATAATATACCCTCCTCTTCCAGCTGGTGCATTATATTGTGCTGCTCCTTCTACTACTCCAGGGTTCGCTTGGAATCTGTATAATTCTATATTTATTTCCCTCATTATGTCTAACATGTGGAAATCCTTTTCATCGTGCCCTATCGATTTACAAAATTTGCAGAATAAATTATGAGGTGTAGTATGATGTAAGTATGATACATATTCATATTCGGACAATTATTTCTCGGATGGCCCCAAGCCTTACAGATATCACACCAGGATCCTCCTCGGTGTCCTGGAACCAACGGATTCAGATGACCTACTGCCAAATAGTTTGCAACCATGGGGCATTATCCCCTACGATGACCTTATGTATTATAAGTAGTACACCATACTCCTTCGCGCTTCTCCTTCCCTTTGGTAATATCCTGCATATGCAAGGTCAAATCCTGTAATTGTGATTGAAATTGAGCCATACATGAATTAGTGTCTATTGCAAGGGAAGCTTCTAATTTCAATGCTAGTTCCAGTGCATCCCTCTGTGTTGTGAGTTCCTACTGCGCCAATGATTGATGAATGTGCGGTAATAATGAAACAATAAACCATTATTTATGTTTCTTCGAATGGACTTCGAAATGCATCTGATCTAACAATCTCTTGAATCTTTGATCAAAGCTTCATACTGTTTCATTTGACATCTGTTTAATTTCCTTCAGTTCCATAATACACTACAACTCGGACATAGGCTTCCAGAATTTTGTTTTGAATTCATCATATATCTATGTGAGGGTTCTAAATTGTCCCTATGGTACAGAATTTTGATACTTCATATACCAATGTAATTCTCTCTCTCATAATGTAGTTCCCAACTGCGCTATCTTTTTAGCTTCGTCTTGGACCTATTTTACATCCCAGATATTATTACACAGAAAAAAAATGTTGCTTTGGATCTTTTCTTTCCATTCCCATAAAATATAGCCATCCTAAGTGTCAGATCGAACATCTTTCTTCATGCTATGTTTGGCTGCGTAGGATTTGTCTGACCACTTCTACTACTTTTTCCTTTTTTATTTCTACTACCATTGCTATTTGCACTAACTAACACTACTTTAGCTACTGAAATAGGTGTGACTTATGATAATGGAGACGCACCTGAGGTCATAGGTTCCACACAGATTTGGCTCTGAGTAGGGATTCCTTCCTCCTTCTGATTAAGCTGGTAATCCCTTCTTTCCACGCATGATTTCCATTCAGTCAGGTATTCTACGCAGTAATCACTTTCTTCGAACTCACTATACTGCTCCTCTCTCTCAGTCGCAATCCTCTTCCTATCTCTCCTAATTTTTTTCCACTACACAGGAATCCCACTTCTATGTCTGCCATAATTTCTCCTTTAATCATCCTTAGCTCATTCGTTCCACCTTCATCTTTCCTCCCATACTCTCAAACCCTTCTCTGGTCATCCCCCAATTCCCCGATGTGCACAAAAAAATTAGTGTTGAGATTCCATCATCATGCAACCATTGTCGCACAATAACATCTTAATCCAAGTATTTATTTGACCAATATATCGTCCACACGGTCCCTTTAGTAACTTTACCTCCGCATCATAGTAGGATCTTGTCCCACTTATGGAAAACTCAACAATGTACCCTTCCAATACACTATCTATCCAGAAATCAATTGTACGTGAGATAAGGTTACTCATAGTTTTCAATCACTGGATATTTTTAGGGTTAAAATTTCTCGGAATCGAAGGATTATATCTTGGATTCGTATCCACCAATATAAGCAACCAATCTACTAGTATTGTAGGGAACTCACAGAAAAATATTTCATGGAACTCTGAAAATACATACCTTCCCAACTAGTCCTCTTCACTTAATCCTGGATTAGGGTTTTATTCTCGTGCAAACTCATGTTTTTTCTCATCTAGCCATTGATATATCTCTTGTCTATTTGGCCTCCACATCCCCTTCAATATCCGATATGGGTCCCGGAAACATAACCATTTGTTGGCGCGTGGAGGGTAGACTCGAGTTCTAACATTAAAAGACCAACAAAGCCCCTAGGTACTGGCCCATACGACATCATATGTTAAACATATGAAGTCTCACCTGAGGCATCCGAGGGGGGAATGTACAAACCAGGTTTCTTCAAACATGAAGGATCCAGAGGCAATAGTATCATTTCTGCGCACATACATCAGATTTCTAACAGCATAATAAACATAAACATATTCAGATCTATCATTCAGAAACACCATTCATAATCAGAAGTAAAATTCATGACATCACATTCAGAAGCATTCAAAAGAATCCAACATTGCATAAAAAGGGTCTCCAAAACATCTTCATTATATTATCAATCATACATAACCATACATCTCCTACACACTGCATGACAGAAACCCCAGACAAAAGAATATCACATTAGTTCCCCTTTCTCTCTCTTATCTTCTCTTTTCCACCTATATCTTTATCTATCTATCTACTACCTATTTATATTTTTTCTAGTGGGGGACCAAATCCCACAAACAAACCAAAAATATGCATAATGGTCCCAAACCCTAACTACTTTCCCTCTTTTTCGCTCTTTCTCCTATTTGCTTCATGTGCGTGGACCACATCTTTGTGTTTTTTCTCCAAATTGGTCCCTTCTTGATCTCACTCCAACAAACCACATGAATCCCCACATGTAGACCAATTCCCAAATGTCATATTTCTATGAGGGGAAGGTATTTAGTGTAAAAGGAATAAATTGGTTAACAACATACTTTTTTTTCTTAAATAAATGGGAGGATTAGAATATATCCCATTTGCACCAGCTATCTGGTACTTAATAGAAGCTTCACTGGTGGAGAATACAACCACCCTCTTAGGATTTTCCCCATGCTGGAAGATCTCAAATCTAGACCCTAATAACAAATCACCTCCCCCCACATTTCCCATGTTCAAGATTGGAAGCAAGAGCATCCTCTACGATTTTTCTTTTAATTCCACAAGGATTATTACTTACCTTTGTCTCGTCCACTTTGAAGCCTGAGATTCCTATTTTCTTATCCAAACCTAACGTCAAAAGGGAAGACAACAATTTGCAACAACATGTCCATAATCGTGACAATGATTGCACCTAAAAGGAACCCCAAGGTATTATAGCACATGAACATGCTTGCGTAGACATTTTGGAGCACAATGGAGTCCACCGATCCCTCTCTTAAATCCATACTAACTAGTATTATTTCCATTCTCATTGATCTTGACTCCACAAAAGACATATCCGCCTCTAATAAATGTCCCAATGAGTCCTCAATCACTTTGAAAATTTTTATAGACCATAGATCAAGGGGAAGGTTTGAGTTTCAAATTCGTTTAACGCAACTCCTCTTCAATCTTAACCCAAACCGAAACCTAGGCAGCCAATTCTTTCTCTCCTTGCATCAGAAAAATGGGTCCATCATTTAAGTACAAGGTCACTAGAATCCCAACTTTATGAGCACATGAGAATATTGGAAGCATCTGTCATTATTTGAATTTGAAAATCAATCCATCCCCATGATAGAATCATAACACCAAGAAAGTATTCTAGAGTATCATTCCAAGAGTCCATCAACTTCCGTTAAACCATGCTAACTCACTTGGAATCCCAAAAATCTACCCACCAAAGTTGTATCCCCTATATTTACTACTTTTTAAAGATCAATCACAATGCCCAACACTAAATTAACATGGCATTCCTTCCTCTTAATGCACTTCTTGCACCTTTTGGGAGACAAACCTTGGCCTTCCTGAATATGTTCCTTTGACTTGGACACATTCTAGTGCTCCAAATTGCAAGGTTGGAAAGATTCCCTTTTCCCAACTAGAGACCCGCACAATTCTAAGAAATTGAGTGTCCAATGAAACCTATCTCCCAAACCATGTCATCTTCTCTAACAATCACCGACACAAATCGATCCATCGATTATTGATCTAGATCTTGGGAGCTGAGAACTAGAAGGATTGAAAGCCAAGAGAGGAGGAGATTAAGCATGCATATATGTCATAAAATTCACATGAAAAAAAACATATGAAGTGAATGGGAGGTGAGGCTCAAAGAGGAGCCCCACCTCTGAAACTAATTACCAATAAGTCACTCAGATCTAATTAATCTCACAATGAACGATAGAAAATATGAGAGAAACCAAAATGAGTAACTTCTTATTATGAGAAGGCTTGCTAGGCCTTTATATAACATTATTACAATGTGTCTTGAGGCCATACCATGGACCAAAACTATGTGCTACCAAATACCATGGACCAAAACCACGTGCTACCAAATACCATGGATATGAGAGGGTGGACTCTCCATTTAATTATTTTATGATAAATGGGAGAGGGTGGCCTCTCCATTTAATGCTTTTATGGCTTATACATCCGAATTTAGACCATATGCCCCCTAAAATTCGGATCAGTTATGGTGTCGAAGACATGATGAGGGGTTTGATAAATGAGGAAGTGTTAATACCTAGACTAAAATTGTTGTTAAAATCATCTATCGATGGCATCGAGAGGGTATGTTCATTTGCTTTTTCTAACACCACCATTCCATCACTAGCCCCAAGGATGTCAGATAGTAAATTCCCATTTGCAATCCCTCCAATGTGACCTTAGGATCTCCTTCTGAATAGATATCCAAAGTAGTTTCCAAAAAGGAGGAAACCCCCATCAAAACAAGGTCTCCCCTCTATTATACCTATATTTTCCGCCATAGGCATTGCAGGGATGTTCTTAGATGTTATGAGGTTGAAATTTTAGAATTGAGTAAAAATCTCGTAATTATTCCACAAGGAACTAATTATTTTGTCACATATTAGAATGAGAGATAACAAATCAAATTTCCTAGTTGGATTGTTTGATGATAACCAAACAAGCAATCAAAAGATGAGAAATAAGGATGGCCTAGATCTGGATGGTTGTCCTATAGCTTATTCACATCAATAGGATCCAATGTAAATCCAATTGAAGAGATTTGGAACCTGCGCACAAGAAGAACAATACACTTCACAAATCTGATGGCTAGATAACAAAATGAACCATAAACCACTTCAGATCTATCAAGAGTTAATCCTTATCAATTTATTAGGAAGATTGAACCTTCCGACCAACATGCATCACATACAATTCACCATTGAACATCATATTAGGGAGGTCGGGCGGAGGAGGAGAGAAATCTATTTTATTACCAATAATCGACAATAGATTATAAAGATCTTACAAGAAAATAAGTCAGATTAGCATTTTTCTTGAGAGAGTGTTATTTTAGAGAAAGTTGGATTGAAGTGAGAATCAAACATATTAACACAACTAATATAATTGTTAGTTTTAAATATTTAAAGATAGTTGGTTAATAATACTAGGTACTATTTGGCATAATCAACTATGATCATTTATTTTACTTATTAAAAAATTAATATTAAAGAATAAAACATTGATATAATTTTTTTACTATAATTTTTGTTTTGTTTTTAAGCTTATTAAAAAAATTATTTCAAGTTTGTTAAAAAAAAATTAATAAATTTATTAGTAATTTTTCTCATATTTGCTAATATTTGATATTTTACTATATTTTGTTTATTGAAGTGAGTAAGATAATTTTCTTTATTTTAAGAGACCTTATTTATTCTTCATTTCTTATAAGATTAAGGAACCTTATTTTCTTTTTCATTTCTTCACACCTCTAAAACCATGCCTTAATTTACTCTTCAAACCTATCCATTCCTTAAAACCTTGTTTGTTGCATAAAACACGTTAAAACCTTGTTTGTTGCATAAAACACGTTGTGTGATCTTCATTCTTATGTTTCTCAAGGTGCATCCAAGAGCGTGAAGGATAAATCAAACAAAGATGAGATGTGAGAAGAGGGGTGTACTATGGTTTTGATACAATCCATTAAAGAATTTTTAAATTTATTGTTGGAATGAAATAATGTGGCAGTAACTATACACAATGGATTAAGGATGTAAAACTTATAGTTCGAGAGTTACAACATATGCGGAAGTCAAAGAAATATAGTAGCATCTCCTCGAAGAATAAACGTCCTTAATGTAGTTGTTGGTTTAGAGTAGCAATATATGAAATTGTTGGTTATTATTCAAACCACATCATGACAAAAGCCTATATAGAATGGAAGAAAACAGATAATATATGTCATTCACTTCTTTTTTTTTAATATTTCTTCATATTAAGGGAAAATGTCACAAATGTGTATTAGAATATTGATTATTTTATTATAACATATGAAAATCAAATATGTTCAAAAATTGTTTATATATATATATATATATATAATTAAATTCAACTTAGGTAATGTTGTTGGCAAAATTATTATTTAGCTATATTTTTTTAATAAGGAATTGAAAATTATAATATATTACCTCATCAAGTTGTGTTTTAGAAAACCTTAGTTGTGGTGGCAAGTCTCTTCATCTACAGGGAGATTCTTGCTCATGGATCTTCCCCCTGATCTTGATCCTAGGGCAATGAATAGGAGTATCGATTAAGCATTTAGAGTTTTGGTCGCCTCTCAACCCCTCCCCCATCTGGAGATTTGGTACCCTCTTCTAGATTCGTGAAATTGGCATAAGTGATGGAGGTCAATCTTTCCTCTGCAACTACAAAAAGGAAGGCTCTTGGATGGTCTGAACGAGGAGTGGTGGGACTCTATACTAATTTATGGCCTTCCCCTAGAGCCATGGAGATTCGGGTGGAAAAAAAATGGCACCCTCTTATCTATGGAAGGATGCAACATCACTTATGTGGTCAAGGATACTATGCCTTCCTCTTAGAGAGGAAGGAGGATAGAGATTTCATTTTTCGAAATGGTCCTTACTTTATGGGTCCTCAACGGATGTATCTCAATAGGTGGAACTTGTCCTTTGACCCAGAAAAGGACATTCCTTCAGTTGTTTCGATGTGGGTGAAGCTTCCCCATCTTCCTCTTCACCACTAGTAAGATGAGGATTTGGCAGCCATAGGCAACTTGTTGGGAAATACATTGATAGATCTGAGCTAGAACCCCCAATGTTTGCTTGTACCCAAATCTGTGTAGAAGTAGATCTGTAAAAGGGCTCCCAAAAGCTATAAATATTTCTATGGATGAATGGACCCATGTGCAAAAGCTTGGCTATGAGCAGTTTCCATTCAAGTATAAAGTGTGCCATGAGTATGGCCACTTTGCCAGAAATTGTCCAAAAGCTCTAGCCAAGGAACCAATCAAGGAACAAGAGGAAGGATGGCAACATGTCTTGAAAAAGGGAAGGAAAAATCCAGGCCCCCTTGTTAAGGACTCTTTGGTGACCCCTTCAACAAACTAGTTCTAGATTTTATACAATGCATAAGATGGGGAGTAGGTTGGGGAACATGTTAATTAGGATAAATTTTTGATAGAGTCAAGATCAAAGGTATCTAATGCAGAAGAAGGGGAGAAAGCAGATATTCAAGACATATAGGAGAATCACTCTAAGGAGTTGTACCTCTAAGCCTATGTCTGAATGCCAATCCTTGAAGAGATATGTATGGAAAACCGATACATCTCTTGTTCCTCAAGAACCATAGTGGGAAGTAAATACCTCTCAAGGAAGCGAAGCGTCATGAATGGGAGGGGTAATCACCCACCAAAATCCAAGCAACCACTGGAGGAATCCATAGATGACTTGGAGGAAGTTCGAACCACGCAAAAAAAAGTAGGAAGAAGGACTTTAAAGTAGTAGAGAGAGGAGGAGGAAACAAAAAAGAAAATATTAGGTAAACAGGCCCCCCTCAACAAACATGTCAAAATTATAGAAGCAATCAATAACTCCAAGGATCATAGAGAAGAGGGAAGAGGCAAGTCAGGCCTAGTACTTAGGAAATAATGTTGATTTTCTCCTAGAATTGTAGGGGCATGGGAGGAGGACAAAAGATGGAAGCAACAAGGAATTTTTCCTATCAACATAAGCCCTCTATACGGCTAATCCAGGAGACCAAAATGGAACCTGCAAAGGCATGTAGTCAGTTGCATAAGTCATGGATATATGTAATAGGTTGTGTAGTAAGTGCACTAGGAGCATCTGGAGGTCTGGCCACCTTGTGGGACACCAAGAAGTTTAATATTTTATTCTCCATGGAGAATGAACATTGGCTCTTAATGGAGCTTGAAGATCTTGAGGCAAAGGAGAGGATTTCAGTTTGTAATGTATATGGGTTTGTCCTATATAAGAGAAAGGAAGCCTTTTGGATATCTTCAAGGACATTGAGGGATTTCCCCTAAAGCATTGTAGCTAGGGATTTTAATGAAACTATATCAATGAAGGAGCGCAGAGGAGGAATCCTTTTTCGGGACCCTTTCGAGGAACAACTCGAGGATATTATTTGGAACTTCAATCTAGTGGATGTTCTCCCCAAAAAAATGCATTTTTCACTTGGACAAATAAGATAATTGGACCAAGCCATATAGCCACTCAGCTTGATAGTTTTTAGTTCATAGTTCTTTTTTCAAAAGGGGCTTTTGGTTCACACCAAAATGCTCCAGGTGGTTGTCTTAGATCATCGGCCTATTGGATTATCAATTGAACTTCCAAAGGATCATGGTCCCATCCCCTTTCGATTCAATCCATAGTGGTTACATCATGAAGAAGCATGGTTGATAGTCCAGGACACCTGGTCTTCACAGATTAATGGATCCCTGACTTATGTCTGGGAATTGAACCTAAGACTTGTTGAAGTGGATCTCAAGTAGTGGGCCAAACATCATCTTCAGTCCCCAAATATTTGGAGGGTTTCTTTTCAGAAAGAGTTGGATTCACTACAATACAACACGGAAAGAGTGGAAATCACCCCAGGGATTCTTCAATGGGAGAAGGAACTCAATGTCACAGTTCGTAGAGATTAGTAGGCAAGAAGAGGAGGTCTGGAGATTAAAATCCAGAGCTTTATGGATTAAGGAAATGGATCAGAATACTACTTTCTTTCATAACGATGCTAAGATTTGATTCAATAAGAACATAATAAGGGAGATTCAAGATGGGGAAGGAAATAAGTTATCCAGTGGAGTGGCCATCAAAGAAGAGGCATATAATCACTTTAAGGAATTATACACAGAGCAAGGATGTGTGAATGGTGAAGCCAGGGAGGTAATACTTGAAAATATTCAGAGTGTTCTTTCAAATGAAGATAATAAGATGTTGGAAAGCCCTATCATGGAAGAGGAGGTTATGTTAGCAATCTGGAATATAAATCCGAACAAATCCCTAGGGACAGACGATTTCACAATCAATTTCTATTGGTCTTGTTGGAACATTATCAAAGTTTATCTTTGCAAGATCTTGAACTAGGCCCGAGGTAAGGATAAAATATGTGGGGTTACTAATTCTTCTTTTATTTATCTTATACAAAAGGAATATAGGCCCTCATCTCTGGCACGTTTCAGGCTAGTTTCTTTGTGTAAAACTACTTACAAGATTCTTACAAAGATTTTGGCCCCTCGTCTCAAGCCCCTTCTTCCCAAAATTATATCTGGAGGACAAAGGGGCTTTGTTTCCAATTGAAAAATTGTGGACAATGTCGTCCTAATTCAAGAATCAATTCATTCAAGTGTATCTAGAAAAGAGTCAGGCGTGTTGATCAAGCTTGATCTGGTGAACACCTTCGATAAGGTCCAACATAGCTTCATCTATGGTATTTTAGCCAAAATGGGTCTCTCCTCTTATAATCAAATGGATCAAAGCTTGTATAGGGATCCTGTGAATTGATCCTCTGGTAAATGGGCCCCCTTCTCCCTTCTTTCAAGCCTCTCATGAAATTAGACAAGAATGCCCCATTTCCTCTTTTTTATATATCATTATGGTTGAATCCATAGGTCGAAAATGTATTCATGAAAGGGATAATAGCTCACTTCCAGGTGTATTGGTGGCTAGAGGGATTCCTATTGTCAACCATGCTTAGTTTGCGGACAATACGATCTTCTTGGGTCTCCTCCATTAATGCACAAAGGTTTAAAAGTGTTCTTGACCTATTCATTGAAGATTCAGGGGGTCTGGTTAATGAGGCTAAGAGAAAAATGTATAGTCAAGATGTGTCCCCCTCTTAATTACAGAAAATTTCACACATCTTAGGGTTTGTTGGTGTGAATAGATGCTCCTCTTTCAAATATTTAGGAATTCTACTAGCCTATAAGAATGTTAGGTCTGTATATTGACAGTGCATCTCTCATAAAATAAAATAAAAGATTCAAACTTACGGAATGCCTTGGTTAAACCCATTGGGGAAAATCACCCTTATCAGGACAGTTCTCTCCTCTCTACCCCTCTTTAAATTCTCTTCCATGCTTGCTTAGGTCGGAGTAATGCTCTCCTTCTGCAAAGATATCAACAAATTACTCTGGAAGGGGGTTAAATCTAATCATAAAAAAATTCACCTTGTTAAACGGGGCATTTTCATGGCACCACAGTAGTTTGGAAGGATAGGTATCGAGGACCCCAAGCTTATGAACTAGGCTATGGGGGAAAACTTGCTTTGGAGATTGTTATCAAGGAAAAAATATTGGTGGAAAGACATATTATGACAAAAGTATTTCAAGCATTCAAGGCTTCATTGTCTTAATAGATACGAATGAAAAGGAACATGCTCTGAAATATGGAAACTGTGTAAATATGATGGTACAATTATTGAAGAAGGATTGTATTAGCTCCCTGGGAATTGAAAATGAGTTAATATCTAGAAAAATAGTATCATGGGGATATATCCTTTGATTAGGAAGGAATATATTTTGGAGCTAAAATAATGGTTTTCTAACTTTGTTTTCCATCTCTGAATGGGACAAATGGGGACAATAGGTGTCCTGGAGATGCTTAGCTCCCCCTCTGCATCTTCTCCCGGTTTACGACATGCTGCTTTCACTCTACAAGGAGATGTGCCAACTAACTTAAGTGATGGAGACAACACAGGATGGGGATCAGTTGGGAGGTGCACAACTAGAAACATATGTGACAAGCTAATTTAGGGTTTGTCTCCCCCCCCATATTCTAGGCTTTGGGGATGAATTTGACACTAGGATGGATCGTCAAAAATCAATGCTTTATGTTGGTTCCTTGTGCAAGAGAAAATATTGACCATAAAAAACCTTAAGTAGAGGAATATAGTTGGGCCATCTAGATGTGTTATATGTCAGTAAGAGGAGGAGTCAATAAAGCATATGTTCTTTGAAAGTGAGTACACTATTAATGTTTGGGAAGCTATTCTACAGGAACTTAAACAACCAATTATTCTTCCTTCCAATTGGGTCGGTTTATTTTTTAATTGGATGGATTGTTATCCTGTGACATTAAATAACAAGCCTGCCCTCGCTCGAATATGGTCGTATTTTCCTAAATATGTGTGCTAGAAGGTTTGGACTACAAGGAACAAAGAGATTTTTTAATCGAATCAACCTTCTTTGGTTAAATATTCCCTAAGATCCAAGTCCCTTCTATGTGAGTTTTTCCTTACCTGGGGACTCCTTGGATTAACGCAGGAATAACTTATGGAATGTAGCGTCCCCTTCCATCATCGAACGTGGGAAGGGAAACGTTAACAACACAGGGCTTTTGTAAAGACTTAGCCCCAATAATTCTTGCCCATAAATTCCTAACATTTTAAAACTTCTATATGCAGATTCGTCTCCACATAAAACACAGCGGAATGAACATGCTAACAAGCACTCAAACAGACAGTAATTGCAATCATATCGATCACAGCAGAGAATGATTCAAGATACAGAGACCCAATCTCATTCGTATGCCATGCATGGATTCCATATTAATTCATTTCATTAAACATGGGCAATTTAACATAATTTGCAGAACACAAAATGGAATAATTTATAATCCACAGAACACTTATCTTGAGAAGTTGATGTCCAACAACTGGCTACGTGAAGGCAACGTTCCTCCCAACCGTAGATCTCTATCCAGCCTATATTCCTTCAGCTGAGAGATCACCCCCGAGCTGGGCTGTGTATCCACTAAGGAGGACTAGCTGCGTTCACTCACAGCCATGGTTTCAGTCAATCATCCAAGAAGATAGGGGAGGGTAATGCTAAGCCAGCGAGCTCAACCACAGAGCTACAGGCCTCTCAAGTGAGTTCAACAGTCAGGCACCCACATTACCTACCACATCCAACACAAGGAAGGTCCCCTTCTCTGTTACACAGTCCCTTAGGCAACTCTTCCCTCCAGTGCTCTTCAGGATGGGCATAGAAAGGTCCAGCTGTTAATCCTTGAGATCCTAGCCTTCACTGGGTTTATCAAGCACACCCAACCTCTGCATAGTCATTCCCAACTTGATTTCTCACCATCCTGCTCACCAAGTAGCTCAAATCCGTCACTTGTTTTCTGGGCTGCAAAAACTGGGTTATCCTATTGATTTCGGGGTAGCTAGTGCTCCAGAATTCGCCCCAAGGTTCATGCTAATGGATTCCCCATTGGATTTCTTTGTCCCATGCCAAATCTGGGCGTTTTTGGTCTTTCAAAATCTGGGTTCTCTCAAGGTCGCGATTTTCTGGTTTTTCCTCACTGCTGGCACTCCTTTTTGGATGGGAATGATGCTAGGTCGTTTCACAATGGAATGGGGTGAGAATGAAGCAACCTCCCATGAGGTTGAGTGACTTCTTGCCCAAGCAAACAGAGCCCATGCCCACCCATACGAATTTCAGGGCTGGCCATGCTCCATTGAATCCATGGGCTGAAATCTCAACCACCTTCTTACAACAGGCATTAATGTCACCTAGGGAAGTCAATGGGTTCTCATAATGACAAATGGCAGCCTAGGGTTTAGTCCCATAGCCCCCTCACTACTCCCTAGTGGATACACGTGGCCCCTTCTCATTCGTTGCCTCCATAGCCAGTTTTTGGTATTTTATTTCAAACATTAAATATTTACATCAATTTACAATATCACATGGCTTAATAGCACGTGGGTAACAAAATATCAAGCGTGTCTAATTTAAATAAAATCCGAGCATAAACTAGCGGGGCCTTGGCCTTGAGCTCCACGCTAGGGAAACATACATCGTGTATTTACAATATTTACATTAGAACCAATATTTCCTAAGGGTCAAAATTGGGGTATTACATGGAAGGTGAGAAATCTTGTAGGGTCTGTTAACGCCTAAAAATCACACACATGTGACATTTCAGCGATTCATCTAGTAAAGCATCATCAACATAAAGAATGTATCTCACCACAGGCATATTCAAAATGTATCTCACCACAGGCATATTCAACAGATCCAAAACACAGCATGAGCCCACAAATTCCCACAGGTATTACACAGGTTACCCATGTTATAACGCATGTTATTTGAACAATTCCCACACTACACCGTGCGGCGTTTCCTTCGATAGCCGTGCTACTATACAAACGATGGGACCACTTCATCCCAGCGACGCATTAAAGGCTCAATCATCCCCATGGATCAAAATTTGGCTCCTCACACACGTGGTGGAATTAATCATCCCCCTCATGTACCTTGGAACTAGTTCATGAAGGACGAGAGTTCACATTTGGATCTAGTTTTTTGTTGGCCATCTCTTGGCCTATAAAAGAAATCCATTGGCATGCATCTTGTAGGGAAAAATTAGAGCAAGGTTATGCTGTTGGATTTGAGTTGGAGCTTCCTCATAGCCCACCATTTCCTACCATTGCAATCATTTCCAAGGTTGATTTCCACCTACCATAAAGGGGCAAGTGTTTCTCTCCATTTTTCTTCCATCTACTTAGCATTTAGTTTGGACAAGAAAGGCCTCCCTAAGGGAGATTGTTGGCTTCCCTTAAAGCCTTCACCTCCTAGGTTTTGTATAGCTATTCCATTGGGAAATACAAGAATGGTTTAGCATACCTTTGGTTGTTTTTGGAGTTTTCATCTTCCCCCCTATCTCTTTTATTTTATTTTCATCAATATTTTCATGTTTAAATATGAACTACACTAACAATCTCTTGCAGGATCACTTAGAGGAATACCAACCACCAAAAAGGGTCTCCAAGGACTGAGGCCTTGCAGCAACCTACAATTCTTAGCCCCTCACCAAGTGGAAGAGTGCACTTGTGCAATTTTTTCCAAAACAGGGTCAAATAATTTCTAGTGGAGAGCTCTCTTCAATACAAATACTTAGTGAAATTGGTGGCCGTATCGTTTTGGAAAATTGGCATGAAGCTTGCAAAGTTTCAGTCATGGCTACAATAGTAAGAATGCTATAAATTTTTCTATGATGGATACTCAAAAGTAAATCCGGGGGGTGGCAAGTTCAAGCGGGATCCTCCTCCATCCCGATGGACAAATAGCTAAAACCTTTGCTTGGGGAATGGGTGTGGTTAACAACAATCAAGCTAAGACTTATGCTCTATTTATGGAACTGGAAATAATGGTATCTATGGCCGTGTCAAAAAAGGTCATATTGGGAGACTCTCTGCTTGTCATTTTGCAAGCTAAGAGATAGGTAGTCTCTCCAAGTTTGGTTCATGGAGGGATGCAATCTCAAATTTGGAATTTGTTGAAGTGAATACCCATTTATAGTCTGATGCATATAATATGTGAAAACAATGTGGAGGAGGATCGTTTTGCCAACATGGTTGTCCAGCTAGATTGAGGAAATATGGAAAAAAGGGGTGCACCAACACTGTTGGTAGCTCCCCTAAAGTTTAAACCCAATGTGATGTGTATCCCACTAAAATTTGTTGCATGTGAAATATATGCCACCTCCTTGCTATCTGTGGTACAAGACATGGTTGGTGTTTAATCCCTTGCATGCGAAGGAATTCTTTATAGTTCTCATGCATGATTAGGATGGTTTCATTGTATCAATTTATGGCATCATATGTTGTGTTGTTGATCCACTGTGGGATTAAGTTGGAAGTTTCTTCTTGGTGTGAGGACATTGCTCTATCTGTGGTGAATGTATGTCGGGGGTGGAAAGATAGAAGAGGAGCCCAATATTTGGCCCCTCCGTTTAGATCGAAGGCCTTTTTCTTTGGCACTATGGGAACTATGCGACAGGGAAGTCTGGTTATTTTGTATGTATTTTGATGAGGCCTAAATCATGAATACCTTGGACGGTATGGTTTTGGAGAAGTCTAGTTGGGGGCTATCCTAGGTGAGGTTAAGGCCGACATAATGGACGTGAGGATTATCCTAAGGAGAATTATTTTGCAACTAGATGGTGTTGTGGTGACCATAGCTCAATTAAAAAGTCATGTTTTTAATTTGGACTACCGCTTTGATGATATGGAGGGTCATGTACAGGTTCAAGGTGCACAATTGGAGCAACTCACCCTCATTGTGGGTAGACACTAGGATTTGTTGAAAGGGAAACAGTCTCAAGAAACCCGGTATGATAATTCAAAGGATATGGAGGAGGATTTTGTGCAGCAGCAAGCTAATTCCTTCATGGACATCTCTAGCACCCCTGAATTAGATGACGAGCTCAAGGAGTTCCAGGAATGATATAGTGGTGCAGTTTATTTCCATCCTATCTAGTTTATGGTTTATTTCTGTGTAATTTGTTAGGGTAGTACTTGTATGTTAGGATATACAACTTTCAAGTTGTGAACATGTTGGATGTAATAGTTAGTTTGCATTTGATAGTGGTTTTTCTACAGTATGTGGACTAGATAGTTGCAGAGACAATTTGGATTATGGTCCTTTCTTGTATCTTTTAGCTAGTTACTTCAGCTATTTTAATATAAAATCTCTAATTGTTTTTATTTTAAAAAGAGAATTAAAATTTACAATACAAGATTTTGCCTTTTTTTAATGAACATTTGTGTGTTCCCATGAAAATGGGTAACATTTTTTTGTCAGTTAGAAAGCGCAAGTATGTTAAAAACATACCCCGATCGATCTTTTTTTAAGCCCTCAATCAAGCTTTTAAAAGCTCGATCGATCTATTTAAAAACTCTCGATCGAGGGTTAGTAAAACCCTCAATTGAGCTTTATATCTCGATCGGGGGTTTTACTAACTCTCGATCAAGGCTTAGTAAAACCCTTGATCAATAGTTATATCTCGATTGAGGGTTTTAATAACCCTCGATCGAGCGTTTTTTAAATAGCTCGATCGAGCATATCCAATCATTACAAGTATAAAAATGCAACAAACCGCGGTTATTTCATTGCCTTTGTTGTATAGAAATTTAGTGGGGGACTAATAGAAATGAGTTATAGATAGAATAGATGTGTTATAGATATAGTTGAGGTGTGATTAGTGTTTATAGATGAGATGTTTACAGATGGGAAGGGTCATATTTATTTGTAGTTATGAGACGCAGAGTAATTGAAGTTATAGATATGATTGATCAAATATATGACTCCAATTACTCTGTGACCTGTATCTACAAATGAATCTCTAGAGGAAGTGACCCACATCTACAAATGAATATTTAGAAGAAGTGGTGGAAGTAATGCATTACTTGATTCTTCTTCAGGGTATATCTTATTATCCACAGGTATTATTTTTTTGTTGAAATTATATTTTATTAAATTTTATTATCAAATAATTCTATATTTTCCTTTCATTGAATTCGAAGAGCTTGATGGACCATAAACAATACGAGATTTTAAAAAAATTGATTTAAAAAAAAATCGGGTGTCCATATTCGTGTGCACACATGAATATGAGCACTCAAAAAAATTAATTTATTTTTTTAACAACTAGATCGAGCTTCTGTCTAACTACACATAAACCCTCGATTGAGGCATTTAAAAACACATGTAAAAGCTTGATTGAGGGCTTTAAAAACAGACTCTTAACCCCCATTTCTGGAAATTTTATTTTATTAACATCTTTGCCAAGCTTAAACCCTATCTTGAGATGCACATTAGGTGGCACACTTCATACCAATGGATTCGTCAACTAATCATCTGTCCATTGGCATATAATTTACATTTTTTTAAATTCATATGATAATTTATTTTTTCAAACTTACACTTAAAAATCATGTCCACAACTTCGAATCAACGCAAAGAAAAATCAACAACATAAAAATTACATAACCAAAAATTTTCAAAAAATATATACTCCCTATGTCAATGTGTCCTCTTCAAAGGGGTATTTTTTATTTTTATTTTATTTTTGTAACCAATAAAAAAAATTATGTGTGCGCACATATGTACAAAATACGATTAAAATTTTCAATTGTCAGTTTCAAAAATCAATAAAAAAAAAATTTCCAAAATAAATTTAAAAAAATGTGTGCTCCGATGTTTTTTGTGTAGATTATATTCATATATATTTTTTCTAGAAGGTATGCATTTATCACTAAATTATTTTACGTGCACACAAGCCACTTGTTAACTTTTCCTAAAATTTACAAGAACACGTATATCATTAAATGCGATTTGGAAAATTGTGTGTGTGTGGAAAGACAACATAATTCCCTACAATTTGTTTATTTGTTACATGTCGAAATTCACAAAGCATATATGAGTTTTGAAAGCTTCAATTTAATAAATGAGTAAAAAATCAAATTTTCACCGTTCCTTTTGGCCAAAAAGTGTTATCCATCTTCGTGGATTCACCCATTTGTATATTCTAGAAATATGAAGTAATAATTCTTAAGATTTAATTTTTCAATATACATTTTTTGTAAATTTGTACACTTTTTTGTTTGTTTGTCTGTCACTTGGGGCTGGTAGCAATGAACCATTCGTTAAGAACCGCAATCCAGGGGCATCTAAGCCGTCAAAGTCACCTGGTGATCGCACTCAGCCTAGGCCATACCAACCCTTATGATGGTTGGATGTTTGGGTGTCTCTTTCCAACTAGCTCACCCCTAAGGGGAATTGAACTCAGGTCGTCTTGCTGACGAGACCCGCACCTTATCCAAATGAGCTAGTGAGAATTGAATTAAATTTTAGGAGGACATGCAGGTGCGTTTTTATCCACTTATGTGTCCACGAGTCACGAGATCATTTAATACAATCTCTATGGGTGGAACCACACGTTCGACCACTGCCTCAAGGTGCCCCCATGGCTCCAGGTTCGGCCCTCATTGGAATTGAACCTTGCCCACCGATGAAAAACTCCTCGCTCTTCACCAATGAATGCAACCCCTTTGGGCTTGTAAATTTGTACACCTAAATTAATTTATAATTATAATTTTTTCATATTTTAATACAAATTTATTTATAGTATTTTAAAAATTCATAAATTTAATATATATATATATATATATATATATATAAACCTGGGAGGCGCGATGGAGCTTTGCACTTCGGGTCCTGAACTAGGCCCTTCCTCGATGTTTTTCGTTCGCTGGTAAACATGGTTTCGGCTCGTCCCTTTTCCCTTTTCCTTTTCTGCATCAACATGTCGTGCTCTGGCCCTTCTCCGAACCTCCACGTCAGCTTCTACACGGAACCTCGACTCTTAACCGTTAATCCTCCCCACCCTAAAGGTTGGCCACCATGTACGACGATCTTGTGGATTTTGAATATTCAGACACTGATCCTATCTTATGCACGGAAGAAGAGTTTAGAATTTACACAGGGAACATTAACTCCCCGCTGCCGCTGAACAATAAGCTGATTAAAATCAGTGAAACAATGGCATCAGCCGACGCAACCACTCATGACTCGAACTCTCCCTGTACAAACAATGATGAGCCTCCAAAAAACGTTGATCATTGCCCACGTATTGATAAGAAAAACATCAGACCGAAGAAAACATGCCCCGAGCTGGTGGTTGGCAAGGATATACAAATTGAATAAATTTTGGATTATTTGAAGCTCTCATTGGTTGGTCGTTTCTGCAGGAAATGTACAGGGAAAGAAGCTCTTTTATCCTGGATGGAGAGGCATTGGCTCCCTGCAATCGGCTATATTCTGGACTTCCATATTCTCCCCAGAGGATGGTTTCTCTTTAAAACCCGAGCAGAAGAGGATGTCACCACCTTACTAAATCAACATTGGAACTAGGGTCCCTCTGGTTTAATTATGAGAGAATGGACAGTAAATTTCAATGCTAAAAGGGAACCCCACAACCTCCATCAAATCTGGGTCATCCTCCCAGGTCTCCCCATGGTCTTCTGGAAGAAATCCTTCCTGGAAGATATTGGCAATAAACTCGAAAAATTCATTGCATTAGAGGAAGACTGGAATACAAAGCAGGACAGGAGATGCGCTCGCATTCTGGTAGATATGGACTTAAGAAATGGGTTGCTTGAGGAAATTTGACTAGAGATGTGGGGCAGCATTTGGAATCAGCGCTTAGATTACTGGAAGCTGTCGTTTAGATGTTTTAACTGTAGACAAGTCTTCCACCTTCAAAAGGATTGCCCATGACAGCTCGAACGACGACAGCGAGGCTACTCAAAACCTCCTTTTAGAAAGGTCTGTGTCAAAAAGAACAATTCAATGAGTGACAATTCTTCAACTTCAGCAGAGGACACTTTAAACTTCGCCAACGTCGAATGCAAGGTGACAGATGCAGTATCATCTCCTTCTCCAGTCGCTCAGGATGTAGCATGTGGAAAGGAGGATATCGAAGCGGTTCCATTGGAGCAGGGCACTATGGATGACAGCGACAATAAGGAAAGGAGCTCTTTTTCCCGACTGGTCGGGACTTCAGAAGGTAATTCTATTATTAACCCTAACGACCCTACTTTTTCGGTTTCAAAGTCAGAATGCTCCCTTCCGTCAATTTTGTCTCCCGTTTACAAAGCTACTACCTCTTTCCACCCTTCTGGCAAAAACGTAGTCAACAACATCCCGAGCTCCTCCCCACCCCTCAGGAATGAATATGGGTTGCATTCCAAATCGATTGGCGAACCATCCATTATCTCCACTGGTGGGATTGCCTATGATCCTCCCTCAAAATCCAAAGTTGGACGTAAAACTCTCCTCTCCAAATCTCAACTACAAGCTGCAAAAGACATGAAGGACAAAAAAAAATGTACCATTGTCAAGGTGCTTAGAGTAGACAAAGCCCTCTCCAAGGGTGCCTAATTCTCGCACTCTCTTTCAAGATAAGGGGTCTAGGAGGAGGGCCCAAACAAATTTCCCCCAAAAGGTTAGTCGCCACACTAAAACCTAAGATACTGTTATTACAAGAAACAATGATGGAGGGACACAAAGCGGTAGAAGTGATAAGTGGCCTTTTTAAAGATTGGAAATCGGAAGCAATAGATGCAGAGGGTCACTTCGATGGTTGAATTTTTGCATGGAGCCTAGATTTGGGTCTCATCTACTCTGCTTCATACAATTCGACTCTCAAAACAGAATTGGAGATTCCAGATTTAAACTTAAAACTTTCCTTCCTCAACGTCTACGCTCCTTTCCATGGGAGAATTTTTTTTTGGGAATCCTTGTGCACTTCTTGCGCTTTGGATTCTCCCAACCTTATTCTAGCTAGTGACCTCAATCTAACCCTAGGAACTGGAGAATTCTGGGGAAAAATGCTCGTTACGACTCGCTTTCCCCTTTTTTCATTAATTTTTTTGACGGAAAGAATTTGGTGGACATACAACCTTGAAAACTTGAACCAACCTGGAGGAATAATCGCAGAGGAGACCAGGAAATATCCCAAAGATTGGACAGGTTCATGATTATAGATGATCTCCTCCAGCTTCGATTAATCTTCCGCTCTTCGGTGGAAACTGGGGGGGTATCTGATCATAGACCAATCTCTCTGTCCATCTCCATCCCTGAGAAGAAACCCCTAGCTCCTTTTAAATTCAATCCTTCCTCGATAGAAAATTTGGAATATTGTAATTTGGTTAAAGAAAACTGGAGACCGTTACTCCACTCTTCGTCTACATCTTTCATGCAACAATTTGTAAATAATCTATCACAGATTAAACATCTATCCAAAGAATGGGGCAGAAAACAAGAAGTTAATGCACAGAAAGAGCTCAAGGAGACTGAATCCAATTTACAAAATCTTTTCAACACTAGCTCAGATGGAACCTTCTCAAACGAGAAGCTACTCTGCTTGAAGAACTTGGAAGGAAAAAGAACCTCTCTTCTGGAAAAGGAGGAACAATTATGGCGGTTAAAGAGCAGAGCATTATGGATAAAGGAAGGTGACAAGAACACCAAATTCTTCCATCGGTACGCAACTCATAGAAGGAATATCACCACAATCATAGAAATCAAAGACGATCAAGGAAACAATGCACTTTCTTTTCAGGAGAAGGCTAAGTCAGTAGAGGATCATTTCAAGTCTAGATTCACAGCCCCCACAAATTTCCCTATTGCAGATATTCTAGAGGTAATAAATTTGTTTCTCAGTCTCATCACTGATGAAATGGATGAAGATATTTCTAAGGAAGTAACTGAGGAAGAGATAAGTGCAGTCCTCCATTCTTTTCAGAAAAGTAAGAACCCAAGGCCGGATGGGTTCACTGTGGAATTTTTCATAGGATTCTGTGATCTTTTGAAGGAGAATCTTCTCCAGGTAGTTAATGAATCACAAAGATCTGGGAAATTTTTGGGGTCTTTTAACCCAACTTTCATCACTCTAATTCCCAAGAAGCAGAAATGTGAATCCTTTGAAGATTTCATACCAATAGCCTGCTGCAATATGATCTACAAAATAATTTCAAAAGTAATCGCTCAAAGGATGAAACCTATCCTCAGTGAGGTAGTCACAGAAGAGCAATTTGGGTTCCTGTTCAACAGGAAAATCCACGATGTTGTTTCACTTGCTCAGGAAACCATACACACTATCAAGAAGGAAAAACTTCCTGCTTTCGCTTTAAAGCTAGATCTTTCCAAGGCATACGACAGAGTAAACTGGACCTTCCTACAATTATTGTTGATACAAATAGGAATGCCATTAGAAGTAGTGTACTGGATTATGGGTTGTATTCACTCAGCATCCTACGCTATACTAATTAATGGATCACCTTCTCATTTCTTCCATCTAACTCAAGGCATTCGACAAGGATGTCCCCTGTCTCCTTTTCTTTTTCTCTTAGTAGCAGATGCTCTGAGCCGTCTAATCCACAAAGCAAGATAATATGGATCATTAAAAGGAATCAGGATCTCTAACACAGTAACGTTAACTCACACCTTGTTTGTGGATTACGTCCTTCTCATGGGGGAAGGGACATACAGAAACATCCTAGCTTTTACAAAGATCCCAGACTCCTATAAAATGGCCACAGGAATGGTCATCAACATAGAGAAGTCTAAATTGGCTTTCAACAATCTCTCTGAGGAAACGAAATCCGTTATGGAAAGGTCTTTCCCCTTATTTATTTCCCCAATATCAGAAGGTATCAAGTACTTAGGGTTCTTACTCAAACTTAATGCTTACTCTTTTCAAGACTAGCTTTGGTTGTACAAAAAAATTGAAGCTCGAATCACACACTGGGCCAATCGTTTTTTATCTAGAGGAGGTAGATTGGTATTGCTTAAAGCTGTACTCCAAAGCATTCCAGTCTATTGGGCATCGATTGCATACATTCCTAAAGGAATTCTAGTTAAAATAAGGAATAAATGTTTCTCATTTCTATGGACAGCAAGCAAGCAAAAAGAAGGTATTCCACTGGTCAAATGGTCGACACTTTCTATGCCAAAAGAAATGGGTGGATGGGGGATAGAAAACCCCGATATATTTTGTAAATCATTAGCGGAAAAAACACTCTAGAGATTAGCAGAATCCCCCAATTCTCTAAGGGGCAGAACGATGACCTCAAAATAATGTCATCCCCACTCAATAATAGACTGGTTCAGGAAACCCATCAAAAGCTTCAAAAACTGCTCTATTGGATGGAAATCATTGGTCCTTGCATTTCCATTGATTGGAAATTGGGTGGCATGGATAATAGGAGATGGACGTAGTGTGCGGGTTGGAGAAGACCCTTGGTCCGGTGCAGACGAATATTACAGGCTCCCTCCAGAGCTAATCATAGAACTGAATTCCAAAAACATTCACACCCTAGCCGATGCCCAAGCTGAGCAGGAAGAATCGATGAACAAAGGTAGATGGAAATCATCCGTGCAGCTAGGATTAACAGATGAAAAAGAAGAAGATTGGGACCGCTACATAATAACCCTAAGAAGATCCTTCATCTTTCTTAGGTAAGGAGAACGAGATAAACTAACATGGACTAAGAACAACAATGATAGGAGTTTCTCTGCAAAGATCGGTTACGAAACAACCATCATCACTCACCCAATAGGTGAACCTCGAATATGGCGGGACAAAATCTGGAAAATCACTGCTCCACCAAAAACCATCATTACTCTCTGGCTAGCTTTGAATAACAAACTCCTCACCTGGAACAACCTTCAAAAAAGAGGATTTCAAGGCCCTAGCAATTGTGTACTCTGTAATTGTGCTGAGGAATCGATCCCTCACCTCTTTTGCACTTGTCCCTTTGCAGGACATGTCTGGGAAAGAGCATCCAGGAGCCTGAACATTTCAATGCCTCTGCAAACAGAGTCGCTGGAACAAAATGTGATCGGATGGTGGAAAGATCGCAGGGTATGTTTATTTAAAGCATTTCCTGCACTTTTCCTTTACTCAATCTGGGAGGCTCGTAACAAGGCGATTTTCCAAAATAAACATATTACTCCAGATGTTATAGCCTTGATTCTTATGCAGAAAACAATTGAACACAAATCCAAGCCAACAGAAAAAGCTCAAAGGATTATATCGTGTCCAGTGATCAATAAAGAACATCCTTGGGATTTTTTCGACCAGGCAAGTCAAGGAGAACCCCCCCTTGGAGGTGCAAGAGGAATTATCTATCTCTCTGATAGCAAAAAATGGAAAATCAAATACGCCCCTGGATGCGCCTCCAACAACAAAGCTGAGCTTGCAGCACTATGGGTAGTCTTAAAGACTTCTTCAGAAAAAAATTTGAAGAACCTGCAGGTCTTCGGAGACTCCAAAATGGTCATCGATTGGGTAAATGGGAGGATCTGAATCAACGCTCCGTATCTGCAGCATATTTTACTTTCCATACAAGATCTGCTTTCAACCTTTGATCAAGTCAATTTCACACATATATACCAAGAACTTAACTCAGAAGCAGACAAGCTGTCAAAGCTCGCTCTTGCACTTCCTCAGGGTCTCTTAGACGTGGAAGGGCAAACTCATGATCAAGTTGATGAACATTATGTACAATTGATATAGTGTAAAGAACATAATAGGTGATGATCTTTTTGATATAGTGTAAAGAACATAATAGATGATGATCTTTTTGTATACAGGATGGCAACCAGAATTAGCCATAAATATAACACAGACTATGTAATTCTCTTGATATATAATAAAGTCCATTGAAAACAGTTTACGATCACTCTTTATTTAAAGTGATAAATATTTTCCATTTGGAAAATATATATATAACAATCTAAACTTAATCAAATAAACGTCAACAAAATTCAAATAAATCTTAAATCTCATCTTAAATTCTCATCAACTTTTTTTTCCTCACACCACATCAACTTAACCATATATATATATGTTAAATTTAAATAAATCTTAAATCTCATCTTAAATTCTCATCAACTTTTTTTTCCTCACACCACATCAACTTAACCATATATATATGTTAAATTTAAAATTATCATCAACTTCTTATCCATTTGGCAAAAGTTACACTCCACCATCAATTTTCATGGCGATTTCCTTCCCGCATTGCTTCCTTATATTGTCTATAAAATATTTATTGGATAATAGTGATTTGATTTCCTTTATATACCATTTGTCATCGCCGATAGAAATAGAGAACCTGTTGCTAAATCTGACATAATTATTTTTACCATTTACGTATTACAATGTATCTCTTTTTATTTGGCTAATACCTCATTGGATTATACCTAAAGTATTTGTCACAATGTATCTAGTTTCGAAGATTTTGTTGCTTCGACATTTCCTAACCTTGTCATGATTTATCACATTACATATTTAATTTTAAATAAGATGATATTTTTTAAATGTATAAGTATTTTTTTTTTTTAATATTACAATACATTTAACTTGAATTGAGACATTTTTCATTTAAATTTAATAGAATATATAAATATTTCTCAATATAATTAAAATTCTTATAATATTTGTTTTCAAATTTAATAAAACATGTATTATTTAGTTATATCTAATTTATTCAACTATTTATAAATGAAACCATCTTGCATATTATGGGGTCAGGTTTTCTTGGTGTGAGCTTGCATGTTTAGTTAGGATTTTGAACATAGGAACTGGATTTTTATTGTGAGGATTGTGGGTTTTCAAGTAGTTTATGGATGAATTTATAATATGTATTTTTTTTTAAGGGAATGTCATATTGAAAATTTGATAATTTACACATTTTTAAAATTCAAGTTTTAGAAATTTATATATATATTGTAATTTTGACATGTAATAAAATACAATATGTAAGGAATTGTGTTGTTTTTCTAAAAATATTTTTTTCAAAAAATATCAATGCCATTTAATGTGTTAAATTTGTATTTTATTAAATGTTTTTCCTTGAAATTCAAAACGTGTACAATTGACTTTTGGAACATAAGCACAATCTATCTAAAATGTAGCAGTGTATCACTATTTGTTTTTGGAAAATTATATTTTTAATTATCTCTAAATTTGACATATTATAGTTGAATCACATTTTATGGGCCTTTATGATCTTGACAATTTTTGTTTCTTGTGATTAGGAAAAACTAGATATATCTTTTTGAAGAGGAAACATCCATAGAATGCACACACATTTTTTTATGATTTTTTGGTTGTGTAACTTTTAAGATATATATTTTTCTATCGGATTCTACACTACTCAAACAATGTTTCTAAAAGTTTTAGAAAAGAATAAATAAAAAATATAGTATGAATCAAAAACAAGAAAATTATATGTCAATGGATAGAGGATTCAATGATGAATCTAACACCTTCCATGGAAGAGGTGAATGGATTTCACCTATTGGAATTTGGAGCTCCATCAAAACCTACAAAAACAGGGAAGGATTCGTGAATTTCAAGCCCCCAACCAATGGTTTCAAAATACCTCAATCAAGGCCTTTACAAATCTTGGATCGAGGTATTTGAAAACCGTCAATTAAATTATTTTTGACATATATAATTGATTTTGATTTAAAAGGCTTCAGTCGAGGGTTAAATCATTAATCAAGTTTTGAAACCTTGATTAACAAATTAAAACCAAAAATGGGGTGCAATTTAGCATCGAGACCTTATGCTTGAACCTCGATATTGTCTTCATTTGATGCTAATTATTCTGTCACAAATCACACTCTCATCTCATTATTAGAGGAAAGAGATCGACACGACAAAGTAATTCCCATAATTTTTCTACCCACCAAAATTCTAACTTAGACCCTATGTCGACTATTGGTCCTGTCACTTGAAAGGTTGATGTTGTCACATTTCCATGAACATATTACAGTGGCTCATCATGCTTCTACCAGTACAAATTGGTTCTCATTAATTCATATTTGATCATGCAAATATACATGCAGGCCCAATCTAAAGATCAGTTGACTGTTGATTTCGAAGGGGAACAAATTGAAACAACTGGTGAGAACGTCAATTTCAGGTAATTCTGTAGCTGAGGGAGTTAAATATTATTGATGCTTTGCTTTCAAAGATCCCAAAGTCCATAGGGAATTTGAAGCATCTCGAAATATTTGTGTTGCACCATGGATATTTGGAAATATTACCAGATGAATTTTGTCATTTGTAGCGTTTGAAACACTTGGATTTAAAGAGTTGTTCAAAACTAAAATCGTTTCCAAATTCCTTTGGGAAATTGATGAAACTCGAGCATATTGACTTGTCCTGGTCCATAAAATTGCATATGCTTCCATATTCCTTCAGGCATTTAGAACAACTACAAAATTTATATTTAGACAAACGTTACAAGGTGACCATCTCTAAAGAAACTTTTGGAAAGATCAACACACTTCAATGCTTAGATATCTCAGGTTATTCAAAGATTCAAGTACTGCCTCCCCAAGTTGAAAATAATTGGGTATTGAGAGAAATAATTTTAAAAGGTACAACATTAGGAGAATTGCCTAGTTCAATCAGAGAGCTAAAAGTTACGATTTTAAACATCCAACTGTGGAAAATGTTGTCACCTTCCATCGATAGCCTAAGGAACTTACAACAATTGCATCTTTTGATCTTGCAGTTGGAATGTGTGCCTGAGTCCATTGGTTATCTAATGAGCCTGGAGGAAGTGGTTATTTAGAATTGCACAAAATGTTGCTACCATGTGTCATGGAGCTGAAAAATATTTCACGATTATAAATGGAGGATTGCAGGAAAGAGGAACATTAACAGATACTACATCAAGTAAACTAGAAACTTCCAATTTCGAATGCATGCTTGGGAACACGGAAGCAACTTTCACTTGAGGAAGCAATAAATTCGCCAATGCATTGGCCACCACCACATAAGTGGGAGAAACATAAACCTCTAGTATTGGAAATAAATGCAAATGTCATAGTGAAAAATTTGTCTAGCAGAACCATGTGTTTCTTAGCCATTTCAACTTTTCATTAACAGACCTTTAGTCGATTTAGGGTCTAGTTAAATTTTATTGCTATGTCATGGCCCTTTTGACTCCCCCCGATGTTGTGCATGTTTTAATGAATTTATTATGAAATATTATCATGCGTCCATTGGTTTACCAAGCAACAAAGCATTTTTGAAACGCTTGAGATTCTCAATGCAGCTGAAGCATTTTGTCTTCCCATTTGATTTGTTTAAATACAAGGTTGTATGAAAGGCCAAGGCATCGTAAGTAAAGGAGCATGGAGCATGTATAGATGTGTCATATAGTTCTCTTTTCTTTAATATGTAGTAGTCCAATACCCTAACAGTTTATTAATGGTAAGTAAGACTTTATTTTAGGTTCATCTATTAAGGTGAAAGCATAGTGTTTTTTCATTGGAGGTATGTTCTATTTATTTGCATTCATTTGTTCTTTTATGTATACTTTTAAGGTATAACACTTTAGGTGATACAAGTTGGCTTTGAGGATTTCTCTCTAGATGTACGACCAATAGGGTTTACTTTAGCTCTCCTCAAGCTCCATCTTTGACCTCGACCCTGTACCTTTCTAGATCTATCCCTTCTTCACAGCTCTAAGCCGCCCCAATGTCTTCTGACTAAGGAGGGGCATACGACCCCTCCCATTCGAATCCTAACTTAAATCGCTCAAAACCGAAGCAAACCCATGACATGCATCTCTCAAACCTGAATCAATCTAATGCAACCACGTTGCATATTGGCTCGGAAGAGATCCCCATAAACGACAGTGATCTGCTGCATACTGCACCAAAAAATATCAAGGAGCTCCCGATTGATTGCGGCACCCCAGGAACCCACACATGCATAGATCGGACAGCTGAATGACCCATCCTCACTCTCCCGACAGAAAGAATAAATGCAAGAGCTAAGCACATGAAAGACCATGCACTTATCAATAAATTCATTGGCATTTGGCCCACAGAGCAAGTCCTCAAAGGTTGGATCGCAGCAAAATGGAAACTGAAAGCCCATTATGACCTTCAATTAGGCTCTAAGTGTTTATTTAATATCATATTCCATCGTTTGGATGATAAAACCAGAGTGGAATATGGAGGACCCTACTTCTTCAACATCGCAGGTCTGTACCCGAAAAAATGGGTCGAATGGTTCATCTCGGGAAAAGAAGATTTCAATTGGGCCCCCGTCTGGATTCGAATGTACTCTCTCCCTTAGGAATACTGGAATGAGGAAACCCTTAAAGATATTGGAAACACTCTGGGGAGCTATGTCCGCTCATTTGATCAAACGAAGCTCAACAAATATACCTCCTATGCTCAGATATGTGTCTACATGCACATTGCCAAGGCCCTCTTGGACGCAATAATCCTCAGCCATGAAGATTCAGACTGGATCCAATCGCTGGAATATGAACACATTCCTTTCCGGTGCCACAAATTCCATGAACATGGCCACTTATATCAGGACTTCCCTCTGAACAAACCCACCATGGAAGATCTGAAAGAAGAAGGAAAAGATGCAGAAGGATTCCAAAAAATTGGTAAAAAGTGATGCCATAACCGTAAGCTCGCACTGGAGAAAAATAAAGAAGATACCCCTACTACCATAAATAGTTTCGAAGCCCTGGACGGACAACCTAGAAACCCAGAAGTAGGAACTAGCAAGCAAGTCCCATCTTAGGATCAACTGCACTCAAAGCTACAAAAAACTCAATCTCAAGAACGGCGAAACGATGCATCTACTGTGATCTCAAGCATTCAAGAATTGGAAACAGGCTCCACTGTTATGCAAGGTACTACTACCCCATCTAGAGAAAAACCTCAAATGCAATCTATAGATTCGGGGGCTAACATAACAATGGATGAAGAAATGTCCGAGTTAGAAATTAGAGATCTGGATCTATTGGGAATGGAGGACGCCCGCACCAGAAAAGCGTATGGCTCCATCCCGGCACGCCAAATCCATCTCCTCAAGGAAGCCCTATCCAAGGCAAAAGCCCCAAAAAATCTAGGCATTCTCAACCTTCCCCAGAAGGACAAGCAAAAAATCCAGGGTGACAACAAAAAACATGGATGCAAATCTGATCTGCAAAGAATAAACCTCATGGGAACCAGATTAGTAGAATCAGGGCAATACGCCCAGTTAACGGAATTTTTTCCTACTCTTGCCCCTGGTTCTCAATGAAGATAATCCCATGGAATTTGAGAGGTCTCAATGGACCTTCCAAGCACAGAATGTTGAAAGGGAAAATACACCAAGACATGCCAGCAGTAATTTTCATCCAAGAAACCAAGTGCTCTTTCAAAACTCTCCTTCGGTTAATGACCAAGATCTAGAAAGGTATTCAAAGCATAGAAATTGATGCAAATGGAGTTGCAGGGGGAATTTCCATTTCCTGGAACCCAACGACAATCATGCTCAGCAACTTCGCCTCTACCGCATACTCCATATCCACCTCCTTCCACATTCTAAGTATGCGTATATATGGGCACCTCCTGAATGTCTATGGTCCCCAGCCTCCAGGTCTCAAGCTTCACCTCCTTGATATCTTGGAGTGGTTGACCATCTACCACCACAACTCCCCCCTCATCATTGGGGGAGATTTCAATATGGTCACTACACTTGATGAAAAGAAAGGCGGCTTAAGAATCTTATCCAATGAGGACTAGCACTTCAAAACTACCATAGCCAACTGTGGGCTTGTAGATCTAATGACTTTAGCAAGGTTCTTCATGTGGAATAACAAAAGAGTAGGAGATCATCAAATCACCAAACACCTGGATCACTTTATGGTCATGGAAGACATCCTTGATGCTGGAGGAATACTCTCTACCTCTGTTCTCCCCTCTATCGGATCGGATCACTGTCCTATTGAGTTATCCTGGCATAGCATAGGAACACAGCTGCATTAGCCCTTCCGCTTCGAAAAATTCTGGCTCTCCCACCTCTCCTTCCTGGATATAGTCAACATCTAGTGTAAGGATATGCAGGTAGAGAGAAGATAAAAAATGGCCATCATGCACCAAAAGCTCAAACTCCTCAGAGCCAATCTCAAGCATTGGAATCACACTACCTTTGGAAACATATTCAAGGAAAAAGGGGCTATGGAGGAAGATCTAGAATGCCTGCAGGGCACTATCATGACCCATGGGAATTTAGAGGAATGGAAGATTAAATAAAAGGACCTTATGGAACAGCTCGACAAGTGATTTCATTAGGAGGAAAACCTCTGGAGGCAGAAATCCAAAGTTGCTTGGCTAAAAAGAAGGGGAATGAAACACTTCCTTCTACCATTGCTCTATGATAAAGCACATAATGCATAATCACATCACTAAACTCAAGTCAGAAACCGGATAGGTCTTGGAGGAACATGCAAAAATAGAACAAGAGATGACCGAATTCTTTCAGGATCTTCTCACCAAACCAACTCCCTTGAAGGAAACTGATACTAAGCGAGTCACCCAGCATGTTCCCACTATTCTTACCGATGATCACAACACCTCC
Organism: Larix kaempferi; assembly: GCA_027924585.1. Lineage (NCBI taxonomy): Eukaryota > Viridiplantae > Streptophyta > Pinopsida > Pinales > Pinaceae > Larix > Larix kaempferi. The sequence continues at coordinate 1,711,941 of BSBM01001313.1, forward strand.
CTAATGCATCCCATCACATTGTAAGAAGTGGATACCGTTGTTAATAAGATGGCAAAAGGAAAACCACCAGGTCCATATGGATTCACCACCAACTTCTTCCATCACTGCTAGGACCTTCCAAAAATTGAAGTGCTAGAGATTGTGGAAGAACGCAGACAAAATAAATGGGTGCTTCCATCTATCAACGCTACCCTCCTCACCCTGGTGCCTATCAAGAACGGTGCCTCTCTTCCTGGTAAGTTCAAACCCCTCTCTCTCTGCAATGTCATCTATAAAATTATCTCTAAAGTGGTTTCCAACCATCTAAAACCTCTTCTCCAACTGCTCATATCCCATGAGCAGTCTCGCTATGTTGAGGGAAGACAAATCCTGGATGGGATCATCTTAGCGCACAGAATTTATCACTCCTTAAAACTCACCAGATCCCCGGGTATGCTCATTAAACTTGACCTCTCAAATTATTTTGACAAGTTGAGCTGGGAGTTTATGAGGAAAATGCTACAAGATTTCGGTTCAGCCATGAGTGGACACGTTGGATCTCTTCCCTCACCTCATCGTCTTTGTTTTCTATCCTGGTAAATAGATCTCTCTCCTCTACCTTCTCCCCCTCTAGAGGCATTCATCAATGGGATCCCCTCTCCTCGTTTCTCTTCATCCTCATGGCGGAAGGTATGGGAAGAATGTTGTAAGTTGCGATTATCTTTGGAACCATTCGCGGCCTATCCCTTCATGGCCCCCCTTGGCCTATCAGCAATTTTTCGAAGACATTCTTCTTTTCGGGAACCCCTCGGTCTAGGAAGCTCACTCTCTCCAAAGATTTCTCCAAACCTTCTTGGAGGCCTCAGGGACCACCATCAACTTAGAAAAATCCCAGATCTTCTTTTTTAACACATACAACATTACTTAGCGCAATATTTCCCGTATTCTGGGTTTTTCTGTCTCCACCTTGCCCTCTAAGTACCTCGGAGCCCCCATTTTTAACTCGTCTATCAAGCACTCCTCTTGAAGGGAGCTCTTGGACAAACTAGAAACTAGAATCACCTCTTGGACCTTCCGCTCTCTCAACCTTTCCAGCAGATTGATTCTCCTAAAATTTGCCCTCCAATCCATTCCCCTCTACCTTTTTTCCGTCCTGACCGCACCAAAATGGGTCCTGAAATCCATTCGGAATCTTGAACGGTCCTTCCTCTAGAGAAAAGATAATAATAAAAATATGTGGGCCCTCGTTAAATGGAAAACAGTCTGCCTCCCTCAGTGGGAAGGGGGCCTTGGATTAAGGGACCCATAAATTAACAATGAAGCTCTCTCAGCTAAAATTTGGTGGAAGTGGGTTTCATAGAATAATACTCCATGGGCACAACTATGGAACAAAAAATATGCTCAAAATTGGGTACCCTCCCATCTAATTCGTTATAATCAAGACACCCCCTCGGGTCATTGATCTGGAAAGGGGCCAACGGTAAAAAATCCTTAATCCAACATCATAGCTTTTGGGAAATTAGGGAGGGAGCCCATGCTTATTTTTGGCAAGACTGTTGGCAGCAGAAACCCAATTTCAATAGCCAGTACGATAACCAGGAGATTTGGGATATTATACAAACTACAGCCAACTCGTTCATTCAAGACTACTGGGAACCAGAATGCTCATCTCCTTTCCGCCTATGGAAGGATCCTACCCTTTGGATCCGCAACATCGAGCCAAGCCTCTTGGATCCCATCTAGAAGGACCTTAAAACAAGGAAGATCAGAATAAAGCAGGGTCCATACATCATTCGATGGGGACACCTTCCTAAAGGATCGTACACTGTCAAGGAAACCTACTTCATGTTGGCATGTAGGACGGAAGTTCATTACTTCCAACTCTGGAAGAAAATATGGAAATCCAATCTATGGCCAAAAGTCTCATCCTTCCTTTGGTTTCTCTCTCACTGGTGCATCCTCACATGGGACAATATCTTAAAAAAGGGCTTCCAGGAGCCTTATCTCTGTATTTTGTGTAAAAACCACTCAGAAAATATCGATCATCTGTTAGATTCCTGTTGTCTAGCCTCTAAACTTTGGGACCGTGTGGCTGAGAAGTATAGTATAACTAATAGAGTCAAAGGAGATATCATCGAAACTATGCAACAATGGGACGAAAATCCCTTCCAAAGCGCACTTCTTAACAGGTTGTGGGACCTCACCCCAAGGTTTATTGTCTGGAATATATGGAAGGAAAGAAACCTTCATATCTTTGAATACAAGAGTAGATCCATTGAAGATATTTGACATACCATCAAAAGAAACCTCCAAGAAACTCTTTTCTCCAAAGATTGGAATAGCTCGAACTACCCTACTACCTCTATTGAAATGGGAATTTTAGCCAGCTGGAATCTCACACAATCATCCCTTCATCCTACACCAAGAAGTGCTCACATGCATACCAACATCCCTAGTAGTTGGGCCCCTCCCCCCGAGGGTCACTCTTCAAACTCAACTTCGATGGAGCCTCGAAGGGAAACCCTGGTAACGCTGGATATGGCGGAGCTCTACGGAACTCAGAAGGTGCCATCATTTGGATCTGCTATGGAAACATTGGGCACGATAGCAATAATGCAGTTGAGCTAGAAGGTCTTTTGGAAGGCGTTACTATAGCCAACAAACAAAAACTCCTCCCGTTGATTGTTGAAGGTGACTCCCAAGAGATCCTCTCTCTGGCCACCAAAATTCACCATGGCTCCCAGGTCTCCAAGCTCTCCCCCAGCTGGAGATTGGAGCATGGCCTCCAAAGACTTGCCAATATCATGAAAGAAATTAGAGTTATCACTTTCCACCACATCAGGAGGAAGGAGAATGTTCTAGCTGATTACTTAGCTAATGAGGGTGTCACTTGTAATCTGCCACTTCATGAAGGAAAGTTAGACTCGGTAGCCTCTGAAGACCTGTCTCACAAATGCAAAACAATTTCCAACATGGATCTCTCTATCCCGGAAGCAGGTGTCACTCCAAACCCGAATGCATGTGGGCACGTTGATGGCACACTTGGAAACGACATGCAACACAAACTCCAAGATATCGCTATGGCAAGAGCACTTATTTTGGAGTAAATGAGGTTGAAGTTGGTGAGGTGGGAAGTGATGCAAAAGTTATTACTCCAGGGTGGGAGATCTTGGAGAAGGATGGGAATGTCTCTTCACATTAATCCTGCAGACATGACTGTCAATCTCCCTCGTGTGATATCCCTTGGCTCCATCCCCAAGCGAAGCATTATAGCGAAAAGGATCGATACCGTCCTCATTTGCAATTGAATCTGGGTAAGTGTAGTTTGTTTCATTGCTCAGCAGTTTCCAGTTCTGGTGGGAGAAGCATTTAAAATTTCGAGACCGTGTGGTATTTCCAGGAGAGGTGTTGGCCATGGTGTTGGGCATGGAGCTGAAAAAACATGCAAAGAAAAAGCGTCCATTAGCGGGTATGCGGATAATGTCTCTGGTCCAGTTCGTTGCCTTATTGATGTCTAGGAATCCAACAAAGTTGCTTAGATACTAGCCTATGGAATCCATCGAAACCAGATAAGCTACTACTAGTTGGTCAAAACATGATGGGGACTCTGGTGGAAGAAATGATTTCCAATTGGAACACGAACAAAACCTCAATCTTGGACATTAGAGCCAACATGGTGCATTTGGATGAAAAGCTGGTAAGCTTAGACTCCAGCTTCGTAGGGGGGAAATAATCCATGGAGCATTGCATTGTCTTGTGTGCAGGCACTGAGCATGTTAGTCCTGCAAAGAACGAGGAGGCCTCTGCATCTAGAGGGGATACAAGATCTGTTGTTGTCTCGATCGCTGCTGGTATTGAACCATTTGTCAAGGAATCTGTGGCCTATGAAGGGGAACCTTCGGAGGCCATGACCAATCCGGAAGACCCTTCCTTCCTGACTGCCTTTCGTGTGTCTTCCACCATCGGGCCCCTGCAGTACAAGCGAGTCCGGAAATATGAAAAGGGTAGCGTCTCCCCCCGTCGCAAAGCTGAGCCTGTGTCTCCTAAGCTCCCTCCTCAAGGCTATGATGATGACATCTTCGGCAGCTGCCCAATTCTGGAAGAGAATCGTAATCCTCCTCATGCATAAGCAAGCTCCTAGGTTGGCTATGGTGGTTCCGAGCTCATGCTGTGTTTTTTAGTTTTTTTGTTTACATTGGCTCCATAGTCTATTTTTTTGTTTTTATTTTCTCCACAGTTCGTTATGTCAAGACTCTCACGCTACTTGGTCTCCTTGCACAGTTTTTTTTGTAAAGATAATAGTTTCTCTAGCATTTTTTAGTGCCTGGGGTGGTGGTTTCACCACCTCAGACTGCCTAAGCTTGTAAACAAATATATAATCTCTGGTTCTCTTTTTTAATATATAGTTGCAACATTACAAAAAAAAAATGTATACTTTTAAGGTTAATATTGTCATTGATGCAGATTACTTCAAAACAATGTGAGTGTGAGCATATTCACACTTTTTGGGGTTTCACTCAAATTGGGTCGTGGCATGTTGAGAGCATCATAAGGTCACAAAACCTCTTGTTCTTAGGTTTCAAGGCTATTTGCAAGGATGTTATGTTTGGTAGGTTTGTCAAACTTTCATCTAATAAAATTTCTGATTAGGCATACTTGCGTTCCTTTCTCTTGGATTTTTACTTCTTTCACTAAATCGTATTTTATTTTAGTTATTTATTTTGCGACTTGGTAAATAAATTTGTACATGTTAATCACTTACCATGGCTACAGTTTTCACAATTCAATAGCACTAACATTGTTTTGAGCGATTCATAGAGTTTAATGACTAATGTAACAATTGTAAATCTCATTGACGAATTTTTTCCACGTAGTAGTTGATTAAGATTCTAATTTTTCTAAGAAGCAAACTAATTGATAGAGCTAGTTTGGCTACTACAACAATATAATATCGACCAATAAGCCACAATGTTTTCAATTTGTTGATATAATTGTAGCTAACAACCAATCTCACATTAATAGTTTGTCTTGTGTCACGCTCTGCACAACAATATGCACTACATATAGGCTAAGCACTTACATTCAACAATCTAATTAACTAACCCACTAATCTAATGCTCATCTAATGCAACAATTTCACATGAAGGAAGCTAAGGGAAAGACTCTGTTAAATGATATAACAAAGGTATCTAACATAAATATTATTATTCACTTGGGTTATTTACAATCAATTTGCTTTTTCATAGTTGCTATTGATGATAGTTCCTTGCGTCATTTATTTTATTTGAATTTCTTTGATAGCATTGTTTCATTAAATTTATTCATGTATATGTGTTGCTATGACTAACATTTGCATGGGTTTTTTTTATACAAAGGGATTTAAAGTACTCGGGTTTCCATCCCCATTCTCCCCTTGACCAACCCTTCAAGGGAATTTCTAAGTGTTTCTGCTTGAATCATTTCATTCATCAACACCTAATGGATGTTTAATATTTAATATTGCTAAAGGATCTCAAATATACATCAAGTCATGACCGAGGGATTCCATGTGTATGCTAAATGAATTAAATGAATCAACTCCAATCATAAAACAAATAATTTCACCTCCAATTTTTTCTCCCATTTCATCTAATATTTGGAAAATGGCTAGATTAAATGAAAAGAAATAAGTTTAATAAATGATTTAGGTCACAAAATTTCTATAGCATTATAACACACTATAATATTCATAGCATTCTAAAGACATATCTCTATCACATTTATCCTGAAAGGTTATTTGAATCGATAAATCCAACTAGTCCATGTTGCCAACGAGGAGGCCATAAGTCATAAGTTCAAGTCTAATCAGGTACCTCAAAGTTACTAGCCATTAATATGCTTGGTGGTTGAGTATCCCTCCATCCAAATATTACAAGAAAGAGGAGGGACCCCATGAATCTTTCCTTAAAAAAATCTCTAGCAATTTTGTGAACTTTTGATCAAGCTTTGGAATTATTGAACCATTTCAAAAAAAACACTATTGCATTTTGAATATTCTTCCAATGATCTTTTAACAATATATGTAAAGTTTAATGACCACTTTCAAGGAAATGAACTTTGTGCTAATGCCTATCTGCGTGAGTGAATCCATGAAGATGTGTAACACTTTTCAATGAAATGTGGTGATGAAGATTTGGTATTTTGTATATGGAAGCCACCAAAATTCATATAAACCTTGTCAATTTTTATGTGCAGTAAAAAAGAAACTTGTAGGGAACTGTGTTGTCTTTCTAATTGTAGTTTTCTCAAAAAATATTAGTGTCATCTAATGTGTCAAATTTATTTATTTTTAATTTTTTTTGAATTTGGCCCATTGAGTTTATACACATTTGTGTTCCTATCAACTTTTTTCCAACTATTTACATAAATTGAAAAACAAAATACACCCTTTTGAAGAGGAAAGATCCACAAGGATCCCCACATATTTGTAATAGTTTTTTGGTTGTGTTATTTTTATGTCATTGAATTTTCTATTAGCACCTTAAAAATAGTAGGAATTAAAAAAAATAAGTATTAGTTTTAAAAGAAATTAAATATAAAACATATAATATGAAATCAAAAGTGTGAAAATGATATGCCATTTGATAGAGGATTCATTAAGAAATGCATTGGCATTAAATTTGCCACCTTAGATGAAATATATGAAGGGGTTTTCACCCTCTAGAAGTTGCAATTGTAGAAAAATCTACAGTAAGGGGGATGCATTGTTAGAAGTTAAGTGCTCGATCGAACCCTTAAAAATGTTATATCAAGCTCTGTAGCTCGATCGAGGGTTTCTGTCATTTGACATATTTCTCAATTGAGTGTATTTCTTGACCAAACCAGAGAGCTTGATTGAGCTATTTTAAATGTTGATGTATATGTAACTTCGGAATGTATTTCATCAGTGTATTATATATATATTTATTGTACCCTTATAAGAGATGTGTTATTCCTCTATAAGGAAGTGTCGTCATGTGGATTAACAAGTGTCGCAAGTATGTGTACTTGCCGATGGGTTATTAGACCACCTTATGGGGTCGGCCCTATTTAATATATAATATAATGTGGATGTACTCAAGTAGACAAGTCGGCCCCAGTAGGTCACTGGGCAAAAAGGTGAGTATAAATAGAGATAGGAGATCTCTATTTTACTCACTCGGAAAAGCATCTATCTCTCTCTCTGAAAAGTGGCGCACTAGTGAGGAGGAGGAGGATCATCTGCTAGAAGACTATCTCTGTATTATTTGGTTGTATTTTGGTTGAGCCATTGCTCTCTCTATCTCTGAGGAAGTTGTGGGGTTTTTCACCTTAGGGTTTTCCCCACGGAAACTCTGTGTCTCTTGTCTCTATGCTTTTGATTCTTGTGATGCTTGTGATGCTTGTCATATTATGATTGTCATGCATTGATATACTATAGATGTTATTCTCTCAGCAAAGATCCTATAGTATTGTGATTTAATACTGAAAATTTAACATGGTGTCAGAGCTTAACTGAGAAGAAGACATTTTGCAGTGACGGAAGCTTGTATTCCTTGTTTATTGGGTTTCTCTCCACAGATTTTTGAAATTCAGTATAGTAGATTGGATCTACTCATCAAGGTGCATCTTTCTGTCCAATCAGATTTCCGTTCTGAGCATTTTCAGTTTTGGCCCTAAAAATTAGGGTTTCCACAAAAATAGGAATTTCTGGAAACTGAAGGTACAGCTAGAAGCGCCTTGCAAAAATCGAAGGTTTGAGCTTTGGATCGAGATTTTTGGTTGGGTAGATCTCCGGGAAACTCAAACCCTAATTCAGGGCTCTCCCTAGTGAACCCAGGAGGACAAAAAGGCAATTCTGAAGGGCAAGACTTTGCTGATCTCAAAATATGAATGTACTAGGCTGATCAGCTCTCCAAGGCGCATCTTTCTATCCTTTTGGAATTTTGAAATTCACATTTTGAATTTTTAGGGTTTCTCTGACAAACCCTAATCCGGGACCAGATCCAGTTTTCAGCACTTCAAGTGGTAAGTACTAAATCTTTTCTATTTCCATTTGAAGTACTCTTAAAGATGTCTCTTCACACCAAGCTTGAGGATAAGCTTGAAGGGGCTGATAACTTCCGAGCCTGGAAGTATAGGATTGGGCTAATCTTGGAAGAGAATGAGTTGGACTCATATGTGAAAGAAGACATCCCTATCCTAGAGGATGAAGAGGCCAAGGTATTGCACAGGAAGAACTTGGTCAAGGCAAAGAGAATCATTGCTGATTCTATCAAAGATCATCTCATTCCCCATGTGTCTTCTCTCAAGACACCCAAAGAGATGTTTGAATCTTTGACCAAGCTATTTGAAGGAAAGAACATAAATCGGAAGATGACCCTGCGGAACCAATTGAAAGCAGTGAAGTTTCAGAATGGAGAAACCATTCAATCTTACTTTTCAAGGGTCTCTCAGATCAAGGAACAATTAGAAGCAGTAGATGAAATGGTGGAGAATGGTGAGGTGGTGATGACTACACTAAATGGCCTACCTAGGTCATGGGATTCCTTTATTCAAGGAATTTGTGCAAGGAAGAAGTTGATCTCTTTCAGTAGGCTTTGGGAAGAATGTTCTCAAGAAGAAGCTAGACTTATAGCTCGTGAGGAAAAGATGGGAGGTGAAGATCAAGCTCTTGCAGCTCACACCAAAAGAAGTAAATCCAAGAAGGAATCATCTCATAATAGAAGATTCTCTCACCATCATCATTATCATAAAGATAAGAAAGATCTCAGATGCTTCACTTGCAATGAGAAGGGACATTTTGCTTCAGATTGTCCCAAGAAGAAGAAAGACAACAACAACAACTTCAGTAAGAAGAAGAAGGGCAGCAAAAGAAGATTTCATGCTCATGCTGCCGAAGATGATGAACCCCCAAAGAAGAAGGCTAAGGCAGAAAGTAGTAGTGATGATGACTCATCAAGTGAAGAAGAGTATGTTTTAATCTCTGCACTCACTGGTACCATCTCCCATGGTTGTAATGATTGGTTGATTGATAGTGGGGCTTCCAAACACATGACTGGGTTCAAGGAATCTTTTATGAACCTTTCTGAACATGAATCACCCCATAAGGTGAAACTTGGGGATGATTATCAATATCCAATCAAAGGAAGTGGTGAAGCTTCTTACAACCTAGATTCTGGAAAATCTCTGAAGATGAAGGAAGTCCTCTATGTACCTGGACTCAAGAAGAACTTACTCTCCATCTCTGCTTTAGATGCAAAAGGTATGAGGGTTGCATTTGTTGATGGCCAAGTACTAATGTGGCCAAAGGGAAAGACCATGGATGATGCAGTAGTGATTAGAGAGCAAGAGGGAGGCTTGTATAAACTAAAGGGTCAACCTGAACATGCCATGATACATGAATCCATGGAGCCAAGTGAACTTTGGCATAGGAGACTTGCTCACATGCACTATATAGCACTTCCAATTGCAAGCAAGGTTGTAGAAGGTCTTCCTGAAATCAAGACCAAACATGAAGGTGTTTGCAAAGGATGTGCAAAAGGTAAGAACATTAAGAAGGCTTTCCCAAGCAGTGAAAGCAAGGCAAAAGACATCCTGGAAATCATCCACTCAGATGTATGTGGCCCCATGTCATCCAGTTCCCTAAGTGGGTATGTTTACTATGTATCATTTATTGATGACTTCTCCAGGAAGACTTGGGTATACTTCTTGAAGGGCAAAGATGAGGTGCTTGATAAATTCAAGGAATTCAAAACCTTGATGGAGAATCAAACTGACAAGAAAATCAAGACATTCAGATCTGACAATGGTGGAGAATTCACCTCAAATGACTTCAAGAAGCTTTGCAGTGATTCAGGGATTAAGAGGGAGTTGACTGCTCCTTATAATCCTCAACAGAATGGAGTTGCAGAAAGGAAGAACAGAACTATCATGGAAGCAGCAAGGGCAATGTTGCATGACCAGGATCTTCCTATGCATCTATGGGCAGAAGCAGCTAGAACAGCTGTATATGTGCAGAACAGAACACCCCACAAGATATTGGACAACAAGACACCAGAAGAAGTCTTTTCTGGTAACAAACCTGAAGTCAGTCATCTCAGAATATTTGGTTGTCCAGTATACACTCATGTCCCAAAGGAGAAGAGGACTAAACTAGATCCTTCAGGAAAGAAGGGTATCTTTGTGGGTTATAGTGAAAGCTCGAAGGCTTACAGAATATATTTTCCAGGGTTCAAGAAGATTGATGTCAGCAGGGATGTGACATTTGATGAGAATTCAGCATTCATCAAATCAAGAAAGGCACCTACCGAAGTTTATGAAGAACCTAAGGAAACAAGATTTCAGGACACTACCATGACTGAAGCAGTTCCAGAAACTGCTCGTGAGTTTGAAGATCCACAAGAACCTGTAGATCCACCCCGTGAGGATAACTCTCACAAGAGGAAACCTGCATGGGATAGAGAGCTCATTCATGATGCAGAAAGATTTGGCATTCCAGAAGAAGAACACAGAGCAAAGAAGAGAACCAGATCACACACCAGTTATGTTGCTTTACTCTGTGACATCATGAACAAAGAGCCTTCCAGTTATGAAGAGGCAGCAGAAAAGAAAGAATGGAAGGATGCTATGGTTGAGGAATACCAATCAATTATGAAGAATGATGTTTGGGATGTTGTCCCAAGACCTAAAGGGAAGTCTGTTGTAACTTCCAAGTGGATCTACAAAATCAAGCATGCTGCAGATGGCAGTGTGGAAAAATATAAAGCAAGATTCGTAGCTCGTGGTTTCTCTCAGAAGGAAGGAATAGACTATGAAGAAACCTTTGCACCTGTAGCCAGATATACTTCCATCAGAACAGTACTTGCCCTGGCTGCAGCAATGAAATGGAAGATACACCAGATGGATGTCAAGACTGCTTTCCTAAACGGTGTATTAGAAGAGGAAGTATATGTGGAACAGCCACTCAGCTTTGAAATACATGACAGGAAATCTTATGTATGCAGATTGAAGAAAGCCTTGTATGGCTTGAAGCAAGCTCCCAGAACCTGGTATGGTAGGATGGACAGTTTCCTATCTAGTTTGGGCTTTACCAAGAGTAAAGCAGATTCCAACCTTTACTACAAGGTTGAGGAAGGGAATCCTGTGATTCTACTACTATATGTGGATGACCTATTTGTGACAGGAGATGACAGAATGATTGCAGATACCAAGAGGAAGCTTGCAGCTGAATTCGATATGAAAGATTTGGGAATGATGCACTATTTCCTAGGTATTGAGGTGTGGCAGAATGCAGGTGGGATCTTCCTTGGTCAAGGGAAGTACACAGTAGATATCCTGAAGAGATTTGGGATGATGGATTGCAAGGCCATGGCCACACCTATGGCATCGAATCTGAAGCTTCTTTGTGATGCTTCATCTGAGCCAGTTGATGTTTCTATGTATCGTCAGATGATTGGGTCCTTGATGTACCTGACGAACACGAGACCAGATATTTGCTTTGCTGTGAACACATTGAGCCAGTTCCTGACGGATCCGAGGAGTGTTCACCTGGTTGCTGTAAAGCATGTTCTGAGGTACCTGAAGGGTACAGTGGATTATGGGCTCAGATATGAGGCGAATCAAAAGTTTAACCTGCTGGGTTATGTTGATTCAGATTGGGCTGGCAGTGCTGCAGATAGGAAGAGCACATCTGGGTGTTGCTTCAGTATGGGATCAGGTGTGATCTCTTGGTTTAGCAGGAAGCAGTCCTGCGTAGCACTGAGTACAGCTGAGGCAGAGTATGTTGCAGCCTGTTCAGCTAGTTGTGAGGCAGTATGGCTACGGAAGCTACTGTCTGCGTTATTTGATCTCCCATTGGAGGCTACTGGTATCTTCTGTGATAACCAGAGTTGTGTGAAGCTATCCGAGAACCCAGTGTTTCATGACAGGTCGAAACACATAGAGATCAAATATCACTACATCAGGGATATGGTGCAGAGAGGAGCTGTGAAGCTCCTGTATGTTGCGACGGACGAGCAGATTGCAGATGTGCTGACGAAGCCACTAGCCAGGGTGAAGTTCGAGTACTTCAGAGAGAGGCTTGGCGTGCTTCAGATCGAGGATACTTAGAGGAAGAAGTGATGGACACATTTGCTGAAGCCATTCCAAGCATGTTGGAAGGAGGATCCTTCACATGGCTGTGGATGTAAGCGCTGGATGATGAGCATCAGGATGATGTTCTGGTTTCTGCTGGAAATGATCAGTTGGATCATTTTGTATGTATGTACGCATCATGTTGGATGCTGGATATGATCAGTTGGATCATTTTTGTATGTATGTACGCATCATGTTGGATGCTGGATATGATCAGTTGGATCATTTTTGTATGTATGTATGCATCATGTAGATGCTGGATATGATCAGTTGGATCATGTGTATGTATTTTGTATATGCATCATGTTGGATGCTTGGACCATGTATCTGTATATGTATCAGGTGGGTACATTGTATGATCAGGTGGATCATGTATGGTGATATGTATCATGTATTTGTATTTGTATCAGGTGGATACATTGATGATCAGGAGGATCAAGTATGATGATATGTATCAGGTAGATACTTGGTATGCATCAGGAAGATGCATTGATGATCAGGAGGATCATGTATGTAGATACTTGGTATGCATCAGGAAGATGCATTGATGATCAGGAGGATCATGTATGATGATATGTATCAGGTAGATACTTGGTATGCATCAGGTAGATGCATTGATGATCAGGATCATCATAGATGACGAGCTTCAGGATGTTGCTCCAGATGACATGCAGCAGGATGTTGTAGTGATGATGATCAGGATGATCATGGATACATCAGGATGATGTATGGTGAGTATCAGTTTGATACTCTGTGGCCGTGGATCAGGTTGTGCAGATAAGCATGTAATTTGTGCCCTGGGAGATTTGCAGATGGTCTTTCGAGGTTTTTCCTATGGCATGTAATTTGTGCCCTGGGACATCTGGCAAATGCTCTTTCGAGGTTTTGCTTGGGAGGACATATAATTTGTGCCCTGGGAGATCTGCAGATAGTCTTTCGAGGTTTTTCCTATGGCATGTAATTTGTGCCCTGGGATATCTGGCAGCTGCTCTTTCGAGGTTTTGTCCTATGGCATGTAATTTGTACCCTGGGAGATCCGATAGGTTGAGCTGTGTGCTCGTAATCAGTCCTGGGATGCTCTTGCGAGGTTTTGCCATGACCACATGTAATTTGTGCCCTGGGAGATCCGATAGGTTGAGCTGTGTGCTCGTAATCAGTCCTGGGATGCTCTTGCGAGGTTTTGTGGTGACCACATGTAATTTGTGCCCTGGGAGATCCGATAGGTTGAGCCGTGTGCTCGTAATCAGTTTTGGGATTCTCTTTCGAGGTTTTGTGGTGAGGTCACATATAATTTGTGCCCTGGGAGATTTGCAGATGGTCTTTCGAGGTTTTTCCTATGGCATGTAATCTGTGCCCTGGGACATCTGGCAAATGCTCTTTCGAGGTTTTGTGACGCACGTAAAAGTCCTGAGGATTCCACAGTATGGCCAGTGATGACGAAGACCTGCAGGTGGTGGGCCTACATCCAGTATGAAAAAGGACTGGCTCTGTAGAACTTCCTATGACGAGTAGAGACAGAGATTGGATGAGATAGCAGCAGCAGTGACGATGATGATGACGATGCATCGATGACGATGATCCAGAGAAGAAGACTTGTCTAGCAGATCTGTGTCGAGAAATACCTTCCTAGTTAAGAGGGAGTGTTGATGTATATGTAACTTCGGAATGTATTTCATCAGTGTATTATATATATATTTATTGTACCCTTATAAGAGATGTGTTATTCCTCTATAAGGAAGTGTCGTCATGTGGATTAACAAGTGTCGCAAGTGTGTGTACTTGCCGATGGGTTATTAGACCACCTTATGGGGTCGGCCCTATTTAATATATAATATAATGTGGATGTACTCAAGTAGACAAGTCGGCCCCAGTAGGTCACTGGGCAAAAAGGTGAGTATAAATAGAGATAGGAGATCTCTATTTTACTCACTCGGAAAAGCATCTATCTCTCTCTCTCTGAAAAGTGGCGCACTAGTGAGGAGGAGGAGGATCATCTGCTAGAAGACTATCTCTGTATTATTTGGTTGTATTTTGGTTGAGCCATTGCTCTCTCTATCTCTGAGGAAGTTGTGGGGTTTTTCACCTTAGGGTTTTCCCCACGGAAACTATGTGTCTCTTGTCTCTATGCTTTTGATTCTTGTGATGCTTGTGATGCTTGTCATATTATGATTGTCATGCATTGATATACTGTAGATGTTATTCTCTCAGCAAAGATCCTATAGTATTGTGATTTAATACTGAAAATTTAACATTAAACACCACAACAACCTAACAATCAGTGTCTTAAGGAGCTCAATCTATCTCCTGCAAATACACCGAAGAATTCTAAATTTTTCATGAGTAATAGGAAGAGGAGCTTGATCAAGCTCCTACAAACCCAAGAAAACTCATAAATATTACAAAAAACTAGCCACTTTTTGATAAAATAATACAAAAATGATAAGTTAACTAGCTAGCATTGAAAAGAAGGCTCTTGAAGAAACAAATTAATGAACAATCAAAATTGGAAATATTAAAAAGCACAGTAGGAAATATGACATCCAACGGGTTGATGAAATGAAGTGTGAGACAAAGCTAGAGAGAATATGAGACAAAAATTATCATAATTGAGAGAACAATGAGAAGAATATGTAGGTCATCTCACTAACAGGAGAGGCTTTAAGGAATCTAGTTCAAGGACATATAGAAGATTCCTTAGGTTTTTATTTAAACAGTAAAATGCACATCTATTTTATAATTCTCGAGGTTACTCTTTAGCCATTAAAATGCACATCAATTTTACAATTATTGATGTGGATTCCTTTAAATTTTTACTCGAAACCACTAATCAATTCAATAAATCAAAGTGAAACGTTGATTCAAGCAATTCAACTAAACTTAATTACTCTTTGTTGGGGTCACAAAACAAATTATAGTCTAAGTTAGGATGGTTGGGTTAGGATAATGTCCCTCAATCATTTCTCCTTTGAAACATAGTTTTTTTCCTAGGGAGTTTGAAATACTTATATACCAAGTGTGAAAATAGCAAGATGAGAATGATGTACTACCCTATGACACTAAAGCTGAGGTCTAGTGTGTCTCTAAGGATTCTTGATCCACCCATATCTTGTTTACCTATGACACATGATCGTTCAAGGTTGAATCCCAATTTCATAATTTCAAAGTTTAAGGTGTTTTAGGGTGATTATCATGTGAGGGATCTTAGACGGTATACAATGTGCAAAGGGTTGGAAGAATTAGCGTGCATTGGGGAATGATGTGCTTTGGGCCATAATGGGTGAGATTTATATGTTTGGGGGGTGTGTAAGTGTGTGAGGGGTTCATTGTGGTTATGGGATATAGTGTGCTCAAGGTCATAATGCTTAAGGGTTAAGTTGTTTTAGTGTCGCACTTCCGTTTCTAGGGTCTTATGGGTTAGGGGTGTAGTGTGTGAGGGTGGGAGAATGTATTGTATAATGAGGCATAAAATGTCCACAAACTATGATGTGTTAATTTTAAGTGTGTGGGGGTGGATAAGTGTGCCAAATAGTTGTTGGAATAATGGGGCAATGTATGCTTGAGGTCATATTGGTAAAGGGTTTAGGGGTATATTGTCATGTTTTGGATACCATGGGTTAGTGGGGTACTATGTAAGGGGTGGCAGGGGCTAGTGTGCATTGTGACATAATGTGATGGTATAGGATCCCACACATGGCCCTTGATCCTTGATACCATGTCTTTATTTTCAAGAACCATCCCAAGTGCACCTAACCTTAAAATAACCACTACATTGAACCCATGGGACATGGATCCCTATTAAATGCTTATTTGATGGTTGGGGAGCCCATACATGGTCCATGACCCCTTGAGAGAATTTTTTGATATAGTACCACAAATTGTTACCTTGAACCATTACATGGGCCCCAAGGACCATCCTCAATGCACTAATCCTCAAAATGATGACCATAGTTCACTTGTGGACTAAATATTCCCTATGTAAGGATTGTATGTTTCTTTGGGGTACTGTGCATGAACCACGAGCGCTAGAGACAATTTATACAGACTTAGACCTTGTATTTTGATCTCGAGCCATGGATCGACTCTAAGAAACATCCTTGGTGCTACAAAACTTGAAATCACCATAATATCTTAGAACCTTTAGTCCAAAGACTCCCTAATGTAGAGGAAGCTAACATTGAGTCCTGGGTGTGATGGGTTCAGTGTGGTTATGGGATGATGTGTGATCAGGATCATAATGATCAAGGGTTAATCATAATGATCAAGGGTTAAGGTGTTTTAGAAATCTAATTCCATTTCTAGCGTCTTATGGGTTAGGGGTGTAGTGTGTGAGGGGTGGGAAAATTCATTGTATAATGGGGCATAATGAACAAGCATATGCCAAGGCTAAGTGCATGGGGTTGGATAAGTGTTCTAGAAGGTCATTGTGATAGTGGGGAAATGTATGTTTTGGGTCATACAAGTAAAGGGTTTTAGGGGTCTATTATCATGTTTGGGATATTAGGGCTTACAGGGATACTATGTAAGGGGTGGGAGGGGTTAGTGTGCATTGGGTAATAATGAGATGGTCTAGGGGGGCACACATGGCCCTTAATCCTCAATACAATGGATTAATTTACAAGAACAATCCCAAGTTAACATAACCTTGAAATAGCCACCACATTGAACTCATGGGACATTAATTGCCTATTAAATGTCTATTTGATGGCTAGGGATCTTGTACATCATGCATGATCCCTTGTGAAAAAAATTTGTGTTACAATACCACAAATTGTGACCTTGAACCATTGTATGGGCCAGAGGGCCATCGTTAATGAACTAATTCTAAAAATTATGACCATACCTCACTTGTAGACTAAATATTCCCTATATAGCCATTATGTGTTTCTTTGGGGTATGGTGCATGAACCATGATCCCTGGAGACCATTATATGGGCATAGACCTTGTAATTTGGACTTTGTCCATACAACGGCTCCAAGGACCATCCTTGGTGTTGCAAAACTTGAAATTACCACCATATCTAACCTTTAGTCCAAAGATACCTAGTTTCCTAATATCATACTAGTGTCATTAGCATTGACTACATTATAGTGATATTGTATTCTTTGTTATCAGGTTTACCATGTTCTATCATTTCTATCATTGCATTTTTTACCATATGACATGACTTTAATTTACTTGTGTTGTAGCTAAATTAAGGAATCATGTTCTTTGGAATTTTATAACATGAAACTGATAAACTAATTGAGAAATGTAGGGATAGAATCTAATAGGTGGCTAATTGCCACTGTTGGGATTTTCCTATACTCCATCCTAGTCCTAATAGCATTCTCCATTTTTTCATTTTCAGTCATGCATGCATTTTTGCATGCAGTCATGAAATTGCATGCATGCATCCCAATCATCAGTCCCAGCACCTAGTCCTCATTTAGCTAGCCCTGGGAGCTTCTTTCTGATCATTTTTATCCCTTCTAGTACTTAGTGTGCTCTCCTTTCACCTACCACTTGTGAAAGGTGCCCTCTCTCACCTACCACTCAGTTGCAATTCAGTTAGTTGAGTTATCTTTAGATATTTCCTTGATTTAAGGCTAGATTGACTTCTCAACTAACTGTATCACTCCGATGGACCTCTAGTGAGACTAGACTGCCTATTCTGACTCCAATTAGCTCCTCATGCGCCCTCCACTGAGTATCCTTCACTACATTAGTGCTTCCATGTGCCAGTTACACCTACCAGACTCAGTTAGACTCAGTTTGACACCTGGTTGACAGTTAATTGTGCATTGATGACTCCACTGATGATGATCAGGACTCCTGGTTATGCTTTGATGACACTCCACTAATCTTTTGATCAGTGCATGCAGGCTAATTCGAATCGCCACCTTGGCATTCGAATCCTCTCCACCATTCTATTATTTATTGTTCATATTATGATTAATGAATTAGTGTGTGATGTTATTCTGCTTCTATCTGAGTTCTACTGTATCATAATTATGTTGCTCCTTTACACTACATGACCACTCTTCTTATATTTTCCTGCTTAATCTTAATCTTTCTTGTGAGGTATACATCAGCTCTTAGATCTGTTGTGAGGATTTTCACATGGTATCAGAACCTGTTGAGAGTATTGTCTATCTCCATTCCTGACAGTTTTTTGCAGGTTATTATCAAGATTTTGAGTGCAGCAGTTTCTGCACTTTTGCAGCAATAGCAGTTGCAGATACTTTCTATTGTTTTTTGCAGGTCTTCTGAAACAGTTTCCATGAATCCAGAAGGAATTCCTCCTCTTTTTCCATTCAACTATGATGAGTGGAAACCAAATATGATAGCACATTTGAAGAGACATGGTCTCTTTTATTATTGTTTTGAAAGAGAGTTCAAATCCTCTGAAGAAGAGAATGATTGGTTAAATGAAGGTGACAGAGCCTATGCAATAATGATGTATGTTATGTCTCGTTGCATGGTAACCCACTTCCTTTCTGCTGAATCTCCAAAATATCTATGGGCCCATCTGGATGAAAGATTTGGCAAACAGAATGAAGGTATTGGTCCAAACCATTTCGAGAGCAAGCCCAGTGATGCATTTGCCCTCCTTGATGGTCTCTCTGATCATGAATCAGTGTCAAACATATCTCATAATGAAGTTGTCCACAAAGAAGAAGAACTTGTAGATTCTACACTCATGCTTTCAATATCTTCTATTTCGAATTTTGTGCCAGCTCACACTCTAGAAATTTTAGAGGTTCTTAAATCCTCTCTTGCACAAGAGTCTGTTGGTTTTCATAATGATGATCTCATGAATGTTTCGGAGGTTAAATCAGCAATTGGAGGTAATGCATTCGCTCTCCTTGATCACTCACCTCTTATGTACTACTGTAAGATCATTTGTACATTCTCTCAGAAGTTTATTGAAGATGTAGGGCATTTCCATTCACTTGGGATAATTTCTCATGCATTTCATGGTTTTGATCTCACCTCTAATGGTTCAAAGGAGATCTCAAGAAACCATTTTTCAAGTCTTGGATCTTATTTGGATTCCAAGCAATCACTATCATGTGATGGTTCTTTTGGACATAATCTCACCTATGATGGTTCAAAGGAGAAAACAAAAGACTATCTACACATTCATGGATTTGATCCTACCTTAGCTTATTTGAATCACAGGTTTCAGGATAATCCTCATACCTATGGATTTGTTCTCATCACATTCAATCTGAAGAACAAGTACAAGCGCATGCTTTTTGAGCATGATCCACTTCTTCCCAAGAAGAAGATACCTCCAGACATATGACCAAGCATCACACCTGCTTGAGCTTGGAGCATTTATTTTGGTGTGCCCTACAGTCTATTTTGAGGGGGGGTATTTTTCCCATGATGTTTTCCCCATTTCCTTAGTTTATGGACTGTTATTTATTATTCATTGTATTGGGTGACCTTTGGTCTCAGTTACCAGGCCCCAGGATGTATTAAGGGGGGGTGTTGGGATTTTCCTATACTCCATCCTAGTCCTAATAGCATTCTCCATTTTTGTATTTTCAGTCATGCATGCATTTTGGCATGCAGTCATGAATTGCATGCATCCCAGTCATCAGTCCCAGCACCTAGTCCTCATTTAGCTATCCCCAGGAGCTTCTTTCTGATCATTTTTATCCCTTCTAGTGCTTAGTGCGCCCTCCTTTCACCTACCACTTGTGAAAGGCACCCTCTCTCACCTACCACTCAGTTGCACTTCAGTTAGTTGAGTTATCTTTAGATCTTTCCTTGATTTAAGGCTAGATTGACTCCTCAACTGGCTGTATCACTCTGATGGACCTCCAGTGAGACTAGACTACCTATTCTGACTCCAGTTAGCTCCTCATGCACCCTCCACTGAGCCTCCTTCACTACATTAGTGCTTCCATGTGCCAATTACACCTACCACACTCAGTTAGACTCAATTTGACACCTAGTTGACAGTTACTTGTGCATTGATGACTCCACTAATGATGATCAGGACTCCTAGTTGTGCTTTGATGACACTCCATTGATCTTTTGATCAGTGCATGCAGGCTAATTCGAATTTCCACCTTGGAATTCGAATCCTCTCCACCATTGTCTTATTTATTGTTCATATTATGATTAATGAATTAGTGTGTGATGTTATTCTGCTTCTATCTGAGTTTTAATGTATCATAATTATGTTGCTCCTTTACATTGCATGACCACTCTTCTTCTATTTTCCTACTTAATCTTAATCTTTCTTGTGAGGTATACATCAGCTCTTAGATATGCTGTGAGGATTTTCACGTCCACGTCTTGGGTTTCGTGAATAGTTCGAAGTTGTATTTGTTTTGAAAGGGACAATTCAAACTTTTTAGAGAGATTGGGTGCAAAGATAAGAGAAGAATATGGGGACCCAAGTCCCGATTAAACAATCAGAGAACATGTTAGTAACATAATTAAGTCATTTTTACATTAAAAAATCAGTGATTACACAAGTTCAAATCCTAAATGGATTGATAAAACATGCAAAACTAAAATCCGCAAAAAAAATATTGTTTCGAGATGCTAAACACACAAAGACACATGAGAAGACATCAGAAAATGTATCAAAATCATTATCTTGATTTGGACGATCAAGAAACCCGATATCATAGGGAAATTAAAATTGTTATTGCCACACCAGGGACTTCAAACAATTGAATTGTGACAATGATGTCAATATTGCTTCATGTTTCAAGAAGAACATTGTAGAGGCATACTAAATTAAGGCCATGTATAGATGAAAACAATGATGTTGCTTGTTGGGATATTATTTCCAGGAAACCCTATTGAGATAGAATTACATAGGGGATTAGAGAAGAAGAGGTAAAATTTTGGGAAAACCATTCTTGTCCTATAGTAGATCAAAATCATTTTCTACAATAACACTCATCTAGAGGCATGCATGATGAGCACTGTAAACACATTATGGAGATGACATAAATTGAAGTATTTTAGGAATTTCAAGAAAGCAATCAAGGTGTAAATATTTCCTTTACCATGTTCAATAAATTGAAATCATGGTATATTAGTCCCAACACAATCTACGACACTTTTTGTTATTGGTACCACATTGAATTCTAGCTTTATTATGACACATTTGTAGATTTGTACAAAAGGTATTGGCAAGGCAACACTCCTCCTCCTATAGTGCCCTGTTTTATTTCAAGATATTATGTAGGAGGAATTTTGAAGATGTTTTTTTTAAAGATGCCTCGAATTCCATAGTCTAATATTGTTCCATAGGGTTTTTCCTATGGATTCTACACACCTGGGATTTTCAGATATCATGACACATGGAGGCAATATGAGTATGTTACTATAAACCCATCCTCTACTCTGAGTGTGTCCTTTAAGAGAATTGGATCGCTTGAGGATGAGATCCTTGTTTCAGAATTCATGGGAAAAATTCAAAACCAAATTTATAAATATATCAAACACTCACATAGGTCCAAGTGGAAAGCTTCCCAATTCAGATAACGCCATGAGGTATTTGATATCGGCACAATATTATCAATGGTATGATTTGTTGAGAATTACACATTTTCTCCCTAGAAAGAGATACAGGGAAAGTACTATCATTTTTACCAAGTGTCTATATTCATACATGTTTTGTATAGACATGCATATGTGAGTGTGGATGGTAGGCATAACACTATAGAATCACACAATGTGATCAGGTACTAACAAAAATTGTTAAAATATAGCCTTAATAATCATCCATTATAGTATATTAGTTCATTCACATGTCCAAAAATACAATCGGTAGTAGTCCTTTTAGCTCAGACAAAAAAGAAACGACATTCAAAGTCTCCACATCATTATAAGTTGGGTTGGACCAACAAGTTAGCATATCATGTAGAAACAAATTCTACACTTGAGACTTATCAGAATATCCATAGCTAATACTAGATGAAAGAGCCTTGAACTATCACAAGAATCTAATCCTCTATTAGATTCATTTCAATGAATACATGTCCCTCAGGTACTAGTAGTCTAGCCTTATAGAGAGCATCAACTTTGACATTGAGTTCCTTGTAAATATGAGAGAAGTAGATTCCCACAAAATGGGCCTTGACTTCTTTTAAACTCACTGCTAATGAAATAATATTGATATTTTTGAGATTTACTTTTGTGTTCATCAATGAGATAACCAAGGAAAAATTCCCATAAACCTAAAGATGTGATAATCCCAAGTCCAAGGCAACCTTCAACAAAAATTTTAAAGTAATTAGCTGTACCATATTATTAGAACTACTTCCAATTTTAGCTTTCAAATCATAAAAATGAGATTCATACATGTATATGGACCCCCCCACCCCACAAATAAAGTCAATCCCTTGATAGGCATCATTAAAGAAGATATAGGAATGAGCATTGTTTATTTAAAGACCATTGAGTTGTCTAGGGACTTGAGGCATTTTAGAAGTGAGAAATAAGGAAAGGGGCCATATAAATTGTGCAGAAACTTGGCAATAGGGTATGGATTTACCTTCAAAACATTCTTAGCTATCCACACCCCCCAAAGTACAAGGAATTGCAGGGACCTTGTGATTTTGAGCTCAATTCTGGTAAACCATTCCTTCAAGTAGTTATAAATGGAGGGATTTCCCTATAAATGGTCTAGACCCAACTTTCCCTCCAAATCCTTCCAAATATGAGAAGAGAAAGGACACCAAAGAACTTTAATAGATGAAAGAAATTCCCAAAGTCACAACTAGGTAACAAACAAATTCTAGGACCAATTGTGTTCTTGCTTTGCAATCTTTCCCAAGTTAGAACTTTATTTTGTAGGGAAAGTGACATGAAGAGAGTAGACTTAAGAGGTTCTTTGAACTTCCAAATTTTAACCCACCACCACTTAGAAGAATGATTAATTTCTTCAATGCTAGTTAAGTATCCTAGTTTTGTTATACATGAAGCTCCTTCTTGTTCTTAATCCATGTCTATTCATCTTCCTCCTCTCTAAGTTGATATGTCCTCTTTTCATTTCCTATATCCAAATATCCCATGGCTAAGAAATATACTTAAATAAACCTAAATATTTGGCATATTTCCACCCTTCGTTCCATATAGTAGTGCTTAGAGGGATTCCAACCAAATTTAAGGTCCATCTGCCAATTTCTTGAATATGTGTAATAACTTGAACAAGTAGCAGAGAATTTGGGAAACACCCCCATAATAACATGTGCCCCTATTCTTACTTGTGTTCTATTCCCTACCTTCCATTCCAAGTAAGGCCCAATTAGAGGAAAGGCTAAGTTTAAATCCTTCCAATGATTTGAACAACACATCAAGGGCTTCATTTCCATCTTGAGCCAGTCAATAAGGGATCCTTGACCAATGTATTTTCTAACAGTTATTATTTTTCACAATCCTTCTTTGGCTATCAAATTCCACAAGGATTTGGTGGCTAGAGATTTACCAAAGATAAGAAGATTCTTAATCCCCCAACCATCTATGTCCTTGGGAAGAGCTATAAACTTCCAACTATTAATATGAGGACCAAGGTTATCATTGTTTCCCCTCCACAAAAAGTTAAAGATTTTTTTTCTAAAACTCTCCAAAATACCCTTGGGAATATGGGCCATCAACAAGCAATAAACAAATATTGCTTGCAAAACAAACTTCAAAAGAACCAACCTACCACCTCTTGATAGCCAATTATTACACCCAATAATTACCATTTTTCCATATTAGCTAAAAATTAGTACAAATCCTATTTCAAATAGCCATTAGTCTTGAGAAGAAAGTCAAAATTATTAACGCCGTCATAAAAGTTAGATATTCTAAAGGGGAAAATAACCTTCATAAACTCATTGGTATCCTCATCTAAGTCATTGAAAAGCATAGTGGATTTATATATATTCACTTCCATACCTATGGTCAAACTATAAAGATCCACAATATTTTATAATTTCCTTCCTTCCTCTTTGGTTCCAAGATAAAATAGTATTACATCATCAACGAACAGAAGACGAGTTCTAGATTTGGAAGACCCCACTTCAATGGCTTTAACTAACCTTTACCTTCTAGCTTCAAATATCATTAGACTAAGCGTTATTTCCACCAATAGAAAAAGATATGGAGACAGAGGGAAACCATGTCTATGGACCCTATTGGACTTGAAAAACTTATAGGTATAAACATTGATGAGCACTGCATAATTGGGATTTTGAACACATTCCATTACCCACTCCACAATAGAGTAAGACATTCCAATATGAATCAAGAGTAGTCTTAAATCCAACACACTTTGTCATGAGCTTTGGATAAGTCAAACTTTATGATAGAGTAAGGGATAGGCTTTAGTTTAATTGAGTGAAATCCTTCATGTGTTGACCCTGTAGCTTCATGAATCTAGCACATCTCTAAGAAAACAAACTTATTAGGAGAAATACAATGGGAGAGTACTTTTTTAAGACTTGGTGATAACACCTTAGATATCACCTTATACACACAATTATACGATGCAAGATGCTTGAAAGCAACAAAGCTCTCTGGATAGTCCACATTTGGGATCAGTGCAATGAATGTAGCATTTAAAGAATTAGGAACCTTTCCATTGTACTTGACCTCCTCCATTACTCTGAGGAGGTCATTCCTCATCAAATAAAATAAAGATAGAACAAATCAACATTCTACTCATTCGGCCCCGTGCTTTTTTCTTTGTTCATAAAAGAGAGAATATTGAAAAGTTCTACACTAATTACATCCTCAAAAAGTTCTTTGTTATCCTCTTCCAAAACCACCCTTGGGACACTACAAGGATAACATCCTCTAGCGGAGGTTTTTAGATTGGTCGAAATTGTCAAAAAAATATCTACTATAACCTCTGTTACTGGTAGCAGAAGTTTTAGACAAGGTTATAACAGAAATTTGTTATAAATAAATAAAATGCAGTGGCCGAAGTTTTTAGTGGAGGTTTCAAAATTGGTGCACTTTATATATAAACGCACTAGTGCATTGCAAATAAATCTGCACTGGTTCTTAACAAACAAATATCACACCAGAGCATAATAAAATATTAAGCACCAGTGCATTATAACTTACATGCACAGGTGCTATAAAACCAAAAATTGCACCAGTGCTTTAAAACATTACGAGCACTGGTGTGTTATAAAAATAACACACTGGTCCTTTACGATATTATAACTATTGATTCTTTATATAAATATAACACCTGATCTTTTTATAGTTATGAAGCATCGGTGCGGAACTAGGTAAATAACGCACCAAACTGGTGGTTTTGGACGTGGTAATAATAGCGCACTGATGCTGCATATTTACTACAGCACAATAATGCGTACTATGAAACACACTGGTGCATATTGATAATGAAAAGGCATTGTTGTGATCCTTCAGGGTGTTTTTCTCATGGAAGCATTGGTGCTACACATTAATGACAATGCATTTTTTAATTCATTATTTATCCAAAATTGACATATTTCTTATAATAGTATATATAAATTGAATTTTGATTATTGCATTTGGATATAATGATTGGATTGATTTTTTATATCATCATATTTCACACCGCTTCATTATAATATTTAATCAGTGATGTATCATTTTACAATGACATTGGACAATGCAATAGAATCAAAAAATTATTTTATTATATATGAATAAGAAGCTCTTTCAATACAAAGTGGGACAACATGAAAAGTCCACAATAATCAAAATGTCAACATGTAATTGTTACACTTATTGGTAACCCGTTGTCTTTCAATTGGGACACTATGTCCATTACATTATACAAAATGTATGATTTTCATAAACAATTATTTCAGATGACACAACAACTTGCATTAACATCCAATTATATGGATCATCATTCTTGGTTGGAATTGTTGTCAGTACTCGAGCTACTAATTGCATGACTTGAGTTATTTAGCCGAATGTTTTGTTGATTTCCTTGATTTTGTTCCGCATCGTCAGCGTCCATCTACAAACATAAAAGTACAGTGTAATGAGTTTATCCACATTGGTAGAATTAATGCAAACTAAAATAGATAATATACATGATCATTATGTAAATTTAAAAATGTACCAAAGCAAGAATTGTGTCTTAAACAATACACATTGTTTCAAAACCAAATCTCATCCCTTCTTTCAACAACTATTGTGTTAGCTCCAATTCATACTTTGTTTTCTACAAGTTGTATACCCCATCACAAATTCATTTTTTTAATGTAAGGGATTTTTGTTGTTCCATTAATTAAACAATGAGAGAAGTAAAACAACATAGATACTTACCTGGGTTGGCGGGAGCGGGTGGAGTTATCTATGACTCTGAGGGGAATAAGCAAAAGGAGTGTGCTTGGGGAATCGGCAGAAATACTAACGACAGTATATAATGGCTAGCCTTAATCAAAGGAATAGAGATAGCAAAAAATATTGGCATTGAGGAAATGATTGTCTTTGGTGACTCTCTAATGGTCATAAGAGAAGCGAGGAACTTGACAAAGAATCTCAAGGACTCGTCCTCCAAAATACACTACCTCCTCAAGTGCATTGTTAATGAATTCAAAGCCATAAACTTCCTTCATGTGCTGAGAGCAAATAATTCGTAGGCATATGTTATGGCAAACACAGGAGTTGGTTTAAATTGTGGGGTTTTATTAAGTGATCAAAATGATTATGAAAGTATCTGGATTCCATAATACAGAGTCCCATACTGAAAGTTTCGTCGATTCTCGAAATTCTTGGATCAACGAGGATGGCCATTTGCTTGTTGGAATTGTCGTTCAAACCTTCTTTTCCATTGTTGCAATTCTAAATTTGATCCCTAGTCGGAGTGTATTAATGATCAAAATCCATGAGCATCCATCTGGGATTTCCCCCCACGCTGCACTAATTGAAAGGGGGTGGTTTTCATGCATGAGACAGATGGCCTCCATGCGTGGAAACTTCATGGCGGGCATCAGGGCTTGTGTCGGTTTTAACTCCCATGCCTGGAGAGACAAGCACATTATATTTGGCTTTGATTGGCATCTAGAGAGTAGTTTTCTGCGTTGGATTGACAGCACTATGGGATTCTATAACTCCACTTTGTCCACACCCCTGGATGGCGTTTCGGCTCCTCCCTTGTTTCAATGTTTGCGGTGTGGAAAGCCTCTTTCAAACCCTAGCTGGGACATGATGAAGACACACTCTGCGAGAGAAGGCCTTTTGGAGCATCCCCAAACTCCTTTTCATGTTGATCTCCTGGGAACGGATAAGATTTTGATTTCTTCCCCGGCAAAGGGTGATTGTGGAAGCTATTGTTCACATCAGGCGAAGGATAGACAATGTTTTAGTGAGGAGGGTAGCAATCACATTAAAGAACTGGAAGACTAGGTTCATCTTCTCCGAAGTGAGAATATGGAAATAAAGAGGGCTATCACTCGCCTCTTTTCCTTATACCAAGCCACGCATTTAGAGGTTAGAATGAGCAGTAGCTAGATGAATGCGAGGGTTGTCAACCTGGACGATAATGTTGATAATGTTACTTCCTGTATTTCCAATTTGGACTCTAAAATAGATACTGTCAACATAAAGGTATTTGAGGTAGATGGAAAAATGGATGCCATGAGAGCAGAGATTGGGAAAAAATTCTTGGAAATGAAAGCAAGCAGCGACATGAATATAGGAGGAAAGGCGGACCCTCTGGCTGGAAGCACTCTCAAGCAAAAGGAGCTCAATCGTCAGCCATAGTTTTCATGACCCTCGATATCTCTCAAATCTAGTTTTTTGTTATGATTCTTTACTGGATAAGTCTTTTAGTTTCACCTCGTCTTTATTTAGAAGCAGTTCTGTGTCAATATGCTATAAATGGTTGTAAATCTGTAGTCCTTCCAGATTTTAGGATAAATCATCTTCTGCATAATGTTTTGTTTTTGCCTCTTCCTCCTCGGAAAATTTGTAAGGAGATATAGTCTTCATAGATTAGGAAAGTTTAATGATAGATACAGAATTGTAAAGGATGAAAAAGCAGTTTTGGATGCAGTCTTACTATGGGAACGTTCCTTCCCTAGAGCTATGTAATTTTGTTTTTTATATAATCTAAATCTCCTAAGCCGTTTCTGTTAAAAAAAAACAACATAGATACTTACAAAGTTCACAATTAATTTTTGATACACCAACATATAATCAGAACCCATACTTAACCCAATGTCAATCAAATCTTCCAATGGCTCTTTCTTGTATATTAACCCATGTTTGAAGACATCCAAGGATGATAAGTGTAAAATAAATAAAAAAAATTACAGAAAATATGAAATCTTAAGTTGTTATAATGAAATCATAATTAATCACAAACTTTGCTATCACCCATTTTCTTCCCTGTCATGTTGTCATATGTGCTAAATGGGTTCTATTATGTTTTCTTTTCTGCAATAAACAAATTGAAAACAATTATTTAAGGCTAAATTATTTATGTATATGTACATATGAATTGAGGACCAATTCATTATCATTATGTTGACACAGTCTTGTCGACAGGGGTTCACCTCGCACTGCTGTCAACAAACCTTGACCAGACACTCTTAAGCATTGGCCCAGAAAGGTTTTACCCTTTCCAGCAACACCCTTCCATAGTTTCAGCGACAGTAGAAACCTTCCTTTGGGTCCCTTGAAAAACTTCATTTCCACGTCACTATATGACTTAATTGTGTCGGCCGAGAATTCAGTGATGTATCCCTCCAGAATACTATCTACCCAGACCTCAATAGCTCTAGAGGCTCTGTTATCTACTCGCTTCAATTGCTAGATCAATTCTTGTGTCCACTGTTCAGGCTCACCACCTTGAAATTTATTCTTTTGGAACATCAATTGTGCCAACCACTCGTGTATCAGTATCGGGAATTCGCAAAAGAATATCTCATGAATGTCGGAGTAGATATACTTTTGTAGCCAGTTGATCGTTGACCACCCAGAGTTATGATTTTCCTCCTCAGCAAATTCCCATGCCTTCTTATCGAACCAGCCTTGAATCTCCAGTTTCGTTGGATGCCGCAACATGTCCTCTCTTCTTTCGCACTACGGTCCCAGTAACGAAACCATTTGTTGACACAGTCCTATTGACAGGGGTTCACCTCGCACTGCTGTCAACAAACCTCAACCAGACACCCTTAAGCATCAGCCCAGAAAGGTTTTACCCTTTCCAGCAACACCCGCAGAGCGAGTGAGGTCTCACTCGAGATGTCTAAGGGGAGCTGTAGGAACCAAGTTCCGCAGTTGGGAGAAGACATGCATTAATTCATACTCGGTCGCTACAGAAACCAAAGATTCGTATTCGCATTATATTAACAATTCAAATAAGTAATCGACATTCACATCAACTAACATCATTGATCAATATACAGAGCAAAAAAACCCCATATCACATCATTAAGATATCGTTCATCATTCACAGCATGGAGACACAAATACAAAACACGGAATTGAGACATAACCAAACATCCTTATGCATTAACTCATCTCACGAACTGCGGAATAAACTTCACAAAAAACAGTTCCAAGCGACTTAGCACGAATCCATATACTCAGAACAAAACTTGCCAAAGGCAGACAAAATTACATTAGACTTGAGCGACTGATCTCTTATGATTTCCTTGACGCGAGATGCCCTTAGGCTTACAATCTTGGTTCTATTTATAGACAACTATGGTTATTACAATATGGTCCAAACGACCCTTTCAAACTAATTTGGACCAAAACTTCCGCTTTCGTCGGATCGTTATCCTTTGCAAGTGGTCATTTTCCTTCGTTGATGACCCCTTCGTCGTTGTCGGCTCCACATCTCCTGCGCTCTAACCCCGTGCCAACAATTTAATATTTCATCATTTTTATTTTCTTAGGATGGGATTGCGTTCCCTTGAGGTCTATCCCTGCATAACTTTAAACATATGTGAAATAGATTGTTTGAAATATGTTATCAAATATTCTTAAATATATTATTACTAAATATTCAATAAAATAGTTAGTATTGAATAGTACTTTTTTATTCACCCGATTCATCATTATGCAATTTTTCCATGAAGTTTTTATGCTCTTCTACACTTGGATTGCAAAGAATATTATCGAGCTTCCCCGGTTTTTGGCTCTGCATGACACAAATTAACGAATACATATTAGTTAAACTAACATATAATTCAAACCTATTGATTTCATATAGAAAATACAAAGAACTTGCTTTCTTCATTTGTGTGGATGTGCTACCATTGTGTCAATTGGGATTATTGTTACTTGAACTCTTATCACACATTATTTATCAATTTACAACCTGTATTATTCAATACAAAAGCTAATAAATATATTTCAGATATAAATCACATAATTTCCAAATAATTTAGTATGCACCAATGCGTCACAAACAAAAGTGCACCAATAGTGAACATTTTTAGTTATGCTATTAAGGGAATTAAGTTTGGTTTGGATAATAAGTATTTGTTATTCTTATAAAAAAATTTAATTATTTTATGAAAATTTAATCTTTGTAATAATGAATACCGGGCTACATATGGCATAAACTAAGAAAAAATGAAAATAACAGTTTATGCCATGGCATAGATTAAAAAGTATGTTACAACATTTTCTAGTGTGATATGTTGTTTTTAAACACACCAGTGTGTTTCATTTAATTAAAGCATCGGTTTCTGTACAATTTTAAAAAAATTGCGTATGACCGGTCCACTGATAAAGTAAGCGCACCAGTGCTTTATACTAAAACATAACGCACTGGAAACGTCGAAAGCATTTTTTTAAAAACGATAGGGCATAAGGGTTTGGGATCCAATCATGCAATAAGTAATCTCCTTATCTCATATGCCAAACGACTTATCTATGGAAGCAAAAACCCATTAAATCTAAAGTGTTTAAAATGAAAATCCCTAATTGCCAAGTGATAGATGGAGATAAACCTGAAGGTAAAATTTTGCGGCCACTTAAAAAAAATGAATACAAATAGTAAAAATTTAAATATGAATACGAACACGGACAAATAGTAAAAAACTTTATTATTGAGATCAATAGTAACATTTTATTTTTATTTTATACAAACTTTGAGTGATACACAATACCTTTCAAATTCTGATCTTCCAAATAATTCAGTTTCTCCATAATCCTCCCGGACAAGGTTGTATTGCAAAACTCTTCCCTCAAAATTTTGGCAAAATAATGAAATAGTGATTAAGTTTCAAATTTTTAAAACACTTCATGAAATTACTTTTTTGAAAAATAAATTCCCATTCTTTTACCAATTGTAAAAATAAAAAATTGATCCTTTTTTATTTTAAATTTCGGTTTTCAAGTGTGCTTTGAGTTATAGAGCACCCATGCTCAATATATCATTTAACGCACCGATTAGAAATAATATGAAAATAAACATATAAAAAGGATTTCCATGTAATTTTTATAATTTGTTGGTTACCAATATGATATTAGTAAAGGGAAGCATCGGCGCGCTAATTTATACCACACACATCGGATTTACAATATTGAAAAACGGATA
This sequence comes from Larix kaempferi, assembly GCA_027924585.1. Taxonomy (NCBI): domain Eukaryota; kingdom Viridiplantae; phylum Streptophyta; class Pinopsida; order Pinales; family Pinaceae; genus Larix; species Larix kaempferi. The sequence continues at coordinate 1,743,566 of BSBM01001313.1, forward strand.
TAGAAATATCCGATAACAATTATAGCGAAACATTTAGTTAAGGGATATTTTAGCGAATATTCATAATCGGCGCGGTTTTTTTTTGCCGCCATGGTGCTTTTTATAATAGAAAATGCACTAGTGCATCTTAAGTTTAAAAGCTCAATGTTATGCTAAAAAGGTTAACTAAATGTATGTTTGAATAGAAAATGGAATATTCATCTCAAAGGTTGATTTGATGTTTAGTTTGTATTTGTGTTTGGGTTGTAATGATATTTTGGTAGTCGAATTTTTCCGTTATGTTAAGGATGAGGTATGTTCTTCACGGATCTCTCATGTAAATATGTCCTCAAAAATTAATTATTAGTATAAGTTCATAAATGTGTGTGAGAGAAATTAGTAGAGGCAATCTATTTGTCAAGTCACTTTAACTCTCTTGAATTATTATCACTTTAATGACACTTTTAGATATTTAAATACAATGGCGGTTGAATCACTTATGTGATTGAGGTGACACGTTGTGAGAATCAATTGTGTGATTTAATACTAGGACCTCCTCAAACTTTTGTATAAGAGAATTACCAAACAACTTATACAAACTTTCATCTACATACACCCAATGTGGGAGATTTTGAAAGGGTCTTTATCTTTTTAATATATTTATTATGATGTATTCCTAGAATTGTTTCGTGTACACACCCAATATGGGATATTTTGAAAGGATCATTATCTTTTTTATATATTTATTAGGATGTATTCCTAGAACTTTGAGTCGAGGGATTGATATTTTGTCTCAACCATTAGAGGATTTCATGGTTAAAATTATCTTTGAATTTTGTACCAGAGTAGATTTTAAGGTGTTTAATGCACATATGGAATGTAATTTTTTTTCTACTTTAAGTAAAAGTTACAATTTTTTCATAGCTAGTAAATGGGGAATCCTACAACGTTTTCTTTGGAAAACACATATACACTCATAACTATCTTATTGAATGTTGTTGTAAATGCTTTTTATTTATAGATTAGTACTTATGTGTACTTATTTTTTAAAATGAGTTTATCCTCGAGATTTTTAAACTTAATAATAATAAAAAATTAAATTCAATAATAAAAAAGTCATGGAAAATGAACCACACCTTTTTCATTATGTTTCAATGTTCCATACCAACACTCTTTAACAAAATAATGTTGATTATCTCATTTCTTCACACCTCTAACGCTCATGTTAGAGACTTTATTCTACATACATGTCCAGGCCTTAAAACCTTGTTTGTTGCATAAAAACATGTTGTGTGTTGTCCATGCCATTGATTTTCCTTTACTCTTTGTCATGGAATCCATTAGGTAATCATGAAAGTTGTTGCACATAATTATTCTGTGTCATTGCTTCTTGTTCGGAGTTTGGTGAGGTTATATGAGCAAACATCGCGTTATAATATATAGATATATTGTGAACAACACCAAATAATTAAATGACTCCTTAAAAGTGTTGTAATGACATATGATTGCTTGATGGTTTAGAATAAAAAATATCTCAAATAAATTATATTTATATAGTTTAGATGGTTGCTGATGGTTAAAGGATCTCAACGGGGCATAGGGACAAAAGGGTTAAAATATATGAATATCTTAAGGGTCATTTGTACCAAACTCCACCATCATCTTTTTTTCATTCATAAGTATTTATGTTTCGTTTAAAAAATTATAAAGTGTTGTAATGACATGTGATTACTTGGATGCTTGGAAACATAAAATATCCCAAATAAATTATCGATGGTTAAAGGATGTCAACCGGGGGCATGGGACAAAAGGGTTAAGATACTTTAATATCTTAAGGTTTGCTTTCACCAACTCCACCATCATCTTTTTAGGTTTTTTCATTCGTAAGTATTAAATATAGTTTAATAAATATAATTTAAAAAGTATAATGTTGTGATATGGATATTAAATATTAATTACAAATTTAATGAGTATTTGAAAGATTTCGAATATCACGAAGAAAATGCTAATCACATGTTTATTGATTGCCATTGCATTAAATAAGAATGGTCGCTTGTTATTAAAGATAAATGGCATTTGGGGTAATGGAAGTCTTGATGCATCTCTTCTCAAGTGGTACAAGGAACAAAGTGAATTTAAATCACTTCCAGCATTTGTTTGTTGGATGATATGGAAAGCGAGAAATGACATTATTTTTTAGGATAAAAGGAAGCACTATTTGATGATCGTTCACCAAGCCATAGGGATGTTCAAGTTTTACAGAAAGGTTAGATCTGATTCTGCACGAGTTCGTACTCTGACACCAATTGTTGACTCAAATACAGCCACAGGGCTCTTTGACGAGGCTGTTGTTGAAGGAAAGTGTGCCGCTAAAGTTTTTTTGATATTAAGCAATTATCACTATTTCAAGATTAAAATTAATTGTGGCATGGGAACAAATTCAAAAGCAGAGATCATTGCCTTATGGTGCTTATTAAAAGGTGCAGCTTAATTTGGAATAGAATCTATGAGGATCTTTGGTGATTTCCTTATGGTTATCAATTGGGTAAAAAATATTTTCAAGATTAGAGCAATCTCCATTCAATATTGGTGTAGCAAAATTGAATCTCTTATGAATACTTTCTACAATTGGATTATAGACCATATCTACCGGAAACTCAATGATGTTGCGGATTCCTTGTCAAAGGAAGCCATCAATGCAGAGGAAGGAATCCTCATCTGGGAAGAGTGGATTGATGAAAATATGGAGTCAAAGGGATCCCTTTCTTTTTTTTATGATTGATCTATATATTTTTTTTTGCGATGGTTTATGTATTTTGTTCTTATTGTCGGTTATGATTGTCTATGTCATTTTTTAAGGCAATTTTTGTCGACTTAGTGTTGTTGGTTTTTTATTGATGAACTGATCTAGTTCTCTAATGTAAAGGATGTAAAAGGAGAAGTACTTTTTTATTATTTATAATAGCAAAAGTACAAGTTTTTTCTGCTTGAAAAAAAAAAGATGTAGAAGTCATATGTAACATGTCTTAATATTATTAACAAGCAAAGATCTAATAAATGAGTAAGATGTAATTGTATAACAAAAATGTTAAGTGGTCTATATTTACAATATAGACTTTGTATTTGGAAATATTTTTTCGTAAAACATTATTATATTCAAATGCTCAATCCATGTAGTATATGATAATTAAATATTTTAAAATTTTGGTTATGATGACGATGATAGTTAACATCCACTTATACCAATTTTGGTTTATCGAATCTTAAGGAAGAAAAGTAAGGAACTACATGGTTTGCTTTAGAGTTCTATTTTTGTGTTCAATGAGTTTAAAGAGTCCAACAATCCTAAATTACTATAATTTTCATGAAATAGAACGTTGGGCAAGTTCGATTGTAACAAAAATTTTGAAATTGATATCTTATATGGGTGTACACAGGGCAATCTAAGAGGAAGTGCTTTTCAGCCTCAACACTCATAGTCTCACAAAGATGAAATATCCTTTCATCCCACATAGATTTAAGAAAGGTCCAACCCCCTATTCCACTATGCAACTCATGAGAGTTTGTTCTTATTTTAGCTATGTGGATCTTCTTCTTTACGCTATTTAAAACAAAGACATAATTTTGGTCTTCAATATTAGGGTTAATGACCCCCTTGTAATATCTTAACTTTATTTTATCCTTTATATTTTCATCACACCACAGCTTCTCTTTGAACTTCGAAGTAATAATATTTTTAATATCATCTATATTTTGAAAAGTGACATTTTTCATCAATCCCCCACATCTTTAACCAAGACATTGCATCGTTATGCCAACCTTGCTTGAGCCTTAGGTGATTTTGACTAGAATTTAAAGAAATTTTCGGAATCCCAAGTTATTTAATTTTTTCTTGTACATTAAGTACCTAGTCATAGTTATGCTCTCAATGGGGGAAGACACACTTCAATAAGGAGAATAGGATATGGCGTATTGCTTTTAATTTTAATATTGCAAGTTATAAAACACTTCTAGATTTTCTCAATCCTTCTCCAAGCTTCTCTAGAGAGGATGCATCTCCAAAATTCACACCCATCAGGAGAATGGGAGTGATGAGAGTTTCAAAGAGGAATTTCTTTTTATCCCACATCACAGGGTTTCTTGACTTACAATTGTTTTCAAGAACAAAATAAGCTTTCCACCCTCCATTGATCCTTTTCTTGATGTTGTAGTTCCACTTAAGCTTGTGATGGATATCAATCCCAAGATATTTTTAGGAAGTCACTTCCTCCAAGTTGCTATTATTATACAAAAAATGAGCATAAATGGCCTCATTAGATTTTATCAACATAACTTTGGTTTTGTCGGTATTGACAGACATGCCCATACCATTGTAGAAATCCTCGTGAATTCGTAATTGCTTATCAAGATAAAAGGGACATCTTGCTCGAAGAATAATATCATAAGGATAAAGAAGGAGAATGATGACAATTCCTACTAACATCATGCCAGTGCAGCCTATCTAGATTAAACATCTTTCTAACTTATCAATGTATATACCAAAAAGGGTAGGGGAGAGGGGGCAGCCTTGCTTAACTCCTATATTACGATCAATATCTTCCATCAACGCTCGGTGTTCTTAAACTTAACAATGCATTCTCGTACAACCTTATTCTAGCGACTCTCAACTCGAAAGGAACCTTTAACTCTTATCATCTTTTCCACAAGTTATTTCTAGGCACTATATCAAGAGCTTTCCTAAATTCCACAAAGCATCAAAGGAGATTGAGCATATTATTGCGAAATTCCTCTACAATGATATTGAGAGTAATGAGGTGGTCTATAGTAGAATGATACCTTCTAAAACCAGCTTGCCCTTTATCTATTTTACCTTGACTTTCTAGCCGAATGTTGATCTTATTTTCCAAAATAATACCATATAACTTTGCTAAGAGAGGGCTAATCATAATGGTCTTGTAATTAGAGGGTTTATTTTTAGCGTTGCTTTTATAAATGGGTACAATAAGGCTTTGATTCCAAGGTTTAGGAAAGCCTTGCTTGACCGCTAGATTGAAGATCTTGTTATTGGCTCAAATTTAGACCTAGGGTTCTAAACTAAGTTACCAACGTTAATCCTATGAGTATTGGCATTTTCAACATCCCAAAAGGATACAGTCTCACCCGAGACGCTCATAGGAGTTACAGATATTGAATTAAATTAGGAAAAGTAATTGCATAAGTTCATTGTTATCATTCAACATCTAATTTAACAACAGAAATCAATAAATCATTCATGCACAGTATTCCTTCAAACATAGAAAATGGAGTAATAGTTGGTTCTTCTTCATCATACTTTCAATAGTCATATTACATCCATATGATCAAAATGGGGATTAACATCAACCCAAGACAATCCACTTTCTTCCCTTTCTATACAAAACTAAGATAGTTATGTTTCTTTCCAACTGTCTTTGAAATATTCTAGTTAATTACAAAACATATTATTAACTAAACAACGCAGCACGCTTCTTTACAATGTCACACAATTATGATACAAAACTTATGTCACTATAGCACCAAAAGGCCCCCAACATTATGTTGGAGTCACCCTCGAGCCCACATTATTTTCCAATAATAATATGTTGAAGTGATGAGAACACCTGTGTCAATTGCGATGCGAACTCATCAAACTAACTGCTCATTTGCTCCATGGACTGCAACAAAATATAAAAGGATTATAAAACTTCATTGCATCTTCCTTGGTGGCAGGTTGTTGACACATAGCTTCACCTATGTCAACATCTTTCTGAGACTTCTCATAAACCTATGTGATATTAACATATTGTGTGTTAGCTTTTTCTTGCAGTGAGTCTACAGTGTGAAAGTCTTACCTTTGTGCTTTGCCAACCCACCCTTTCTTTTCCTTCTGGATTATGAGGTCACAAACAAAGGATGACTTTGTGATTCTGCACCGGGGGTATCAACAGTTCATATTTTATTTGCATCATCATCTATGCGTTAAGCTCATTTTATGTGATGGAAAATGTCTCTTGCTCGAATGCCTTTATGTTCTTCTATCGTGAGGATTTATAATGCTTGCAATTTCGTATGTTGCCTTCTCTTTATGCATGATCTGCTTTGCCTCGCCAACTACTATTTTTTTCAATGTAGACTATGACTTGACTCGACTTGACAACATTAATGGTTGACTAAATCGACGGAGTCAACTAGAAACCGACTTGTATTACAATGGAAAAGGGGATCACCTTCCTTAAAGATGCACATTTTATCCCATTTGTTCTTTAATCAATTTCAAAAATTTATAATAGAGTCACGCATCGGCATTAGTGACTTAGTCAACTCATCTCAATTTTACTTTTCTTCGACTATATATCCTTGACTTTGCTAACATGACTCAACCAAAATTAGCTAGACTGAGCTAATTAACAAACACTCGACATACTTTTATCCTTCATATATCCTTTTCATAGTAATTTTAATGACCACTTTCAAGCCCATGAAATTTGTGCTAACACACATGCACACACACACACAAACACACGCATGCGCACGCCTGCACACACACACACACACACACACACAAGCCCAAGTGGTTATCTCAAATGTTTGGTGTCAGTGGTGCTAGTTATTTGGCTAGTTCTTTTTCAACAAATGCCTAGTTCAATTCACTGCACACACACACACATCACAAACACACACATAATCCCAAGGGGTTATCTCAATTGGTTTTTTCTAGTGTTGCTAGGAATTTGGATAGTTCGTTGTCAGCAAATATCTAGTTCAATTCACTTGGTTAGGCACACTAATCTGCACTAATGGGTTTACTAGGGATGACATCCACAAATGTGTTTACTAGGGATGACATCCACAAATGCGAGGAAGCATCACTTGGGTTTCCTCACAAGCTTTTCCTTGGAATAACATCTCTGAGGTTCCCCCCCACAAGGCCGGGAAACCCAAGGGATATTATTTCAAGGGAAACCTTGAGGGAAAACCCTAAGGGACGCTTCTTTAGATTCATGAATGGCATCCCTAGTAAATATGTTGTCATAAACTAATGCACCTAATCCAAGGGAAGTTGAACTAGGTACCTATTAGCATAGAAATAACCAAATGTCAACAAGATTTTGACAATCGACTGACCTATACCCCTAGATTTAAAATGTAAAAGGTGTTTTCATCCTTTGACAATGGTTCTAGAAGATGACTGTTGACCAAATCGCGACCTCACAGTCGACAGGGGTCCACCAACTGTCGACACATACCGCAGTCTCCTTGGGCACCGGCCCGGACAGGTTTGAGCCCACCCAGCAACACCCGCCGAGCGGATGAGGTCTCACCCAAGGCGTCCAAGAAGAGCAGACGGAACCATGTTTCCACCGAGGGAGGAGGCGAGTTGCGGCAGTATGATACCAACAACAATTCTAAATATTCATCATGAAGTTATAGCACATCACTTTAATCGCAGCATTTAACATTACAGTAAACAGATATCTATAACATATTATTGCGGCATTCACATCATAGCGACAGAAACGGATAATTGCATTAAGACAAGACAATAACATAAGTATCGAGCAACATTACACATAGATTGCACCAAATCATCATCCTTATATTACTGTGGCAACCAAAAGCAGTACATAAATCTCTGTGCAACTCCCCGCACTATCTTTCTGTCAATCTCTGTATACAGCTCTAGTTCTATCTTTTATCCATCGACTTCTCCTCCTCTAACACTTACAATTCTCATCTATTTATAGGCTAATACTTGTCCACTTTCCTAACCGACACTATGGACAATCGACTAACTGACTTGGTCTAATGACCCAAAAACCCGCATACCGCGGTACAATTGACTCGATATAACAAAATACATGACCCAAAACCCGCCAACTGCGGTATCCTTTGGCACAAAATACTCCTTTCGCGCCTTCATCCAACGTGTCGCGGCGTCAGTAGTACCGCGATCTTTCCTCATCAAACCGCCTGCCAACAAGGACGTTGCATCATATACCCATAAGCTACAGTAGTTTTCTCGACTATATCCTCCTATAAGGAAAGTAAGGATAACTCTCAAGGGTATTCCAGACATACATGAGTCCCTGGATAATTTACACCAGATACTTTCCACATGTCCACGAGAACAAGTCTGTCTAACCTAACCTTGTGCCTTTCACATATAACCCTAAGGGACTCAATTGGATTTAATGCTAAGACCTCCTGAAACTTTTGTATAAGAGAATTTACCAAACAACTTATACAAACTTTCATATACACACACCCAATATAGGAGATTTTGAAAGGGTCTTTATCTTTTATATATATTTATTATGATGTATTCCTAGAACTGTTTCATGTACACACCCAATATGGGAGATTTTGAAACGGTCTTTATCTTTTATTTTATTTTATTAGGATGTATTCCTAGAACTTTGAGTCGAGGGATTGATATTTTGTCTCAACCATTAGAGGATCTCATGATTAAAATTATCTTTGAATTTTGGACCATAGTAGAATTTAAGGTGTTTAATGCACATATGAAATGTAACTTTTTTTTCTACTTTAAATAAAAGTTACAATTTTTTCATAGCTAGTAAATGGGGAATCCTACAGCGTTTTCTTTCGAAAACACATACACTCATAACTATCTTATTGAATGTTGTTGTAAATGCCTTTTATTTATGGATTAGTACTCATGTGTACTTTTTTTTAAAATGAGTTTATCTTCAATATTTTCAAACTCAAGAATAATAAAAAATTAAATTCAATAATAATAGAAGTCATGGAAGATGAACCACACCTTTTTCATTATGTTTCAATGTTCCATACCAACACTACTCAACAAAATAATGTTGATTATCTCAGTTCTTCACACCTCTAACGCTCATGTTAGAGACTTTACTTTATTCTTAAAACCTTGTTTGTTTTGTTGCATAAAAACATGTTGTGTGTTGTCCATGCCATTGATTTTCCTTTACTCTTTGTCATGGAATCCACTAGGTAATCATGAAAGTTGTTGCACATAATTAGTCCCTGTCATTGCTTCTTGTTCGGAGTTTGGTGAGGTTATATGAGCAAACATCCCGTTATAACATATAGTTATATTGTGAACAACACCAAATAATTAAATGACTCCTTAAAGTGTTGTAATGACATATGATTGCTTGATGGTTTAGAATATAAAATATCTCAAATAAATTATATAGTTTAAATGGTAGTTGATGGTTAAAGGATCTCAACGGGGCATAGGGACAAAAGGGTTAAAATATATGAATATCTTAAGGGTCATTTGCACCAAACTCCACCATCATCTTTTTCATTCATAAGTATTTATGTATCGTTTAAAAAATTGTAAAGTGTTGTAATGACATGTGATTCCTTGGATGCTTGGGAACATAAAATATCCGAAATAAATTATCGATGGTTAAAGGATCTCAACCGGGGGCATGGGACAAAAGGGTTAAGATACCTCAATATCTTAAGGTTCGCTTTCACCAACTACACCATCATCCCATTGTCTTTTTAGGTTTTTTCATTCGTATATTAAATATAGTTTAATAAATATAATCTAAAAAGTATAATGGTGTGATATGGATATTAAATATTAATTACAAATTTAATGAGTATTAGAATGATTTCAAATATCATGAAGAAAATGATAATCACCTGTTTATTTACTGTCATTACACTAAACAGGTGCGGTCTTCGATTTGCTTGTTATTAAAGATAAATGGCATTTGAGGTCATGGAAGTTTTGATGCATTTCTTCTCAAGTGGTACAAGGAACAAAGAGAATTTAAATCACTTACTGCATTTGTTTGTTGGATGATATGGAAAGCAAGAAATGACATTACTTTTCAGGATAAAAGGAAGCACTATTTCATGATCGTTCACCAAGCCATAGGGATAGAAAGGTTAGATCTAATTCTGCACGAGTTCGTACTCTGACACCAATTGTTGACTCAAATATAGCCACAAGGTTCTTTGACGGGCTGTTGTTGAAGCAATATGTGCAGCTGGAGTCTTTTTTATATTAATCAAATATCACTATTTCAAGATTAAAATTAATTGTGGCATGGGAACAACTTCAAAAGCAAAGATCATTGCATTATGGTGCTTATTAAAAGTTGCACCTTACTTTGGAATAGATTCTATGCGGATCTTTGGTGATTCCCTTATGGTTATCAATTGGGTAAAAAATATTTTCAAGATTAGAGCAATCTCCATTCAGTATTGGTGTAGCAGAATTGAATCTTTTATGAATACTTTCTACAATTGGACTATAGACCATATCTACAAGGAACTCAATGATGTTGTGGATGCCCTGTCAAAGGAAGCCATCAATGCAAAGGAAGGAATCCTCATATGGGAAGAATGTATTGATGAAAATATGGAGTCAAAGGGATCCCTTTCTTTTTTTTATAATTGATCTATATGTTTTTTTGTTTTTGGCGATGGTTTATGTATTTTGTTCTTATCACCGGTTATGACTGTCTATGCCCTTTTTTAAGGCATTTTTTGTTGACTTAGTGTTGGTTTTTTATTGATGAACTGGTCTAGTTCTCTGATGTAAAGGATGTAAAAGGAGAAGTACTATTTTATTATTTATAATAGCAGAAGTACATGTTTTTTTTGCTACAAAAAAAATGATGTAGAATTCATATGTAACATGTCTTATTATCATTAACAAGCAAAGATCTAATAAATGAGTATGATATAATTGTATAACAAAAATATTAAGTGATCTATATTTACAATATAGACTTTGTATTTGGAAATATTTTTTCGTAAAACATTATTATATTCAAATGCTCAATCAATGTAGTATATGATAATTTAAAATTTTAAAATTTTGGTTATGATGATGATGATAGTTAACATCGACTTATACCAATTTTGGTTTATTGAATCTTAAGAAAGAAAAGTAAGGAACTACTTGGATTGATTTAGAGTTTTGCTTTTGTGTTCAATGAGTTTGGAGAGTCCAACATTCCTAAATTACTATAATTTTCATGAAATAGAAGGTTGGGCAAGTTCGATTGTAACAAAAATTTTGAAATTGATATCTTATATGGGTGTACATAGGGAAATCTAAGAGGAAGTGCTTTTCATCCTCAGCACTCATAGTCTCACAAAGATGAAATATCCTTTCATCCCGCATAGTTTTAGGAAAGGCCCAACCCCCTATTTCACTATGCAACTCATGAGAGTTTGTTCTTATTTTAGCTATGTGGATCTTCTTCTTTACACTATTTAAAACAAAGAGATCATTTTGGTCTTCAAGATAGGGTTAATGACCTCCTTGTAATATCTTAATTTTATGTTATCCTCTATATTTTCATCACAGCATAGCTTCTCTTTGAACTTCAAAGTAATAATATTTTTAATATCATCTATATTTTGCAAGTGACATTTTTCGTCAATTCCCCACATCTTTAACCAACACATGGAATCTTTATGCCAACCTTGCTTCATCCTTAGGCGATTTTGATTAGAATTTAAAGAAATTTTCGGAGGTCTCTAGTCTCCCAAGTTATTTATTTTTTTCTTGTACATTAAGTACCTAGTCATAGTTATGCTTTTAATTTTAATATTGCAAGTTATAGAAAAAATCTATATTTTCCCAGTCCTTCTCCAAGATTCTCTAGAGAGGATGCATCTCCAAAATTCACACCCATCAAGAGAATGGGAGTGATGAGAGTTGCAAAGAGGAATTTCTTTTTATCCCACATCACAAGGTTTCTTGACTTACAGTTGTTTTCAAGACCAAAATAATATTTCCGCCCTCCATTGATCCTTTTCTTGATGTTGTAGTTCCAGTTAAGCTTGTGATGGATATCAATCCTAAGATATTTGTAGGAAGTCACTTTCTCCAAGTTGATATTATTATACAAAAAATGAGCATAAGTGGCCTTATTAGATTTTATCAACATAACTTTGGTTTTGTCGGTATTGACAGACATGCCCATACCAATGTAGAAATCCTTGTGAATTCGTAATTGCTTATCAAGATCAGAGGGACATCTTTTCCGAAGAACAATATCATAAGCATAAAGAAGGAGAATGATGACAATTCCTACTAACGTCATGCCAGTGCAACCTATTTATATTAAACATCTTTATAACTTATCAATGTATATACCAAAAAGGGTAGGGAAGAGGGGGAATCCTTGCTTAAATCCTATATTGCAATCAATATCTTCCATCAACCCTCAGTGTTCGTAAACTTTGCAGTGCATTCCCGTACAACCTTATTCTAGCGACTCTCAACTCGAAAGGAACCTTTAAAGCTTATAATATTTTCCACAAGTTATTTCTAGGCACTATATCAAGAGCTTTCCTAAATTCCACAAAGCATCAAAGGAGATTGATCATATTATTGTGACATTCCTCTGCAATTATATTGAGGGTAATGAGGTGGTATATGGTAGAATGATACCTTCTAAAACCAACTTTCCCTTTAGCTCTTTTACCTTGACTTTCTTGCCATATGTTGATCTTATTTTCCAAAATAATACCATATAACTTAGCTAAGAGAGGGCTAATCATAATGGTCTTGTAATTACAGGGGTTATTTTTAACATTGCTTTTAAAAATTGGTACAATAAGGATCTGAGTCCAAGGTTTAGGAAAGCCTTGTTTGACTGCTATATTGAAGAGCTTGTTGTTGGCTGAAATTTAGACCTAGGGTTCTAAACTAAGTTACCAACATTAATCCTATGAGTATTGGAATTTTCAGCATCCCAAAAGGATACAGTCTCACCCGAGACGCTCATAAGAGTTACAGATATTGAATTTAGGAAAAGGAATTCCATAAGTTCATCGTTATCATTCAACATCTAACTTAACAACAGAAGTCAGTAAATCATTCATGCACAATATTCCTTCAAACATAGAAAATGGAGTAATAGTTGGTTCTTCTTCATCATACTTTCAACAGTCATATTACATCCATATGCTCAAAATGGGGATTAATATCAACCCAAGACAATCTCGTTTCTTCCCTTTTTATAAAAAACTAATATAGTTATGTATCTTTCCAACTATATTTGAAATATTATAGTTAATTACAGAACATATTATTAACTAAAAAATGCAACAAGATTCTTTACAATGTCACACAATTATGTTACAAAACGTATGTCACTACAACACCAACAAGCCCCCAACATTATGTTGGACTCACCCTCGGGCCCATCTTATTTTTCAAGAATCATATGTTGAAGTGATGAGAACACTTGTGTCAATTGCGATGCAAACTCATCAAATTAACTGCTCATTTGCTCCACGGACAGCAACAAAATATAAAATCATTCTAAAACTTCATTGCATCTTCCTTGGTGGCAGGTTGTTGACACATAGCTTCACCTATGTCAACTACTTTCTGAGACTTCTCATAAACCTATGTGATATTAACATATTGTGTGTTAGCTTTTTCTTCCAAGTCCATAACTTAAGTAGTAACTTATTGTTGCTTTGTCATCATCATATTAATATGCTTGGTAAGGCCAAAAATTTCTTTCAAAGCCTCCATTCTTGTAGACACTAGCAATGTTTGTAATGACTACTTCTTGGTTCTCACCTCTTCTTCCAACAATTTGACTTTTTTCTTCTATCTCTATTGCTTCAGGTACGTCCTACAAATGACCCCAAATTGAAAAACTAGTATTCACCAACTTTGACAAATTCTGCATTGCACTCTTTACTTTATCAAATGTATCCTCCATTTGAAAAATATTTTGTTTCAATTCTACTTGCTCTAGTGTTTTTGTATGTGAAATTTGTTCTTTAAGTGTCTCATTATGTGCTCGCAAACCCTCAATCAAGTCTTTAATATATTTACACTTATTTTTAGCTGTAGTAGAAACTGTTTCCACCGAGCGCAGTTCCAAATGCAAATATTCCATTGTTGTAGTCAAAGAAGAATGTTCTGCAACAATCCTTGAATAAACCCGTTGTAGGTGATGAGTCCCCATTTCAGGTATCTAATAGTTTCTTTTTCCACCAGAAAACACAAGATAGGTTGAAAGGATACACTCGTTAGTGGGAAAATGATTTACCTTAATAATTTAATGAAGTGTTTAAAAGATTATTTCTGTTATGTTTTGAAAAGCGTTGCTATGAGATAATTGCATGTAAAATGAGCTTGGATGAGCAGGTGTAGGTGTACTCAAGGATGACGCGTGAATCAAGTGGAGAACTGGAAGCACATCACCAAACTCAACGCCTTTTTCTTGATTTATAGAGAACGAACTCGTGTTCAATAGTGAATGGGCAGTTAGACATTTTTGTTAGGTTAAAGCATTAGGATTTTATAAATATGGACCTCTCGGGTAGTGAGAGGCCCCTGCTGCTATTTCAAAGAATTATTGTGTTCAGTTTCAGATTATTACGACAGTGTATTCCAGACCTGGTTTTTAATTGATGAAGTTTCAATTTTAAATAAAGATTTGATGTTATCTACGATTCATCAGTTATAAGTTCTTTTCACTCCTGAGTACGGGTTGGAGAGGTCCCCTCCAACACGTAAGTCAGGAAATCTTGCAGTACAGGTATTTCTCATTATGTATTGTGCATCGATTGAAATTATATTGCAGATGAGAGTATTTTAATTAGCGTTAGATAATACGATTTAAATTCTGTAGTGGTTGATCACTTTTGATTCCGTAGTTCATTACAATGCATTCCGTAGTATGATAATGATGTGTCTGTAGTCTTGTAGCAGCGTTCCTTTGAAGCATAATCAACACCCATTTCTCTATGTACTTTCATTTATTTCTGCAGCAGCAATCTAGATCTTCAGTGTATGTATTCGTTTCGGTGTTAGAACTATTTATAGAGAGTGACTTCTTTTAGTATTTATTTATTACATGATTTGATTAAAGATTGTAGCATTAGATAATGGTATTCCGAAATTAGCTTTAGACTTAGATTATGTTAGATCAGACTTCGAGTTTTCTACATTCAATTTACAGTGAGATTAAAGATCAAACTTTCATTACTTTAGTGTAGAGCTGTTATAATTCCAGTATCCAATTTCATAGTATAATTTTTATTGTCTACAACAAGTTAGGTCTTAAAAATAGATTACTGTTTTCTGCACTCAATTTCTTATCCATAGATTTCCTGCTTTCAGTATTTCATTTCTTAGCATAGGAATTTCTTTTCCATAGATTACAATCCTCTTTACAATTCATTTAATCTTTCTTAGGCAGCTCTTTAAGAACATTGATACAATCACCTAAACTTCGACAAAGACTATCCTAGAAGAGGACATACAATGCTAATGCCTCTAAATTTTGTACGTACGTCCCTGGTTTGATAATTAAAGTAGGCTCTTAGTACATCTACCCTCATTAGGCATCCATATTGGGAGCTCACCACTTTTTAGCGCCGTTGCCAGGGAGGTGCTAAATCTTCTAGGAGAAATCACCTAAAACCAACACAAAAAAGAAAACAAAAATCACATAAAACAAAAACATAAATACTTTTCTTTTACCAATGAATCCCTCGTCGGCAAAGGGATAGGTTTGGACACTTTTTTCCTAAGCATCCCATGAGCAACAACGGTAATAACAGTTCTAACCATTCTCAGTTTGAACTCTTACACTCTGAAAACGAAACTAACCCCACATACGATCCAAACAGAGACAACTTCACTACCAGTTCCAGCTCAAACACCACGATGGCAAACAAAGAGGAGGAACCTAAAGATATTTTCACCTTTCCCATTAGCATACCTCTTGGAGATTCCAAAATGAAGAACATCAATCCTAATAATCTACAAAACTTCCATGGTTTGACTTCAAAATATCCCGACACATTCCTGTTTGAATTTGAGGTAGTTTGCAGATCATTTGATTACACTACTGATGCACAAAAGCTAAGGCTTTTTCCTTCCACACTGAAATACCTATCACTTCGGTGGTTTATGAGCCTTGAAGGGAATAATATCTTTAGTTGGGATCAAATGAAACAAGCATTCTTAGAAAAATATAGGGACTACTGCAAGGCCAAAGATACAAGGGATGAAATCTTTAGGATGCAACAAGGAGAAAGAGAGTCATTAGAATATTATTCCCAAAGATTTTAACTCAGCTACAAATGAGCCAGTCATTGCACCTTGGATCTTGAATCACTAAAACTTGTCTTTCTTAGAGGTGTAAAAGAGGAGAATTTTGAATTCTTAAATCTTCTAGGAGATGGAGATATATTCCAGAAATCTTTTGACCAGATTCTGCAAATCTTCAAAAACTACTCTAGATCTAAGAATGGGACAAGGGATACACACACATCTACTAGTGGATCAACATCTTTAGGACCAACACTTACAAAATCTTATTTAGGAAACCTGCTAGACGACATGAAGACTGACATCCTGCAATCTCTGGCCATGCAAATTGATGCTCTTCAAATAAAAAAGAAGCAGGATGAAATTAACCAAGCCTTGGCAGTATTCTGTCCTCGTTGTAAAAAAAAACATGAGAAGGGGCAGTGCACCTTGAACACAATAGAAGTATGTGGTCTCTGCACTGACGACCATTCCACTGATAAATGTCCCCTCTTACCCTCATGTAAGGCGGCTATTCAAGACCCAGCAACTGAAGGAGCAATAGAACAACTCTGTTTTATAAATCAGAGGAGGAATAATTTTGTTAGACCATATCAACAGAGTAATCAAGCCTACTATAATCAAGGACATCCAAATTGGAACTCTGCACCAACTCCATGGAAAGCACAGCCAAATCCAAACCAATGGCAACAGAATCAACAAACATATCAACCATCCTATCAACAACCGTATTATCCACCGTCTTATCCTCAATACCCCCCACCTTTTCCAACCACCACAAATTATGCAAATCAATACCCCCATCCATCAAATTGGAGGGCGCAATTACAACAGCCACTTATTATGCCACCCCCACAACCTTATCCACCCCCCAAACCTCCACCCATTCCATCCCAACCAATCCCAAATCCTAATAATAACAGACCTCCACAATAGCAATAGACATATAATGTTGATATCACACAATTCACTACCTATGTTGTAGACACCATAGAAATAAACGAAATAAACCTGCAATCTGGAAAAACGTTGCAGAATACATATCCACACAACATCCAACAACCTGAAGCTCAAGAACAAACAGCAGAACCCTATGTTCAGCATCCAAACAAATCAGACCCTCCTGAGGACGAAACCCAACCACTCCCACGCAACAGAAACCCTCCATTTCCAGAAAAACTAGTCCGAAGTATAAAAGAAGAGGAAGAGAATACAATTTTAAACGAATTCAAGCACTTAAACATCCAAATCCCAATTTTACAAGCCATAAGGGATGTGCCCATCTGCAACAAATTTATTAGAGAGAATTGCCTAAAGAAACCAAGAAGGAGGAAGCGTGACCCACCAACTATAAATGTAGTGGGACAATTGGCTGATTTAATGTTGGGTGTCATAATAAACCCTAAATATCTTGATCCTGGTAGTCCTGTAGTAAACGTCACCATAAATAACAAGCAAATAAATAAAAGCTTAATAGATTTGGGAGCTGCGATCAATGTCATGACTAAGGAAACCATGTTATACTTGGGACTCCAATCAATGGTCAGACCAACCACAACAGTACTCCAACTAGCAGACACATCCACTGTGAAACCCGAAGGAATGCTAGAAGACATTATGATCAATATTGAATCCTGGGAATACCCGGTTGATTTTATAATAATTGAAATCAAAAGCAAACTTAGTGGCTATCCAATTATACTAGGTAGACCTTGGTTAGCAACTGCGGACACTTACATAGGTTGCCGATCAGGAAATATGACAATCACCAGTGGACATACCAGGAAGAAAATACAAATCTACCCACCAGCAATGAAATCTTCAGAGTTAGAATATCAAAATTGGACTGATGATTACCAGAACACACCAAATCACAACCTCCGACCTATCCTAACAATTGATGCTGCAATATCACTAAAAGAAATAGATAGATTTATACAAAATATATCTTCTAACAATCATGTTATTCAAGATTTTTTTTCCATAGAAATAGGTGACAGTTCAAAACAGAACATGGATGACTTATGGACAGAAGTACTAGAAGAATAGATTGAAAAGGTAAAAGTCATGGAAATTCACCCTGGCAAAACAGTCAACATAAATTCCAATTTGGAACCAGAGCAAGAAAGGAAATTAATGAAGATACTAGAAGAACAAAGTAAAGCATTTGCATGGACATATGAAGACATGAAAGGAATACATCTTGATATCTGCAAACACTACATTTACACCAAAGAAGGTTCTACTCCTATCAGGAAACCACAAAGAAGGCTGAACCCTGCATTAAAAGACATAGTCAAAGGGGAATTACAAAAGTTATAAGATGCAGGGTTCATCTATCCAATATCTGATAGTGAGTGGGTCTCACCACTAGTTATAGTACCCAAAAAAGGAGGCAAATGGAGAATTTGTGTGGACTACAGGGAGCTGAATAAAGCAACCAAGAAAGATCACTTTCCACTTCCATTTATAGATCAGGTGCTAGATACATTATCTGGAAACATGTATTTTTCATTCTTAGACGATTTCAGTGGGTACAACCAAATTTTAATACACCCAGCTGATCAAGATAAGACAACCTTTACATGCCCATGGGGAACTTATGCCTATAGGGTCCTACCCTTTGGTTTATGTAACGCCCCAGCAACATTTCAAAGAGCCATATTGAGTATTTTCTCCGATTTTATAAATGATAAAATGGAAGTCTTCATGGATGATTTCACACCCTATAGACAGAACTTTGACCACGCATTGAACAATCTTGAATTAGTATTAAAAAAATGTATTGAAATGAGCTTGTGCCCAAGCAATGACAAATGCAGGATGTTAATGGAAGAAGGCATCGTTCTAGGACATCATATATCACAAAGAGGGATAGAGGTTGATCAATCCAAAGTCTCAGTAATCAAAACGCTGCCACCACTTGTCAAACAAAGGGATGTGAGAAGTTTCCTTGGACAAACAGGGTACTACAGAAGGTTTATTGAAAATTATAGCAGAATTTCTGCCCCAATGTTTGCGCTTCTCACAAAAGACAATGAGTTCATATGGACAAGCAATTGCATGACATCATTTGAAATTCTTAAGCAAAAAACAATCACAGCACCAGTACTCCAAGGACCAAACTGGGAAATTCCATTTCACATCCACACAGATGCATCAGATAAAGCCATTGGATCTGTGCTTGGACAAGAACGAGACAAGAAACCCTATGCCATATACTATATAAGCAAAAATTTGGCTAGGGCAAAACTCAACTACACAGTCACAGAGAAGGAATTTCTGGAAGTCATACATGCAATCAATAAATTCAGGCATTACATCACAAGATACCAAAGTTTTATCCACACTGACCACTCAGCAATCAGATATCTTATGAACAAGCCCAATACTAGTGCAAGAATTATTAGATGGATGCTACTTCTACAAGAATTTGACATTACTATAATAGATAAACCAGGCAAGCATAATGTGGTAGCCAACTTTTTGTGAAGAGTCACACATGGAAAAGATAATGAATTGGTTCAAGATAACTTCCCTGATGAGCACCTTTTTTCCATATCAACAAGAAGCCCATGGTTTGCTGACATAGAAAACTATTTAGTATCCAGGAAGTTTCCACAACATTACAGTTATAAAGAAAAGACAAAAGTAATAAGACAAAGTGCAACATACACATGGATAGAAGGCATGATTTTAAATAGGGACCAGATCAAATACTTAGAAGGTGCATTAGGGAAGATGAAGTACATGACATAATGCATGCCACCCATAATGAACCCTGTGGAGGACATTATGCTGCAAAAAGGACAGCCTACAAGATCTTGCAAACAGGGTATTATTGGCCAACACTACACAAAGATGCTTATGAGTATGTGTCCCACTGCGACGACTGTCAAAGAATGGGGAAGCCTACACAAAAAGAGGAAATGCCTCTTCATCCACAGATCTCCTTAGAACCATTCGAGAAATGGGGATTTGACTTCATTGGTCCAATCAACCCACCATCAAATCAAAAGAGCTACATCCTAGTATGCACAGACTACCTTACAAAATGGACAGAGGTAGCAGCACTAGCTGCAGCAAATGAAAACAATGTGGCAAAATTCTTCACTGAGCAAATCTTCCACAGGTTTGGTGTTCCAAGGGAACTAGTTTTTGATCAAGGACCACAATTTACATCCAACTTAATAGAGGACCTACTGAAAAGAAAAAGAAAAAGGTTAAACACAGACAATCCTCTTCATATCACCCTCAAGGAAATGGTCAAGCAGAAGTCACCAACAGAGAATTAGAGAGGATTCTAACAAAAACAGTCCAACTCCACAAAAGAGATTGGGCTGACAGATTAAGTGAGGCAGTTTGGGCCTATAACACCACATGGAAGACAACAACAAGATTCACACCTTATGAACTAGTCTATGGAAAAAAGGCCATGCCGCCAATCGAATTTGAAATAAATACATTAAGAATTGCAACAGATTTAAACATGGAATTATCAGAAATACAACAAGAACGTGTGCTAGAATTTAATAAACTAGATGAGCAACGCCAACAAGCACTGGATCACACTGAAATCATCGAGCAACAAAGAAAGAAGTGGCATGACAAGCACCTAAAAGATAAGAAGTTCAAGGAAGGTGATTGGGCACTACTCTATGATTCCAGGTTCCACACATTCAAAGGAAAATTAACAACCAGATGGCTAGGACCTTACATGATTGAGAACATCTATGAAAATGGAGCAATAAAAATCATTACAATAGATGAACAATAGTTTCCCATGATAGTGAATTGACATTGACTCAAACTCTACAAGAAACCACAGTCAAAAGAAGAGTTTACATAGGTACTCTACCAGCAACAACTGATGCTGATAGAAAATATCACAAAGCATTGAAAAATGAATGAAAAAGAAAGAAAAATGAATTAAAGAACAAAAAAAAACAAAAAAAGAAAAAAGAGAAAGGAATGTAAAAATTGATAAAGAAAGTAACAGGACAAATTACAGGGCCACGTATATCACTATGAAGATCCATCATTACTATTGCAAAGAAAAATATCAGCCACAATTCAAGCAAGCCAAGAAATTCTCAAATATTTTCAGCAATCAAGCGAGCCAGATATGCATTCAAGAGAGCCAGCAAAATTATCTACCACTACAGGAACAATCCGAGCACACTCTTCATTCAACTCTGCCATATAATCACGAGAGCCTGACCATACTTCAAGTGAGCCTGCAATTGATTCAAGCGAGGCTGCCATTTAGTTCAAGCGAGCCTGCAATTGATTCAAGCAAGGCTGCCATTTATTCAAGTGAGCCAAACATTCATCCCAAGAGCAGCAACAACCAATCAAATTCATACAAGCATTATCAAAATCAAATCACAAATGGCATGAAAAAAGAAAATGCAGAACGCACATAACTACTGACATGCCAGCTATTACTACAGATTACACCAAACTTACTACAGCATCCAGCACGCATACAAACTGGCAAAAATCGTGAACTCAGGTACGCTAACAAAAATATAGCAAGGTATTCTCTCAACATTTTCATTTTATTCTTAAGGTCAAATCATTTTCCCCAAAACGGTTATATTTTAAAAGTTGAGGACAGCTTTTCAATAAAGTCGGGGGGAAAGGTTCAGATTACAAAATCATGATTGCACATACTTGTCATTTCAACAAATGATGAATCTACATATAACCACCATACTTCGAAATCATCGAAGAAGAAGTGCAAGGTATAAGCATAAAACGAAATAAAGAGCTTGATCATGAAAGGGAATGGATCAATCAGCAAGTACAACGAAGAATGATAAGGATAAGTGCAGAAGAACAGTTAAGTAAAGCTGCATGATCATCAAACAACATCTCAGCACTTCCCGGAAGCCATCCATCAGAAGTAAGTGTGTCACGCAGAGCCTATAGTCAGTCCAAACCAGTGAGGTAAAAGACACATTCAAAATTGGTTTTTGTCGATTGGAGAAGAGATTTTAAGATGACGAAAGGATTCAAGAAGAGTGAACCAGAGGAGCATAGCGCCATCTACCAGAACCTGCAAATATTAACAACCATCCGCAGTGCAGGCTGGATGCCTTTCATCCTAGGACTGAAAAGGTACAATACATGGGTGGCTCTGGAGTTTGTGAAAAAATTTAAACATATTAAGGATGAACAGTACATCACCCGAGTGAAGGGGTTACGTATCAAGTTGGATGAGGAGGTAATTGCCAAATTCACTGGTCTACAGAGAGGTTTGTATTGGAGCAGGGATGACAAGGAGGCAAACCACGAAGCAAAGACAACATTCTTCGAGCAAGGAGAGGTCTATGACGAAGACAAAAACGGAGTCAAAAGACTCTCCATGCCAGTGCCATGGGAGGACGTGGCTGAAATTGTTCTGAAGTACATCACATGCTCTGGTAGGTTAAGCTATGTTCCCATCTTTCATTTTCAGATCCTAGAGTTGTTAAGACACAGAACCCATCATCCACCAAGCAACAACATTAGTTTCCATTTTACCTGCTCCAATTCCTAGCAGAAATGAGCAAGAAGGTGGCTAAAGGTAAGGAGGATGCCTTGGCCCATCATGGGCTAATCAAGTTAATCGTTTGCGAGGAATTAAAGGCTTAGGTACTAGAGCTTTCGTGGGAAGAATTCATACTGGTATCCGCTGATGATGTTCAAAGGATGAAAAGTACACCCACAGCTAGCATACCACCAGGAGCAATGAACAAAGCCACCTCTGCATCAGGGGCGAAAAGGAAGATTGACTTGGACCATGTGGCAGAGACCCTAGTGAAAATCAAACATTCAAGAGAGGACTCCCCTAAGGCAAACCCATAGATTCCTGCCAAAAATCAAGAGCATGGGGGCTTCACTAGAAGGCAATATAATATCATGTTCATTCATATTGCGGTATTAAATATTCATGAAAACCTAGAAATTATATTGCTTATATATTAAGGGGCAAAGGGTTTTTTTTTAATTAATGTAACAATGCAAAAATACTTTGGGGTCTTTTTTATATGGGCGGGATGACAAATATCCGCCAAATGGAGATGGCGGGATCACGGCCGGATGAGAAATTGGGTTGAGGCAAGGCTCGGGCTTACTAGTACGCAGGGAAATCGCGTCTTGAGGAATGCTTGAGGCCAAGGGTTTCGTGGTGAAGTTGGTTTCTAGTAGATCATAGTCGAGAGACAGTGGTCATTGACAGCCAATTGTTACCAATAGCACTCAGCCAGTTGTTACCAATAGCCTTGGGAGGCTCTAAGCTTCCAGGGCCTATTATAGGCCCTCGATAGGCCTTGGGGGCTTGAATACCCAACCAATCGTGCCTATTACATGCATTGGGAGGTTTAGTTAGCCTCTTAGAGCTTGTTACAGGCCCTGGGGGCTTGGATACCTAGCCCACAACAGGCTTAGTCAGCGATTGGGGAACTGCAACATGCAATCTAAATGTTGTACTATGTGCATTGGCTCTAGTGACATATAAGAAGTGATCTCCTATCTCTTCATTAGACCATTAGAAGTTGCAAATCATAATGATATGTGGTTGATTAATTGCATTGTGGGTGAACTAATGTGCATCCACAATATACATCAAAAGAAGCAAGGTGCATTGTAGAATGCATGTGGGGTCATAAAAGGGGTATCATATCAATATACTAGGTAGAAATATAAAGGGGTATAGAAAATGTAAATGAAAAAATTTATACATACAATATCTAGTGGAAATAGGGGTTTTTAAAAATTGGATAGGCATATTGGGAAGGGGTTTAAAAAACGATTTTGGAAGGTATTTTCCAATATTTAGTGAAATTAGGGGTATTGTTTCATATGCCATGAACAAACGTGCTATGATAGCGGTTTATTGATTGAATCCCCCATGATCAAGAGCCGAAGAGAAGAAGCAAGAGATTCACCCAAGCATCCTAAATCCGAGTTACCAAGGAAAATAGTAGGGAACCTAGTCCCATAGTTCAAAATGTGTTGGATGGGGATGATTATTAGTGGGTCTATCAGAAGGATCCCACTATAGAAGAGGAGGAGGATGAACAGGAAATGTAGGATGAACAGGAAGAACAGGAGGAGGAAGAAGAACAGAATGAACTAAAAGAACAATTCAACCCCCAGGGGGACCCTCCTGAGCATAATGAAAACCTTGGGGTTGTCAATCAGCTGGTTGAAGCACAAGCATAATTAGAAGAGCTCAGAAAGGAGCCGACGACATTAAAAGTTGGATCAGCAAGCCAGATAGCATCACCCCCGTTCTCATCTGAGAAGACACAAATTCTAAGAATGCATCATGTAGGGGAGCTAAGACTGGTGGAACAGAGAAATTCAGCACTTCAAGAAAAGTTGGCTGAGGCACAAGGGGAAATAGCCAAAAAGGACCAGGAAATTGTTCAACTGAAGCATGTCTTGGCTACTACCACTGGAATATACAATAAACTACTGGAGAATAGGCCACTTTCAGCAATATATGCAGTTTAACTACAAGAGAAGTGGGAAAATTCCAGCTCCAAAGGTTGGCACAGGGACTCCCAATAGAAATCAAAACACCCAGGGAATTTGTGGATGCATCTCTCAAGGCCACAGAATTAGAGAAGGACCAGCTCAGTGAGTTTTTCCTACACAATTTTGTAGCTCCTAGCTCGTCCAACTGGTCGTCAAAACCTTACATGGGTGATTTCCAGTTAAGGGCATTATGTTCTGGGATGAACAACGAAATTGAATGAGCGCAGGACTACCACATTTATGTGGCAGCAAAATGGCAGACCCCATTATGGATCAGGGAAGAAGCATCTCACCCTGAAAGAATAATCTATGATCACAGGAATCTCACCATAGATGAGGAAATGATTCCAATTCTCCTTGAGAAACAGCAGGGGGCGGTGGGTCACTTCGATCTTACTCTTCACTACACACATAAGGAGGTTCAGGAGTCTATTGGTGAAAGATGGCGCAGAGTGGAAAATGACCTGAAAATAAAAGAACTTCACTCCCCTGCTAGACTAGAAAATGCTCTTGTAAAAGCCAAGCTCTACAAAGAGTCATTAATAAAGAATCATCTTAGGTGGATAGGGATGAGGCTAAACCCCCCATTCTTCCTCCCTCTGGTCATTAAGGAACAGGTCAATGAGGAAGAAGAAAGGGGGGCATGGATCAAGGAAGATCAAAGTATGGGCTACCACAGACAGGCATGGACCCCCAAGGTGACAGCATGGGAGATCAGAGATGTCATCAAAGAACAGAACATGTCACCCAAGGATGGGTGAATCCTTCAAGCATGGGGGAGATGATGAGTCCCCATTTCAGGTATCTAATAGTTTCTTTTTCCACCAGAAAACACAATAGAGGTTGAAAGGATACACTCGTTAGTGGGAAAATGATTTACCTTAATAATTTAATGAAGTGTTTAAAAGATTAATTTGTTATGTTTTGAAAATCATTGCTATGAGCTAATTGCATGTAAAATGAGGTTGGATGAGCAGGTGTAGGTGTACTCAAGGATGATGCATGAATCAAGTGGAGAAATGGAAGCACATCACCAAACTCAGCGCCTTTTTCCTGATTTATAGAGAATGAACTCCTATTCAATAGTGAATCGACAGTTAGACATTTTTGTTAGGTTAAAGCATTAGGATTTTTTTGTTTTTAGTTCCAGACTATTACGACAGTGTATTCCAGACCTGGTTTTTAATTGATGAAGTTTCGATTTTAAATAAAGATTTGATATTATCTACGATTCAACGGTTATAAGTTCTTTTCACTCCTGAGTATGAGTTGGAGAGGGCCCCTCCAACACGTAAGTCAGGAGATCTTGCAGTACAGGTATTTCTCATTATGTGTTGTGCATCGATTGAAATTATATTGCAGATGAGAGTATTTTAATTAGCGTTAGATAATACGATTTAAATTCTGTAGTGGTTGATCACTTATGATTCCGTAGTTCATTACAATGCATTCCGTAGTATGATAATGTTGTGTCTGTAGTCCTGTAGCAGTGTTCCGTTGAAGCATAATCAACACCCATTTCTCTATGTACTTTCATTTATTTCTGCAGCAGCAATCTAGATCTTCAGCCTATGTATTCCTTTCACTGTTAGAACTGTTTATAGAGAGTGATTTCTTTCAGTATTTATTTATTACATGATTTGATTAAAGATTGTAGCATTAGATAATGGTATTCCAAAATTAGCTTTAGACTTAGATTATGTTAGATCAAACTTCGAGTTTTCTGCATTCAATTTACAGTGAGATTAAAGATCAGAATTTCATTACTTTAGAGTAGAGCTGTTATAATTCCAATATCCAATTTCATATTATAATTTTTATTGTCTACAGCAAGTTAGGTCTTAAAAATAGATTACTGTTTTCTGCACTCAATTTCTTATCCATAGATTTCCTGCTTTTAGTATTTGATTTCTTAGCATAGGAATTTATTTTCCATAGATTACAATCCTCTTTACAGTTCATTTAATCTTTCTTAGGCAGCTCTTTAAGAACATTGATACAATCACCTAAACTTTGACAAAGACTATCCTAGAAGAGCACATATAGTGTCAATGCCTCTAAAGTTTGTACGTCCCCTGGTTTGATAATTAAAGTAGGCTCTTAGTACAGCTACCCTCATTAGGCATCCATATTGGGAGCTCACCAGTAGGTCATTGTGATCTTTTGTCATATCTGAATAACGCGTAGTCATATCTTTTATCAACATTACAGTATATTGTCCCTACAACGAAACCAATTATTGGCTCGAATTTAGACCCAGGGTTCTAAACTAAGTTACTAACAATAATCCTATGAACATTTGCATTTTCAAAATCCCAAAAGGATACAATCTCACCCAAGATTCTCATAGGAATTACAAAGACTAAATTTAGGAAAATGAATTGCATAATTTCATCATTATCATTCAACATCTAATTTATACAACAAAAACTAGTAAATCATTCATGCACGATATTCTTTCAAACACAAAAAATAGAGTAATAGTTGGTTCTTCTTCATTCATAATATCAATAGTCATATTACATCCATATGCTCAAAATGGGGATTAGCATCAACCCGATACAATCCCATTAAGTTCCCTTTTTATACAAAACTGATACAATTATGTATATTTCCAACTATCTTTTAACTATTCTAGTTAACTACAAAACATATTATTAACTAAACATCACATCATGATTCTTTACAATGTCGCACAATTCTATTACATAGCTTATGTCTCTATAGTGCCAACACTTGTGGATGTAAGGGATGAGGACAGACCCCACAATTTTTATGATTTCAACTTGGTATCCTTCGATGTCCTTAGCTTTCCCATTCGTGAGGCGCTTAATAACAAAATCTATATCTTCTAAAGAAAAAGCATCATATTCTTCCATAAAAAGGGGTTGAATGTTTTTAACGGCATCATTTGATTCATAAAGCTTCTTAAGAGAGGAATTCCAGTCCTTCATTACAATCATATTATTCTCTTTAGTTTTGCAAGTGAGAATTTGTCTCCAGAATTCATTAGTGTCCATCTGAGAGAGGTGTAAAATCTTCTCCTACTTATTATTTATATAGGTCCCTTTTTTTCTTTTAATCGGGGATTTGTACCTGTTTATCTTGTCAACTTTTAGGGACTCCTCAATAGCTTCTTTGATTTCTCTTCTTGTGATTTTACACTCTTTGTCATACCAAGGGTTGGTCATTCTATTTTTATTTGTATACACCACTTCAATAGAGAACTTGTTAATGGAAGAGAAGATGGTTGTGGAGAGATTATGATAAAGGTCTTCTATATTGCCCCTACTAGATAGAGGAAATAGATTATTATTTAAATCATTTCGAAAAAGATCAACTTCACTTTTGTTGAAGATTAATTACTTTTGACTTTGAGACTAATTGTTTTTATGGGACTGCTATGCATAAAACATTTGAGGGTTATAAAGAAAGGTCTATGATCTGACTTAAGTTCATGGTAACTTAAAATCTCAAAATTTATTATTTGGTTGTTTAAAGGGATATCGGAAATGACATAGTCAACCATACTACTTCCAAGCCCATGAATGCAAGTCATTCAGATAGAATTAGGCCATTCATAAGACTATTGAAAATAATTAGATGGTTGAGAACTACAAAGCTTGATTATCTCACAACCAAACAAATTTTCCCCTAAATATTCAAAACTTCTTTTGTAGTTGCTAGATAAAGAAAAATCTTTGTCTAACCATAGAGAATTAGGGTTGGAAGCATTGCTTAAGAGAATGGATTGGTTACTAATATTTCAAGCATTAAAGTCACCCATTAAGAGGATATGCCTTCATTTCTTAAACTAGAAATATAATGTTTAAGGCCATTATAAGGACAAGTTTTATCTAATGTTTTTCTTATAAAAGCTAGAATTGATAGGTGCAAAATAACAAATTGCTATAAATATTTTTTAGCATTAATATCTATAATCTACATACATATGTACCAGTTAAATGGATCTTTCTTATAGATCCTAACATGAGGGGAAATGTTCTTCCTAATGTAACAAGCTATGCCTCCAATACCTCAGCGATAGGATCGCTTGTTCCATATCGACCATAAGACAAATCCTTCTATTGTAGGGACCTTAGATTCTTCATGTTCCCAGGTTTCAACCAACAATATAATATCAATTACATTCGAAATCCAACTTAACTTGGGACCTTTATTCCATGGAAATCCCTAGCAGTTCCAAGAGAGGATCTAGACCTGCTAAATTCCTATTTATTATTATATTTTTGGTCTCTATATTTGATAGTAGCCTTTCTATTTATGATTAGTGCCCATTTTCCTTTCATCCTAGCTTCTTTTACCTTTTGAACTTCTTTTCTTGTTCAACTTGATCTATTGGAATGAGATCTTCATTTTTAAATATTCCTGATCCTTTTAGAATTGGGGTTTTATTGAGTATGCCGAATTTGTGATCTTTAGAGATAAACTTAACCCCTATTACCCTGTCTTTATTCTTAATTAGTTTTCCCAACCTCTTTTCTTCTATGAGACAAGTATTTTCAATTTGTAACTTATTAAGTAGTTTTTCCCTTACTAAGCATATCCTCTTTAGCATCCTCCTTCAAATTGAAAATTACGAGGTTCAAACCTCATTTGTTATATTCATGGTCTAATTCAATTAGCTTATTTATTTCATGTTTGATATCCAATTTACCTTCCAGACTATTTAGGGTTAGATTATTTACCTTCCACAAATTTACATTCCATACATTTGAATCATCCTCCCTTTAGAGGAAACCCTACCCATAAAATTTTATCATTCATGGAAAGTTTGAATATTTTAAACCCTTAAAAACTTATTAATGACCCCATCCTTAATGGCACAAGTTTCCCACCCATTCTTACCAAGTTTTCATCAATCATTCCAAGGGTTGAAGGAAACATTAGTGAGGATCCATCAAACCACATTTTCATTTATGGTGTTCCTCCAATAGCATCCCAAAAGACTCTATCCAACTTAAGTTATTTCAATGAACCCTTACGAGAATAGCAATCAAATATATGTTGAATTTTCCTCAGGTTATCATATCACTTTTGCATCTGCTACAACCATCCTCTTGACCTTATTCAAGTTACCTATCCATCAGAATACTCAAGTTTAACTTCTTACCACAACCACACATATCACAGTTCACATCCATGAGTAGCATCAATGGAACAACCTTTGCAAGGTCACTCTCAAGGATCCACTCCTCATGGAATGGTTTTTGAAGTCCCTTCTCCCTATTGTAGTAAAAGGATTGGATACTATTATGCCCCAAACTAAAAAGGAATCCATATTGAAGACTCAACAATTTGAACTTATATATGCCCAATCATCTATACATCACCATTCTAGACACTCTTTGACAACCTTCATACAAAGTAGGGACATCAAGGAATCTCATGTTGTTGATGGAATTATTGATTTGATGGTTCATGTTTCCAATCAGTTTGGAAACATGTCTATTCAAAAAGGCACTAGTCTATATAGAAACTATTTGTTGAAAGGATAGCTTTCAACCAACATTCAAGTAGAGAGTAATAAGCACACATATAGCATACACACGAGAACCATCAAGCTGAAGTATGGGGAAAGATATCCAACCACTTTATTAATCATCTTGAAGAGTTATTTATACATAATAGAAAAGGTGGAGTGGTTACACTTGCTCCAACTAATCACATTCAGGTTTTATGCATGCCTTATCCTATTATAATACAATAATATAATGACATTTACGAGGCCTAATAGGTCCCCTCAACATTTTCCCCACCCCAAAAATATTCTTCGTCCTGAAGAGAACAAAGATATGTGCAACAACATCCTATGCTTTTGCTCCTGTTGAAGTAGTCCTCATTGTGCCTCAACCCGGCATACTGGTCTCAATAGGTAACTCAACCGCAATAGCCACCAACTAGATAAAAATACACATGTGTACATGGCTCTACCGTGACCTATTACTCTTCATCCTCCATTTTCAATTTGATAGGTACATTTTCAGCCCGTGAGTCTACAATATTGGCTCACCCCATCCATTCACAACACTCTACAGTGTGAAAGTCTTACCTTTGCGCTTTGCCAACCCACCATTTCTTTGCCTTCTGGCTTCTGAGGGCACAAACCAAGGATTGCTCTATGATTCTACACCGGGGGTATCAACAGTTCAAATGTTCTTTGCATCATCATCTATGCGTTAAGCTCATTTTTCTGTGATGACAAATTTCTCTTGCTCGAATGCCTTTATATTCTTCTATGGTGAGGATTTATAATGCTTTCAATTTCATATGTTTCCTTCTCTTTATGCATGATCTGCTTTGCCTCGCCAACTACTCTTTTTTTCAACTTAGACTATGACTTCACTCAACTTAACAACAATAATGGTTGACTAAACATCGACGGAGTCAGCTAGAAATCAACTTATATTACAATGGAAAAGGGGATCACCTTCCTTAAATATGCACATTTCATCCCCTTTGTTCTTTAATCAATTTAAAAAATTTATAATAGAGTCACGCATCAATGGAAAAGGGGATCACCTTCCTTAAATATGCACATTTCATCCCCTTTGTTCTTTAATCAATTTAAAAAAATTATAATAGAGTCACGCATCAGCATTAGTGACTTAGTCGACCCATCGCAATTTTACTTTTCTTCAACTAGATAGCCTTAACTCTACTAACACGACTCAACCAAAATTAGCTAGAGTGAGTTAATTAACAAACACTCGACATTCTTTTATCCTTCATGTATCCTTTTCATAATAATTTTCAGCTCACATATGATTAGAACATCAATTCTTTTAACATTTTTTGACTCATCTTAGACCAATACAATGACTATCGTGTTTGAAACCTTTAATCAACAACCCTATATATGCATCTTTTTAATGACTCACTACACTTGGATTTTTCCCTATTCATTACGATGATACTTACACAACTCTTCTCATCGTCAAAAGGTTATTATATCAAGAATTTCATAGAAGCAACCAACGAGGACAATGAGTTATCCAAGTCGATTATATTCTTGATCATATCTCTGAATTATTCCATGCAGCTCCACGGTCAATGGTTGGTTGTATTTCATTTAAATTGATGACCGACTACTCTTCAAGCCTTTGACCAAGACATATACTTGACTTCTTAATAAATGACAAGTAAAGAAATCAACCAATGACCTACCTGTGGAGTTGCCAATCAACTTTATCAATAGACAGTATGGTCAACTTTAGTTGACTATTGATACTCCATTTTTGACCAATTTATTCTTATGAGGTAGTCGATTCCCATATAATGTCAACTGCAAACTGTAACTTTTATGCATTGGTTGAATAGTAACTTATTTCACCAAGGACTTTCACTAAATTTTGATGGTCATATTGTGCCCAGGGAATTGAGAATGATACCAATCAAATTTGAAAAGGAACTGCTCCTCTACCGTTTGTTTCCATTGCTAATGCGAATAGCCATACTTGCATAACTCCATTCATATATGTATATCTTTCATAAAAACAATGTTCAACACAAGCAATCTAAGTTTGCTTACAGAGAGGGTTTATCGAGCGGTCTTCAATAATTTTTTATTCAGCATTTGTAGAAAATCAATGAGTGGAATCATTTTATTTTACTTACACATTAGATCGATTATATTAGTCAATCAGCTTCCCACAAGAATATTCAGTAACCTCATGATCAACAGCATAACCCACGGACATAACTTTCAAATTGTAGTTTTTCTTCCATCTCATGATATCTTCCAAGTTCATTTTGCACCCATCCACTGTTGTTGTCACCCAAACCAAATAAAGGAGGCAACGATGCTGAGATGTTGAAAGGATAACTTTCAACCAACATTCAAGCAAAGAGTAAGAATCACACAAAGAGCATACATACGAGAACCATCAAGACGAGAGATGGGGAAGAACATCCAACCACTTTCTTTATCATCTTGAAGCGTCATTTATACATTATAGAAATGGTTAGAGAGGTAACAACCACTACAACTAATCACAATTGGGTTTTTTTGCATGCCTTATAATTCTATACTACAATAGTATTATGGAATTTGCAGGGCCTAATAGGTCCCCTCAATACCATTACATAGGAGCCAACACATTCTATGGAAGACCCAGCTTCCCTCAAGGTTATGCAAACATGCCTTACAATGGGAAACACAATACTAGTACCTAGAACATCATGCCCCTACTACTTATGGAGGATCACATACTCATATATTATAGTCTACCCCCTACCCTTAAGGTACACCATAAGCATCCCAATCTTATCAAGGACCCTCAATGTCTAATAACCTTTCTACCCCAACCAATAGTAATTTGGTCAAATCTTATCCCTCTCAAAAAAACTAGAGTTCTAACCAACCCCCTTAATAGAAAAAACAAAAACAAAGGAAAGAGGAATAAGGGTAAGAACAATAGCTAGAATGCTCCCACTAATACAAATCAGACTTGAGAACAAGGGGGCGATTAACCTAGTCAAGCTCGTCAACTAGTCAATCAAACAATGTTTGGGTAGGAATACTCGACATAAGAAAGGAAGGTATATTTAACTCAAGAATAACTTTGCATGCATCCTTTGTGGGGTTTATGGACATTATACACATCATTGTCCATAAATACTTGAGATTCAATGAATGTAAACAATGCTAGGTTTTTCAAATCCCAGCCCACCATTAGGGATTGCTCATTTGAAAACCTAAATTTTTGTATAACATGTCCCCCTAGTAACACTTAGTGTCCAATGATCAATATTCTCCTACCTTCACCTTTTCCTCGAACCCACTTCCTAATAGTGATCCTACCAAAAAGATCATCTACATGCTTGCATCAACTAATATTCACCTCCAAACATGATCTTATGCATACGGAATGCCACACCATGAACCCACTCAAATAGAGGAAACACAACCATCATCTAGAACATACCTTGACCAAACATCAATCCACATCCTCATGTGCCTAAAAAACATTTGAATTAAACTACACACTATTCCTGTGCAAGGACTACCCTGAATTACATTATTGTGGATAACTTGGATTTATCTCCCATTGTTATGTCAATGTTAGAATTCCTTCATACTTGTCATTCTCAATGCAAGGATTTGTTTCCGTCCTTAGGAGCCACCGACCCTTAATATTCTATGCTAATGAATTTTGATTTGGATAATTCATATCCTTGACTACCCCATCAATAGATTTCCAAATCCATGTCACCATTCAAAACCTTCTTGTTCATCCCCAGATTATTGATTAAGGTTTTCCCACATGCATCATGTCCACATACATTTAGAAGAAAATAGGATCCTTTGGTTAACCCCATCTACCATTACACTCTATCCCTATAATAGATGACTTCCCTAGCCTATAGGGTATTGAACTTTGGTGTTGTCATTGATGTCAAATAAGTTGTTGGATGGTGTCAAATAGGTTGTTGGACTTGGTGTCTATGTGCTAGTTTGAAGAAGTATATAAAAATATGTGTGCAAGTCCTTAATACCACCTCATGGTACTCCAGTGTGCAAGTCCCACTAAACCAGTGAACTAGTGCGAACAAGACCCACAAAATCAGGATACCTCATTCGCGCAAGATAAAACAAGTGGTGGATGCTTGGTTAAGCTTGATTGTAAAGAAAGGAAGAAGGGGTGTTACCATTTAGAGAAGCCCCAACTTGTGGACACGTTGTTTGAACAAGTTGAGTATAAATAAGAGTGAATTTGATGAATGAGAAGTAAGCTTGGAAGAACAAATGGAGTAATATTCTAAATTTGAAAGATTCAGATAGATGAAATGCTCAGGGGAATCAGAGGAAATATGATTTGAAGAAGTACTCAAGGTTACAAGAAATGAAAAGGAACGAGGAGCAGACGCATAGACAGAAGGAGCATTTGTGAGAAAGGCGCAAGAATCATGTGAATGCATATGTGCACAGAATCTGTATTGTAAAATGGCACTGTATCATAATACAATATACGAGAAACAATGACCAGATTTGAACCAGAATACATTAGAATTAAGTACAGTAGTCAGTGAAACATAGTGCAAATAATAGTGCACGCGGGTCTGAATTCATAGTACAACAACATCTATATCTCAGGGTGGTTGGATGGTTCAAGAAAAGGAGATTGCAGTCTCCACTCAGGTTGGTTCTTGAATACTATGATTTGGTGCTTTCACAGAGGATTGGTGTCCTCATAGATTGGAGCTTGAATCAACAAGTTGGTTATTGCGATGAGGATTAGTGTCCTCACATGTTGATCCTTGCAATCTGCAAGTTGGTGCTTTCCAGTGAGATTGGTGTCCTAATCAGAGGGATGTTTGAGTGATTTAGTGCTCACATCAGTGGATATTGGTGTCTCCCATATTTCTATGTAATTTCATTTTATACATATATAT
The DNA here is from genome assembly GCA_027924585.1 of Larix kaempferi. NCBI lineage: Eukaryota > Viridiplantae > Streptophyta > Pinopsida > Pinales > Pinaceae > Larix > Larix kaempferi. The sequence continues at coordinate 1,778,565 of BSBM01001313.1, forward strand.
ACAAAATTTTCTTCAAATATCTGTGCATAGTTTGTTTTTATTGATGTGGTTTTAAATAGTAAGTGGTGCATGTTTAAAAAGTGAATTATTTGTAAATATTCGGATGATGTTGGTTCACCCCCCCTCTCGGTATCATTAAGAATTCCAACAATTGGTTTCAGAGTAGGTTGCTTCAGAAACAGTTTAACAGCTAGAAGATAAAGATCACTATGCATAGATGGATAGGTAGGAAGGAATTTCCACAAATAGAGCACCATGGTTCGATGGGTCTAAGTATACCTTCTGGAGCATAAGGATTGAAGTATACTTACAACCACTTGGAGCTGACATTTGGCAATATTTCATAAGTGGTTACAAATTTCCCAGTACTCCTCCAGTTGATGCAACTAACAAGAGGTAGTATGAATGAAACGCGAGGGCTAGAAATGCAATAATGTGTGGTTTAACAGGCTCAAAGTTCACCAAATTTATGTAGTGTACATCAGCCAAAGAGGTGTGGTACAAAATCAAGAACATCTATGAAGGAGATGAGAAGGTGAAGAAGGAAAAGCTGTAGAATTTTTCAGGACAGTTTGAAACCCTCAAAATGAAGGAAGAAGAAAATATCGCAGCCTATATCCTTTGATTATATGAGATTTCCAATGCAATCAGAGGAATTAGATTACAAATCATTGAAGAAGGAGTTGTGCAAAAAGTATTAAGGTCCTTGCCAACAAGATTTGATCCCAAGGTATCAGTTCTAGAGTATAGAAGTGATTTGGACAAATTAAAGATGGATGAGCTTCATGCAATTCTTACAGCACATGAGACGAGGACAGAAAAAGAGAATCTTTCTAGAAAAGAGGCATCCTTCAAAGTTTCCAATAAGACAAAAGGTAGTAGGATGGAAAAGAACAAAGGTCTCTTTGATGCATCAGATGATGAAGAAGAAAATTTTGTGAAGAATCTCAAAAGAGGCCGCATCAAATACAAAGATAAGTTTCCCTTCAAATGTTTTGAATGTGGTAGAGCAAGTCACTTTGCTTCTAAGTGTCCTTATAATGAAAGAAAGGATAGCAACAATGAAGAGGATCTTAACCATATATAAAGAATAAATACGCACCAACAATTAAGAGCTGAACATAAAATGAAGAAGAGTCTATATTCCAAAGAGATCAGTAGCTCATTTGATGAAGATGATAGTGATGACAATTCAAGAGAGGTTCTCTTCATGGCGATGGTAGAATATATTGAATATATATTCTTAGAGGAGAAGGATAATTTTAGCTCTTTCATCAAGAAGGAATCATACAATAAGGAGGCAGTCTCAAATAATTCATGTGAAAGACAAACAGATCTTACTACAGGAACACTTTGTAAATATGTCTACAATGGGATTTGCTTTTCACCTTCAAAGTCCTATGTTGAATCTTACAATCCGCCTGACATGAGTAAATGTTAGGAAGATTTTGGAAGAGAAGAAGAAACCCCTGACTCTGATAATGAAGAAAATCAAAAATTTGACTAGGAAGATGAACTGATTAGTGCTCCAAATGAATTAAGGAAAGTGAGAAAAGAAAATCGATCTCTGAAGGTTAGCCTACAGGAATCTCAAGAGTCTTTGGACCTACAAAAGGATCAGTTACTTAAATATATGAGAACAATCGATTATTTGAAAGTTCAAGAAATTGAGTCCAAAAGAACCGAAGAAGTAGTCACAAACAAAGCACTTGAAGAGGCAGAAGAATGCAATTAAGAAGCTTGAAGAAAAGAATCTCTTATTGGAAGTATCACTGGAAGAAACAAAACATGAAAATGAGTTGTTGAGAAAACAACTACTAAAGGAGATTGCCCACTTAAAAGAAGAACAACCTCTGAAGAATCCAAGGAATCTCTCTTTTTAACTCAATGGGTTTGACAACAAAATTACAGACTGTGCAGATCCAAAACATGAAAAAGACCTTTCTAACATGATAGATGAAGCAAAATTTAAGAACAACACATCAATTTTGGATGAGATTTTGAATAGTCAAAGGTCACCATAAGACAAGTCTGGTCTTGGCTATAATAAGATAGAAAATGTTTGTAATAGCAATCATGTTCTAGTTGCAAATCAACGAGTTGGGTCATCTAAGCAAGTTCAATTTGGGTATGATAATGATTACAATGTTCCTTGTTATAAGAGAAGGTTTAATTCACAAAGATGCTTAAGGTGAAAGTATTATGGTCACACTACGAAGTATTGTTATATTATAAGATGTTGGGACTGTGATGGATTTGGGCATAAAGCTCAAAATTACCAAAGATCAGCAGAACAATCAAACAGAAACAATGCACATATTGCAAGAAGTAAGAATCAGTTTGCATAATATCAACAAAAACCCATGCGCACACAAAAATGGGTAAAGAAATGTTCACAGACATGCGCAATCGATGCCAACAATGAAAATACTTTTATGGCAGCAGAAAGTTGCTTCTTATTCTAATGACTCTCAAAATGTGTAAATAAAACCCTTGAATTCAAGATGCTATGTGGATTCAAGGAAACTAGAACAATGTATCCAGAAGTCACATAATCATGTTCAAGTGATATTCATATATGAAAATGTTATAAAAAAATGTGTACATATATCAGCCTCAAGTGACAAACATTGTTTTCAACATCAATGTAATAATCTGTCATTCCTATAGAAGAAACAACTTTGGAACTATGCAGTTGTACTAGTAAATGATTTGTTGATTATATTCATAATTCTAATTATGCAAAAAGTCTGTTACAATTTAGAATTCATAAGAGCTTCCATAAAGGCGAAGACATACATGAGGATCCTTGATGTAGAGATATCATATCTATATCTATCATCTACAAAATTTAAGTTACAAAAATGTGCATTATGAAGGGAGGAAACTGTGAAAAATCTACTCATCATAAGTGCAGCTCAGTATCAGGATTATGTACATGCTCCTTCAAGCCCGAGGTATCTGGAACAATGTGAGCTTGTTTAGAGAAATTGATAACGGATTGTTGTTGTACCTCCAACTGATCAAAACAGATATTCAAAATGGAAATATTTGCTGCCTGTTGCTTGTTCACCTGGACCTATGCATTACATTCATTGACATTTGCCTCCTTGAGATTCGATGCCCATATTTCCAGGCCGTCCTTTAGTATGGTGAATTCTATTCGTTGTTCCTAAAACACTATGAAAAGACTACCTACAGAAGATCCAATTGGTTGCTGATGCTCAGACATTTTGACAAGGATTGGTTAATGGTTGAACAACAAAACGAATATTGGAAAAATAATTGGACATTGAAAATGAAAAATGATGATCTCGATGGACGTCAAATACATCTACCAAATTTGGTAATATTTGTGGGCAGGTACTCATCTTGAATGAATTATCTTGCATGCTTGTGAAAATTTGAAAGGACAAAAATGGAAATCAATTGATTGCTCCATATGGATGAGTTAATTATGCTTTCGCTACCCTCTTAAAATATGAAGCATGAAAAATTATTTCACATGAAAAATTGATGAAGTTGGCAATCACATCAATTCATTATGAATCCTGATTATGTCAGCAAAAAGTGAAATTCGCATAAAGTAAGGATAGTGCAACCATATTGCAGTAATACCAATATGACTAAAGGGGAGCAACTAGACCAAATTGTTGACATGGAAGAAATCTGGTGCAATCAAATCAAAGAAATGGGAAGCATGAAGCCAGGAAGCTACAATAGAGCAGTGTGCACAAAGACAAGCAGACAGGGGACCGTGTAGTATAGAAGAAACCAACACAAGAATGCAATTCACATAAGGCAAGAGACTAATGAGACTAAGGAGAAGCAATTGTAACGCAATATTGCTACAAGAAGTTAGATTTGATTGAATCACACAATACAAGATAGGAACATAAGATCAAGGTTAAGGAGAATTTGCAACTGCAAAGGGGGAGCATACCTTGAGTAACTGTGATTTTGATAGCTATAGAGATAGTGATATATGTACATGGTGCAGGGTAACTTAGAGTATCATAAGCAACAAAATGAAAGGGAATGAATCATAAAGATAGGGGGAGTATCCATTTTCCATTAATGTCAAAGGGGAGAGATACTATGAAGCATGTATCGGCAATAGAGAACTGTGTAGGAGGCACGAGAAGATGAAAAATAGCAGAAAAATGATAATAAAAGGTTGCACATCAGAGAAAAGGATCAAACTGGCATGAATACAAGGGGGGCATTGTATTGTGTGCAAGCATAATAGAAGAATTCATGATCAGGAGGAGCATAACTTCATAAGGTGTTGACATCAATTCCAAAGGGGGAGATTGTTGAAATTTGGTGTTGTCATTGATGTCAAATAAGTTGTTGGATGATGTCAAATAGGTTGTTGGACTTGGGGTATATGTTCTAGTTTGAAGAAGTATATAAAAATATGTGCGCAAGTCCTTAATACCACCTAGTCATGATACTCCAATGTGCAAGTCCCACTAAGCCAGTGACCTAGTGTGCACAAGACCCACAAAGTCATGATACCTCATTCGCGCAAGATAAGACAAGTGACATATGCTTGGGTAAGCTTGACCGTAAAGAAAGGAAGAAGGGGTGTTACCATTTAGAGAATCCCCAACTTGTGGACGCATCGTTCGAACATGTTGAGTATAAATAAGAGTGAAGTAGATGAATGAGAAGTAAGCTTGGAAGAACAAATGGAGTAATATTCTAAATTTGCAAGCTTCATATAGATGAAATGATCAGGGGAATCAGAGGAAATATGATTTGAAGAAGTGCGTGAGGTTACAATAAATGCAGAGGAACAAGGAGCATTCGTACATATAGAAGGAGCATTTCTGAGAAAGGCGCAAGAAGCATGTGAATGCATATGTGTGCAGAATTTGTATTGTAAAACGGAACTGTAGCAAAATACAATATAAGAGAAACATTGACTATATTTGAACTAGAATACATAAAAAGTAAGTACAACAGTCAGTGAAGTAGAGCGCAAATAATAGTGCACGCATGTCTGAATTCAAAGTACAACAACATCTATATCTGAAGGTGGTTGGATGGGGCATGGAAAGGATATTGTAGTCTCCACTCAGCCTGGTTCCTGAACACTGTGATTTGGTTCTTGCACAGAAGATTTGTGTCCTCACATATTGGAGCCTAAATCAACAAATTGGTGCTTGCGCGGAGGATTGGTGTCCTCACAGGTTGAATTCCGTAGTCTGCAAGTTGGTGCTTTCCAGTGGGATTGGTGTCTTGATCAGAGAGGTGTCTAAGTGAGTTGTTTCTCACATCAGTGGAGATTTGTGTCTCCCATATTTCTATGTAATTTCATTTTATACATATATACAAAATTTTCTTCAAATATATGCGCACAATTTGTTTTCATTTATGTGATTTTAAATAGTAATTGGTGCATGTTTAAAAAGTGAATTATTTGTAAATATGTGCACGATACTGATTCACCTCCCCTTTCAATATCATTAAGAATTCCAACATAGGGCTTTGTAATTTTCCCATTCAACTAAAGGGTAAACAATCTTGATTATTATAAAAGTTGTGGATTTTCAACTTGATGACAATATTTTATTAGGATGTATATACATGTATTCCATGAAAGTGATTGCATCATCAATTGTATAAACCATGAATTTCCATCATTATGGTAAAATGGTCACCATTATTACTTTCAATACTACAAACCATATATTACTTCCAATCTAGATAATATCTTTCCCATTCTTGCAAGAATCACCTTATTCCCAACATTAGTGGAAAACATTTCCTCACATTTTCAAGGACCCATCCTTGCATATAGTTTATAAGGGACCTCCATGTAGGTCTACTACTTGTATTTAACACTGGTATACACCATTTATTGTCCATTTGGAGCACTACCCCTCCCATCTTAGATGGATTTTCTTAACCCAAACATCATTTTCCAATCCATACTGGAAACATCTACCTCATGTACAACATGTTTGATACCAAATTAGTTGGAATCACTTTTCCATTGTCCACCACCCCTAATAGAATCCATTAGTATCAAGCATCAAATTTATCAAATACCCTTTCTTTTTCCACAACTACATATTGTTGGAACCCCTATCATCCCCATCCTCAACCTTGTAGTGTTAACAATTGGGATAGTGATTTAGTACCATTCTCCTTCTCATTGAAACTTTGATATGGTTCCATCTACAAGTTTGGTTTTCACCCCTACCACACATTGTGAGGAAAATCCACTTAGTAAATAGAGGCCACCAAAGAAATTGAAGTGGAAACTCGAACAACCTGGTCCAAAAAATTAGGATCAATAGATGACAACCAAGACACTTGAGGTAACCCCACAATTATTTCTAGTATCACTCCACATAAAAGACAATTGAAGGTTCATAATCGTCAAAATCATCCTTATTCCTTATGTGACATGATGGGACACCCTACTCATTAATTTACCTCATCTTCAAACCTTCATGAGGAAATTTTTACTAACTAGTTCCCCCACAAGTTCCCAATCACTCCCCCCCATATCAAGCATTCCATGTTAGAGAAATCACCCCTACTCCATTTACAAGGTTGTTAGTTAGTATACCCACAATTTTTCACACTTGTTATCTCTTCCTCATTCCCTTATAGTCATTCTTTAGGAGGTTCATCCACAACATCACTTGATAGCATAAGAACCCCTTGCACCTAACACTGATATACTATCAATTTCCACCCCAACCATTCCTTGAATAACACTACTCTTTCTATATGTGATATCACTTCGTCAATTTCTCTCACAAATCTTGAGAATGATCCTCCACCTATATCCACATTGTCAAAGCCCCATATCATTTATTAAAATCTTGGTCCTGCCAATGAAAACTTACACGTACATAAAACTTTTGCTTGTTTTACTTCAATTATATTGATATAGTATATCCATTTCACTTGCACCTTATACCACATTGGCTTCATCAATAGCACTAGATGTTAGACCCATAATATTTCCTCGACCTCTTTAGTCATTTTCTTGTAGTGATAGCCTTTACTCCATCATGGTGATGTATGTTTTGGTGTTGTGACTAATAATTGGGTTGAATACGATGTAGTGATCAAGTTGCTCACTAACATTATTTTCTTTTCATTTTCCACTTTAGGTGCATTTCTATTCTTAGTTACTTATTCCACAACTAAACCAATTATATGGTGTCTAAAAACCATGCCTTCATTCATGTTCCTAGAAATCTTGACATATGTGTGGATAGTTTAGCAAATCAAAACTTGGATTGGTAATTAAAATCAAAACATGAATGTAAATCATGTAGGTACAAGTCATTATGTGTGTGTTTGTGTCAAGGAAGGCTTGGAATTTGTGGGGTGGGTGTAGTCTTATAAGTATTGACCAGCAGGCATTTCAATAGAAAATTTGGAGTGTGGGCGGGTACCAACAATTATGCAGAGCTCATGGCATTGTGATTGTTGTTGAAGATGAATATTGACAAGGGGATTCAACTATTGCATATGTTTAGAGATTCCAAGTTGGTTGTTGATTGGTTCAAAGGGAAATCTGAGCTTTCCATCATAGCACTAGTTCATCTCTAGTGAAGAATCAAGGAATTGAAAAATTCTTTGATTTGGGTGTCTAGTGAGGATTTATATATAAATATTTTAAAGCCTTCACAGATCAATTTTCAAAGGAGGCGGTTAATCTACTTGAGGGATCAATGATCTACCAAGAATTTAGTGGGGCGATGGATTTCCCAGTCGTATCTAACAATATATTCTAAAATTTTAAAAGATGGAATCAACCTGTGAGGTAGTTACTGGCGCACTTGATATTTGAGAATTGTTTATTTAGGAAGGGCAGGGAATTTTTTTTACACAGAAAGAATATAAATATAGTTGCAATATAGCGGGAGATTACTTGACTTCAACCACATATTAGAGGAAGATAATCTAGAAATGAATCTTTTGTGTAAAGGGGAGATAGAATCTATTTTGGCTCTTTCTCTTCGAGCTAGATAATTCTAAATGTTTCTTCATTGTAAGGAGGAGATAGAATGTGTTGACTCATTTTGCTTTCGAGCTAGTAGGATCATAAATGTATGTTTTGATTTATTACGAGAAGTAACAAACACGAGTTTTTTTCTTGGAAAAAAATATAGATAGATAGATAACAATGCATGTAAATATCCAAAAATATACATAATTCTAGTATACAAAAATGGGGGCATCCAACCCACTAGCCAATAAAAATAAATGACTAGGCTATCCTTCAAGCAAGTGGTAGCTTCATAATCAATTGGTCATGATTCACATCAAAGACAACTTGGCCCACTTAGGCCACCTACCTAACCAATTTCCTCCTCTCAACTAGAATTTCCAAGAAGACCTTTATTTAATGGTCCTCTAAGGTGGTATAGCCCACCATTGGTACATCATCTATCAAGGTCTACAGCTTTCATCAAAGTGTTACAATATATTCGGGTTGGTACTTCCCATAACCTTGGTATTAGGCCTTTATCCCTAGTTTTTCCTCTCTAAGGGTAGGCCTATTGGGTCTAGTAATAATCCCATATGCTTCTAGTGGTCTACTTAATTCCACATATACACACATATGAAACAAACCAAATGTTAGTATTAATATTATGTCAAAATATACATACAATTTTACAAATAAAAGCATTGTTGCACTCACCAAATGCACTCCATGTTTTATTGGGTGGGAGTGGTGGCTCAAGGCCTCCTATAAAATCAATACCCTCATCTTGGATAGAAATAATTTGTTGGTGCTAGATGTCAAAACACTAGTTGAAAAATTCCCAATCTACCTTACTCCCAAAAATGAGTGGCATCAACTTAGCCTACCTCACCATCTAGAAATCTCAGGGTCCCTCTATCCTCACCTCTATGTGAGGGTACATTAAGGGTACTCTCTCAAACAAGAATGAGTTTTTTTGTAGGTAAGCAGAAAATTATATTAACATAAAAAAGAGAGTACGTATCAAGGATTATATAGAACAATCCATGGGACCTAAGAAAACAGACTGAAAATTCCCATATCACACAAAAAAAAAATTGCCCTCCCTTGTATTTCATATTACAATAATCCTAAGAAGGCTGCTTCAAAACACTAGAGACTAACAAAAAATTCAAAATGCTAGAAAACTGACTGATACTAAGCCTAAATTGCCTGAACATTACATAGCACGAAGACATGACCTGCGAGAGCCAAGGATCAAACCCCACGAGGAAAAGCAGAAGACCCCGGCTGGAAGACTGGTTGGGCCCTCGGACAAGCTCCAACCAACAACGAAGGAGGCTCCAAGAAGCGGATCCCAATCTTCTTTGTGATGGCATCGATCTTCAAGTGCATAGCTTGAGAATCTGAATGGTGGTCCTTCCAATTCTACAAAGGGATGTCGACCCCTTCCTCTTTCAACTGCCTCTCCCACATCACCTGCCCTAGCATTTTATTCATGACCTAGTAGAGGGGAACTATACATTCATAAATCCCCATCCTAGCTGAAGTATTACTAAGGTCAATGACCCAATCCTCCAATGCCTTTATATCCTGCTACACCACTCATCATGAAGATCCACCCACAATCATGCTTCCAAAACTTCCAGCTCCCGTTGGACATCGAAAGGGAGACCCAGTTTAAAATACTGAGCCTCTTGCGACACCCATTTTTGCACCCTTGTGATCCGACAGCCATCCTCTAGTACCTTCCCTTTGGACGCCCTTTTTTTCCTATTCTCACTTCCCCCCATTCCTTCATCCACAAATTGCATTTTGGACCAGAAAAAAAACCAACCACCTGAACTTTAGAAACCAAACAGCTTCATGCATGCAACTAAGAAAGCCCCAACGACGAAGAAGTTGGCCAACTTTATTGGCATTATATAGGGTCTCCAATGAATGACCATAATGAAATTCATCTCTCTGGTGATGTCAAACCTCTATACTAAGATCCTTGTCATATCTATCCCGCATAAAACAATAATTCTCCACCCATTTTGGTAATGAATTCCCATACAGAAGTCCTTCCTCCAAACTGCACGAAGATACTGGCATTCAGTATCCAAGTTTCCTTTATTAATACCTCCTTCCAAACTCAACTGATGTCCTTTTTGAGCAATGATCATCCCACACCAGTCTGTATGACCACGTTAAGTGACCACTAAATATCTCAAGAGATAGCCTCCTCCCATAGTGACACATCCAAGGCATGCTAAGTTTCACACTGGGCTCGAAATATCTCATCCGTCAGGTCATTTAATGATCCTTCCAAAATGGTGATATAGTCATGGGTCCCTTTATTATCCAGAATATTCACCACATTGTTCCCCTTTCACTTGGCGTGGATGAAAGAATAGGCCCTCGTGTTCAACAAGATGACGGCCAATCGCTCCAGACAATTTTCAATCCTCCAATGCAAAGATACTTTGGAGCTATGATTCCCATTATGAATGCAAGTTGCCATCTATAAAACAATTTTTGAATCCCCCTCAACTATTAAGGGAAACCAGTTCTTCCACTGAGCCATAAAAAGACCATGAACTAACCCCTCCAATTCAACAACATTATTGGGTTCTTGGCCAATAAACCCCATGAAAATGCCAAGAATTTCCTCTTCGTGATTCCTAAAGAGGCTACCGAAACTAGTCGTGCTAGGGTTTCCTTTGGACTTTCCGTGAAATTTGAGTTTGAAGATCCCAGATGGAGGGGGGTTCCAGTAATAAGGAATGGACTCCTTTTGGTTCTGAGGCCTCGGGATTCCAATACATTAGAGGGGGTCTGAAATTCTTGAGGCTTCAAGAATTGAAGAATCTAGGCCCTGAGCTTCCCAATTGTCGTCATCCCATGGATGCAACCGAATAGATTCCAAAATTAGGCTCTTTAGGATTTCCCAAACCCCATCCTTGGGGGTGGATTTCCCCTTAAATATCTTGAGACTCCTCTCCCTCCATATTTCCCACAGTAAGAAACCTAGGAATACTTTCCAAATCCAGTTGACGATGGGGCTTTGGAAGGGTTTTTAGGCCATTCCGCAATTGACAGATCTGGATGACCACGAAGCTTGTTGGATCGTCGAAAGGATACCGCCCCTCTGTCTCAAATATGAGAAGCAAAGGGGAATGCATCTAGAAGATGATCAATGCTTTCTTCCACTCTTTCGCACAAGCAACGCCGAAAAGGTCCTCTCATACCTCTTTTCATGAGTTTTTCTCCAGTTAGAATTCATCCTTTGATCATTAGCCACAAAAAATTTACAATTTTAGGCCAAAGTTGAGCTTTATAATTTTTTTTCCAGTTTTCCTCGTTGGGAAGGATGTTATGTCCCAACCTAATTTCATAAGATTCCTTAATTGTAAAGATGCCTTTAAATTGAAACCCCCAACGGAGCTTTTCTGGACCCTGATAAATTCTAGTATATCGATCCTTAAGAGCCTCCCATAATTGATTAGCATCCTCCTAATTACAAAGTTGGTGCAACCAGTCTTGTGGAAGCCATTCACAAAAATCCCTCAATTCATTAGCTTCCTTCCAAAAATATTTAACTTTCCTTCTGTATTGGAGGTCGCAAGCACGTTGAGTTTTGGAAAAATCCACCAATATTTGAAGATTTGGTAATTGTTACCAAGATTCCTCCCAAAAGTTTGCATATTCTCCATTCCAAATATCCCAAAAACTATTCTCTTGAGTCAAATTCCTTCCTTGAATTGCCGACTTCAAAATATGGGAGCTCGAGTTGAGATCCCTGAATCAAATGAGATCCCTTTTATGCCATCTTGAATCATATTTATGAATCCATATCTTTTCCCAAGGCTCATTGTCATGGGTAACCCATCTCCAAAAAACTTTGGCTTTGTAGACTTCATTGGATTTTTTCGGGTCCCGGAGAACCATCCCACCTTGGAGCTTCGGGGAGCAAATAGCCTCCCAACTAAGAAGGGCCCATTTTATCTTTTATCCAGACCCATTCCGAAGGAATATCTATTGGATGTTACTGATTTCTTTCAAAACCGATTTGGGGGAAACTATTGCAGAGAAGAGGTAGATAGGCATTTCTTGAAGGACAACCTTTACTAAAACTAGCATGCTCGCAAGATTGAGTGGACGCGGAGTCCAATTCACCAATTTATTCTTCATCCAATCTATCATTTCCACCCACAAATACTTAGGGATTATGGAATCATCAAGGGCCCCCCTGATATATTTGGATGGAACGGAGCTCTCTTGGAACCCAAGAATGCGGCAAATGTTATGACGTGTGACTCTTGGGGTGTTGAAGAAAAAATATGGGATTTTCTCTCATTAACCTTAAGAACAAAATCCGCCTCGAAAATGTTGAGACATCATTTGATTGCTCAGGATTCTTGTACCGAGGGAAGCCCCATTAACATAGTATCAACCACAAATTGTTGGTGGTTTTGGTGATCATCTTGGAGATGGATATTCAAACCTCTTAATTCTTGATTTAACTACATTGCTTTGATTGATTAGCCAAAGGATTCTTCCATTACTACAAAAAGGAAAGGGGATAAATGATATCCTTGTCTAATACCCTGAGAAGGTTTAAAATCTCCCAAGGGATATCCATTTAAAAGGATGGATAAAAAACCCGAGGTAAGACTCATGACCCACCAGATCCATTCTTCCCTAAAACCAAATGCCTTCAACATATCTCTAATGTAATGGCAATTGAGTTTATCATAGGCTTTGGCAATATCAAGTTTAAGCATCATACCTCGGATATTGTCATATTTTAATGAGTAGATGGCTTCATGAACCAAAATTATACCATCCATGATTTTCCTCCGTTCAACAAAGTATGACTACTTAGGGGAGATCATGGACGGAAGGGCAAGTTTTAACATGTTGGATATAACCTTGATTATGATCTTATATATTACATTACAAAGGGAAATGGACCTAAACATACCTGGAGAGTCATCCCCTTAAGTTTTGGGAATGAGAGTTAAGAAGGTGGTATTGAAAGCATAAAGGACACCCTGCGAGCAACGAGAATCCTCCACAATTTTCCAAACCTCATTCTTAATCAAATCCCAAAAGAAGTGAAAGAATTTAGCAGTGAACCAATCAAGCCCTAGGGAATTTCCATATTCCATTTGTTGAACCAATTCCTCAACTTCGACCAAAGACATTGGTCTCATTAAAAGGTCATGTTGGGCCTTAGAGACTAGGGGGATGTGTTGAGTAATCTTCTCTATGTCTCTTCTTTTGTCTGGGTGAGGCTCCTCCATGATATCCTAAAAAAATTGGATAGTTTCGCCTTCAATTTCCTCCCTAGTCTCCAAATGTGCCCCAGCCTCATTCTTGAGCATTAGAATTTTATTTTGCTAGCGATGTTGCATCGTGGATTGATGGAAAATTTCTGTATTTCTTTCACCATATTTAAGCTAGGTCACCCTAGATTCCTGCCTCCATAATATTTATTCCTATCGATTCCTTTACATCAATTGAGTTGTAGAGTGGGACTCTTCTTCCTTCATCTCAGGAGAGAATCCATCCCTCATTCCTTGTAATTGGACCTCTTCCAGTATCTGTTCTAAAAATATTTTGTTAGTGAATAAGTTACCAAATTTTTCTTTGTTCCATTTCTTAATATTATATTTAAGGGCTTTAAGATTTTTTTGGAATTGGTACATACTATGACCATTTCCTTGGTCTAAATCTTCCCACCACTGCTATACCTTGGATTGAAAATTCGGATGGTTGAGCCAAAAGTGTTCAAAAGGGAAAGGATTTTTATATTTAGATCCCACGCCACTCCAGAATAAGCTAATAGGTCAATCGTATGATCCAACATAAGGAAGGACCAGGGATGAAATTTCACTTCCTAGATCCATGATGGACTTTGAGACAAGGGACTTGTCAAGATGGGAATCTACATGTTGACCCGCCCCCCCTCTTTTGTTCCATGTGAACAAGTTGTTTCATGTCTCTATATCGATTATATTCATCTCTTCAAAAGTATCTCTGGAAACTCTGCTTTCCATATCAAGACGCCTCCTTCCCCCTTTCTCTTCATCCAGGGAGGTGATCATATTGAATTCTCCTACCACAATCCAGTGCTTTCCATCCACCCATTGATTGAGCATTCACAAGGAATTCAAGAAAACCAGCTTATGTTCAGCAATATGGGGGCCATAGAAATTCATAAGCACTCCTCTAATGTGGAATCCTATCACCTGAAACTCTGTTGAAATGGATCTTGGAGTAACTAAAAAATTCCCTAAAATAACCTTGCTAGGGTTCCACAGGAGGCCCAAACCTCCGTCTGATCCAGCAACGTCGATCCCAATTACTTCACATCCATTCCACGCCTTCCTATCAATTTCTCTAAGTTGGGCCTTCCTATTAATTTCTCTGATTTGGGCCTCGAAGCATTTTGTTTCTTGGAGGAACATTATTGTTGGGTTATCTTTTTGAATCCTTTTCTTTAAAATTTGAACTTTTGGGGGGTTGTTCAAGCCCCTTATATTCCAAGTTATAATCTTCATTAAAAAACCAAGAGATTAAAGGCCCCTTATATTCCTTTACTGATTTGTTTTCATTCCCGGCTTCTTTCCTGTGTCGACAAAATTCCTCTTATTATATTTTTTGGGACCAGGTTCAATCCAAAGAGGGATCAAAGATCGGGCCCTAATGATGGTAGCCTGAAAAAGAGAAACTTGATGATGGGGAACATACCCCTTATCCTTGTCTATGCATGCTTGTTTGATCCCTTCCATATCAAGTTCACCTATGTCCATGTCCTCTCCTTCCTCCTTTTCCATTTCCAAATCTTGTTGAGATGATACCTCACTTTCCCCCCCTTTGACCACCTCCAACCCTTTGTCCTTATGATCAGAAACAAGAGGTGGGGGTGGATTCTCTTCATTTGGATGTTCTTGCATCAGATCATCCTCCGATATTGGAACTAAAGACTCGAATGGATTAGAGACCTGGGGTATTTTATGAATATTAAGGGCTCCCTACTTCTGCCTTGCTCTTTTGCGAGATGGACTTCTAGTGAACCCATCTTCATCCACCTACGAGGACTGCTTGTGTTGGGGAGGGGGTTTATTCTATAGAAAATCCCTATATAAGTGTCCATATTCGTGGAAACACCAGCAAGAGAAGTGGATCTATTCATAATCTAATGGTTGCATCCAGTCCTTATCATCCTATGTCAGGTTTATGGCTTCTGGCAACTCCTTTCATAAGTCCATATGAACACAAATTCGGGCATATGAAGTATATTGTTAGGATATTCCTATACTCCATCCTAGTCCCACCAATATTTTGATCATTTACATTTTCAGTCATGCATGCACTTTTAGGGTTTGCATGCATCCCAGTCATCAGTCCAGCACCTAGCCCTCAGTTAGCCAGTCCCCAGGAGCTTCTCACTATTTAGTTTTAGCCCTCTAGTTGCTTAATGCGCCCTTCTTCCTTGATTTTAGGAAGCAACTCGCCCTTCTTCACCTACCAGTCTAGTTGTCTTCAGTTTATACTCAGTTACACTGAGTTACACCTACCAGAGTCAGTTTGACTGATGGTTGACAGTTACTTGAGCATTGATGACTCCACTGATGATGATGAAGACTTCCAGTTGTGCTCCGATGATCATGAGGACACCTAGTTGTGCTCCGATGAAACTCTATTGATCTTATGATCACTTTGAGAGGCTAATTCGAATTGCCACCTTAGGCATTCGAATCCTCTCTACCATTGTACTATTTATTTGTCCATATTGTGATTAATTAATTAGTGTGTGTGAAGTATTATTGCTTCTATCCGAGTTCTACTGTACCATATTATTCTGTTGCTCATTATACTGCATTGATCACTCTTCTTCTATTTTCCTGCTTAATCATAATTACTCTTCTGAGGTATACATCATCTCTTAGATCTGCTGTGAGGATTTTCACATGGTATCGAAGCATGTTGAGAGTATTGTTTATCTCCATTCTTGAGAGTTTTTTGCAGGTTATTACCAAGATTTCGAGTGCAGTAATTGCAGCAATTTCTACATTTTTGCAGCAGTAGCAGTTGCAGTTATTCTATATTCTTTTTGCAGGTCTTCTACAACTTCAATGTATGATTTAGAAGGAATCCCTTTTCTTTCTCCATTCAACTATGATGAATGGAAACCAAGAATGATAGCACACTTGAAGATCCATGATCTTTTTTATTGTCATTTTGAAAGAGAGTTTAAATCCCCTGAAGAGAAGATTGATTGGTTAAATAAAGGTGATGATGCCTTTGGAGCAATGATGCTTTCTTTGTCTGCATACCAGAGATTCCAATTCAAATACCGTAATGGTGTTGAAACTCCAAAGGAGTTATGGACTCCAAAAGAGATATGGGATCACCTGGATGGAAAATTTGGCAGAGAGAATGAAGGACTTGGTCCCAACCCATTCAAAAGCAAGCAAAGTGATGCATTCGCTCCTCTTGATGGTCTCTTAGATCATGAACCAATATCATCTCATATTGAAGTTGTTGACAAAGAACTTGCAGATTCTCCACTCATGCTCAAACCTTCTTCTCTTTATGTGCCAGCTCACACTCTAGATATTGCAGAAGGTCCTAAATCCTCTCTTGCACCAGAGTTTGTTGGTTTGCATCATGATCACATGATTATTTCAGAGGTCAAAACAACTATTGAAGGTAATGCATTCACTCCTCTCCAGCTATCTCCTCTTTTATACTACTATATGATCATAATTCCATGCTTTCAGAAGGTTATTGAAGAATATGGCCATTGCCACCTGCTTGAGATAATTTCTCATGCATCCATTGGTTTTGATCTCACCTCTTATGAATCAAAGGAGATCTCAAGAAACCATTGCCATTTTCTTGGGATAATTTCTCATGCATATGATAGTTTTGATCTCACCCCTGCTGGTTCAAAGGAGTTCTCAAGAAACTATTCTTCAAGTCTTAAATCTGATTTGGATTTCAAGCAATTATTATTTGATGGTTCTTTTTGGCATAATCTCACCCATGATGGTTCGAAGGAGAAGACAAAATACTATCTACATATTCATGATTTTGATCCTACCTCAGCTGATTCGAATCACAGGTTCAAGGATCATCCTTATATTTTTGGATTTGTTCTCATCACATTCAATCTGAAGAGCAAGTACAAGCACATGTTTTTTGAGCATGATCCACTTCTTCCCAAGAAGAAGATACCTCCAAACATATGACCAAGCATCACACCTACTTGAGTTTGGAGCATTTATTTTTTTTGTGTGCCTTACAGTCTATTTTTGAGGAGGGGGTATGTTTCCCATGAAATTTTACCCACTTCCTTGGTTTTTTGACTGTTATTATTCATTGCATTGGGTGACCTTTGGTCTTAGTTACCAGGGCCCAGGATGGATTAAGGGGGGGTGTTAGGATATTCCTATACTCCATCCTAGTCCCACCAATATTTTGATCATTTACATTTTCAGTCATGCATGCACTTTTAGGGTTTGCATGCATTCTAGGGTTTGCATGCATCCCAGTCATCAGTCTAGCACCTAGCCCTCAGTTAGCCAGCACCCAGGAGCTTCTCACTATTTAGTTTTATCCCTCCAGTTGCTTAATGTGCTCTTCTTCCTTGATTTTAGGAAGTAACTCGCCCTTCTTCACCTACCAGTCCAGTTGTCTTCAGTTTATACTCAGTTACACTTAGTTACACTCAATTACACTTAGTTAAACTCAGTTACACTTAGTTACAGTCAGTTACACTCAGTTACACTTAATTACACCTACTAGACTCAATTTGACTGATGGTTGACAGTTACTTGAGCATTGATGACTCCACTGATGATGATGAAGACTTCCAGTTGTGCTCCGATGATCATGAGGACACCTAGTTGTGCTCCGATGACACTCTATTGATCTTATGATCACTCTGAGAGGCTAATTCGAATTGCCACCTTAGGCATTTGAATCCTCTCTACCATTGTACTATTTATTTGTCCATATTGTGATTAATTAATTACTGTGATTAATTAATTAGTGTGTGTGAAGTATTATTGCTTCTATCCGAGTTCTACTGTACCATATTATTCTGTTGCTCATTATACTACATTGATCACTCTTCTTCTATTTTCCTGCTTAATCATAATTACTCTTGTGAGATATACATCATCTCTTAGATATGCTGTGAGGATTTTCACATATGCCGTTGGGATTTTGTTTGTTTAGAGATCTTGATGAAATATACCAATGTGTTTCCAATATCTCAGGGTCCCAATAACCTCCTAGAAGGGAGTCAAAATTGATCCAAACTGGTGCATTACGTAGATCTTTCTTCTCCGGACAGAACCTCTCTTTCCATGGTTTAAGAAAAAGACCTATGGAATAGAAAAAATATGGATCGCCATCAAATATTCAATTTTGATCCTCTAGGATAACAAATCTTACTGTAAAGTAACCCTTGGATCTAAGATGGAGGTCACAGTGACCCCTTGGTTTCCAAGTTGAGTTGATCCACCATATCAGAGCTTTTTTGGATGGTAAAAGCCCCACAAATTTTCCTATTAGAGCATGATCCTTTATAAATTGTATGCAACCCATCGGTTTGTCCGACTTGATTTGCATGGATGGAAGTTGGTTTGATATGGATAGGCATTTCCTTGGACGTCTCCTCCCATTTTCACGCTGTTGGTTCGATCCTGAGGATTTTGAACCCTCTCCTCCCATTTCATTTAGCGGAACTTGTATGCTTCTCACTTGAACTCCTACAGGCTAGCTCGAGGGGGAGGGGGCCAAACCTCCCCCCACATTTGCTGCCATTGGCTGCTGTCAACCTTCCCACCTCTTGGAGTCACTGAGAACCATACAAATAGAGAACTAGAGCTTACTACAGAAACCCTAACCACCGAAACCACAACCCAGAGCCTCCCCAAAAGAAATTCCTCAAACAAGAATGAATTGATCAAGCTCTTGAAAATAAATTTATCATTTCCACATATTCGACACCTCCTCAACTGGGAGCACACCTAGTGAAGTACCACCAATTCCCATTCAAATATATCTCCCCACGTGCATCTCCCCATTAGAGACAACACCCAATAAAAAATGCAATGAGTAGTGAAAGAGCCACCCATGCTTAGTATGTGGTGTTCAATGCACTACCCACCTATTTCCATGATCCCCTATATTGGGAATTGGATCTCAACTTTCTCCATCCTTTTCTAGGAGACTCAAGCCATAATAGTCTTCAAGGACTGACACCCTCAAAGAGTCACATGTTTCCCCTCCACCTCCAAATATCTATCAAAAGTACACATCTGGGATGTGTTCTAGGAGATTAGGATTGGTGCAAATCAAAGGGATCCATAAGAATTTTAGTAAGACGCATCCATGTAAGAGACTATACGGATTCACATCTCCTCATGGTCCTACTCTCACCACTTATAAGCCGCAATCCCTGCAAATAAGAAAAAATAAATACAATTAGTATTATGTTATTTATTTATGTCTCTATCATGCATAGTATGTAGCCTCTAAATGCCTTACCCACATTGAATGTCTCATCCACACAATTGGAGCCATTATAGGGGTTGTCCATTTATCTCCCATGTCATTGTGTGACTACACACCCCCAACCTTATGTCACGTGCCACAATGTATTATGTGACTATCAAATATTTCATCATGCATTTCTATGTGCCTAGTTCATTGAAACCCCCATAGTTTACTGTGATCCTTAATGAAGGAGGGGTGGGGGTTTAGGCCAAATAAAAAGGTTAAAATTAAAAACTAAAGCATTAAAAATGTTGATAATGAAAAATCTATCAGACTAGAGGAATGAGAATAAAAAACCAAAGGTCTACACTCTAGGAATAAATAAAAATATGTTTAGGGCTCACACATCCCAATCCAACTCTCTCTAAAAAATAAATTTTGATATTTCCAATTCAACTTGTTTATTGATGATTGGCCCTAATTTTTATATATTCATTCCATGAGCATTACATGTCCACTTTTAATATCATTTTGATCATCATTTTATCTTTTTTATCACTCTCACATCATAGATTTTGTTTATTGTGTACAAAGCTTTTTTGGGAAGCTATTATTTCTCATATTTTACCATTTTCGGTGGATCCATTACATGTATAAGTTCATTCCAACATGATATAGCATTCATGCCTCCCTTTTATATGTTAATTTTTTACATATTTTCACCCTTTGAAATTTTCATAGGTTCCACCTTGTTTTGGTAAGCAACTTAACCCCTCAAAGTAGTTTTCGGACCATGTCAAATGATAGTGTTCATCCTTATATAGGTTTCCCTAATTTATCGCACTTTGTAGTTTGGCACTCGTGTCACTTTGTCTCATAGGATTAGGAATCCTCATAGTCAATTATTACAAATGAACCTCATGCCTTTTTCCCCTCACTTGATGGCATTTATCCAAAGGAATCCCAAGCAGTTACATTTGAGAACCACTATTTCATCACATTTCCATTTGTAAAAGTTGTGTTCATATTCAAGTTACATTTGAGAACCACTATTTCATCACATTTCCATTTGTAAAAGTTGTGTTCATAATCAACCCTCATTAATTCCTTCTAAGGAGACACACCTTGAGCACATTCTTGCTCATTACCCATTTGTGATCATGGTCCCTACCCACAATTTGGAACCATTTGGTCATAATTGGTGCTCATCTCCTCGTTGTAATGTAAAGAAAAAAAATTATTCTTTTATTCTTTACAAAATACAAAATGCTAAAAGCAAGAAGCAAAAAAGCATTAAATTCCAAAAACATAAAAAAATGTTCAAAAAATAAAAAAAGGGAAAGAGGATAAGTTTTTGTATTATTGAATGGAACCACACTTCCAATTTGGGAAACTATTACATTCACCCTTGCCACCCTTTTCCAAAGCATTCGCATTGTGTTGCCTCACCCTACATTCATGCGAGCATTATTAAGTCTTGAGTTTGATCGATTGTCATCTAAATCTGACCTTGTCATCTTGACCTTTGCATTAATACTTGTTCCATCTATTGAATTTTGTCACTTAATCATTGAGTCGCACTCATCCTTATGATATGGCATTGCCTCTATGGGACCATTACACTTTTAGTATTCCTAACATTATATTCATTACACTAACATCTAGTCAAGTTATCTAGTCAATAAGTTATTGTTGTTACCACGATTAGCGTACATATTATGCTATGTTCAAGGGAAGTCATGTGTCAAAACCCACCTTGTACTCATCACATTTCGACTAGTCTCATTTCTTGCATCTATTAGTATTCTTCATTCTCATGTGATCTATTAGGAATCATTATTACCCTTTCTCCAATAAATCTACTCTTATCGACATCAACACAATTTCCCTAGGATTTTAATTTAGAGACCCAATTACCTTGGGGACCATTTTTATCATTGGTAGTCCTCCTCACATGCAATAGAGATTTTCATATATAAAAAATTCCTATATGGTTCCTTTTGGAATTTGACATCAACACACACTTTCACACCTTGTAGGGTTGTATTCAATACCTTGGTACCCATCATCATCATCATTGGGCCACCTCACATGTAAAAAATATTTTTGTTGTCAAGATCAAGCCATATGGTTTCTCCCATGTTTGGCATCATCTCATTATCCCATCATAGAGAATTCGTACATCATGATGATCATGTTACATGTCTAGTTGAAGATAAGGGAACATGAAAAGTTCTATGTCATCTAGTTTGTGAACCATCATTATAGGCTTACTAGTTTATCTGTAAACTTCCATGGATATTCCACCAGAATAGTTCATCACAAAAAATATTCTAATATTCTACAATCTCTTATTATTAATGGTTATACTTTAGGTTGCAAATTTAATGTTACTTGTTTGATGTTGAAATAAATATAAACTAAGTAAAACTAAAATGAAAAAATAAAGTCAATCACAAGCAATCCACACAATAACACAAGATATACCCCAAGAAAACACAAAATGGGAAAAACCTAGTTTTAAGGTGAGGCCTATGCTCTGCTCTTTTCTTCTCAACAATGTAATGCATATACAAATAAATAATCACTCATTATGGAGTTGCCAAGGCCTTTGTGGCCAATAAGGTTGTGATGGGATATTCTACATCCTCTATTCTACTTCAATATCCAACTCCTTGATTTTTTGCTCTGCTATGGAACAATATACAATACAATATGAATAGAACTTCCTTTGTTTCCTAGTGGCCCTATATTTAACATAGCCTAATAATTTTTTAGGGTTAGGGTTAGGGTTTTTAAATGCCTCAACCCTCAATTAACGTAAGGGTTTTGGACCCTCTAGAATTTCTTAAAAGTTAGCATATGACTAGCTTCACATGTATGAGTAGTGTGAGTTGATGTGGAATCCACTTGGTATCATGGTGGTCAACATGATAGGTCAACTTGCAAGAGGCATAAATTTTGCATACAATATCTGACTGAGGAAAATTTTGCACTATTGGAAAAGTATTTATGTGTAGAATAACATTAAGAGGTTCAATATTTTCTTAGAAAATTTTGACCCCGAAAATGTCCGTTTAAGGCCTCAAACAGGCTCTAGAAGGTTCTAGACCCCAAATAACCAAAGTGGGACATTCCTATAAAATGGGCCCTATGAGCCAATACATCTAATTTTTCCACTAAGAAAGCACCAAAATAGATGAAAAATAATATAAGGATCCATTTAATATCATACCGCCTCATTTAGGGAGGCTTTTGGTCCCCAAAATTGAATGACGTGAAGAAATTTTTCCTCTACCTTCTCTCTAGAGTACCATTTGGTCTTTCTTGTAAGTTGTCCTTTCAAACCAACTTGCCGGATTTCATATTGCTCCCATTTAGTTGTATTGGAATTCTTATATAAAATTGTATCTTATTCTAACTTTACCCTAGATTTTGGTGCCAAGTCCTCTATGGTAGATAGGACTTGCTTATCAATTTTTTGGTCCAACATGGAAAGCTCATAGAACTTTAGATTCTCCACATTCACTATTGACTAAATGCACATTTATGGGGGTATAATGAGTCTATAGGAATTATCACCCAACTTATCCAACACTTCAAAAGGAAAATACCACAGAGCCTTGATCTTCTTAATAGGACACTGAATCCTTTCCTTATTCAAATGAAACCAAACTCTATCTCCCACATTGAACATTTTCTCAGTTCTATGTTGATCGTGCATGGACTCGTACTTTTCATGTGACTTCTTCAATGTCTCATGTACTTGTAAATGGATTTGATTAATCTGACTATCAAACTTTTCAGCCTTCAATGCTTCTCCTATGGTGTCTTCCCTCACTCCTCCTTGTCGTCTATATAAAACATCGAAGGTTGAAATTGGAAAATACCCAAAGCAAGTTTCAAAATATGACTTACTAGTAGAAGTATGGACTACCTTGTTATGACAGTGATAAATATAAATCATTTTTTTATCCCAAGTCCTTGAATGCTTTTGATTGTATCCCCTCAAAATCTAAACCAATTTCATGATTACTACTTATATGTGTCCATCTATTTGTGGATGGAAAGTTGCAAAACTCTTCAACTTGGTGCCCATATTCTCCTAAAGTGTAGTCCAAAAAGCACTGAGAAATATAGTATCTCTATATGATATTATGGTGTAGATTTTTCTTTCTATTATTGGGCTTGTTGGTAAAACAAAGTATAAATCAAACAACATATTCTTGCATTCTTGTCCAATACACATACCTTTGTATGTTGGCAATTGTCTTCCTATTACTAAAAATCCCTACAACTTTGGAGTTGTGAGCCTCTCTAACAAGTTACAATCATTCACCTTTACGAACATAGAGAATATGTAGCTTATAGAGCAACCCATCCTAGAGATGATAATAAGCCTTAGTGTCACCTTCTTACATGAAATTTTCCTTGCAGCTACTAAAACACATCTTTAAAGTCATTGTCTTCTATGTATGCCTCTTTGTATGCATCATGGGTGAAAGGATCCATGTGCATGAGAGTTCCCAAAGTTGTAATCTTGGATGCGGCTAGCCTTGAGAACATGTATGCCAACTTATTAGTGTTACCTTTTTTATACTTGATGATTAGTGTTTAGTCACCAATTTACCATCGTTTCATATCCTTTTCCTTTTATTTTTAATACTTGATGATTAGTGTAACCTTGTTTTATTCCATTTCTAATGCTTATATGGGATTTTAGGTTTAAAAGTTTTCCTATGAATTTATTTTAGTATTTTATGTGAATTTATGATTAAACATTGTAAAAAGAACATATCCTCACTTATCTTTGAGAATTGGGTTAGTTTGCTAGTTGTTACAAGAATTGGCATAGATGTTATTGGAACCAGAATTCTTGTAACTATGCAGTTTACGTCTTACTCCAAATTCATGGGTCAAATTCAAATTTCCTCTTCAAACATGGAAGATTTGCTATGGATTTGGGATCATCATTCAAATATCTTGGATAGATAAGAATCTTGAATTTTTGGATAAGATCTATTGGCAAAGATCTTGGAGTTATCTTTGACTTGCTATTATTTAGCAAATGGTTGTAACCACATGAGAAATTAGTGGATCTGAATTTATTATTTGTTATTTTAGTTTCAAAGCAAGTTCATGTATAAAACATAGTGATTTCTCCATTTTATGGGAAGACTCTTGGAGCATATGTCCAACTTATGATTGAATGAATAAAAGTTATTGAGATTTTCTCTCACATGGATTGTAAGTTTATAGTTTTATGTGTAGCATGATTTAATTTAATTTTATAATGTTATAGTTAGTTTGTTGCCATGAATTCTTAGGAGACGAAGCTCACTCCATGAGAACATGGTGGTCTTTTACTTATGTCATTTTATTTCATAGTTAGTCTTCATATTAATGCAAGTGTGGTGTGTTTCTTTTTTTGCAATGCTATTTAGTTTTTATCATAACCTGACAACAACAGAATGATGATTTATGGAAAGATCGAAAATTGCAAGATCATGCAAAGAGATAACTTGGTGACAGTAGGGCCCCAATAGCATAATCGATGCCTAGGTACATGATCATCACTGAGAGTGTAATGTCCCCATTTTGACCCCCTTTTTCATTAAATCGTAAATGATGTAAATATTTTTATTTAATCATGGTGAGGAGCTCAAGGCCAAGGCCCCACCATTGATTTAGCGTTTTATGTATCGGAAATTAAAGGAATAGATGCCTATGGTTCTTGTGCTATATAGGCACAATGTAAATAAGACATCATGTAAATACGAATTTTAATGAAAATACCCACAACTAGCTATGCAATGCAACAATGAGATGGGGCATGGTTCTACAAGGAATAGGGAGGGAAATTATTCAAACCCTTGAGCCAATGGTGTTAATCCATGTGTCAATGAGAAAACCCATAAACCCTCAACTACCCATTTTGGGTTATGGACCCAATCATTCAATTCTTCCAGAAATTGGTTGAGGCAGTTAATGCCTTGGGAATGAAGAAGTATGGCAGCCAATTTCGTGTATGGGCAAGCCATCAACCTGGGAATTCGTATCTTTTCTTCTTGGGAAAGAAAACACCCACGAAATGGTGCCCAAAGCGATTCTGAACAGTCATTCTTTCCTCTCTCACACAGTCTGAACTACTGGGTCTTTCCCCATCATGTTTTTCACCATTTTTCCTGCATTTTCCATGCCTGGGAGTCGTTTTTGCATTATACAGCAGCTGGGAGAGAAGGGCCACGATTTGGGGACTGTGATGGAGGTCGTTTTTGCCCCAAAATGCCCATGGACGTTTTTTCTGAAAACGATCTCTGCTCTCCAGGGTTGTTCCCCATCTTCCAGTTTCGTTTTTGGGTTTCCCACGTTTTTCTAAAGCTAATGAAACCCCCATCTTTGGGCATCTCACTGTAAAAACGTTTCTTCATGCCCAGCACTCATACTTCTGTTGTTATGGGCATCCTTGTTTTGGTTTTGAATCTATGAGCAAGAGATTGGAGTGGTAGTGGACAGAAAGGGCTTGATAAACCTAGTGGGGGAGATAACCTCTCAAGAAGATCAAGAGGCCTTTGGCTACTCTTCTATGCACACCCTGAGAGCACTATATGGGGAAGGTATGGCTTGAGGGACTGTACAGCAGTGAAAAGAATACTTCCTTGTGCTGGGTGTGTAGGTATTGTGGGTGCCAAGCTAGATAGATCTTGTAAGGTTACCCCTGGCTCTGTGCTTGAGCTCGCTAGCTTAGCCACTCTTCCTTTCCATTTCCTAGCAGCCTGATAAACCCAATTGTAGATTGGCTTGGCTCATCTTGGTGTATGCTTGGCTATGTGTGAGTCTGTTGTTCCCTGGTTCCTTGTAGTAATCATGCCTAGGTTTGGGGTGGTAGTTGTATCAAGTGGTTGATAAGCACAACTGGCCTATGGTTGGGTGGAATGTTGCAGATGCATAGCTGGTTGCTTGGGACTAGTTGTTGAGATAAGTATTCTTTGTTATAAATTCTGAAATGTCTTTATTTAATGGCTGTCACAGAAATGTTGAATGTATGTTAGATATTAAACATGGCTTTTAAATTCCGTTGTGTTTCTATAACATGCACATGTATATGTCTTTTTATCAATGAGTTTTTACTTAATGGATATGGGGCTAGATGCCCGGTTTTAGCATCACGATCCTCTCTATCACGCTAGTATGATAGGAGGGGACGTTACAGAGAGTGGTTGAGTTAGCTTTTGATTTCATGCAAGAGTGTTTCCTTTATGCACATGTGTTTAGTACTTTCCTTTTCTTAAAACTTAGTTTTGTTTGAAGTAGATAAATACTAAAAATGATCTAATTCTATACATATGATCATGCTTTCATTTCACAAATTTACGAAATCCAAAATGATAATTAAATGTAATAGGGTTTAGACATATAAATCGACTGACAATTAGATGAAATTGTTGTAAAAACTCCATCCACTTGTAGTGTCTAGTTTGTTGAAGCTTACTCTAGGCTTGTAAGTATTGTAGTGGATGGTGATGAGTGTGGATGAATATCTCCTTTCCCACTAGATAGTGCTTCCACCTCTTAACAACTTGAACTAGACAAAATATTTCCTTATGTAGGTTAGTTTAGGACTGCTGCATGAAACATTTCCAAATGATAGAAAATTGGCTTACCTCCCTATATTAAGACCACTCCACAACATACCCACTTGCATATGTATCCACTTTGAAATGATTATAAAAGTTAGGTAATGTTAGAATTGGTGCATGAATCATATTTCTTTTAAGACCATCAAAATATTTATGTTGATTATTTATTCATTGGAAACTCGTGTTGTTAGTTGTTATGGCATGGAATGGTACAACCACAACTGAAAAGGATGCTATAAAATTTCATAGATAATATGTTTATCCAACAAATATCATAATGTTGATGGCATTAGTACCATTTTTCCACTTGATGATGGCCTCCATGTTCACAAGATCTACCTTGAGTTCCCCTACACCAATCATGTACCCTAGATACACCAATGATTGCCTAGAAAAATTACATTTCTTGAGGTTTGTTGGTAGTTGATTTTATTTCCAGAGTTTATAACACTTGCATGAAATGTAAGATATTATCTTCTCAGGTAGAGGTATAAACCAATATATCATCTAAGCACACTATTACAAATGAATCTAGAAATGGACACAATACATCATTCATCAAATGCATAAATGTAGTTGGTTCTTTAAATAACAAAAGGAATTACCAACCATTCATATAGACCTTTCCTTGTCTTGAAGGCAGTGTTGTAGGTGTCTTCTTCTTTAACTCAAACCAGGTGGTATCCTAATTTGAGATCCAACTTGGTGAAGTGATTGGCACGCTACAATTGTTCTAGCAAGTCATCAAACATGGGCAGAGGGTATTGATCCTTGAGGGTGATATTATTCAAAGCTCTATAGTTAATACATGTAACACCTCATTTTTTACACCAATATGTAAATATGATGTAATCATGTAAAGATTAGAATCCATATATGAATGGTCTAGGATGACATAATATATTGTAAATATGTACATTTTCTTTTTAACATGAAAAAATCCTCAAGTGGGGGAGGTGAGAGGGGACTAAGGGATGATGACCCTAGTTAATAGTTAACATTAATTAACCATGTCCCTTAACCATGGTTATGAGGACCACTTTAATTAACCATGGGTTAATTATCTTTATTAGGTATTAAGAGGGGAAAAGTGTCCTCTTTAGGGAAAACCACCAGTCAAGACAAAACCATGCATATATAATGTAAGAAAATCATTTTCCGTCGTTCATTCATTCCATCATCTAGGGAGGAAGAGCATCCATTCTATGGTAGTTTTGGTTGGTAAACCAAAGGAATATCAGTTTTCAATAATCTGGCACTCAATCCCACCTTGATAAAGGACAACATAACTACCCTAATAGACTTGTTTCTGGTGTTTTCACACTAGAATGTGACAAAAGGAACCTACTAAGGATTATGGAAGCCAAAGTACAATCTGGGAAATATTAAATCTAAAAACTAAATACCATGAAATGGAAAGAAAATTCCCGCATACATCTAAACTATAAAAAGAAAATCTAAATATCCACATAAATGGTAAACAATAAACAATGAGTCATAAATTCAAGTGGTGACAGAAAACAACAAATTGTAAATGTAAATGGTAATAGTAAATAGTAAAATCTACAGTAAAAAGAAAATCTAAGTATGCATGTGGGGAGATATTAACTCTAAAAACTAAATAACATGAAATGGAAAGCAAATTCCCACATGCATGTAAACTATAAAAATAAAATCTAAATATGCATGTAAACGATAAACAATAAATAGTGAGTTGTAAATTCAAGTGGCTATAATAAACAACAACTATAAATGTAAATGATAACAATAAATAATAAAATGTAACAGTAAACCGTAAACATTGATCCCTATTCTCTAATACATTGAGAGTATATCAAAGAATCATTTCATTTTATTAAAATGAATAGGTTGTGCATGGAATAATGAGTACATCGAAAGATAGGGGCCCTCACATCCATACGAAGTGTAGCTCTTATGGTCTCCAAATAGCCTGGTGTGTCCAACTATCCATCACAATGGCATCGAATCTAAACTGGGGGTGAAACACGAATGGGAAATAAGATTCAAGCTTCGAAGGGAATTTCGATCGAGTAACAATGCTTGAGTTGGAACGGTTCGAATGAGAACCTTCATACTTCATAAATAGGAAAAATATTTAGGGTTTATGTTTTCACACCACGGTGGTATTTTCCTCTTATGGCCAGTCATTTTTTAAATTTGGCAGGTTTTTTCCTTTTGGTTGGACTTTTCCCTATTTTGGTGGGATTTCCTAATTTTTGGGATATGCCCATTTTCCTTTTTGTAGGAGGAGGAAAAAGGGTCCATAACATTGATTTTTTTTTTTTTTAATATATGAAGGTCAAAAATTAAAATGGGAAATGTATAATTATGTGTAGAACAATTTTTGGTGTTAACAAATTGCCCCCTGATGTGTGAGATCAGGAGCTCATCGTATGCCCAATGAACATCATAGGATATTCTTTTCCAAGGTAGAGGTGTGACGGTAGCTTGGAGAACATAGAATTCTTTGTAGAACATACTTTTTTATGGAGCAACAAGGTCCATAACCTACAGACCCAATGCCGATGAGGTACATATAGTCTCAAATATATAGTCGAGGCAGGCATACCCATGCTCATATCAATGTATCAAGACATTTTAAGATAAGAACAAGGCTCAAAGGGAACTTTCTCAATACACATATAATTGTACTTGTGTACATCATAGGTGTCTAAAAAGGACTCATTGATGGAATGTAATCATGGACCAACCATGGTTGATCTGAAGAACTAAAAATGGAAACAATGGCATTCATCTTGAATGCAGTGCCACAATAACTGATGCTTTGTTATATCTAAAGGGGTCCAACAACTATGAGGACTCAAATAACTGATATTCTGAATCTCTGAGGTACACTCAACTGCATCTGAAGTTGGATGTGCTAGAAAGCATGGAAATGAGACGCTTCCAAACACTGTCGCCAGCTTGGATATCCTTGGGAACATAATACTAGAAGGGTTCCAAAGAGACTCACCAATGTGCTAAAGTCAGGGGACATCCAGGGTATTCAACCAAGTAATGGAAGAACCAACACCCTATACGAATCTCAACGGTGTGATGAGGTAGTTGAGAAACAACCAATCTAAGGGGAACTTAGGACTCCCCTCACGTGTTCCGTAGTCATCACTGATAGGGATGAGGCCAAGGTATAGGGACCTCTAAGACTATCCCCTAGAATAGATGTGCTGACGTCAAAAAAGGGAGACCTGCAACTACCAAGGAAATGATAGTTCCTTGATAGGACCGCGAGGGATACAACCAATATGTAATAGAACTAGACATGGGACTGAGACACTACTGGGGGATACGAGGGCACATGAGTGGGAGGAATTCAAACTTCCTTTGTTTAGAGTATGATGGCATGGCTAACCTGGAAGCATATGTGAAATAAATCTTGGGGAGGGACACAATTGGGATACCAGAAACTGTAACTGCAATGGGGGATTCTCGAAGAGGGGACATATCTATGACGTCAAGGAGACTCCAAGGGTGACTCATCATAGAGTACTTTGAACAAAGGCGACCAGGGATGCTTCCATAATAAAATACTATATGTGATTTGCAGGGGCATCAAGAGGCACTATTTGGGCCTTCTTCATTGTTTAATGAGCTCAAAGAAGGGATATAAGTGTGCTCAATATGGTATTGTTCTGTGGATTTTTATCAAGCTCAAGACAATAAATGCTTGTGGGTGTTTTTAATTTTAGGGAGTCTGAAAACAGAAAGAAAACTCCATAAGTGGTATGTTTCATAAAGTTAGCCTCCAATGCTTGAAAAAGAATATAAGTGTACAGGGGAGAACTCTTCTATCCAAATGGGACTAGAGTATACCATATTCGTAATTAGTCCATTCAGTCTGAAAAGGGGTAATGTGCATAGTGATCCAGATGGATATCGGTGGCCACCCACCTATTCCACTGGCTCAAAACAGTTTCCCATTTTGCCAATTTTCTAGTAATTTTTCTACAGTTTTTCGAGTCCCAAACTTTCGGGGTCGTTTTGAGGCCCTAAACGACGTTTTTTGGGAAATTGTTGCCCAACAAATCACTCATATTTTAGGGTCCTCGGCGTAGTTCTCGAATATATCTTTCCAATGGGCTACCCAAGCGCCCAAAACGGAGATCGTATGCAAAAGTTATGACCCCGAGAAGTTGACTATTCAACTAACCACCTTGGGGCCGCAAACTTTATGATGGTTCATCTTCTAGGGTTAGGTTTTTGGATGTTTGGGATTCTTTCCCTCATGCTTATGATAAACAGGCCCTTTCGACCTCTCTTTGTATTCATCTTGGCACGAATGAGCACAACGGCCACATCTCTTCTCAAAGATAGTTACTACCATTCTAGCTGTTGTATTTATAGTCTGTTCTATTTCCGATATTTAATAGAATATGTGTTTACTGTATCGCTGTGTTTCTTGCCATATATCTGTGTATGTGAATATATATCTCTGTATATAATTATGTATATGCTATATTTTGTTTCATTCCCACTCAAATCTAGATCACATAGTGAATGGACGGCCTTTCAAATACTTTAACAAGTATGAAAGGAAGCAAGTTTGCTTGACAATTTTTTCATTTTTTAAGGAGTAAAAAAAAAACTTAAAGGAAACTCCATGATGGCAGCCCTCCTATAGGTAATGGCCAATGAGTGAAAATATTAATGGATGCATGCGACTTCATTTTTGGATGTCAAACTATGCGGACTCTTGATCCTATGGGAATACGAACGACATGGGTGCCAAGTGTAGTGGGAACTAAATGATCACCCATGTAAGGGAGGCTCTACTGTCGAGCGAGGGAAATGAAATGGTGGCTAGGATGGGCCACTTACTCGAATAGAGGGAGATACTATAGGAAAAATAGGGATATACTAGTTCAATGCATAAGATATTTTGTGGGGAAGAGTACCTATATTCTAGTTAATATTTTATCTATGTTGGGATGGTTGCCACTTGGAAGGAAGGACTCCCGCCTAAACTTGTATCTAAACACAAAACATGGATACTGAGGCGTAAATGTGCGTATGGAACTTGAAATAGCATTCAAATACATAAATGCGGTGACTTGTGTAATGGCATGCAAATTGAGGTGTACCCAAGAATGGCTTTTAGAAACTTTGATGACTAATTGACAGCTTCTCGGCCTGCCCCCCAGTGCGATGCACATGGGGATTTTGTACCAATATATGCATTATGATGTTCAAGGAAGCTTTTGGGGATCCTCTTTGTAGACACGACTATAGTTTTGCGATTATTATGTGACCTCATATACATATGCAAGTGGATGTAATTTGTATGGTTTTTACACTTATGATCCTTTATTTCTATGATGATGTATTGTGAGCTTATGTACATATACATGTGGATGAAAAAAATTATATGATGATGCATGTGATAGTTTATTTCCTATATGTGATGATTTATATTCCACTCTAAAACATCAATAGCCATTTGGTCAACAACACTATTGAAACACCTAGGGACATGAATGAATGAAATAAACTCAAAATGTCTAACCAATTGTCTAGTGTGCAAGAAATTTCTAAAGAGGCAAGGATCACGTACCTGATAACAGTTATTGAACTGGGTGACAAGTATCTGGGAATCTAAGAATACAATGAGGTGACAGATACCCAAATGGAGGGTGTCAGCCAAGAGACCAATCATGACAACATATTCAACTTGGTTATTGGTGGTCGTGCTAACACATACTCTGTCAAGATGAATCAACTCATGAGAGGGGGAGTATATGACCCATGTAGTCGGAGAGAAGTTTGGTGACCATATACTTGCACCATTGGCGAAACCGACATGAATGGAGGGAACAAGATCCATATGGTAACAACCATAGAAACAAACCATAAGGCTCATGCAGAAAAAAGGTGAAAACAAAATGGTGCAAACTATGCTACAACGAACAAAGTGTTCAAAGGAGTTATAGATCAATTCTCTTGAGATACAACCCATTATGGGGGTTTTCAAGAGACAGCCTTCAAAATCGGTTAGGAGGTATTCCCCCTTGCTGAGACAGTGTTTAATGGCATACGTGTCTTTCCATATGGACTCAAATTTCCCCTTTATGAGCTTGTCATGAGATTGATCATACGCGAGGATGAGGTCCCCTTCCTTGAAGGTCCACTAATGAACATGCACATCGTAATGGGATGTATATCAATGCTTTGTAGCCTCGATTGTTTGGATGGCAGCAAAACAATTTTCATCCACTTGTTCAAGCATGAGAAAGTGTTTCTCTAAGGGATATGTATCAGGTAAAAGCTCGACAGCCATGTGCAAGGCTAGGATATGGCATTCAACCGGGAGGAATGTCTCCACACCGTGGGCCAAATGAAATGGTGTGAAAGCAATCACAGTTTTGGTAGACATTCGGTAGGCTCATAAGGCTGGGAAGAGCATGTGGTTACAATTGGTCTTGTGCTTATCCACCATCCATTGGAGCATGGTTTTGAGGATCTTGTTGATAGCCTCAGCATGACCATTTCCCTATGGATAGTAGAAGGAGGAATACTAATGCTCAAACTTCAATAGGCTAGAGAGTTATCTCCAAACAGTGTCCTCGAAATGTTTTCCATGGTCAGATACGAGTTGGTGGGGGACACCAAAATGAGCAATAACATGGTTAAAGAAAAAGCGTGTCGCAATCTTAGCCTAGAAATTAAACATGGACATGGCCTCGGCCCATTTGGTAAAGTAGTAAATGGCCACAATGATGTATTTATGGCCATCGGCTGACATAGGGTGACACTCCATAAAATCAATGGCCCATTTACAAAAAGGACCAGCAGTGATGACTGGGTGGAGTGGCATGGGAGGGGTTCTTCCCTTTGGAGCAAAAAGTTGGCAATTGCGAAAGTACTTAAATGTCATAATGCAATCTATAAAAAGAGTTGGACAAAAAAATTGGCTCGGATGACCTTTTGGGCTGTAGCCATACCAAAGAGGTGGCCACCATAGGCTTCTTTATGACAATCATTCAGGACTTGCTCAGCCTCGTCATGTGTAAGGCATATGTGCAGGATGGTGTTGACGCTGCATCGGTAGAGGACATCTCCAATAAGGATATATAGAGGTGCTTGGTGACATATACGATGTTGATCATCATAGCTAAGGTGGGGACCAAAATTTTGGGTGCACGAATAGACAAGGATGTCTCTGTACCATGGGTCATCTGACGAAATGGTAAACAAATGGTTGTTAGAAAGATCGATGGTGATCAGACATGATGCAAACGAATATGGTAGGTCTATCATTAGGTGTGCCAAAGGCAATGCATTGGTACTCTTAGGGGTGACAAAATCCATATCATATTATTGAAGGATGACAATCCATTAAGCAACGTGGCCTTGGAAAAGATGGTGTCTCAAAAGGTAAATCATGGGGTTGGAGTCTGCCACAACTATGGTTCGTCTCATAAGAATATAATGGCACCATTTCTGAACCAAAAATACGACGGATAAGGCCATTTTTTCCTCGTGAGGATATCTAAGCAGTGGGTCGAATAAATTCTGACTCATGTAGTAGATCCCATGCTCTTGATGAGCAGCATCTTCTTTGACTAATAGTCCTGATATGGAATGTTCGGATGCCAAAACGTAAAGGATAAAATACTCCATGAAATCTAGTGGTGATATCAAGGGTGCAGAGGACAAAGCTTGTTTCAATGCATCAAAAGTGGCTTGTGCTTATTTGTTCAAAATGAAAGGGATCTTGGACCGAAGTAGGTGCAAGAAACGATGAACTTTCAGAGCGTAGTCCGGGATAAACCGATGTAAGAAGTTGGTCTTGCCTTGAATACTTTACAACTAGTGCAAATTACATGGGGATGAAAGGTCACGGATGGATTGAACCTTCAAGGGATAAACAATGATCCCTTTCTGGGAAATGATGAATCCTAGTAATCGGCCGACAGGAACACAAAATACACACTTGAGGGGGTTCAAGCGGATGTTATATTTTTGAAATCAAAGGAAAACTTGCCAAATGTCTTCCAAGTGGTAGGATATTTTTTTGGATCCAGCCATGACGTCGTCCAAGTAGACTAGGGTAATATGGACCAAATCATGAAAATAGAAAGTCATGGCCCACTAAAAGGTGGCTCCAGCGTTTTTGAGGCCAAACAACATAACTTGGTAGGAAAAGGTGCCCAAGGGGTGGTAAAGGAAGTCTTATATTGATCCTCTTTATGGATCTGAATCTAGTTGTATCTAGAGAATCCATCCATGAAGGAAAGAACCTCGTGACCTGCACAGGCATCAATGAGTTGGTTGATAAATGGTGTTGAAAAGTTTTCTTTGGGATATGCCAAATTCAAATCTCAAAAATCAATGTAGACATGATATGAACCGTTACACCAAAACTTCGAGATGTTAGTCAAGGCCGCCCACTAGGATCTTAACGTCCCACCACGCTCCACAGTCCGGACTCTGGGATGGATGTGTGCCCGTACGGTGGTGTCCCATTTGGGCTGCACGAGCCCCGGACGAACGCTGCAATGCCGACATTGCCACCCGCTCTGTGACTCGAACCTGGGTGGAGGCTCTGATACCAAATGATACGAACCGTTACACCAAAACATTGAGATGTTAGTGAAGGCCGCCCACTAGGATCTTAACAAGACATGAATGGTTCCCTGTATTTTGTTGACTGGGACAAGGTTAGAAACCAAGTGGTATACCCGATTGGGTAGATAAATCCCACTTTACACAGTTTCTCGATCTCAGCCTTAATGACTGGCATTTTGGAGGGATGTATTGGCTTCTATTTTTTGTGGATGGGCCCAACATCAGGCCTACATGTGTCAATACGATGCTCAACGATGGTGGGGTCAAGGCTAGGCATCTCAGTATAGGACCAGGTGAAAACATCGTGAAACTCTTGGAAGAGTGCTTTATAGGAAACGAATTCTCCTTAGGTGCAGGAGGCACCTAAAGTGATGTTTTCATTGACGCCTGGTTTGATGAAATTATCCACCTGAATGGCGGGCGATATGTTGGCCATGATCCCTTCTTCGAAGGCATCGGGGTCAGGGATTGGATTCTTAAACCAATCGACATTTCCATGGGGAATAAAATATTTTGACTCAACTGAAAATTGATTAGTCGAAAGTGAGGTAGACTCCTCAGGAATAAAATAAGCGTTATGATGCATGTCATCCCAAGGAAAATCAAGTTCGATTAACACCTCAAGTATCTCCTCACCACTTTGAAAGAATCGAGTAGAAATATTAGAGGGATTAGTCTAAGATGATGACATGGAAGGTTGATCATTGGCCGAGATAACATAGATGGTGTTTGTCTCGGTCGAATTAGATGCTAGGGGCTCTACTTCCTCGATAACAGTGACTTGAGATTCCAAGGAGATTCGATGCAAGTCAACCAACACAGATCGATATTCGGGAATATCTGGGAAATGATGGGAGTAATGGTTGTATAGGACCCATACTGCAAAGGGATGGCTTGTGCACAAGAACTTGTTGCACACTTGGTGGATATTAGGAAACTAGACCACTGGAATGCTTTTGTCACCATCCAACGTCTACATGTGACTGTGTAGGATGGGAAAATCCAGACAATTATGGGTAGCATGACTCGAAACATCGCACAAGGTGCAAGGTAAATATTATTGCACTGCAGATGGGGGAGGCGGGTTCATGGCTTTGTTCGTCGTTACTAGTGCGGTTACTTTTGTGGTATTTCTCCCAGCTTTCTTATCCAAGGGAATAGGGGGGACTGAGGTTGTTGTGGTGGATAAACCGGGAGGTGGGTGGCTAGAAGTATCGATTGGATACACCGGTTGTAAGATGACCTATGGGGTCATAGGAGGGTTGGGTGGGGGAAGGTACCAAACATGAATATGTAATGTTAATCTTGGAAGGTTAAGATTTTCCATGACTGGAATGATCACAACGCTTGATGGGGAAAATAAGAATGGGATTGTCTGTATAGGAATAGTGCCCACCATGCTAGGTACATATGTAGGCTGCGCTTGAGATTGCACTTGTGGAGGTGGGTGGGGCATAGATACCAACTGTGGCTGAGATTATGAATAGCGTTGCGGTTGAGGTGTCGGTTTACTAGATGAAACGATGCATATATCTGATACCTTCGCAATTGAGGGGGGTGGTAGAAAATCTGGAAAGGTGGTGGACATGGGGGCATCACGAAATAGGCCCAACCCCATAGCCATAAGAGATGGGATGGGAGCTCCATTGATAGTTGTGTTGTTTGTTGGGAGGATATTTTATGTAGTGGCCGGTTCCTTGGGGTCGTAATAAGTTAATTGGTCAAGCTTGATAATATTCCCTTCATGAGGGAACATCATGAGTCGGAAGACTAATGAGGCAACGGACTTCATAGCGTGCATGTAGCTATGTCCAAGGAGGAGGTTGTAATCGAACTGGGCATTAACAACCTCAATGTCTATCAAAATAGTTTTACCATCTAAATCAACAGGGACATTTAGGAGAAGTCCCTGAGGCTGGAATGCGTGACCGTCATAAGCACGCAACGCTGTAGTGGATGGTTGTAACTTCAGGAACCCAAGATTCTGCCAAACAAAAGTTGACATAACACATGTGGATGCACCCTCATCGACAATGTACCTATGAATAACTAAGTTCTAGGTTGAAACGGGAATCTAGAATGTGATGGAGGACAACATTCAAGGTTCCAACTGATTCAAGTCAAATGTGATCAAACGTGAATCAAACGGGTTGATCACACGTAATACCGACATTAAGGATTTGAGTTGCACAAAGTAGTTCTTGCGAACTTCCATAGGTGACATGGATGCAGGAAATTGGGCTAAATCATCCACAATGCTATAATTGAGGGTGGCTCAAGCATTGGGATTGTTCATGATGCGACGCAAAGGAAACTTAGGGACTTTGAGGGTCCTAACCATCGGAGGTCTAGGTAATTGTAAAGATTGATCCACAGGGGTGTATTTGGCAGTGTTGTTGATAGGTGTGGTTTCGATAGCTGAACTTTATTGGTTACAACGAGTATGACGATTAACCTTAGAGGACAACCTGAGAAGGTGTTCAACTCATGAATAAGGAGGATGACTTGAGGAACTAGGCATGGTGGTATACGTCACCATAGGTTTTCGTGTGACTACCCCTTGTGTGGGTAAAGGGTTTTGCAACAACATCAGTTGTTGCACCGATTGGGGTAGGTTAGGTTGTGCCTAAGGGGTTGCGGCTCCATCTTATCAATTAGCCTCATCCCTAAGATGACGAGATTTATCCAAATGTGGGAAATAGTATGTGTAATGGCCATAAACATTATAGAAAGAACATAGATGGTTGTTATGTAGCTGCGGGTTCTTTCCTTTCTTAGGTGGTTGGTTGGGATCTTAGTTGGAAGGATTAGCTCCATTATTGTTAGGTGGGTTTTGTGGTGGTTCACCCCCTCCCTAGCCTTGATTGTTTCCTCAGTTCTTTCCTTTTCTAAAGCAGATATCCTACATGTATTGGTTATTGGGGGGAATTTGTGTAGGTAGGTTATGTTTCGCATAGACTTGTTCTTGTGAAAATGGTGGAGCTTGAGGAGGAGCCTATATTGGAGCTACTGGATGTGGGACAATACAAGGATAATAAGGAGTAGGTGTTGGAGGTGGCGTGTATACTTGAGGGGTGATTCCATATGCGAGTCCATGGACCTAGGGGGTAAGATTTACATCAGAAGGTGTTTCTCTGGATGAGAGGGTTCTCGGGACAAATCCATGCCATAACTTGTTGTGGGAAAAGATCCCATTGGAGGTTGAGCAATGTTGGGGGGATTACTATATGTGTAATTGGTTTGCATGGGGGAAACATTTGGGTATGGCCTAACTATGGATGTGATTTACTGATGACACCATTTGCAACATGAGATGCCCTCGATGGATCTTTCCAAGAGGAGTATCCACGAGGGGCATTAAGGGACTTGATGAAGATCTTGTCATCAAGTTTAATATTGCATAAACTCTATCATCTACACCATTCATCAATATGGCCAGTGATGTGGGTAGCGGTGTTCTATTCGAAAGAAAGAAGGATTTCTACTCCAACATCATATTGGATGAGAAACTAGAAGAATTGTGGGAAAGTGGAAGCTAAGGAGGCAAAAGCGTGATGCACTCCATGGGGTTGGTCAATATACCACTTAGATGCAACATTGGTGAAATTTCTCTAAAGTAAGCATAGTATGATGGAATCATGAACTATAGAGTTAGAGGAACACCATAAGTGGAAGGACATGATATGGTTATGGGGGTCCTCCCTATCCTTCCCTTCAAACTTAGGGATTTCTGAGGGGAGTTTGGTAGGCATAGGGGGGAAATTTGGATCATGATGGATCAGATCATTGGTCAATATTTCTAAGTTAGGGAGATTGAGGCTAGCCATAAATGGCAAGCTCGAATGAATAGGGCCACCTAGAGCGGGGTTTCCTAGGGGAGGGTTCCCGAGAGGGGGGTTCCCTATAAGAGGGTTCCCTAAAGGAGGGTTCTCGATAATAGGGTTCCTTGTAAGAGGGTTACCGGAAGGATGGTTCCCAATAAGAGGAATCCCTGTATGAGGGTTCCTAGTAAGAGGGTTCCTAGTGGGTTGGTTTTGTGAAGGAGGGTTGCCTCCTCCTGATGGGGGATTAACAATGGCCATAGGGCTATTGATATGTGTATGCAGGGGCGATCCAGACTATGAGGATTCAGAATCAAACTCAGGCATCTCGAAGAACAGATCTCAAGACAATGAAATATGTCAAACTGGGGTTTGACGAGAGTGATTTAATAAATCATACTCAGGTGACTGCCCCCAAAGTCTACAAGAGTACCTTGGAGGAGAAATAGTGAAAGGAGTGTGGATGCTAAACATGTATGGTCTGTATCGCGAAAATAGGCTAAAAAATCCTAATGCAACTGAGTGTGCAAGAGGAGAGCTCTCAACAAAGAGGCATTCAGGCCAACAGTCTCAAAAATCCTAATGCAGTCGAATGTGCAAGAGGAGAGCTCACAACAAAGAGGCACTCAGGACAAAAACAAGCTCAAAAAACTCACTGCAATCATGTGCCACAATAGGTGAGCAAAAAAAAAAGGCCAGGAAGCCAACAATCAACACTCCTAGAAAAATAAAATGACTCCCTAACCTATTAGATAAAGGGGCAAACAATCACCTAATTAAAAATATGGAAGCCCTCACAAATCATTTCCTCTGCAGGGTGATGAAATCCACATTCATACAAAATGAAATGGAATAGCAATAAGGCTCTAGCATATCCCCCTCCCGAGAGGGATCCTAGGGTAAAAGAGTCATAAGAAGAAAGGTTTCTAGGATACCTTGTTCAGGACATGTCAGGAAAGGTTTCATGCGGCTTCTGTCTAAAGACTATGAGCTGAATTCCTTCAGTATTGAGTGGTGAGCGGAATTCCACCCATCCCTTCAGTTCCAGTCTTACCACTTTCCCTCTTCAAATGAGCCCCCCCCATAAATTGGTCTCAATTGTGTCCACAAATACTAGAGGATTTTGGTACCCTAAAGGACAACAACTATGTCTCAGTTGTAAATGATAGAGGGGAATTATTTGGATGCATATCCCTAGTATCCTACCTAACTACAAAATTCTTTTGGGTCCTCAAGTGAGGTTAATGTTTGTTGAGTTAGGATTAATTTTAAGGCTGAGATGGGGGTCATGAACCCAACTTTTAACTTAGGGTGTGGGATGTTTGCACATGTGGTGTCTACATAAATATAAAACTAAAAATAAATGCTACTTGAAACAAAAAACTGAATTAAAAACTTTTCTTTTCTTTTTCAATCTTTGCAACTGAATCTAAGCATCTAATTTCAGAAAAAAAGATAGACAATGATTTTTCTACATGCAGCTTATCAAACATAAAAATGCAATCCTAAATAGCCTTGAGAAACACCCAAAAATGTAGTAAACACACAAGCAATGGACTTTGGTAGTGAGTTTTTACACAAGCAAATTTTCAAATAGCTAAAGTAAGCAAATGGGAGTAAGCAAACCTAGAACAATAAAGTGAAAAGCAATGGGTAACGTTGTCCAAATTGAACCAAAGATCTACAAAAATCAAACCCAATCTAAGTATGCATGTGGGGAGATATTAAATCTAAAAACTAAATAACATGAAATGAAAAACAAATTCCCACATGCATGTAAACTATAAAAAAGAAATCTAAATATGCATGTAAATGGTAAACAATAAATAGTGAGCCTTAAATTCAAGTGGTGATACTAAACAACAAACTGTAAATGTAAACTATAACAACAAATAGTAAAATGTAACAGTAAACAATAGGATGTAACAGTAAATTGTAAACTTTGATCGCTATTCTCTAATACACTGAGAGTATATCAAA
Source organism: Larix kaempferi (assembly GCA_027924585.1). Classification (NCBI taxonomy): domain Eukaryota; kingdom Viridiplantae; phylum Streptophyta; class Pinopsida; order Pinales; family Pinaceae; genus Larix; species Larix kaempferi. The sequence continues at coordinate 1,820,078 of BSBM01001313.1, forward strand.
GAACCATTTCATTTTATTAAAATGGATAGGCTGTACATGGAATAATGAGTACCTCGAAATATAGGGGCCCTCACAACCGTATGAAGTGTAGCTCCCATGGTCTCCAAGTAGCTTGGTGTCTCCAACTATCCATCACAATGGTGCCAAATCTCAACCGGGGGTGAAACACAAATGGGAAATGGGATTCAAGCTGCAAAGGTAATTTCAGCAGAGTAACAATGCTTGAGTTGGAATGGTTCGAATGAGAACCTTCATACTTTATAAATAGGAATTTAATATTTAAGGTTTATATTTTCAAACCACAATGGTATTTGCCTCTTACCGCTGGTAATTTTTGAAATTAGGCGTGCTTTTTCCTTTTGGGTGGACTTTTCCCTATTTTGGTGGGATTTCCTAATTTTTGGGATATGTCCATTTTCTTTTTGGGGGGAGGAGGAAAAAGGGTCCATAAGATTGGTTTTTGGGTTTTTTTAATACATGGAGGTCAAAAATGAAAATGGTAAATGTGTAATGATGTGTGGACCAATTTTTGGTGTGAACAAGACTAATGCTCTGGATTAGGGAACCTAGACTACATCGTGACATTCCTAGATACTTGTCACAGAGACTTCATATTTTATTTGTATTGGAGCACCATAAGGGGAAGGGGATAGCCTAAGGGACTGCAATGCAGATAAGGGGGTACCTTCCCTAGTTTTGTGTAGGTTGATGGGGAATGTGTGAGGAGTTGGATTTAGTTGTGGATGGGGTTACCTACACTATTTGGGTAGAGGATAGGTTCCCTTAGGTGAGGAGCTCTCTGTGGGGAGTGTGGTTGTAAATTAAAGAGAAAGAAGTTGGAATTCACCCCTTCTGCACTGATAGAGCAAGCTTGGAAGTGGAATCTTTCAAAGAAAGAGACAACTTGGTAGAGTTTCTATCGCTAAGAGGAAATCCTTCACTTTCAACTGGTTGGAGGAAATTTATAAAGATAAGTTCCCAATGTGTTTGAATGCCATGGAATATATATTTTTTGTAACGTGTTTGTTAAATTACTATTAATGGAAATGCTTCTATGCATGGATTTACTAGCATGGTATGAATGCATTCACAATAGCAATACTTGCATAAATTAGAATGTGTATACTTGGCTAATGCATTTCTTTATTTATATTTACTTCTGATGTTAAATTAACAAAATATCAAACCAATGGAATAGGATAATTCATATGTTGTAACCAAGACATAATTTATGCACAAATTTGAGTGCCCCATGGTCTAAACAGTGTAAATATGCTACTAGGTATGTGACAATACACATTCTTCAAGTCTCATACTTATTATCTACCATGATGATAGGTGACCCACAAGGTGAGGTTCTTGGTCAAATTACTCTTTGTTCCAATAACTGCTGCAACTATTTCTTCACTACATCTACTTCCAATATGGACTATTTATACAACCCAATATTTGGCAATGGGGAGTCAGCCAAGAATTGTATCTTGTGCTCCACTTCTCTCTCAAGGGGTAACGTTTTAGGCTCTTAGAACACTTCTCTCTAGTTTTTCTACTCTTTCGTGCATCCCTCTATATATGCCTTTACTTTTACTAATTCATCTCTTGGTTGATTCTTCCTTAAGAAAAGCAATACAAACTTATTGTTGATCTAATCAATTTCTTATATTGGCTAGAAATTACAAGAGATATATTGGATTTAACTTTGTGTGCATTAATGATAAAGGACTTCCCATCCTTGATTAGGTGGCATTGGTTTATCTCCTCATGATGATTGCAACCCTCAAGTACATGTAGGGACTTCCAAACACTATTCCACACACATCAAGTGTTATTACAACTACCTCCATTTCATCAATAGTTTTCACTTATAAAAAATTTGATCTTACACTACTTAGTGACCCTAAAATCTACATCTTTGTCTAAATATCCCAGTGGATATACATGAGGATTGTCATGAACTTCAAACCCAAGTATGTTGACTATATCTTCTGCTATGAGGTTGTCTTGTGAATTGGAATCAAATAGAGCATCCACCTTTGTCTTCTTAAGCTATATCTTAATATGGAATATTTTGGTCATGTCCTTCTCTTCCTTTGGATGAATGATGCTTAGATTCACCTCCTTCTACAATGTAGTGTATACAATAATTTCATCTACATCTGAGTTGTTTTCTATCTAGTTTCTTGAATCCATGGTTAGCATGATTTTCTTCTTGGCATCCTTTTCATGGTTCTCTGAATTCAACTTAAGATGTAGCTTCCAACACTTATCTTTGTCGTGACCATCGATATTACAATGGCTGCAGTGGTTGTTTGGATCCTTGCATTGATTTGTAGTGGATGTTGTATTCTTATCCTTTCCTTTCTACTTCTTCTTTCCATGTTCTTTCCGTCCTTGGAAGCATATTAGTGGTATTTTTGCTTGGAACCACTTTGTTTTCCTTTAGTCTTACCCATAATATCTAGATATTGTGCTTGTACATAGGCCTCATCAACTATCCTAGGTTTGAAGAACATCACTTTCCTCCTTAAATGACTATGTAGACCACCTATATACTTGAGGAGTACATCCAAGTTCTTGGGAGATATACCGAACATAATATCCATTTTTCTTAACTAAGTGATGTACTCTTGCATACTCTAGCCTTTCTTTTGTCAAAAGTAATGCCAATGAATCCATTGGTCCTCTTCATACCAAATAGGGTAAACTTGGGATTTAATGAGGGATTTAAGCACCTACCACTTAGTTACTATAGGATCAGCCCCCAACCTAAGTGTCTCTATGTGACTTTCCCACAAAATTCTAGAATAGCCCTCTAACTTCAGTTGAGAAAATTAAATTTATTATCTTCCCCTACGTTATGGACACTAAACCACACTTCTAACTATTGCAACCATTGATTCAATTTAACAACATCAATCTCACCTTAGTATGGTTTGATGTCCACTTTCACTTCCATTTTGAATATAGATTATGTAGAAGTGATAGCACTAGAACTTGGTATCTCTTTCTCTAGATATTTTCCAAACTCCTTTTTCAATTCTTCATTATCTCCAAATTTTTCATCCAATCTAGCTTCTAAATTAGAGCTACCAAACTCTTTGAAAGGTCCAAACTTGAACTATAGAGCTGCCATGAGAATGGCCATATTGTGAGAGATGTCGATGACTTGTGTTTCCTGATTCGGAAATTGTTCCTCTTCTCATTCCATGGATTTTTATTACTGAACCCATCCACCATGGATAGGATTTTAAGACTTCTTTCTTATGCCAATTCCTAGATCTTGCAACTTCCCACAATGATCTGTAAACTGTCGTGGATATTCGATTGGAACAGTTCAACACAACAGATTTTACAACTTAGTTCTTTTTATTAGCTTATTTCAACTGAATGCTAAATAATTGGAACTATAAGAAAGATAACTAGAGCAAAGAAATACACAATAACAAAAGATATACCTTCAGAAAACCCATTATGGGGAAAAAACGACAATTGTCTTCATCATAGATCCCATTAAACATCATAATGGATTTGTTCAAATTAATCTCAATTTCAGTGCCTCTATAATATATTTCTAGGATCTCATTAATTTTCCTTATTTCTTGTAAAGCTCCATGTATGAAGATTAGAATGTCATCCACAAACAATAAGTGAGAAATAGTTACCGAGTTATAATTCCTAATCCCTTTTAGTTCTCCTTTCTCCCTTGCTTATTTCATCAATAGATTCAACCCATTTGCCACCAACAAGAATAGGAAAGGGGACAAAGAGAACCCTTGTCTAAGGCCTTGTGTTTCCATAAAGAACATTGTGGGAGATCCATTAATCAAAATAGCAAAGGGTACTAATTGAAGGCATCCCATAATCAATTTAACAGCTTGAAGGTTCATTCCTAATGGAATTCATATCATTGTGTGCAAGCTTATGGATTTACACTGTGTATATTTTTAGTAGTGACCTGAATTAAGACCAGTCGGATGTACACTCAATTGACTTTTTCATAAGTTTTGGCTAGGTCAATTTCCAAGAATGCTACTGGAATTTTTGAACGTTTGATTGTGTGCATTCTTTCTTATATTGTTGTTGTTGCAACATGCATTTGGTGATTGTATGGGAATCCAAACTATTCTTTCGAAATTATACTTGACAAAATAACCTTCAACCTTTTAGCATTGACCTTTGATATGAGTTTGTAAATAAGATTGCATAAGGAAAAAGGTATGTAATCTTTGGAGGACTCAACATCATGTTTCCTAGGTATAAGGACAATGATTGTGGGAGTTTAACACTCCCAACACTTTCCCCAATGCCTTATATTCCTTAACAACCTTTAACAAAATTTCTTTTAATAAATCATAAAATCCCAAATAGAATTCCACAGTGAGCCCATCGAGGCATGGACTCTTTTCCTTCTTAAATGAACTCAGAAAATATAAGATTTCTTCACTATATATATCTACACCCAAAGATTAGTTTATTTTATCATCTATTAACCTCAGCATTAGCCTAACGATCCTCATAATCTCCCCAATTGGACAACCTTTAGGTTCTTTGAATACTGTTGAAAAATATAATCTTCCCACTTCTACTTTGTCCTCGAAATTCCTTATTGATTCTCCATTTGATGTTTTATTTCCCAAATGGTGATTAGCTGTCTTATGTAGTTTGCATATTTATGGAATATTTTTGTGTTATTGTCATCTTCCATCAACCATATTGCCCTGCTTTTTAACCTCCAAGTGATATCTTCTTTTTTAATGAGGTCCTTCTTTTTATCCTCTATAGGTTTTAAGGTTTGAATATCATCATCCGAGAAGGTACCTCAGGAATTATCTTCTAACAGAGTCCTAATCCCTTCCCCCACCTCCTTCAAATCAGTATGAGATTTTGCCACATGGGATTTTTTCCATCCTTTCATCACATCTTTAATTCACTACAAATTCTCTGGAAATTGCCTCATTGTCAACTCCCCATTGGTTAGGTCCACATGGGTCCATGTGGTCATAATAAAGTTCCTGAAGTCCTCCTCTAAAATCCAAGCATTATTAAACTTCATTGGGTTGGGAGGTTTCTAGTCTTCCTTTTCTATCCTTAGCAATATTGATAAGTGAATTGATAGCTCTCCACACCCTACCCAATATTTTAGGATTATGTTCTCTCCTAATAGATCTTCAAACACCAAAAATCTATCCAATCTTTTGGATATGGCTTCTCTTCCCCTTCTAGCATTTCTCTATGTCAAAACTAGTTTAGTAGGCTAAAGGTCAATCATGCGAGTTTATACAAACTAGTGCACAAAAAAAATCCATCAGATCCAATATGGATTTATTCCCCCAAACTTCTCTTAGAGAGATAGTCAAGTGTAAATCTTCTCCAATTATCATCTTATTTCCCCTTAGGGATCCAACATTAGATAGATTTTCCCAAAAGACTCTTCTATCAACATAAGGCCCATACATGTTTAAAAACTTCAAAAAGCAATACAATCCCTTCACTATTATCTTGAATACTATACCTAAGATCACTATATCAATCGAGATAGCATTAAAGAAATGGATTCATCCAATAACCAATCATGTTGACATCCCCTCCGCATTAAGAGAGGTAAAGGATCGATCTTTCAAACAATTAGCCAAAAATTCAAATGCCTTCCCACCTAGATACATCTTTTCTTGTAACATTATAATATAATAATATAAACTTTGAAAAGAGGGATAATTGTTTATGGGAATCCCCCACCCCCCTATCATTGAAATATAAAATAATCATGAGATCCCCTTAGGCTGGGCTTTCCATTCTCTAAGGGCCTTTTCTATGGTAGATTTTCTTCCCTCCTTGATATCCTTTTTCACTTGAGATTTAACAATCAATATATGTGATTTCCTTCCAACATTGGATGTTTGTTATTTATCCAAAGAAATACCCCTTTGCATCCCTTCTCCTTTTTATTTTTTTATTTTTTATTTTTATCTTAGATCCTGAATTGATGTAATATTCCCTTTTTCCTTCTTGTTAGTGCTAATGATTGGGCGAAGGGGACTTTGATGGTTCAAATGGATCAAAACCCACATTGTTTCCAGTTTTCCCCTCACTTCCTTGCTCGGAGTGGATAAGTGGTCTTTGATTCGTTTTCAACACATTAATTTGTCTATCCCTGCTCCCTCCTAAACTTAAGTCTTTGTTTTTCATCGCCTTACCAAACGATGTTTCACCTCCAACATCAAAACTAGGAGAGAATCTTAATATCGGTTGTTTACCATCAATCCTTTCCTCACCATCATGGCTAGCATTATTACTAACAAACATAAGGGTCTTAGGGGAAGATATACTAGGTACCAACAAATCCATGGTTGCTTTTTGTTGTTCTGGAGAAGACATAGCCATATTCTTCTTTCCCACCATCTAGGCTATATCCTTTGAGAATTGATCTTGTGATCCTCGTCCCTTATCCAATAACACAATTGCTTTGACTTGATATCCGGAACAAACATCATCACGAACTTGAGTTAATGAATTGTTTGAAGGTAAAACCTCTTTATTTGTTTGCACCATATGAGTCACCCAGTCTCCCTTCACCCTCCTTCATTACATGCTCCTCTTTGAGACTTCCTCCAACCTCTTATAGAGTTTTTCTTTGGTTTTTTCACCCATATCTTCTTTGGAGAAGGTGGAGAATACTCTTCTTGTGGGAATTGGGCTCTTAAGTGACCCACCTCATGACACAAATGACACCTAAAGGGGAGCCTCCAATAATCCATCTTTGTAAAAAATTATATTTCCCCTAATCTATCCCTACTTCTACTACTAGCCCATCTCTAATATTGATCTCCACCATCATTTTTGCCACCATTCGATGTGATTTTGTTTCCCATCCATCCTCCAAAGCTACAAGTCTCCCCACACTAGTACACTTGGGTCATTTTTTTGATGAAGTATTGGCGTTTTGTGGAAATTTCGTCAGTTTAGGTGTCATCAAAATTATGATGAAAGTTGGGAAAAATGTCGAACATGCGATATCGGTATTCTGACTTTCATCATAATTCCGACAAAAGTTGAGAAAGTCAAAATACTGATGTTGCATGTTTGACGTTATTCCAAACTTTCATCGGAATTTCAATGACACCTGGATTGATGAAATTTCCACAAAAAGTTGGAAATTCATCGAAAAAATGACCCAAATGTACTAGTGCCAACAAATTCCCAATTCTTTCAAAATCTTGTTTTTTCCATGGTACCTAGGGGAGGCCTAGTAATAAGACCCATATTTTATGCAAGTAATGTGGTTCCCTTCATGGATCAAAACTCAACTCCCACTTCTTTAAAATCAAATCGTATGGGCCCTAGACCCATTCCCTACTAAGGATTAATCCAACTTCTGAAGACATTAGAAATGTAAAGCTACGCCATCCTCTTACTAAGACATAAAAAGTTATAACATAACCCAATATTGGGCACCAATTTACCTCCAACCATCTATGTAAGGAATAAGACCTTATAATTTTGCTTGTGAATTTACCTACTATAGCACATTCCATAAGGCCTTGAACCTCCTCCATGCCCATATTGTGCCCACAAGCATCTTAACCCTCGAGGCCTTTGTCTTAATGTAATGTTTTTTCCTTCTAGGCCAACTTTCCTTACTACTTCAAGGCGTAGGCATTGGTTCCTCCCTTTGGAATTCTAGGGTTTCTTGGATCCCTAGTGGTGCTTGTTCCTTAGTATTACCAACTCCAACTTTCTCCACTTCCAATTCTAAGACAATAGTTTCAAGAGAAATATGAGGGTTGCGGCCTCTATATTGTTCATTAGAAATGGTGGCTCTAGTCCTATCTACCTTCCATACCAACTTCAACCCACCACCCTATGCCCCCAATGGATTTGACCTACTCATTCGACCTGGCACCAGATCCCAACTACCAACTCGAGGCTCCAGGTCCTAGAAAAATGAAAATGTATGTGAAGTATTATTGCATGGCCTCCCCAAAGATCTCCCTAAAATCACTCTTAATTCGTCCTCCATTGGAAAAATGGCACATGGACTATGTATGTCCTCTTCATAGTCCACGAGGTCTAACACCATGACCTCAACAATGGATCTATCCCCTAGGATTCCTATTCTAGACCTGGGGAAACCCTCCTCTTTATCCTCCAAAGTTTCACCTCATTAAATCTACCATCATATTGAGCTTTGAGACAAATAACATGATACCCATTAATCGGAATGGCATATTATCACCTTCCTATGTGATGGATTGGCACACTGTTTGGTTTTCAATTTCTTGCCTATGGAAGTTGCGGTAAAAGTGGCAAGCTGCACACTTTAGGGTTGCAATCATTCCCTCTTCATCGCCATTCTATTATAACATGCTATATTTACATTGACCCAATATTTAATCATTTATGTGTGAATAATTGGTGTTACTTGCAATTTTGGAACCATATTAGGCTTCCATCTACTCATCTCTAGCCATCTGTGTTCTCCCTCACCCATATATATTGTTTCATCGAACTCACATTCTTTTGTATTCTTTTTTTATTGTAAGTTAGTACCCATGGGGATTTGAACTTATGACCTTCCATTTACAACTTCTCATCTCATTTACTCATTACCAATTGCTCTACCCCCCGTGGGCTAACTCCCATTCTTTTGTATTCATTTGCACGTAGGTTGGGCCATTTTCAAATCGTAGGATCTTCACTACACCTATTTACTAGCAATCCATGCCACATTCCTACCACAACAACCACCCGAAGTTCCCTCTCTACCATGACATTTTTGAAAATTGTCGAAAAATCTAATTCACTATTATGTCTAAAACTATAAGCCGAACATATTGACCAATTAACATATTACAAGTAAAAGACATCAAAAAATAAGTTAATATTAACTAAAATGATTTCCACTGTGTGCTTCCTCCATAAACAGGTCATCTTGATCAGGGTCCTTCACTAGCCAAGAATGAGGCTTCTTTAAAACACCCAAGGATGTTTGTTGGACTCGTTCTTCCTTGAAATGATTGGAACACCATAAAGCATAGGATGACATGTGGAAAAGTGAGAACCATGGGAGAACCCATGGGAGAACCCCAAGATTATATTGTAGTGAATATCTGTCTCACTTGCAAGTTGATCAATTTTTCTCTTTTGCTCATTCAAATTGTTTTCCAATTCCTCTTGTTTAAATTCATTCTTATCCATGTGTATACCAAGATATTATGTTGACTACCTCATACCCTCCAACTAGGTAATAATCCGACAAATACTTTTCTTGATTTCACCATTATCCTTTTCTCCCATCATAATTTTGGTTCGAGGGATTGGCCATTACAAGACTAAAATTGAAGGAAGAAACTCCCCAATATAGGCCACAAACATGAAAAACGTTAAACAAATGCCAACTAACTTCAATAGAATTTCTCGTCACATGAATGATTGAGCACACAAAAAAACTGCCCCACCACTGTAGGCCATGATGGACTTTAAGAAATCCCAGGCATAACCTAGCACATAACCAACAGATTGATAACACTGATCAAACAAAGCTACCAATACAGAGCATGCAAACTTACCCCATTCCAACCTAGGCATTTTAGAGGTATCAGTTCTAGAGTCTGCAAACCACAATCCCAAATCAAACCCATGTACTTTCCATCAAAACCACATTCGAAAATCACTGAACACTGAAGAATTATCCACTGCTACAAATTGAACACATACATGCACCATAAAGGAATGCACTTTGAAAGATGGGAGAGCATATGGGAGGGAGCTTGGAACATGATAGACTGTTAAGGCTCCCTCACATGGATCAATGCTGACAATATTTGGATTCCTTATAACTTCTTCGTTGTGACAAGTATTTCCATGAACCACGATGCCTTGAGGGATAGGTGGTGCCATGACCTGGCCCGTGTTGGTGATTAACATATAACGACTAGGGGAATCATATATTGTCAAGGTTATTAAGGTTCCAATATATTCTTTCAAGAGTTCTGCTCTAAATAGAGGCATCCTTGAGGAGCCTTCTTCTAGCTTGCTTAATTACTAAAAGATCATCTCCAAAGATAATCTTATTCTTAATGTGATGGCTCTTGAGAACTTCTGTCTCTAAATACAAAGCATAAGGCTCAACTTCATTATTAAAGGTGATTCCTATGCCCTAAGAGTAGGATATTTCTGTCTTTCCATAAGGGTCTAAGAGGACCCTCCCCGCTCCTGCCACCCCTTACTTGAATTTAATATTAATGTCCATAAGTAATCAAATTTGATCAATTGAGACTTAAGAAAATAAGACATAAAAAAAATAGGAGCCCCAAAAGTGACTAAAAAAAGGGAGTAAATCAAGCTTAACCTTAAGTTTCTCAAATCATGCATTGTAGTCACTGCAACTCAAAACTCCATCATGCTTGAAATTACACAATCTCTTCATTCAATAATGGATTACATGAAGTGCTAATCTTGATATGCAACAAATGGAACAACTTTTCTGTGTTGTTACTCAAATATGGATCATTGCAAACCATTTAGATCTACACCATTGTTGTTTAAAGAAAGCACGCTATATATATTGCAACAAAAACATAGAAGCCATTACAATTATGTGGAAGAATGCTTGATGTGTGAAACTAGATGCATGCACAAGGTCTAAAATCCACAACAGATTTGAATATGCGAAGTACCGACTTGATAATTGTATATCCTTATTTGTTGTAAGAAACATGTGATCTACACTTGTTGTAATTGATGGGTTTTCCTACACCCTTTGTCGTTGGATCCATTACGTAAACACATTCTCTACTCTTCTTTGTTTATTCTATTAAAAAACTCTTTTTTTTTTTTTGAAGAGCAATATTTTGGTCTTAAAGTATGACCTTCAATTGTTTTTCATTAGCTAACAACTCATCTTCCTTAAATGTAAGGAAACACGTTAATAATATATGACCCATATATATCTTATAAAAGTGGAAAAATACCTCTTTATAAAACACCAACATGCATGTTTTAAGCGACCAGACTTAAAATACATATATGTTTAAAAAGATACCTCTTTTAATAAAAATGGTTGAGAAGCCATGAAAATTAAGATATGGAGAAGGTCCATTTCCAAGTTGTACATGATAATTAAAATGCTTCTCATCCTAATCTCACATGATTCTTACTTTTAATATTTAAAGATGATCAGATTATTGTTCTTGGATTTGAAATGTACACGCTACGGAATCCCACAAAGCCTTATCATTATCATTGTTAACATATGATTAGTTGAATGACTTTGTTTGTCGTTGTTGTTTTTAATGCACAACATGTAATGGTTGTTTTTTTAACAGTTTAAGATTATGATATATTTTATATAATTTAAAATAGATGATGTTGGTTAAAAAAATATGAACAAACATGTAGCAACAAAATCCATTTTCACCCACTAGTTCACACAAAATATTAAATTTCATTTTCACCGACTCCACTTCTGCCTTTTTATAATACACAAAATATTAAATTTCATTTTCACCGACTTCACTTCTGCTTTTTTTAATAAGGCTGGTTATATATTTTTATAGATGTTATGCCATGGACAAACTGCCAAATTTTTTTCAGCTAATGCTTAGTGAGCAAATCCTTTTGTGTTAGTTACCAAAGGGTTAGGTCATATAAATATTTTTTAAATATAATGATTATATCACTTTTGTTTAATTAATCATTTCGGATAAAGATGAGTTCAAAACGTTTCTTATCCCGATAACTTAATTGCTTCATTTTGGCCGAAATATCAGGTTAACTAACTTTTTGGCTCTGGTTAGCCAAATGATTAGGATAACTGACCCTTCCTATTTTAGAGATATAATTAGGAATTGTTTTAGAAAAGGAAAACAGTTCCTACCTTAATCGAGTGAGCCAAAAGATTAGGATAACAAACTTTTTTGTTTGAGTCAGCCATACCAATTCTTATCTTATTAGCTCGAGCCCAGCCAAAAGATTAGGATAACCAACTCTTTATAAAAAACATAGAGACATAGACATAGGATAAGGTCATAACTTTTTTTTAAATCAATTAATTTTATTGAAAAAAGTTACAATAATATCATATATTTATCAAGTTCAATAAGTTATTATTATAGTAGAATGTATATAGTTTATTGTCATAACTTTTTAAACTAAATTTGATTGGTTTATTATTTATATCATATTTGTATAATTTAAGTGGGTTTAATGATTAAGAACTCTTTCTTAAAATAACACATATTCAAATATAATGGGGGTAGAGTATGTACACATCCATAGACTTTAGAATGTAAAATACTCTCACACACAACATTGTAGTGGTATATCTCTATGCTAGAATTTTGTTCCAAGTTGATATTCTCATTCTAATTGTGTGAGGTTGTTGTGAAACATCACATATGCATTGTTGCATTCTCATTCTAATTGTGTGAGGTTGTTGTGAAACATCACATATGCATTGTTGCATTCTCATTCTAATTGTGTGTGTTGTCAAATACACCCCCATTAATATTCTCTTTCTAATTAGGTGTGTTGTCAGGATAAGTCCATCCCCCATTAATATTCGCAGTCTAATTAATGTGTCGTCTCAGTCAAATCCATCTCTCATTCTAAATGTGTGTGTCATCAAGGTCAAATATGTAATAAATGTGATAGTGATGTTACAAGTAGTTTTGGTGTTATGCTTTTTGCTCATATTAATAATCTTGTTTGTCCCTATGTCAAATACTATTCCATATAAATAATCTCACATGTATAATAATGATAAAATATAAGTGATTTGCAATGTTATCATAGTGACATGACATGGTAACTTCTTTGATATAGTGAGAACACTATCTCTCATTTATTTACTAAAATCTCCAAATAATAATAATAATAATTTAATTTAAGATTATAATGTTGTTAGATTATAAATTGATGTGTGTGATAATGGATCCCCTCCATGTAATGATTTAATTAAGTAGTTCATGAAAGTATATATACTCTATCCTATCCGGATTTGAACCTTTAATCTTTGAAAAGGAACCACTTAACTGTTAAACCCACCTTTTATAAATCATTTTTAATTTATAATTATTATTATATATGTGAAACATATCCTACTTTCATTTCTTTTTTTCCTTAGAAAAAAACCACATGACATATCACATTTTGTAGAGATCTAAAGAGATCTTACAAAAGTAGTCATATGGCTTGTTTGAGCCAAAACAAAAGGAGAGAGAACAAAAAATTCCTCTGCTACCACATGAGTCTAATCACTATGTTCATATTCTACTTTTTTACCATCATGACAAAGAGCATGATAGTGGTGATGATTGTTATTAATGTTCTCTAAGACCAACTTTGGTGGTCTATTGGTCTTTAAGATCACTAAGGAATTATTTGGTTTGCTTTAGAATTTTATTTTTGTACTTGAAAAACTTTAATAAAAGCACTCTTAGACCGCCATAGTTTTTATGTGTCAAAAGGTTAGAAATGTTTCTTTGGATCCAATTTTTTTTAAAAGTACCTTATTTTACTATAAAATTTATTCTTATTTTAACAATATTAATTTTCTTCCTTATGAAGAAAAAATATTTTTAACATTTTATCTAAAACATATTTAAATCAATATTAAAAATATATATATAAAAGTTTACTTTTCTTTGGTTTTATATCTTTACAATATCTTTAATAAGTAGTCACTGTTATTGAGTTTCGATTTAAAAAAAATAAAAAATAAAAATATATGTATTGATATATAACAGAATTTGATATATACACAATGCTCGGGGTATATGGAGTTTCTCAAGCCGTCATTTTGACCGGTGGATCAGGATGTGTTTTCAAATTTCAACGTTTACCTTGATTTTGCACGAAGCGATGTGATATGTTTGATAAAAATATCTTGTTTGGCCCCTCAAAAGTGACAAAAGTATTTTGGCGGTTACAAATTAGGAGTTAAAAATCCATACTTCCCCGGAACGAACTTTGTTACAAGAATACCATGCCATCTAAGCTCCCGAGTCTGGTCCATATGACCGTGCCTTCCTTGTCCGTTTGCCAGCAGACAGCATAACGCCAGGCGCTAAATACAAGCCCAAGGGTTGCAATGGGGCGAGTGAGTTGGGATTTTCCCAATTGGATCAAATTAATTTCCCTGTCCACAAGTCCCCAGGTCAAATCTCGATCTACCCGTGGGCCGTGCCGATCGATCCATGTTGGTACCGTTTTTATTCGCTGTCAACCAACGATCTCGGCTGGCCGGGAAATGACGCTGCACGGGCGCCGGCGCAGCCCGCGGCCGTGTTTATTCTTCTAGAGGGATGACGGACGGACGGCGGCTGAGAGGAATCCCGGCGGCCACTGGAACGAATTTATCCGTGACATTAACAGCCCAGCTTAGTTATGTACGGATGCATTCCATTAACGTCTAGCACTGTCAAATTACAGGCGGAGGTGGGGAGTCCGTTTCTGTGTTTTCTGTGGTTGGAATTGTGTCCAGGGTGGAAGACAGACTTTACAGACTGAAAGGGAGGCTTGTATTGTTTTTAAATATAGTTTTTCGTGTCTATAAATTTTAAATTCTGTCACCTGGTTGTGCGTTCTGCAGAGCGTGCAGTAATGGTTGGGGTCGGGCTTGGGGTCTCGGGTTGTGTAATTGATGGCGTTGTCACCGCACAAGTGATAAATTTTCCATTGTTGGCAGAACCCGATTTCGGGGTTTGGGTGAATTTCGGTTTTTGTGGTTATTGTTTTCCCTCCCCCTTAATCTGAATGCAGCAGCTTGGCTATGGCCGCAGGAGCAGGGCCAGCGCTCATTCCTCCGCCTCCTCCCACTCAATCCCAACAGCAAACTAATTTGCAGTCCAAGAGAAGGCGAGGGCGTGAAACTCCATCAGTGGCTTCCACGGGCACCGAACGCAGAACTTCTAGTAATAGCAGTAACAGGGTTCGCAGGGCTCCCCAGGCGGTGACAACCGAGGGCGCTTGGTGCTGCGCGGCAAGGCCTCTTGCCAGCCCTTCCCCACCGCCTCGCCGTTCAAACAGCAAACCCAGAGAACAAACCCCAACAACAACCGCAACCCCGACCCCAAACCCTACTACCCACGCAGAACTCAACAAGGAAAATCTTCAAACCCCACAAAACAATCATTACAACGACCCGGCCCACAGCCCCCCCGTTGAAAGCAAAATCGAGAGGTCGAATCCGGGAGACATACTTAAGACGGGCGAGATCGCTGCGCTCATCAAGCAGGGTTTCATCCCGGACAAAACCCTCTCACTTAACGCCAACGCTAACGGAAGCCTCTCGCCGTTCAGAATTCGTCTCTCCCCAGGTAGGGTTTCGCCCATTATGGATTCTTCCCCTTCTTCCACTGCATCGCTTTCCTCTCTGGGCTACGGGAAATTCAACTCCGCCCTCAATGCCGGCCTGCTGAATCCTTCCTCCTCGCCGCCTGTTGAGAAGATTAGATCGTCGCCAACATTGTTCGAGATGATGGCTCACGAGCAAGAAATGCTGCCCAAGCATCCTATGAACGGCAATGGCACTACACATATTCAGTACTCTAACGCCAGCAAGCAAGCGGCCGCTATGGCCTCTGTGCAGGACAGGCAGATGCTGATGCAGGACCGGATTTCTGCCATTCTGGGCAGTTGCAGCCCCGGTAGCCAATTTAACGACTCCGATTCCAGCGATGTTAAGCTAACATTGAGCTCCAAGGATGGCTTCTCCGTCACTTTGAACGTTCACAGAGAGATTCTGGTGACGCACAGTAGGTTTTTTTCTGCCAAGCTCTCCGACAGGTGGTCTAAACAGCAGCGGAGTTTGCCGCATTTGATAGAGATTTCCGACTGTGACGATGTGGAGATTTATATGGAGACGCTGCGGTTGATGTATTGTAAGGACTTGAAGCGGAAGCTCACCAAAGAAAATGTCTCCAAAGTACTCGGCATTTTGAAGGTATGCTTAGCTTATAGTTTTTCTTTCATGTCCGTGAATCTGATCAAGATATGCCTCTGGTACTAATCCACTTAAAACATCGAGCCTAAATTTTTTCCCTCATCAGTAATACATAGTCGATTGGCATTGCTTTCAGCTTTCAGGCCGTTTTTCATGATTGTTTCTGGTGTTCCTCTTTCTTGTCTTTCTCGGCTTTTAATGCTTCATGGCTTGTTTTACTTTTCTGATAATTTACTTTTTTTCGGAGACGTACTAGGCACTCCCATTACATTCCCTATTATAATGAATCTGTTATTAATCGACTTAAACCTTCTAGCCTCAAAAATTTACTGTCATCAGTAACGTATATTCGATTGGCATTGCTTTCAGCTTACAGTCTGTTTCTCATGGTATTTTCTAGTCTTCATCTTTCTTGCCTTTCTCGACTGTTAATGCTTCATGCATTGTTTTACTTACTGATGTTTACTTAGTCGCACTAGGTTCTCCCATGCCATTCTCCTTTTATGTCCCTGTTTCCATTCCCATTGGCAACTTTTGGTTGCAATGTGCCCCTGTGGCCCTATGTCCGACATTTTTTCTGGCACAATTTTAGTCTGAATTCGATAGTTGCAACATTAACCAGTAAAAACTGCGTTCTTACCGACTTAACTGTGATCTAATGATTTTCTGTGGTCTCTGAAACATCTGAGAACGCTAAAATTGTATTCTGAACACCTGGTCTATAAAATTGACTAATTTTTGGTTTGTCGGATTTTGGCAAAGGTGATCGGAAATGGGTTATCTTAGTTAACAGTTAGGCAATGCCATTTTTTGCCACCAATAGACATCAATATATTTTTTTTTCCAAGGAAAGCCTCACGGGGCAGCCGAAGGGATGCTTCCCCACATTTGTGAATCGCATTCCTAGTAAAACCATTGGCATAGGCTCCTCGCCCAGGGGGATTTGAATCAAGCACATACATCACGGAACTAGCGAAATGCCCAATATTATTGGTGATAATTGTTTGCTAACCTTTTGGTCTACCAGTGCGAGTCGTGGACATCGGTATATAAATAATGTAAATTAAATTATTGCCTGCGTATTATAGGTCTCAAAACTTACCCATTTGTATGCTACTGCTATTGAAACTTTACATCCCCACCTGATACACAAATCTCAAACTTTACCCATTTGTATGCTGCTGCTGTAGTAACTTTACATCCACCTGATACACATATATGCAGTCGGAATTTGGTCTAGAACTAAAGCAGAAAGACTGAAACACCAATCAAAGCTTCAGATCTGCATAAACAGCAGTACTGAATGGAAAAATCAGAAACTGCAAACACCACATATCAAGAGATGAGATTAGCTCCGCAATTAGATGAAATCTGATCTATACTAGCAGCATATGTAGCGGACAGCAAACACAGATTTGGAACAGCAACCTCTGTCTTCTCATTCACACATAATAAGTACAATACTGTTGCTAATAATAACCTCAAAGATGGCACCCTACATCCCAAGAAATCTCTCCAAGTGGAGCACCCTACCCATGCCCAGAATAGTTCTTAAACATTCATCCATGAAAGGAATCTGTCATAACTGTATAAGAAGAATCTGCCACAACTGTCATAGGTTTGTGAGGGAATTTCTCCCACGTGGCGCACCCATGCTGCAAGGAATCTCCTCTAATACTCATGTGCCCTACAAGCATGGCAGTGTAGCAGTTTAGTTCTGTAAAAGAGGTGGCTATTAAGATGTAGGTGCACAGCTGATGGGTGGTAGAAAAACCGATACACCACTGATAATCTTTGATAACTTTGAAAATGAATTGCAGTATGAACACTTTATTCTTGTCCATCAGTCATGACTCATGACTACTGTTTTGAAATGGATTTTGATTGTCTTGTGCAGCCACTGTATTTAATCAGATTTTTTTGCTGTAATAATGAAATTTTGGAGCAACAAAGAATTCAATTAATTCCTTGATCCAGTGTTGAAGAACTGTGATCAAGCTTTAAAACACACGCTTAAATACTTTAAAGTGCTCAGAAATAGCGAGCCAGATTTGTGATCTTATTTTATGGAGCTTACAAGCTACACCTCAATGTAAAATGCCTGGCTGCTGGCAGCAAATATCATAACCATGCATTGCACAGTCCCTGGTTTTTATGGTAATGCCTGGCAGGAAAGCTTGCTGCACAGTAGAGGACCTAACTTCATAGTTAGTATACCTAGCAGAGAGTTCTTGCGCAAACTACACAAGCCAAAATAAGAGCACGAGCTCATGTGATTCCTTTATCTTTGCAGGTTTCAGCTGCCATAGTGTTTGATGCGGGTATGTCATCGTGTCTAGAGTATTTGGAAGCAGTGCCTTGGTCTGAGGAAGAAGAGGAAAAAGTCTCTTCGTTGTTGTCTCAGCTTCAACTGGACAGTATAGGAGCAGGGGAAGTATTGAAAAGGATTTCTACAGAAGAGGCAAATGTGGGAGGATCTGAAGAGGTGCTTATTAAGCTATTGCAACTTGTGCTCAAAGGTACAGATGAGAAGGCAAGACGAGAGATCAAGGCCATGGTCTCAAGAATGCTTAGAGAAAATGCTTCCCAGAGTAGAGATTCATATGATGTTAGTAAAGACAGTCTTTACAATGCTTGCCACACCTGTTTAGATTCTCTTTTGCATCATTTCATGCAAGCTACAAGTACTGATTTAATGGGAAGGACAAGTGAAGACCGGGGCTTGATCATCAATCAAATAGCCCGTCAAGCTGATAATCTTCACTGGTTACTTGATATTTTGATTGATAGACTGATCGCAGATGATTTTGTCCGAATGTGGGCTAATCAGGAAGAGCTTGCAGCACTGCATTCTAAAATACCTACAATGTATCGCTACGAAGTTAGTCGTCTTACGGCAAGGCTATGCATTGCATTAGGAAAAGGCCAAGTTTTGGTTCCCAAGGATGTTCGTTTCTCAATGTTGCAAACCTGGCTGCAACCTCTTTTTGATGATTTTGGTTGGATGCGAAGGGCGTGTAAGTCATTGGACAGGAAGGTTGTTGAGGATGGAATCGGCCAAGCAATTTTAACTTTACCACTTAGACAGCAACAGAGCATATTGCTTAATTGGTTTGACAGATTTCTAAGCAATGGTGATGACACTCCAAATCTACAGAGAGCTTTTGAGGTGTGGTGGAGAAGAACCTATGTGAGGCCTTATGTAGAAGCAGATCAAAATCATCTACAAGTAGCTTCATACAACTAGCTGTGAAGAGTATATCTGAGAATCTCTGAGATTATCTAGCAAGTTTAGTGTAACTTTATGACTTGAAAAGGCTTTTCCAGATTGGAAAAAGGAATGTGTACAGTAATCCTTATTCCTGACCATGATTAATGATTGTAAGTGTTCTCATTTGAATGCCAGATTTTATTCAGTGTTAATGGGGGTTTTATTTCACAAGTTACAACTAGAGTTCTGTGTCATGAAATTATATTTTCATTGTAAATTTTCTTGTGGAACAGAGAGAATGTTTTAAAATTTGAGCCTATCATGCAATAATCAATCCCACAAGTAAAGTTTAAAAGCTGCGTATTAAATCCTGACAAGATTTCAAGGACAAAAGACTAAAGTTAATATCTCCAGCGATAATAACTGACTGATGGGTTTTGGGAGTGATTCATGTTTTGGATAAGCTACGTATTAAAATCTAATAAGATTTCAAGAACAAAAGACTAAAGTTAATATCTCCAGCGATAATAACTGACTGATGGGTTTTGGGAGTGATTCATGTTTTGGATAAGCAAAGAGCAGACTCGAATGTGGCTTTGCCAGCAGTAGGAACAAGTACTGTTTTTAACTTTTTAACATTGTTAACATGTGCAAGACATGTTTCATCTTCTTAGCATTACCCTGCAAATTGTTCGCTTTCACAGAGTTCAGGTTTTCTTTCCATCTATATAATTTTTTGAATGAAAAGATTCCAATAGATTTTTTTTTTAATCACAAGATTCCAATAGTTTTTTTTTTAATCACAAGATTCCAATAGTTTTTTTTTTAATCACAAGATTCCAATAGAATTTTTTTGGCATTAGCGGTGATTCCAATAGAATTTTTTTGGCATTAGCGGTGGATATTCTGTTCCCTTGGACTCGCAATTTCTCCCAAAGCCTCCTTCATGTTGCTATGGCAATACAAATTTCAACCATTTCAACATTGCTAAGCATGAAGAACAGATTGGCTATGAAAGAATTCAGATCAACATCATTTCAACATTGTTAAGCATGATGAACATATTGGCTATGAAAGAATTCAGATCAACATCAGAAGCCTCGTTTTGTTCCTTTTTGAGAAAAAATGTCTTATAATTCAAATAAAATACAGAAGCCGTTTTTGGTTTTTTGACAGAAAATGTCTTATCATTCAAATAAAATACAAAAGGCTCTTTTTGTTCTGACAGAAAGATGTCTTATCATTCAAAATAAAATACAAAAGTATAAGAAGTTGGCTCTCGTAACACAGTGCTTTTCCTTCACATAAATCAGAAGAGCAAGCATCTCTAACTGGGCACCCATATTGCCGTACAAAATGTATTTTCTATGTGAAAGGGGCTTTAATACAAACCTGGGTTGCTAAGTCATCTAACAAAGGTCAATAATGACAAAAATGAAACAAGTTTAATCAGCCAAAGCTGTATTAGCTGCGTAAAAAAAAATTGAAAAAATAAAAAGCTTAATCAACAAATGAAAATGAATAATGAATAAATATAGAATAAAAACTTAATTAGCACAACTATTTAACTTGTGGTTGGTGAACACCAATAAATCATACGTGAAATACCATGAACAATTACGAGTTATACATGCATCAACTACCAATTATTTTTATATTTCTTTTTTTATAATTGTTTATTTCTAATTTTTAACGACGCCTATAAAATCAATCTAAAAAATACACTTGTCCCATCTAACTTCAATCTAGAAAAATCATAGATGATAGTCTAGTCCAAATTCTAAGATATAAACACGTAAAAATAAATATTAAAAAAATAATATTGTTACCAAAACAATAATAATTCAATATCATGATATTCACTAACTTCATTTTCTTATCTTATACTACATTGCATTGCATTAAATGACATTATTACTAATAATTTTCACTATTATTAATACTCAACATCCTTAACATCCTAACTCACAAATGATTAAAATTAATTAAAAGTCTTTTATACATTATACAATATTGCATATAAGATTGATACTTTTCATCATGACTAATAGTTAACCATCCTTATATATAATATAATAGTCAACAACCTTAACTCACAAATGAATAAAATTAATTAAAAGTCTTTTATACATTATACAATATTGCATATAAAATTGCATTAAATAACATTATTGCTCATAATTTTCATCAAACCATCCTTATGCAAATTAAAATATTATAGAATAACAAAGAAAATACTAATAAATATGCAAGCCTATTTTTTAAAAACTAATTAAAAGTATTTTATACATTATACAATATTGCATATAAAATTGCATTAAATAACATTATTGCTCATAATTTTCATCAAACCATCCTTATGCAAATTAAAATATTATAGAATAACAAAGAAAATACTATAGAATAACAAAGAAAATACTAATAAATATGCAAGCCTATTTTTTAAAAACTTTTAAAAAAGTAGAGTAATATGGATTTTGTAAATGTTATTGTTTCCCATAACTACAAATCTAAGTCATAACTATAAATCTAAGTCACGCGGAGCAGAAGACATGATGATATGAAATATGGATAAAAGCCCCAAAGGGATGTGTTCATATCTAAAATACCATAAATTTTTTTCTTATAAAACTCATTTATTGAATTTTTTTATATCTTCTCTTCTATATCTTTTATAAATCTATATCTTCCTCTCTTCGTGCACTTATTTTTACTTACATATCTAAAATACCATAAATTATTTTCTTATAAAATGATAAAACTCATTTATTGAAACTTTTTATATATTCTCTTCTATTATGAAACAAAACTAAATTAAGAAAATCACTTTTATAAATCGATATCTGCGTCTCTTCGTGCACTTATTTTTGCTTACATTGTAATCATCATTTTTAATCATGCAAAAGTAAAAATAGTGGTTAGATTGTAATCATCAAGCTTATATACAACCCATGAAGCTAGGGAAAACAAAGTCTAAAGTGAAATGAATAGTTGAATAAATCATATTCACTTTTTATAAAAGTAATAATAATCTTTCTCATTCATAACAAGACGTGATCATTATTCACATATGTATATTCATATGTATTTATTTAGTAGTTAGCAAGTGCTATTTATGGGTGTTGAGTGGGAATAATAATATGAGGATGAATTAGAAATAAAAAAATTAGAGATATTATGTTTTATTTATCAATTAGTATAGATTTATCTTAAATTAGATGTTATGTCTTATTTATCAATTAGTATAGATTTATCCTAAATCATATGTCATGTCTTATTTATTAACTAGTATAGATCCATCTTAAATCAGATTGAGTGATTTAATTTCTTAAGTTGTTTTTTTTATCTAAAATTTTTACACATTTAGAAAAATTTATCTCTATAAATTTGATTGGTGCTTGATCAATGATGGATGTATGATGGTTTTGATTTTTTATTTTATAGTTGGACATAGATTTTTTTAATTACTTTTTATTTGGTTTTAATTTTTTATTTTGTGAAATAACATAAATTTTGTAATTACTTTTTATTTTTGCTAGTGTCATATTACATTACGTTATGTAACATCTCCCCCATACCGGGTTGTAGAGCATCGAGATGAATATTACATTACATATCTGCCCTCGGTGCAACCACCAACACCACCAAAATCCAACATAGATCCATTTAAACCCGGATCCATCAAGCACCGAGAGGGATCCAATTCCTTGAGGTGTAATTTTCTTTTTACCTTAAGTTTTTACATATTCAGAAAAATTTATATCTCTAGAAATTTGATCACTCTTGGTGCTTGGGTTTAAAATGGATTTACGATGGTTTTAATTTTTAATTTTGCAGGTTGACATAGATATTTTTAATTACTTTTCGTTTGGTTTTAATTGGGATTTAAGATGGTTTTAATTTTTTATTTTATAGGTTCACATAGTTTTTTAATTACTTTTTGTTTAGTTTTAATTTTTTATTTTGTGAGTTGACATGAATTTTTTTAATTACACTTACATTAACGGTGCAATTAAAGAGTCAAGTAATACAAGTAAGTTTTTACTTAATTTTTTTCTTTTATTTTTATTGTATATAGTATTTTCATTCACTTTTGAAAATTTAAAAATTTCGATTAAAAAATCCCAATTGATAAAAAATTAAAATATGAAAATTTTAAAAATTAATTATTATTATTATTATTATTTTTATAATTTTGTTTCCTACACAATATTAGAAACCAATACTCCCTATCTTATTCACCTAATAGAAGTGGGTCCATCCCCCATCTAGATCATGGCTATGACTCAGTTCTTTGTACACGCATAAGATGAATAACATGGAAGACCAAAGACTTTCTAAAATTGCTTTAAAATCTAGTCAAAACCACCTTCCACTCAAACAAGGTTGGAGTGCCCTGCTTACACCCATATTAGATCGCAGTTCATAATTTATTAGCTGGACTACATATCTTCCTAGCTTTCTAACCTGTCAAAATTATGGTGAGCTTGGAATGTTTCTCTTCAAGTTTTTTGAAAATTAATTTAGAATCAACAATAATTTGAATAACAACACACCAATAACAATAACAATACACCGCCATAGACGTATAATAAAAAGATTATAGATTTGTTATAAACCCAACCATCATCTAAATCAAAGCCTCTTTTACTTTACCTAGTATTTGGCTACATAAAGACGTCTAAGTTGTAACTATTTTCTGTGTTGTGCTCATTCATATCCGGGATGCCTAGTGAGTTTGTTGATTTATCCAAATCTTTTGGCATACTTTTTTGGATTAGCGAGTCGCAAATAATTTCAACATCGTATTAAGCTCCCGTGGTCATGGTCATAGTGCATTAGATGTTAAAAGTCAAATCAAAACAAAACAACATCGTATTAAGGTCCCGTGGTCATGGTCAAATTTAGCGCATTAGAGGTTAAAAGTCAATCAAAACAAAACAATCAGCCAACACTCACTCTTATATATATATGTATATATAAAATTAATTAATTTTTATTTGGAAGTATTGATTTTATTGGATATATACAAAATTTATTTGAAAGTATTAATTTTATAATATAAAAAACTTTTTTCCAGCAGAATATAATATAAAAAAAACTTATTAACTCAATCTTTTAATTGAGGGTTTTAATAATAATAAAATATTAATAAGAATTTGATACATTTAAATTTATAATAAGAATTTGATATATTTAAATTTAAAGAATTTTTTAATGAAAAATTCACTCAATCTTTTAATTGAGGATTTTAATTAAAAATATTAATAAAAATTTGATACATTTAAATTTATAATAAAAATTTGATATATTTAAATTTAAAGAATTCGTTATTATAATCATGAAGTGATCATCATCTCTAGATATTAAATAAAGTTGATTTATTATTAATATTTAAAGACAAACATTTAATAACTCACATTTTAAACATTAATTTTACATCTATTTTATATAAGTTATACACATGGTTAAAATAACAAATGAATTGGTTGAGAACTTTTATCAAATAGTAATCATATGACTACCTACAACATTTTCTTGTTTTCAACATATTAGATAAATGAAAACTACTAATAATTTCACTCTCATAAGATGTGTAACAACTCTATATTTTAAACCTATTTAATGGTAGTTTTTAGTCTTAATTGAATGACAAATTTACTAGGAAAAGGTTTAGAAAAGAACTAATTTATCAAGTTAATTTCCATCAATCAAATGACTTGAGATAACTAGTAGAAATATAGAAGTGTAATCCAAAGAGAAGAATCTTTACTTACCTGATTGATGACCAACATATCCAATTTTGTATGCAGACCTTATCCACCTTTAGTCATCAACTCCTCTATCCACAACAACAGTTGGGAGAACAACTCTCCACCCAACCAACCCTTAGTAGAACCTAAGCCCCCCGAGCCCTCAATAATTAACCCTATGCCAGACCAGATAAGACCTTAACTCTTTTTTCTATCAACCTCTGTACAACATTCTCTACCTCCTTAGCCTCCTTCCTTACACATGCACAAACAACAGAAAACCAGCACAACAAGCAACAACCCCCCCTAAAATAAGCAGGACTAAAACCCTCTACCTCTTGGTCTTGCCCCCCTTTTATTACTTAATTTTTATATTTTAATCAATTTCTTACATTTTGCATGGATGACACACTTGTCAACCATGCACCTAAATTAAGTTACAATGCACATTTTCCTTTCTAATTTTTATATATTACTTGACATTTTTACTATTACCATATTCCATTATACCTATACTAATGTCCAATGTTGCGATGTTATATAATCCCCTTCATGAAACTTTGTCTTGATGTTATAACCCCATAGCAATAAATACAAAGACTTACTCAATCAGTTATGTAGATAATGGCTAATATAGATAGCTAGTACTATTATGAATATGAGAGATATATACGTGTGGCTATGACGTAGAAATATTTCACATGCAATAATACAACCATGGTGCCCAAAGTTACAACATGCTCTAGATTAGTTCTCTAGGTGTCTAATATGCGACCAATCATACAAGTATGCACCATTCTCATTACACACTCAAGCATCAATCAAGTCAATAAAAAAAATACACATTCATGAAATTTCCTTCTTCCTTACTCACCTTCTCCTTGAGAATCATACCATCCACCACCTCCATAATCCTCCTTTCCAATACTCCAGATGGTCCCAATCTCCATGGAACAATCCTCTACCGTAACATGTCTGCAGATCATATAGAAGGCATTGGAAGTTCCTTGGAAAGTTACCTCAACTTAGCCACCCTCCCAACTTCCGGTAAATATGTGGCCTCATTAGAACTTAACCAGAATCTGGGCCTCAATGGAATTAACCGACATTTGATTAATGGTATATTGATCCCGACATTTGGATCATTATACCCATGAATCTCAAAAGGCTGGCCTATACTCCCTCCATATGAACCCTTAAGGCACCAACCCCAGGCATCAAAGGTCCTCCATATGCCTCCCCCCGATGAGGATACCTACAACTATGGACTTCTAGTAGAAGAGTTAGGAACCATTGGCATATAGTTAATTGTTGAGTTTGTCCCCTAGCCCATCATGTGTTTGTAGTAGCCATTCTCAATTGTGGTTTCTACCCCCCACAAAATCCTAGAATGTTTAACCTTCTTAGGCTCTTTGAGTGGATCACTTGAAACAAATTCCACTCACCACAAGTGAACAATGATTAATAGTCATTTCCTCAAGATAATAAGATATCATGAAATCCATTGTGAATAATAAAGTACAAAATCACTATCATGAAATCATTAAGATTCTTACTAAACTAATTTGTCATACAAAAACCCATCATGGACTAACAACATATCATGCAATAAAGCACCATATTAAATATCAACATGAACAATAACATATCACAATCTAAATGCCATCTATCACCAACGACCATAATGAGCGATGAAGTACCATACTGAGTATCAATATGAAATAATAAGTATCAAACCGAGTTTCACATGTCATAATCATGAAATACATGCACACCATAACTAAGTATCACCTACTATCAAATCATACCATGGAATCATAATTTATGCAATAAGACCATATGCAATCACTGCATACCATTGGACACTATTATATCATCACATGTTGGATGGGATCGTTTACTAATAATCATGTGTTTCCTAAGAAGCATACGATTGCATAATCTCATAAATAAGATGTGCAAAATTTTGGCCTGCATGGGATGGCTGAAACATATTGATCTTAGAGGTGGGCAAAGGGGTGGAATGAGAATTTAGGCCCTTGCCAATTATTTCGCATTTGAGGTGTGCCGAGGGGACAAGATTATGATGGAACATAATATTGGGGTGCTCCATATGGGTAACTAGGTTGTCTAAGCTAAGAAGAAACTCCCCTAAATGGGTACTAGACATGCGGGTGAAAAGGAAATTATTGAGTGTTTCTTATTGGTTAAAAGGAAAGTATCAAGATGCATATGACTAATATTTATTTGATTGATATAATGGGCATACATATCATAGTTGCTCCAAAATCATGATAATATAGGACGGATTGAAAACCTGTAATATGTGTTAACTGTGAGACATTTTTGAGATGATAAGTTGATTGGTTTTCAAGAAATGGCAATCATAGATAGAGGAAACATGCCTTATTTCTATGCAACTCTTATCTTTTTGTCACCCAAGCGCTCTAGACACTATGATGGTTTGAACAAATCCAAAACTTTAACTCAAAGTAACTTAACATCCCTTCATAGTGATTTAGATTCTTTTATCAACATCGTATCATATTCAAACCATAGTTCACGCCAATAATAATCAAAATGCTTCCACTTCACAAACATCCTTAGTATTTCTCTGGTCCATAGCTTGTTTGAACTTGTCAATTTGTCCAAGTTATCAAATAACCCCATAAGTCATGATACAATCTTAACCAACCTGCTAACCAAAGTCCCCTTTGGCATACACAAATTCAAAGGAAACCCCATGGAGAACTTGCCCAACTACATTCTTTGACATACACAAATTCAAAGGAAACCCCATGGAGAACTTGCCCAACTACATTCATACCTTTCACATATAATGCTACTCAAATAACATCAAGTGAATAATATTAAGGTTGACATGGTTGAATTTTTATTATATAACATATTCTTTTATTTTTTCAATTATTATTGAGTTAAATTTGCATACATATAAATCTAAATCTTATGATGATAATGCTAACAACTTTATTAACAATTCTTATAAAAGATTTACTTTTCACTCATACACTTGGAATAAACTAATATTTATAACACATTGTTGTCTAAATTCTTGTGATAAAAGTTCTATTATCTTGTTTGTGTAGTTATATTTAAAGGCACGCTTGATTATTACATGACGTCGAGAGCATTTAGAGTCCACCACATCTAGCATACAATAAAATATAAACGCCTAGCTAAAGAACAGAGATATATATGATCGCCCA
The DNA here is from genome assembly GCA_027924585.1 of Larix kaempferi. NCBI lineage: Eukaryota > Viridiplantae > Streptophyta > Pinopsida > Pinales > Pinaceae > Larix > Larix kaempferi. The sequence goes on from BSBM01001313.1 coordinate 1,848,212, forward strand.
ATTAAGTAACAAGATCGGGTTATTACACTCTGGATATTGGAAATTCAATTATGAAATATATGAGGCGATTTAGCCAACTACTCTAACTTATAATAAAACTGAACTGTATCGATGGAACTCTGCCTTTGTCTCAAGATTAAGTCCATATTTAGTTTAGCTTTAAATAGATTGCAATTCTTAGATCTATGAGATTCAACCTCATAAATAAGTCATTGTTTACTTAGGAAGGGTTAAATAGCTACAAGGATGATTAGTAAAGGATGGTTAATTAACCTGGTTATGAGGTTAATTTAAAACCTACATTGAATTTATAATATATATTTTGGGAATTCAACTCATGATTTAGGGTTGGCTATTAGGCTTCATCATTATGTCAAAAAGGTGCATTCTACAGTCTAGTAGGCAGATGTGTAACTCCTTCTATGCTCATCCTAGAGCTGATATGTGTCATTTAAAAAAATATATATATCATGAAAATTTACATGTTGACTCAAATTGGATTTAAAATAGTTTATGACATATATAAAACTACACAATTTAGATAAATTAAAAACCTTCCTCAACATTTGCACTCTAAAAAGGGGTTTGCACCTGGAGAGTTTTGATCCCTCTCGACGCTTGGTAGATCCCCTTTTATGCTGGTGTTATTACAATCTTGTCCTATTTACAAGGTTTGTATGGTTGGGAAAGTTACCATGGTCATGGTTGCATTATATTAGAAGTTTTAAGTCTCGTTTATTTATTCATAGATTTTTCAATTAACATCCATAGTAATAAAACTTGAAACTTGAAGTAATTATTATTATTAATTTTGAGAAAATTTAACTTTTTTCTTTGGCAAATTTATTGAGAAAAATTTAGAAAAGAACTAATCTATCAAGTTAATTTCCATCAATCAAATGATATGAGATAACTAGCAGAAATATAAAAGTCTAATCCCAAGATAAGAGACTCTGCTTACCTAATCACGTACCTGATCGATGATCAACTTATCCAATTTTGCATGCAGACCTTGTCCACCTTCAGTCACCAGCTCCCCTATCCACAACAACAGTTGGGAGGACAACTCTCCACCCAACCAACCTCCAACAAAAGCTAAGGTCCTCGAGCTCTCAACATCCTATGCCAAACTAGGTAAAACCTTAACTCTTTTCTCTATCAACCTACGTACAACAATCTCTACCTCCTTAGTCTCCTTCCCTACAGGTGCACAAACAACATAAAACCAACACAACAAGAACAAACCCCTAAAACAACTAGCAAGACTAGAACCACCAACCTCTTGGTCTTGCCCCTTTTTTATTACTTAATGTTCATATTTATTCAATTTCTTACTTTTTGCATGGATGACACACTTGCCACCCATGCACCCAAATTAAGTTACAATGCACATTTTCCTTTTTAATTTTTATATATTACTTAACATTTTTACTATTACCATATACCATTATACTTATACTAATGTCTAAAGTTGAGATTTTACAAGGTGTTTTGCGAGCCTTTTGAAAAAATGCCAAGATCATGGAATTGGGATCTTCAAACCTTTTGGGTAGATTCAAAATGGTGGTCACATGTTCATATGATATGGTTTCCCCTTCATGTAACTGTAAAACCAAACAAAATTGCCTAAAATAGTACTTAATTAAATAAAAGTTAATGTTTCAGAAACCTTTGCCATAATATACATTTCCAAGATCAAACTCCATCAAATCAAGCAAATTCATTTCTAGAATTGCTTAGCATAAACCTACAACCTATTTACCAACATAAATCATCCTTACATTCAATGAGTTCTTAAATATCAATATTCTTCATTTAAAAGTTTTCGTAAATGCTTCAAATGCAAAACCCAAAACTAGGTTGCTTATGGAAATATATAACTAGATTTAGAATAACCCAAGGACATTCATTCTTGTATAAAAATACACATTATTAGCAGAAGTATTTGGACAATTTTATAACTTCAACCTCTTATCCACATTCCCCCAAATGGCATCCACATTTCTTATTAAAGGAGTTTTTACAAACGATGTGCAAACGAACTCAAATTACAACCATACAAGTATTAACAGGACAACTCAAATTTAATCTCCTAATATTTCATGGAAATTTAATCTTTTAATATTTCATGGAAATCAATAAAAAAGAGTATGATAATTATCTTATAAACATTTTTATTTTTAGATTTCATTAATTATATTAGCAATAAAATATTTTACATAAAATAAAAATTATCTTCCACATTGTTCATTTACCCACATCCCTTTGGGCACTTTTCCAAGTTTGTTTATTCCCAATAGTTTTGCACCTTGTACATCCCCTATTGCTACCTTAACCAAGTTAACATAACAAACTAAACATAAGAAAAATTTCATTGAAAAATTTCAGCACATACATACAGTTTATCAAACAATTTGCATGCAATCTTTAACATTACGTTGCTGGAATTGAATTGAGAGTAATTTTTACATTCTAAGGCCAACCCTTGTATTAATTTGGGGATACCAAAATGTTGTAGAATACTTCCCAAATACCAATACACACAACAAGGTAAATATTGTATTACCATTCATAACATTACAACTTCTTTTCTTAAAAGGTTTTACCAAACACTTAGTAAAAACTCTCAAATTTACATACAAATTAGAATGAACTACCACAAAATCCATTCTATATAACTAAAATAATGAAGAAATTAGATTTGGAGGAATTACCTACAATTTACCTTAGTTGTTACCTTAGTTGTGATGCCAAGACTTGCTTGAGAATCCTTTCTTCATCTTGTACATCTTTTGGCAACCCATTTTTCCTATCATGCTGTAATAAAAATCCAATAGGTTTTCAATTAGCAATAGCTTTTATATGCACATAGTTCTCCCATAACATTTTTTCTAGATTAATACAAATATTGTTCTAGAGAATTTGTCCTACGTATAATTAAAATCTCTCATGGGATTGGAAAGGTCCCTAGACACCTAACCCAAGACAAAAAGGAAACAAATGAGATCCTAAAATCCTAGATCAAGCTTACACATAAACTTTTAAGCATGGAAAGAAAAAGAAAGAAGTAGGCCTTACCTCCAACCTATAGTGTCATAGTGCTTGCTCAAAGCTTGAACCTGTAAGACAAGACAAAGGAAAAATAATTTTAAGCAAATAGATGTATTAAGCTAGATATAATCTACAACAAACAAGTTATACAACTTGACGAGAACTTTATATTCAAAATGAGAACTCTAGCCATAAAAACTCATATTTTTGCATAAAAAACACCTAAAAACAACCCCGAATCAAAAAGTGGTGCTACATGTAGCACCACTTTTTTTGTGGTTAAAAATATAGACTGGACCAAAACAATACTTATTGTTGTTTACATAAATCTTAAAATCAAGCACTGAATTAAAAACTAATGCTACCGGTAGCACACTTTTTCAAAAGATGGCATTATTATATAATTTTGTCATAATTTAAAATTGTATTCATTAAATCTCTTAGTAACGCTATATGAAATTTGCATTCTGTTTAACACAAATTATTCAAGAAATTATTTCACCACTCTTTCTACATAAAATAAAAGAATTTCTAAAAACATTCATAATAAAAAAAAGGAAATTAAAAAACTCTTCCAAAAAGTTTTTTTTTTTTTAACTTTATAAAAAATAAATAATAAAAACTTTAAAAATAAATCATTTTAAAAAAAATTTAAAAATTTATAAAAAATATATATACAAAATTTAATTTTTTTTTATAAAAACTTAAAAAAAAAACAATTTTAACACTTCAATTTAAAAAAAAAAACCCAATACCTATCCCCGCCCCCTCTCCCTCCTCCACTCCCTAAAGTTTTATAATTTTTTTTTTATAAATTTTAAATGTCTTTACAAATTTATTTTTGTTTTAATTTTTTTAGGATTTTATTTTTGGATTTTATTTATATTTTTTATATATCTTTTTAAATTTGGTTTACATTTTGTTAAAAAAATTTGTTCAGAAATTGTTGTTCATAAAATTTATAATTTTTTTACTATTTTTGAAAAAAATTAATTTCTTTTTTCATTTTGTTTTTTTGATATTTTTTTTTTTACTTTGTTGTGCCAGACCTCTTTGAGCTGCGGGGAAAATCTTCGCTCCTCCCCTAAGCCCTGTTTGGGTGTCCAATGTGCCGCTCCAATGGGTGGCGCGATTTTGAGGAAAATGTCAAACTTGACAAATTTTTGAGAATATATTTTTGTAATGTTTTGACTTTAAGATTTTATTTTGAGAGTAAATATTATGTTTTTAATATGTTATTTACAAATACATGGTATACTTTTTGTTTAGTTTATGTGAATCAACACTTTATAGAAAATAATGTTAAATAGAATCATTTTTAAACATAAAATAACTAAAAATATGTTAAAAATGGTTTGTAATGTCTTTATTTTCTCATTTTTTTTACAATTTTGCCCCAAAAATGACTTATTTAAGAGAAATTTTTAAAGAAAAAACTTACAATATATACATATTTTTCATTCTAACTAGCTTCTAAATGTTGACAAAATTCAAAAATGTATATGTTTTTTCATTATAAGTAGCTACTAAATGTATATATTTTTAGTAAACTTTGAAAAAAATCCCTTGTAAATAAAAGTTATGGTTTTCTTATGACCAAGAAGTTTCAAAATCACAAAAAAAATGCTCAAAATGGAAAAAAGGTGCTACTAGTATACACACTTTTTGAAACAGAGGTAAAAACAACTAATAAAAATGACCCCCCCAAAAAAGAGAACAATGTTGGGTTCTTGTCAAGTTATATAACTTGTTAACATATTACATATCAAATAACAATATACATAATATGAGAGAATAAGCCAAGTAATCATTGATTAGAAAGCCATGAAAAAGTACATAACAAAGTGCTATACTTGACTTTGCAACTACAATATCTTCTCCAAGCTCTCAATCATCATCCCTTCAAGACTCATATGATCATAATCTCCACCTCTCTAAGTGTTTCCCTCTCTAAGGATCATAAGATCAAAATTTTGGTGCTATGAACATCTGCCCCCAAAGCTCATGGATGACTTTATTTAAGTAGGGTTAGGGAGACCAACCACTTGGAGAAGGTTTTGGATCTAAGTGAGGATCATTAGGATCAAGGCTCTTGAGCTTCCTTAGGTTAGTAACATGATAGGGTTCGAAGGGTGGATCAATCCCTAAAAAATATCCCACAAATCTCATCCAAAAAATCTAGGAATTTGGTCAAAAGAGGTATTTTCGCTCCCCCAAAGTGGTGTATAGAGCAAAAAAGGAAGATTTTTGCTCCCCCATAGGCATGCAAGGAGCGGAATTTCTCTCCCTAGGACACTAGAAGGGCACACAAATCTCAGGAGGAGGTAGTTTAGGGGGTTATTTTGGTAGTATTTCGACCCCTTACTTGTTGGATTTGCTTCCAAGTGTGATTAGGGAAGGAACCAACATGTTATGAAGGGTCCTAACACCCTTACGAGGCCCAAGCATCATGTTTCTCATGGTGATATGACATGAAGACCCTCAATGATACATGGTGTGACAATTTGAGGTGTAATAGGTGCCCCTTAAAGTGTGAGGTCAAAAGGAAACTGATGGCCGAAACACTTTACCAAAACTTATAAGTCTGTAGGGATATCTGAAAGAGAATTGGAGAAGACCTGCAAGGAAGCATCAAACAATATTTCTAACGACCACGAGGAAGGCATACCCATGCTCAGAATACACTGACTCAAAACATGGCTGCTGATCAATACATTGCAGATCCATGAAATTACTAACTAAGGAGATGGCCAATGACATACAACATGGATCCATACCTGAATGACTGAAGACAAATCATGGATACTAGGACACAAGTGTAGATCGATGATAAGATAATAACACAACCACAACCAATACAAGAGTGGATCTATGTGATAGTGCATGAGGTCATCAACATGATGTCTATGTGGGAATCTACTAAAAAGATCCCCATCGCAACATGGGTATATCTAATAAACTTAAGGATAACCCAGGGTCTTCTACCCAATCTCGAAATGATACGAATCTAACCATGCAATGACAAGGTGCTGAAGTTGAACATGATAGAAACCACTTGATTACCGGTCAATGATGTAAACTATTAACAAGTGTGAGGGAAATCACCAATGATGACAATGATTTCCAAGGTATCACTATAAATTCTGACGAATGTGAATGGATGAGCTGACGTCGAACATTCAAGAAATCATTCAATCAGAGGTCAATGATGAAAACCTACTGTCGAATACAAGGAAACCTTCCATTGAGGCATGCAGGTACCAAGGTACTAATGTGGTTTATAAGTTTAATTCCTAGATGATGTGATGATGTCGACAGGAATAGACTTGTCAAAAGATGGCCATGATGAGTCCCACATCATCAACACGAAACCGACAAGATAATGACATGAAGTGATGAACCGAATGAGCACGGGTTGACAAAAGGATGTAAAGGCTGACGATATTGCAGAGTCTAACTCACGTAAACCTCCTTTGAACATAGAACGCCACAACAACAAGCTATGACTCAGCAACATTGACTCAATGAGACAGAGACCAAGACATAATGCGATAATGACTGAGGAATTCTTAAGATGACTTGAAGGAGCGGGAACAAGCAAATTACCTAACTGTATGATGAGACACAAACGGGTGCCATGTTCAAGGATGACACAAGCTTCCACAAATATTTCAAGACGGACTTGGCTTATTTCTTTCCAACCCCCATCATGATTGATGACCACCTCTTTTTTTTTTAATGAGCTTGAGGAGGATAACAGATGCTCGGTGTATCTCATCTTGCAATGAGTCCAACCTCACATGTTTTATGAAATTGAGAAATGAGGGGTTCGGTCCCATATGGTTCCTTCGATGTATAATTTTACGAGTCCAAGGTAGGAAAACTCGATGATGTTTCACATTTAGAGAGTCTGAAACAATCAAAAGAAGTCTCTGAAATGTCTTTTTTGTAAAATTAGTCCCCTAAGCCCGAAAAAGTGTAAAATAATGCGAAGGAGAAATTTCTTAGTCAATGGTTGACTAAGGTATTCCTTTTTTGTAACTAGTCTAAACAGTCCAAAAAAGGGATAAACTATCACCGGATAGACAACCTTCCAAATACTTTTATGAGTGTGAAAGAGACAAGTTTGCTCGACAACTTTTCATGTTTTGGGAGTCTTAAAATGGCTTAAAAGGAAACTCCAGGGGGTTCCTTTTTTGTAACAAGTTTTACGAGCCCGAAAAAGCGATAAAAGTGTACTCGCTGACTTATTCTCATGTATTAACGAGCATGAGAAAGAACAAAGACCAAGCTCGACACCGTTTTACTATGTTTTTAACGAGCACGATAATGGTATCAAAAGTACTTGGAAATTTTTTCATGTTTGAATCCAGAGCATGAAAAAGGAGAAAGTAAGCTCAAACCACTTTTCATTTTTTTAACTAGAGCACAAAAAAGTGAAAAGTAAGCTCGACACCTCTTACTGTTTTTAATGAGATTGAAGAAAGGTTGAAAGAATTCTCGTGGTATCTGCTTCATTTTTTAACGATCTTGCAGTAGAAAATGAACTATGCTCGGGATAATGGTTTCATGTTTTAGAGATCTTGAAGTTGAAAATAAACTATGCTCAGAATGAGGCCCATTGACGGGTTCGTTCCCAACATGATGTCCATAGGTTGGTGCTTAGGGTGATACCCATTAACAAGTTTTTCCCCAACATGATGTCTAGAGGTTGGAAATCCCCCCCCAACATAATCAACAAAATCTAGCGGCTTAACTCTAGTATGATGTCCAAAGGATGGAGACATGTCCCCAAGCTTCATTTTGTATGCCTACTCTTCTTCTTCACCCAATTAAATTCTTGGATACTAATAGGAAAAGGTTCACTAGAGGGGTAGGAAGAATGAGGATCAAGTGACACAGGCAGATGAAATGAAGGTTCAAGTCCTAAATCTAGTGGGAGACTCAACTCCATGGGAGAGGAATCTGTTTCCTTTTTTAACGAGCTTGAAATAGAAAGTGAACTATGCTCGTGATGACCTGCTTCATTTTTTAACGAGCTTGAAACAAAAATGGAACTATGCTCGTAGTCATCCATTTTATTTTTTAATGAGATTGACCAGGAATATAACTCTGCTCGTAGTATCCCATTTCATTTTTTAACGAGCTCGAAATGGAAAATAAACTATGCTCATGGTCATGCATTTCATTTTTTAACGATATTGACACAAGAATAGAACTCTGCTCGTTGTAGTCCATTTCATTTTTTAACGAGCTCGAAACAGAAAAGAAACTATGCTTGTGGTCATCCATTTCATTTTTTAATGAGCTTGACACAGGAATAGAACTTTGCTCGTAGTGTCCTGTTTCATTTTTTAACGAGATTAACAAAGAAAAGGAACTATGACCGTGAAGTTGGTTTCAATTTTATGCAATCTTGAAACCAAAGGTAAACTATGCTTGGGAACGGTTTCATTTTTACACAATCTCGAAACCAAAGGTAAACTATGCTTGTAAGGGTCTGTTCCATTTTCTAACGAGCTTGGAGACAAATACCAATCTATGCTCATAAGGGTTGATTTCATTTTTTAATGAGCTTGAAACTAAAAACCAAACCATGCTCATAAGAGGCTGGTTTTATTTTTACGAAACTTGAAACCAAAGGTAAACTATGCTTGGAACCAGTTCCTAACCAACATGATGTCCATAGGTTGGTAGCGCACCCCCAGCATAAAAATATAGCGGGATCATTCCATCATGATGTCCATAGGTTGGAGACATGCCCCCTAGAGCGCCCTCCGAAAAGGAAAGAGCTATCAGTTTACTAATGATTTAACTCCGTCATGATGTCCAGAGCTGAGATACATGGGTGACGATGGGGGAGGAACCACTAGGGCATGCAGAACATTCAGGGAAGTCTAGTGGATGGTAGTCATATAATGATTCGGCGTAACAAAGGAGAGATGGTCAATGGTCACTATATTTCCATGCTGAGAAAAATACATCACTCAAAAGAGTGTGGACACTACAGTTTTCATGGCATAGACATAATCTCGCCCAAGATGCAGATTAAAATCTAAGGGACCTTGGACTACCATAGCATCAGTGCAGATAGTTTTCCCTCCTAAGGTAATATGTAACTGAGGAAGGATCCCTAAAGGTCCAATAGGTCTTCTATTAAAATCCAGTATTTGATCAGTGGCTGGAACAAGGTGAGGAGAACCTATAGCTTTCCAAGTAGTTGAGGATAAAATACTAACAAAATCTCCTTCATCAACTATAGTGCGAAAAATATATTTATCGACAACTCCCACAGATATCTGGAAAGGAACACTAGAATGAAGACGAGATTCTATTAGAATATTCCAATCAAAGTAAATAACCTCGGTGCTTGGAGGGGGTTCCATCAAAATGGGTAAAATGCCCCCTTGTCCAGAACAATATGAACTGACAAAGAAAACATTAGTGGTTTTCGGTTCACTCTCAACTAGAAGAGTCAGATGAGATGGATATTGTGTCATGGTGACTACTTCAGCCTTAGCATTTTGCAATGAAAGAGTGGTATCGAGTGGAGATGACATCGACTTGACCACTTCAACTTTACTCTTCAAAGGAAGAGCATGATTAATTACTTGTTCTTCACTCTCCGAGGAAAGAGTGGGATCGACTGAGGATGGAGTTGGATCGACTACTTCATCAACCAATGGGGGGTCAAGAGGCAACTTGCGATATCCTGTTGGAAGGTGTTTCTGGGATAAAGTAATGCATTCCAATAACTGTGAAGCTTCATCCATGCACAGACAAAGGTAAGTAAGGTGCATGTCCTTACATAACAAGCAAGGATTTATGACTTTAACTTTCCGAATCTTAACTGTAGAGTCATTGGTCGATGGAGCATCTTCAATATGATGTCCAGAGGTTGAGGATATATGTTTTTTGGGGGATTTAGACCACTCTTATAATACTTTAGAAAGATCGGGACAATATTTAAGAAGGTGATACCCCCTGTAAAGCTTGCAAGGGAACTTGGGTTTTCGATGTGTTTGAATAGAAAGAGCATCATTAGAGGAAATTTATTGATGCTTGGTCTCTTTCTTATTTTTCTTCTTCTTCTTCTTATCCTCCTGGCTACGAGCATCATTTTTTTAATCAGGCGAGGAAGAAGAAGAAGATACATTTGATGAATAAGGAAAATAACACATATTTCATTAAATTTGGAATTAAACAGTGGATCTAGAATTCCAAAATAACTAAAAAACTCAATTTTGGTGTTGTCCTTGGAATAAAATGTTTCCAATTTTAATGAAATATATGTTAAATGATCAGTTTGGGGTTGATTCTCTCATGGTGGAGAGTTAATATTTGAAACATTAGGTGCATTCAATATGACCGAATTAGAGAATAACCATATTGGTAATCCTATAGACAATCTGGGAAGATTCAAAGTGGAAATAAAGGGAGGACCAATATCTCCAAATGGAGGAAAAAAAAAGGTACCCCTTGAAAAGGGGTCTCTTGATTGGTAATACCAAAAGAGGTTTCCATAGCTATTTTATGAAACTAAATATCTCCCTAAGTCATTCTAAATACCACACACAACAGACGCTACTCAAACTAAAGGTAACAAGCAAACTAGTGAATAGGTGGGATATAAAATCTAGAATCCTCACACGTGTGTTAAGCTGTCACAACTCGCGATATACTGTAGGGTCCAACAGTTATACTCAACCATATTTTTCATAGAACTAACCAAGGAGGATTAGGACCGTACCCTTGGCCATATAACCCGACTACCTAACAGTACGTACGTACTGATCTCCCCAAGTGTTGTTCTCGGTGTATTGTGACAACAAGATGGCCAAAAGGTTTACTCGGATGGTTCTAGGATTCTATAGGGGTCTCTTGATATACACAAGGTATGTGGGAGCTCAAATTTGTAGCAGTGATATCTAATGCGCAACTGTTCAAAAGGGGACATCCGATATACTCTAGGTACGTGGAAGAATCGCACAATCCCCTGATTGTAGCACTGACAAATAATGACAAATCCTATGCTTAATGACGCTAGAACATGTCTCTAGCCTATCACACTATGTTGCTATTTTTTTTTAACTTAAGTAGCGCTTGATTTTATCTTATGTGGTTAAGTGAACAAATGGAATTTGGACCTAACCTAAAACCATGCAAGTATGAGATGCAAGTCTTCTTTTCGATGAAGTCCTACTCAAGAAGGAAAGAGAGAGTTTTTCTTCCCAAATGCACAACCCTATGCAAATGCAATTTTAGTTTTTTCAAAAATGATAGAAAGAAGCCAAAAATTTAAAAATCATGCACCCAAAACTATCCTAAAGTGGCAAAAGTGATATTTCTATCAATAACAAATGCAAAGGCTCTAGTTTGTTTCCTATCTTTTCAAGAAATGAAAAATACACATCTAAGCAATGGGAAAGAAAAATTCCATGAATGTTTCCAATCAAGTGTAATGCAAATAATAAGCACTCAATAATCTTTTAATAACTCAAATGCATGCAAAACTTCAAACAATCTTCTCTTCTTGTTATGAATATAAGACCAAGGATGCGAAATGATCAAACTAATGCAAGAAGGGAATTCATGTTTTCAAGCATGTAAATCTAACAAAAGAGAGACCAAAATGAAGCTTCTCTTTGAACTAAAGTGGAAACAAAGAATCAATCATTTCCAACAATCAATAAATAGAACATGTTATACATTGACGAGAACCCGACATTGTTCTCGTTTTTTTGATGGTCAATTTTAGTAGCTGTTTTTGCCTCCATTTTAGAAAGTGTGTATACTGTTAGCACCGTTTTTCATTTTGAGCCTTTTTTTTTGTGATTTTGAAACTTCTTGGTCACAAGAAAACTATAAATTTTATTTACAAGGGCGTTTTTTTCAAAGTTTGCAAAAAAATCTACATTTAGTAGCTAGTTATAATGAAAAAATACACACTTTTTTGAATTTTTCTATTTAGAATGAAAATTATATATATTTTTGAAGTTTTTTTAAAAAATTTTGTGTCTTAAATAAATCATTTTATGAGCAAATTTGTAAAAAAATGAAAAAAATAGTCATTTCAATAATTTTTTATGCATTTTAAGCCTTTTTTTTTTATGTATAGAACTAAAGAATTAAAAAAAATAAAATTGAAAAAACACTCAAAACACACACACAAAAAAAGACAAAACTTAAAAAGAAAAAAAATTAAATACAATAAAATTTAAAAACTTAAAAAAATAAAAATCTAAAATTTAAAACTAAAATTGAAAATAAAAAATTTCAAAACTATAAAAAAATTTAAATTAAATATATATATATATATATATATATATATATATATAATTTTTTTTTTATATTCTAAAACAAATTAAAAAAAAAAAAATTATATATAAAAAAACCCAACCCCTACCTCTCTCGTCCCCTCTCCCCCACCCCCATTCCCTTCCCCGCCGCCGTCGCGCTGCCCAGCCAGACCCTCCCGTGGAGTGGCACGATTCTGAGAATCACCCCGCCGAGTAGAGGTAACGCTTGGGCAGAAGAAGGAGTGGCGCCACTCCTTCTTTCGCCTAAGCACCGCCTCTACGCGGCAGCACAATTCTTAGAATCGCGCCACTCCGCGGGAGGGTTTGGCTGGGCAGCGCGAGGGCAGTAAGGTGGGTGAAGAGGGTGGGGGAGAGGGGGGGAGTGGGGAGGGCGCGGGGTGCAGGAAGGGGGGGGGGAAGGGGGGAGAGGGGAGGGGGATGAGACGGAGGGGAGGAGAGGAGGTAGGGAGGTAGGGTCGGCGGGAGGGGGGAGGAGAGGGGAGGGGATAGGGGATAGGGAGGTGGGGGAGGGGATAGGGGTTGGGTTTTTTTTGCTTTTTTATTTTAATTTGTTTTGAAATATTTAAATTTTAATAGTTTTTTTTTAATTTAAATTGTTTTATAGTTTAAAATTTTTAAATTGAATTAAATTTTAAATTATTTGTTTATTTATTTATTTTAAATTTAGTGTTTTATGATTTTTTTTTCAATTTTTTTTTTTATAAATTTTTCTTTTAAATTATTTATTTATTTATTTAATTTGAAAAAATTAGAAATTAAAAGAAAAATTGAATTGAATTTGATTTGTAACTTTTTTTTAAATATTAATTTTCCTTATTAAATTTGAATATTTTTGAAATTTGTGTTTAATATATTTTTTTTATAGATTTTCTTGTAAGGTTGTAATTTTTTTTTGTTTTATTTATTTGGTTTTTGATTTTTTTGATAAATTTTGCATTTTTGTTTCTTTTGTTTTTAAAATTTTTAGGAGGTCTATTTTTTAATTCAAGGGTTGGTTTAAGGTTTTGATTACGACGATACCACTCATGGTTCATTTTGATGTTGTTTTTTGGTATTTTTGATGCAAACATAAGAATTCTTATAGCTCGACTTCTCGTTCTTTATAAATAATTGTCATTTTAGAGTATACTGTATTTCCTCTTTTCCCCCTGTGGCCCCAAATATAATAACTTCTACATTTTATGGTTTAATATATCGTTTTTTTTTTTCCCTGAAAAAAAGCGCAATTTTATTTCATCTTTCGAGTACGAAATTACATTGATCATCTGCACTCTTGTAGAGTGTCATAATGTGGCTATCAACATAAACAGTCCTAGAGTGTCTGATGTTTCCACCACGTGAGTAATAACATCTATATTACAAAAACAGTCTCATGTTGTTGAACCAAAAATTACAAAGATATAAAAGTAAGAACGAGAGGTAAACTGTGTCACAAACTGTATTGCTGCCACCGAGGATGTTACTGAAAAAATTGAATGCATAAAACCGACCAGAATGAGATTATGTTCATCGCTCTATGAACGGTCGATGGAAGAGTTCCTTGCCCACCCCATCCACAAATTCTCGAACTTTCCAGAATCCTATCCTTAGAAGCAGCCCCTCTTTCAAGGCCCGGTCCGTTTCTGTGTTGATTTCTTGAAATATATGCCTGCAAGTAAAAGTTTCAAAGGAGTGAGAGGCATTCTGAATATGTTCCAAGACTGAATTTATCCTTCTGTTGTTGCACCGTTGAGTACCAGAGACCCAATTTATCACATTTAGAGAGTCACCGAAAACAGAGATGTTCCTGAGACCACGTTCTAAAGCATAATAAAGAAGGTATCTTAGGATTAGAACCTCCACCCAATTGTTGCTCCCCCTCCCAAGTCCCAACGACATGACAAAGAAATGTGCATTTGAAAAAAACAGTAGAGCCCCTCCCCCACACAAATCATTTTGACATGCTCCGTCAAAGAAGCCCCAAGGCTGCGAGTAATCAATATCCATCGGCTTAATATTACGTGGAGGAGAGGAAGGTTTTGTGTTTTGATAAGACATAAAGATCCCACAGCAATTGATTGCTGTTAGGGCAGGTAGACCCGCCTTATCAGAGAACATGATTTTATTGCGAGAAAGCCACACCCCCCATATTACAATTAAAGGTAAAGCCCCGTAGGAGATGAAGAGAGGGTTATGATACCATCGATTCCAAGCATCTTCCATCGATGTCCCCGTCCAATGTAATGCAACCTTTAAAATCCTTGAAACTATATTCCACACCTCCTTTATAAAAGGGCAGAAAATAAATAAATGAACCACAGTCTCCTCCTCTTGACCACAATGGTAGCATCTACCAGGACCATGCAGGCTTCTTCTTTGTAGAAAGTCCCAGGTCAGGACTCTTTTTGCCAATACACACCACATAAAGATACGTGACTTATGTGGGCAGTGGAGTCTTCACAGTTTTCTCCACCACCATAACGGAAGTTGGGGCACACGCTCTTCATTGATCCATAGATAACCACCTTTTGGAGTATAGCAACCGGAGGGATCACCATCCCATACCAGCTCATCCTCAAGTTCATTTAAGAAGATATGATCCAATCCAAGTGCCTACAGATAAATACCCAGTTCAACCTCCAAGTCTCCGTCCAATTCAAAAAAAGCAGCCGGTCTCCACACAGGGCTACCCATCCACACATTTTCAAAATCAGCTAATTGGTATAGAAAGTGATAACCCTTCTAGTTCATAGCTGCAATCGTCCCTTCCGATAGAATATGTTGTGCTTCACAGCCGATCCAGGGATCCCTCCTGATCCGCACCTTCTGCCCGTTTCCAACATCCCAGACCAAAATCTGTTCAATAATTTGAAAGGAGGAAACCATAGCCTTCCAAATGCATGAACCCCCTGTGAATGATTTGTTGGGAGAGCGAATCCAGTCCACAATAGAGTCAGGTGCTATGTATTTATGGAGCATGACCATAGCCCATAAACTACTAGATTTGATTAATCTCCATCCACATTTAGCTGCTAGTGCTTTAGAGAAATGAAAAATATTTTTAAGTCCCCATCCTCCCAGGAACTTTGGAGCAGCAATACGATCCCATTTAACCCAGGGTTTGACATGAGCATTTGCCTTACCACTCCAAAGGAACTTGAAGCAGATCTTCCTAGCCTGATCCAGAATACCCCGAGGAATCCAGGCCAACGACATCCAGTAAACTGGGATTGCTTCCAAAACAGATTTAACCAGCACCAATCTGCCAGCTCTCGAGAGCCACCTGAAGCTCCAGCTTTTCAACCTTTTCTCCAGTTTTTCCAATAGCCAAACCCAATCTTGTTTAAGATAATCATTAGGTTTCAAGTTGAATCCCAGATATTTTAGACCTTCAGAGAGAGTAAGAAGAGTGAATGGAAAAAGTCCTGTGTAAGAAAACAGTTCCTCCTCAGTTAGGAGTGAGGAAGTGAGGGTAGATTTTTCAGCATTAATCTCCATTCCCGTTGCAAGAGAGAATAGGTCTAGGATCTCCTTCAGTTTTTGAGCATCCCTTCGAGAGCCAGAGCAAAAAATAAGGATATCGTCGACAAAGAGTAAATGGGTAAGAAGAACTCCCAGAGCTATCATTATTCTATCAAATAGATCAGATCTCGTAGCTTCCTTAATAGCTCTGCTAAGGCTTTCAACTACTAGCAAAAATAAAAGAGGGGATAGGGGACAACCTTGACGAAGACCTCGACCAAAGTGAAAAAAGGGCGTTGCTGCACCATTTAGCAAGACTGAGAAGGATATAGTGGTTATGCAGTTCATGATCCATCTGATAAATCCTATCTCAAAGCCTAGATGAGTGAGTAGCAGATGGATATATAGCCATCTCACTTTGTCAAATGCTTTAGAAAGATCAATTTTTAAAATAGCCCCTTTCAACTTCTTGGTTTTGATGCTGTGAAGCCCCTCTTGAGCTATCCCTGTTGCTTCATGGATTTGGCATCCATCAAGGAACCGAAACCATTCCTCTGAAATGTGAGTGGAGAGAATAGACTTAAGTCTTCTAGCAATGACTTTAGTAACAATCTTGTATACATAGTTGCACAAAGAGATAGGCCTGAAATCGTGGAGGGTAGAAGAAGTATCCGCTTTAGGAATAAGAGCTATGAAAGTGGTATTGATGCTAGCGGGAATTTTTCCTTCCTTCCTAGTGTCTTCAACCAGTTTCAGAAGATCCGAGCCAATAATATCAAAAAGTGCCAGAAAGAACTCAATAGTCCACCCATCCGGCCCTGGACTTTTGTCCTTTTGGAAGCTTCCCAACACAACTTTTAATTCATCCTCCGATATGATATCCATCAACATCTTGTTATCCTCATCTTCAACAAATCTGGGAAACATCTGAGCAACCCTGATGACCTCCTCAATATTAACACACTCACTTGCTTTAAAGAGTTTTTGAAAATGTTGAACACCGACTCCTGCCATTCCTTCAAAGGTGGCATGAGTGTTACCTTCCTGATCATCAAGACTCCAAATTGTATTTGCCGATCTCCTACCTTTAGCATAAGCATGGAAGAATTTTGAGTTTTCGTCCCCACTTTCCAACCATATGGCCCTGCTCTTCAATCTCCAAGTCTCTTCAATGGTCATAAGAATCAAATTCCTTCGTTCCTCCAGCTGAACTAGTGCATCCTTCGAGTCCTGGGATGAGAATCCTCCACCTGGCCCTAAGGAGATAGATGCTATTTCCTCTTCAATGAAATTTAGGTCCTTCTCGTCCTTTAGGTGCTTGTTAGCAGCCCATTGTTTGATCGGCCCTTTCATCATTTTGATATTATCAGCAAAATGAAAAGCGACAGAAATGTTGTTCCTAGGTATATATGGAATCCATAAATTTTGAAAAAGTTCGATAAAAGAGGGCTCCTTCAACCATAATTTATTAAACTTGAAAGGTGCTGGAGGTTTGGCCAGACCAGCCTTTATCTCCAAAAAGATGGGTTCATGATCAGAATAGCCCCCAGAACCGATCCATTGCCGAAGATAGAAGAAGGACTCCACCAGCTGTTCAGATACTAAGAACCGATCCAGTCTCTTAGCCACACTATCCAAACCAACCCTCTTGTTCCTCCAAGTTGGTTTCAGACACACGGGTTCAACATCAACCAAAGTTCCTGCAACAAATTTCCTGAAAAAGTAATCAGAAAGGGAATCCACTTGAGCACGAGGCCCCCAAACCTCTGCCTGGCCCAAAGACAAAATGAGATCCCCCCCGAGAATAATGGAGTCACCCTTAACCAAGTCTTTAGCTAACAATGACTCCCAAAATGGTACCCTATCACTATAAGGCCCATAAATGTTAACAACTGTAAATTCTTTGTCACAATACAGAGAGCGGAAAGACATCCCCAACACTGACTCCATCCCCCAAAGAGAGGACACCTTCACCCTGTTCTCCTTCCACCCAATAGCCAGACCACCTGAACGTCCCCTAGCATCAGAAGCTTCAAAACACCAGCATGGGAACCAAACCCTTAACCTTCCCAAAGCCTCCTCACCTCCACACATAGTTTCCTGTAGCATCAAAATATCCGGATGTTCTAGTTCCACCATCTGCCGTAATGCTGGCCTTTTGGAGGGACCAGCCAGACCCCTACAGTTATATGATAGAACCTTCATCGGTAACCTTCCGGATGGGCATTCACTGCTCTAAGTGCCCTTTCAATAGAAATTTGTCTGCCACTTTGCAAGTCCGCACGAGCACGGGTCTTGGCATGTGATAAGAAGGATTTCCGGCCTCTGACTTTGGCCATCCTAGGCTTTTCTTTGCCAATACCACCCGCAGCAGGCTTGTTCATAGAATGAAGGAAGTAACCAGACTCTGAGGAGTCCGAGGGGGAGGAGGGTTGTAGAACACAGGTCTGCAGCTCAGAGGGAGCTTCAAAGTTACAAACAGAGGGAAAGTCCAATAGGAGGGGTTCAATGGGAGAGGGAATGTGCGAAGCACATGCCGGAACAGAAGTTGGAGACAAAAAATGATGGGAAATGTGTATATTTCTGAGACCTTCCACCCAATCAAGACCAGGAATCAAAAAATTCTTAAAAAATAAATTGAATGAAGGAGCAGAGTAGAGGGGAGAGGAAGTACCAGCTACAAGATCCAGAGAGCGAAGAATCGTGTTCGGTAATCCTTCCGGGACCGCATCCGAGACAACAATAGGTTCAGGTTCTTCAACTTAAATCGTGGCTACTAAGTCCGACTCAACCCCATCCACACCCAAAGAACCATCACATCCATCCTTACCTGAATGGGTCACCGAATGCCATGAGACAGTAGGTTCAACAATCAAATCTGTCGGATCATGACATCCTTCCTCCTCTATACTCCTCCTTTTCAACGAGGGCCCAAATTTCATGTGTACCGGAAGAGGGCATTCTATGGCCAGGTGGCCATACTCGTGACAGTGTCTGCACAGGTAAGGCACATTTTCGTAGTATAGGGTTTGAGGATAGATATACGGACCCCAACACAAGTCCATACCATTAGGAAACCCGTCCCGGACATTAATGTTCACCAAAATTCTAGCAACCTTTTGAACAGAGGTCTCAACAAACGAGTAATCTGCATCCAAGAATCTTCCCAGCAAGTTACCAATCCTTTGGAAGTGTTCCTCTGCCTAGTAATGAAGGGGAAGCCTTGGTAGCCGGACCCAGAGAGGGATAGTGTCCATTCGTTCCCTGCGAGCATCAAATAGGGGATTCCAGGGTTTTATCAGGGGTGGCGCTCCAAACAGACTCTAGTGGTTCCCTAAAGCCCACTGGGCCTGAAGATCTTGATTAAATTGGAATGCAAACCATCCTCCCGATAGAGCCACAATTTTTGGTACATATCCGCAATGACCTAGCCAAGCACCAGAGGCCCAATGAATAACCGACTTAAGAGAAACCGCTCTACCATAGACCTTTCCGACCAGCAAAAAATTCACCATCACAATAATTTGTTGAAACCCTATGTCTTCCCCTAAGGAGTAGTTAGGGGATTTACCTGTGTTTTTGAGCCACTTTCGATGGCTCTTTATACGTGGACATGGTGCCCCCGAGATCTCCAAGCCCTCAGCCGATGCACAATCCTTCTAATATGAGTCCGAGGATGGACTAGAGAAACCTCTATGTTCAACTGCTCCCAAGTTAGCTGCTAGAAACCCTCCGACGCTAGATGCACCATCAACCTTGTTGAGCTGAGAAGGAGTAACAACCTTGAAACCAAGTTCCGACGATCTAGGTGAAGAACCACCTTGGGAGTTTAGAAAGTCAGAAATACCTCCGATCTCTGAGAGTGCTGCACCAGGGGGAGGCGAAATAGGATGAAATCCCCAAATGTTTCCTAAACCAACCCCCACATCGTGAACTTCATTAAAGCCATAATAAGATGGTGAAAACGCAGCCTTGCCAAGCGTCGAGGGAGAAACTCCACCTTGTGCAAGAGGAAGACCTAAGAGCGAGTGTTCAAACTTCCAGAGACGACCCTCCTCATTACCTCTGTGGAGTTCGATGCCAGAATCACCCTCGAGACAGCCAGGTGGCGACCTCTAGATATCGCAAGGGCGTAGAAAATCACACTCATAATCGACTTCGTCAGTCGCCTCCATAGTTAATAGTAACCCTAAAACAAAACAAGCAATGGTAAAAATGGTTTAACCCATTAACCACAAACCAAATTACCACCTCGAACCGAGTAAAACCCTCTGACAGCGACCGAGGTACGGCGACTCTGCCAGCTGCAGAGCCCAGACCCTGACCTCAGCCCATTCGGCCTCCTCTGAACGTACCTCCGCCAAAAACCCTAGCTCCACAGTTTTGATTGTTAGTTTAATATATCGTTTTATTATGAATAATACCATAAATTCTTTTATTTTATATGAAAAAAGTAGTGAAGTAATTTCTTGAATAATTTGTGTTTAACTCAGTGCTAAATTTATATAGTGTTACTAAGACATTTAATAAATACAATTTTAAATTATGATACAATGATATAATAATGCCATTTTTTGAAAAAGTGTGCTATCGATAGCATTAGTTTTCAATTTAGGGTTAGATTTTAAGGTTTTTGTAAACAACATGAGGATTGTTTTGGTCCATGCCTATATTTTTAACCACAAAAAAAAGTGGTGCTACCGGTAGCACCACTTTTTGATTTGGGGTTTCCTTTTGGTGTTTTTTATGCAAAAATATGAGTTTTTATGGCTAGAGTTCTTGTTTTGAGTATAAAGTTCTCGTCAAGTTGTATAACTTGTTATAGCTCAGAATGTAAAGGAAACAAAATGTACAACCCAAGAAAAATGACTCCAAAAGATAAGGAAATGCCACGTTTTTCAAAGTCTATAAACCAAACCACTCCACACCAGGGTATGTTTTAAGGATTCTGATATTATACTTAAGTATAGTATCCTAGGCGATTATCTTTGATTGAAAAAAACATGTATATAGATAGGTAGGCGAATATTGAATATGAAACATGCAATTTACTACTGAAACATGTAAATTTTGGCGAATATTATGATAAAAAAACATATTTTATGTAAATCTAGGTGATATTCGAGACCAAAAATGACCAAATAACGAATTTATTTTTTGAAAAAAATCCCCAAAAATAGCCAATTGGAGAAATTTCACCCCTAAAAATTATCCTGCTGCACACCAAACCAAAGATTCTTTGAAAATTTAATATGGATCAAAGAGACTGTAAAATCATGATTCTTTCCCCCCCCGGCCTTGAGGGGGATTTGTTTTTCAAATTTGATGTTTATTTTAATCAAATCTAATGCAAAAAATTCCTAAAAATGCAAACAAAACATGCACTCAAAGAAGATTTTGTTCTCTTCCTTTCAAAGACATTTAAATGACCAATTCAAGCTTAATCATATGGTAAGGAGGGTTTAGGACAGGGTCATAATGTTCTGGACTTGTTAGGGATTAGTAACTTCACCCAAAACAAAGAAAACATAAAATTGCATACAAAAAACCCTTATCAAACCTTGACTCCCAAACACCACCAAAGGGTCCAAAATTTTTCCAAACAAGGATTGAGGGTAATCAATACAACTTAACAGAGGTCTAGGTACCACTGGTTAGGAAAAATCAAAGAAGGGAAGTGTCTATATCAACATAGAATCAAGACAACCTATATTGATTCCAAACCTTCATGAATTGAACAAGATCAAGGTGAACCAAAAAAGGTCTAGAGAGCAATCAAATTGTGGATGCAAGAGCACTTACAAATCCTAACAGATAGAAAGAGGTCATGAAAACAACCTTGAACTAACAGACCAAGGAAAACCCTACCAGAGATCTCTCAAAAAACCTAAAACAAGGGATTTTTGCCCCTGAACAGTCATGCGCAGAGCGAAAAAGTGGGAATTTTTCACCTTGAAACACTATAGGGGAGAGAAAAAGAGGTGATTTTTTTTCCTTTGTTATACTATGGGGGAGCGGAAATAAGAAAATTATCGTGCCTAGTGGCACTAGAAAGGAGCGAAAAAGGGAAAATTTCGCTTTGTAACATGTTTTGAGGGAGCGAAAATATTCCCGTAGGTGTAAAAAATGAAATTTTTTCCTAGATCCGAGCAGGGATGAAGTCCCGGGTTCAAAATGGTCCTTAATGATGGCCAAAGAGGATATAATGTGATGAGAAACAACACTTAGAAGAGGATTTAATGATCTAAACAAGCAGTCAGAAGGTGAAACTAGGGAAAAAATCCCCAGCAGAGTTGCCAATTTATGTTCTAGAGAATTTGTCCTATAGATAGTTAAAATATCTCATGGGATTGAAAAGGTCCCTAGACACCTAAACTAAGACAAAAAAGAAACAAATGGGATCCTAAAATCCTAGATCAAGCTTACACATAAAATTTTAAGCATGGAAAGAAAGAGAAAGAAGTAGCCTTACCTACAACCTATAGGGTGTCCTAGTGCTTGCTCCAATATTGATCTCCAAAGCTTGAAACTGTAATATAAGACAAAGGACAAAGACTTCGAAGCAAATAGATGTATTAATATAGATATAATATACCGGTTCTACTGGATCCTTAGGATTAAGCAAATCTAAGGATTCTTCTGTCTTCTCCCACTCAACCTAAAAGAGGAGAACCAGAACCTGGATCCTCCATCATGGGAGTCTCATGCTCCTCCATATCTGAATCACACTAGATTTATTTAGAGTGTTTGAGGGCAGCATCTTCATGAAATGTTACATTTCTACTAACTTCAATGTGCCTTTGTCCCGGAACATAGATTCTACAAGATTTGTAGGATTCACTATATCCAACAAATGTGCCTTTCTTTCCAGATGGCTCCATCTTTGTCCTCTTCTCTTTTGGCACATGAATGTAGACATGACAACCAAAAATATTTAAGTGTCCAACATCTTGTTTTTTACTAGTGAAAAATTCTTCAAGAGTCTTTTCTTCCAGGATAGCATGCATGATTCTGTTATGAATATAAACAACGATGCTGGATGATTTTTCCCATATAGAAGTGGGAAGATCATGATCACACATCATAGGTTTTGCAGCCTCACAGATTGTTATGTTATTTCTTTTAGAAAACCCATTATGTTGGGGGTTGTATGGTACAGTCAGCTATCTTTTTATCCTTGCCTCTAAAGAGAAGTCATTAAAGTCACGAGACTCGAATTCTCCTCCATTCTCCTCCATTATCATATCTCAAAGCAAGAATGTGCTTTCAAGTCTGATTCTCAACTAGTTCTTTAAACTCTTAAAACTTCTTGAAAGTTTCACTCTTTTCCTTTAGAAAACATATCCATGACTTGTGAGAGAAGTCATCTATGAAAAGCAGATAGTACATATAACCACTCAAGGATGGTGTAGATGTCATGTCCCCATTTTGACCCTTGTAATATTTTGGGCTATAATGTAAATATTGTATGCATATTATGTATGATTCCTAGTGTGGAGCTCAAGGCCAAGGCCTCGCTAGTGAACGCTCGACCTTGAAGAGGCAAGTATTGGATATTATGCTACCCATGTGCTAGTGAACCATGGGGATTGTAAATATGCATTTTAATATAAATGCCCACAACTAGCTATGCAATGCAACAAGAGATGGGGACATGATGTTTACAAGGAATTGGGAGGGAAATATTCAAACCCTTGAGCCAATCAAGTCAATCCAAGTGTCAATGGGAGAACCCATAAACCATCAACTACCCATTTTGACTTATGCACCCAATCATTTAATTCTTCCAAGAGTTGGTTGAGGTAGTTAATGCCTTGGGATTGGAGAGGTATGGAAGCCAATTTTCGTGCATGGGCAAGCCATCAATATGGGAAATCGTATTTTTGCTTCTTGGGCAAGAAAACACCCACGAAATGGTGCCCAAAGCCATCCTTCACCATGGACTTTTCTCTCTCACGCAGTCGGAGCTAGCTGGGCGTTTTCCTCCCTGGTTTTGCTGTGTTTTCCTTCATTTTCCTAGCTGGGAAGGGCGTTCTCGTGTTGTATAACAGTGGGGAAGAAAGGAAAACGATTTGGGGGTTTTATTGAGGTCATTTTGGCCCATTGAATGCTCATATATTTTTGGGAGAAATCGGTTTTCTTCCCTAGGGATGATTCCCTCTTCCCACAATCCATGTTGGGTGTGCAACGTTTTGGGAAAAACCCATAGACCCTATTCTGTGAATCCCATTGTTGAAAGGTATACCCATGCCCAGTTTTGAGTTGCTGTGTGTAAATGAATGTTGGGGTTGAGATGAGTATCCATTGCTTTGTGTTGTGCAGAGCTTAAGAGTCCTCTTTTCCTTGTAGACATCATGCCTAGCTCAGGGGTGGTCTTTGAGTGCTGAAAGAATATAGGCTGGGAAAAGACCTATGGTTAGGTGGAACGTTGCAGCGACATAGCTAGTTGCTTGGGACAACCTTACAATGAGATAAGTATATTTTCTTATGTGTATTTACTTCTGCACTATTTTAATTAAAGGATGGTTGTTCTTGATATGGTTGATGCACGTGAAATGTGTGTGGATAATGTTTTATTCCGCTATGCATGTTTGCTTGATTATGGGAAATTTTTTATATTTATATGAATCATGAATGTTGAAATGGGTTAAGTTTTATAAAAGCCTAGGTTTTGGGTATCATGTTCCCTTCCTTGCGTTAATAGATAGGATGGGGCGTGACAGCAGACATGGGACCACATAGATATGAATGGATCAAGTCCAAGATCCCTTTAGATCTTTTAGTAATGTTTGGAAAGATTGTATTGATGTTCTTACTAAGAGAACGACCTCTACAAATAACATCATGCTCGGATTGAAA
Organism: Larix kaempferi; assembly: GCA_027924585.1. Classification (NCBI taxonomy): domain Eukaryota; kingdom Viridiplantae; phylum Streptophyta; class Pinopsida; order Pinales; family Pinaceae; genus Larix; species Larix kaempferi. Next base: position 1,872,883 of record BSBM01001313.1, read on the forward strand.
TACATGCATACCTTTTACCATCTTCTGTAGGCCAGGTAGCTCTTTGAAATGAAGATGACCAAGACTCATATGCCAGAATTCACAAGGACTGATTATGTCATGGATCATGACTTTAATGAACTTTCTAGGAAATTTGTAGAGACCTCCCTCTCTAACTCCAATCACAGTTGCATAATTCAACAATGAATTCTTATGCCATAAGAGCTCTTTGTTGTCCATAAAGATTACTTTGAAACCTTTATCTTCTGGAACTAAAACAAACAAGAGGTTTTTCTTCAAAATAGGGACATACAAAATATCATCAGCATGGAGTACATCACCTGAATTCAACTGAAAGGAAGTGGATCCAAATCCTTGGATCAAATACCAAATGAGTTGCACACATTTGGACTTCAAATGAGCCACCAAAATTTGCACACATACTTGTGTATTTTTCAATGTTTGGAAGTTCAATCATGCCTTTCAGGGCCCCCTTTTTTTATTTTTTATTTCTTTTGACATGTTCATGAACCACGAGGTTTGTAATAAAGTGTGCTATCATGATGGATTTATGTAAATAACTTGGCTTCCTAGGACTTAGCAATCAATCCGAGCATTCCAAGGAGTTTTTTCCCTTGTTAATTATGCTTTGCGTCTTAGCAGACTATAATTTTCAAGTTTTTCTCCTGCTCCTCCAAAGCTGGAATGCTCGTCTTGGAGGTTATTAAATTTCATGTGTCAATGTTAACTACCATGTTAGGCACTATTCTAGAGTCATATGAACATGTGCTAGGTCCCCATAGGGTTTTTATAATGTTTTGGAAAAAATAATTTTTCCCGCAAAATCAAGCCATTTTTAATGGTTTAATTGGGAAATAAAAATTGTAATAAAAGTATGGGTTATGGGTGAAATTTGTCAATGGGATGCTCGTTTTCTAAGCCAGAGCACCCATTAAACCCATAAATCCACTTTTCCTAAGTTTTGAGTGAATATTTATCACTCAAATTAATATATGCTTGAAAAAGGCCAAAACTACATATTTAATTGGCCAAAAAAGACATAATAAAGGAAAAATGACATTTCCTAAATAAATGGAAACATGCTTGGAGTTTTTCCGGAGTTGATCTAAGTTAACTAGAAATCAATCCTTTGATCTCTCAATCTCTCATTTAGTGGATCCAATCAAATCCAGTTGAGAGCCAGTCTCATCCTCAATAAGAGGGGTGCATCTCTCAAGGCTTGGGTGACTTATGTGGCAATCATCTAGTTGGCGTGATAATTCTAAGGTAGGGATGCGCCTACCTATTAATAGGTGGCACAATCCCCTTTGTATTTATTTCTAGTCATTCTTAAATCAAAGCAACACACTCCATGTTAATTTCATCATCAAGGATGTGCGCTCCTTTTGGGATTTGCGCCCCCCTTGCATGCAATTTTCTATTTAAGAGAGCAAGTTCACCCTCATTCTTCATATGAAGGTAGAACCTTTGCTCCTATTCTTTGCAATCTCTTTTGAGTTTTGGCATTAATAAGAAAGGATTTGGAGGCGACTTTGTGTGGTCAGGTGATGTGTGGATGTCTGATGCTTCACGATCCATTGATGTAACCTATATTTTTTCATAGAAATTTGTTCGTTGTTGGAATTGCATTGACCTTGGAAGGAAATCTATATTCTAGTGGGGTAAGAAATGAAATCTAATGTTTATTTCTTATTGTTGATTATATGAAAATGCTTTGAATATTATGCATCTCCTGTTTGAGTTTTTATATTTTTAGTCTTTTGTATGGTTTACATCGGTGTCGTTTAAGTCTCTAGTGCAAGTTTTATGTGAAGATTGTTTGGAGGTTACCGAAGCTCAAAGATGAGGCAAGCATGTTAGCATTGACGCTTCTTAATCCATTTCAAAGGAAGCTTAGTCCCTCTTGTTCCCACTTTTAAGCAAGCTTCATCCGCTTGATTGTTTCTTGCCCAAGCTCGGGTTTCTCACCTTTTAGTTCAACTTTTTATATTATTCTCTTGGTCACTAGTTCGATAGGGTTCTAGATCTATATTTGAAAGTTTAAATAGAATTAGATCTATATTTGGTTTCTAATGTTAGCATGCTCTAATTTTTTTTTTATCTCATTTCTAGCATTAACAGTTAATTTCTCTTTCTTTTTTCTATTTAAATTTAAAAATCTAATTATCTTAAGTAAGAGAAGTTTTTCATAAGTGTGATTCAAAGTTAGATCTAGCATTTAAGTTCCTTTAAAATTTGTTTTCCATCTCTGAATAGGGAAGCCAAATACCCTAGTGATATAAGCTTTCTAGCTTTCCTTACTAGTTAATTTTTTGCATCTCTAATTAGCTTTTCTAACTTAGATTTTTTCTGACATTTTTTGGTAAGTCCCAAGGCAATCTCAAAGTGTTTTTGGGCATTTTTTTTTGATGTTTGATTGCTGGTTTTCATATTTTGACGATTAATTAGAGAGTTACTCTGGCAAATTTTTGACTTTTCAAGCTACCCAAAGTGTCCCAGAAGACCTCTTTTATTTCTATATCATTTACGCAAACTTGTAAGACTTTTTGGTCCTAATATATAAAGGATCAAAGGAATCCATTCTAAGATATTGTAACAAGAAAAATAAAGCAAAGCAACCAGGCTACCCAACGCCTACACCCATCCCCCAGGGGGGATCCGTGTCGACTCGTATTTTTGTGGTTTGAATTTTTAGCTTATATTTTTTTTCCACAATTAATAAAATCAATCTAGGATAAAAATAACCTTTGTTGGCTCTATTTAAATGGAAGACCACAATCTCATTCGGGTCTTAGTCTTATGCATTTTTTAACATATTGCTTTCAAAGTTTGAGTAACATTTTCCTTGCTTTCCTGAAGTACGATGCCATGAAAAGAGCTTGATTGAGTACCGGAGTTCGGTCAAAAAAGAGATTCTTGGAATAGATTAATCAAGTAGAAAATCTTAATTTGCTTAATAAAATTTACCAAGGATCCTTCCTTGTATGCTCTTGAACGTTGTAGCTTCCTCTGACTAGTTGGTAAACTAGAAAGGGTGGAGTGACTAGTTTAATAGGAGAATCCATTAATATTTTTCCTGTAGAACTTAGGAGGTCAGGTTAGGACTTGCTACAAAGCTAGGAGGTTGCCCAAATTAGACTAACGTCTCGCTTCGTTGGACACTTGGCATTGTCGCTTCCATGCTCAGTTCAAAGGGATAATTTCTTGGTGGGACACACTACCAATAAAACCATTCTTGTAAATCCACACATTAATAATTAAAACCGTCAACAAAGACATCTACAACACATTCCCAACATAGCGGCAACAATTTATACTTCTCGGCATTGGTCAAATATTTTCAATCTTATTTTAAATTAATCTACAAATGTCATGAATGTTTTTCTTTAAATGCAAATGCTGTTGATTTAATTTGTTGTAGACATTCTTGATTCATTAATCTTTTTCAAAATTTTAACTCCTATATTTAGCTTTTTACTTTTTGTAGTGTAAAAGCCTTACTTTATTTTTTATAGGGACCACCCCCTTGGATTCGCTAAGAGTATCCTAGGCATATGAGTTGAGTAATGAGGTGACAATAGTTGAATATGAATTCCCCCCAAGGACACACTGAGCGGATTGAATATTTCTTCCGCACTCCCCCCAAGTGTGTATTAGAAAACAACATTTTGGCGCCATTTCCAAGGATAAATATTTCTATTCCCGGGTTGCGACTTTGTTTCTTCTTGCTTATTTTTGCTTTGTTTGATGCATCCAATGAATTTTTAAAACTTACCTAGTCCATCTGATGAATCCACTGTCAATTAATTTAACAAGGTATTCTACAAGAAGAAACTCTGAAAGTTTATTCACTCTCATCCCCGAGTCTGAAAAGGCTTACCAGAGGAGGTTGAATAAACAAACTTCTTGTAGGATACTCGAGAATCTCGGATTTGAGTCTGTTTTAGATATCCACTTTTTATTTGAAAATTTTGAAGTAGATAATAAAATGGGATATATTTTTAGTCCTTTAGATTTCACTAATATAAATGGTTATTCTCATGCTGTTCCTGAGAAAGTAATTGAAAAATCGCCTTCCTTCCAGGGTAACAATGCAATAAGTGCTAAGGCACATTTGAATTTTTTTTCCCAATGCTTTAACAAATTGTGTTTGGATGGTAAACATGAAGATGTGTAGATGAAGCTGTTTTCCATTTCCTTAGAAGAGGAACCTTTTGATTGGTTTTCTGAGCTGGATAATGACATTTACAAGACTTTTAAAGAGTTTGAGAAAGGCTTCCTAGAAAGATCAGGAGATAATAAATAAGACAGACATTTGTTGGCTTCCCTCAATAGTATGAAAAATAACGGGTATGAAACCATGGAGGAATTTAACAAAAAATTCAGTAATCTTATTTCAAGCTTCCATGCCGACATTAAGCCTCCTGATGGCTCAATCTTGATCTATTACATGGAATCATTCAACGAGGGGTACCAGCTAAGAGACAAAGAACCCACTGGTTTGAAGAAATCCTAGACATTTGTTGGGTTCCAACCTACTGGTGTAAATTAGACCTTACTTTTATGTCAATCCGGAGTTTGTAAGACTTAGAGGCATATCCCAAATATAGAGACTCAGAGCTAGACTTAATTGGAAATTCAGTTTACTTGTGAAATAAATCTAGTGGATGCTAGAATGCTGTAACTTTGAAACACAAAACCTCCCTTACAGAAGTAACTTCATTAGATCTCTTAGTTTAATCAGCAATTCATATATGGAATATTCTAATATTAAAATGCTAAAACCTAAATCCTAAAAATGAATCACAGTGCCTAATACCTCACTGTTGATAAACAGACAACCATCGATTTCCTTTACAAGAAAACAATTCGCAATGTTTAACTCTTCTCAATAGTTTAATATCAGATAAATAAATGAAATTGAAATTGCTCCTACAGTGTTTAACCATTTAACTAAAAGAGCTCATAACCCGATACTGTAATGAAATCCTGTGCATCCATGTAATATAATTCGTTCTGCAATGTATGAATTAATAATAAAAAACAACTTCTACAGAATTCAACTAAAACATAACACGCACAATAATGCATAAATATGTGTGCAGGATTGGCAAAGGGGGGCCCTCCAATGCTTTGCTTACACATGCAGGGAAAATCATAGAACTTTAATACTCAATCGCATTCACCATATTGAGATGGACATACACAGTAATTTATCGAATCCTGAGTCTTTATTTCAAAATCATATGTCTATCATCCAAGAAGTTTTTCCTCTGTCAAATCAAATACTTATACAATTTAACAAAAAACTAAAATGCTACAAATCTGGGAGATTCATAATGATATTCTCCTAATATCTCTCTCTACCCTCGAGATCCTCCATTAGCTCCATCAAAATAGATCAAATCGAAACTGTCCTGTTTTTATGCTAAGTGGCAGCACAGGTGGTCGTCTTTGACCGGCGTTGACTCGACACCTATGAGAGCCATATCATAAGTTTGTTAGAAATTTATCCATCCTTGGACATCGAGGATCTTTTCCCATCTCTCAGTTTGTGCCCAGCTGGCCTGCAAGTATCCAACCTAGGAGAAATTACGGGAAGTTAGCAAATTCTGTAATTTTGAATAAAACCTTAATTTAAATGCCTTAAAAATCTCATAATTCAATTTATTAAAAAGCAACGACATTTATACCTTTGACCAAGGTTTTGTGGATGAATTTAAGGTTTTATGGATCAAGTATGAAGGTTTATGGAGAAAACTGGAAGGTATTTATATGGAAAAATAGGTGAAAAATGGTGCCCAACAACATCAACTGACAATATTGACAAAAGCATGCAATCTTCATGAAATTCAAACATTCCAGGATTCACAAAGGGTAGTTCATCATCAAGACAACCAGATTGTAAAGAGAAATCATTAGCAACAGACATCAAGGAACTATCCAAAGACCCACTAATATATTTAGCTGATGTCATTTAATCCATGGAAGCAAATCATGCCACTTAGTTTAATTCCATGCAGAACAGACTCATTTCCATGGAAAGATCCCATGTTCCTGCCCAGACATTTCCACCTAGACCAAATCCAAAGTGGAAAAGAAAGTTTCCGTCCCATAACCAGAGAATTCCAAATCAACTTGAAACAACAAACATGGTCACATAAGAAACTCCCCCTTTTTTTAGAGCTTGCAATGAGTTTCATGAGGAAGCAACATGTCAAAATTTCAATTAAGTCAATGAACAAGTTCCTCCTGAAACAAATAATTTTGTCGGTTATCCTAGTCATCCAGAGTACATAAATGCAGTTGGAAGAACTCATACAGTGTCTAAATAAACATGGAATCATGCTAAATAAATGGCACAAGAGAAAGACAATGTGACCAAGCTATTTGGGGAAAATCCTACTCGAGATGAAATCAGAGAGATGGAAAAGTTCAAAGGAATCACTTACCAAATAAGAATGAATTCAATTCCAACCAACTCTTATCTGCATATTCCGAAGGTAATTCATCCTCCTCCCTCATATTTCAATATTGATGTGATTAGCTGGATGGATGGTGCAAAAATGATTGTTCCTATAACAGAAATCCTTAAGATCCCAAGTCAAAAGGATAAATTAATAAAAACATTAGAGGTACCTAGTGAGAACATCGTTGAGAAGCCCGAAGAAAATGTTTGTGACAAGTCTAAAGAAAAGGCCCCAGATAAAAATAAGGATAAGATACATGAAAATCCAAAGGAGGTCATCCCGCCAAAGAAACCAAAAGAAGTCATTCCTGATAATCCTAAGAAAGTGAGTGAAGACCTTCCTGTCATATTACATAGCATGGATCCTTAGAAAGAAGATCATCCCCTAAAGTTCTATGTATCCTTAGTGGTAAATAACATGTTGCTCCATAATTGCATGCTTGACTCGGGTGCATCATCCAGCATCATAACGAGAAAATTCATGGAACAATTGAACTTGCATGTCACAATACCGTATCAGAATGTTTGTGCAATGGATTCCATGGAGATTGAAGTAATGGGTATAATCCTGAACTTGCCTGTAAAGCTAGTAGCCTATCCTGATATAAACTTAACTATGGATGCAATGGTCATTGATGTTACAAGTACATGGGGGATGTTGCTATTAATAAAATGGGATGCTTCCCTTGGTGGTTCTATTCAAATGGATTGGACCTAGCATCCATGGTCCCAGGTAATGAAGATTCTCATGTAAGGTTGTATAGGTAAAAGGAAAGGACATTTCATGTGGAAGACCCGAATGTGCTTGATAATGAATATGTCCATGAATTAGATAACTTTGGTAGCTATGCCATCTCATCAAATTTCCTAGCTCCCATAAAATAAAAAGTTAAAGATGATAGAATCAATGAAGTTTGGAGAATGAGTTTCGATGGTGCTTTTTCTAAAGTGGGAAAAGGGGTTGGTATTGTTATCCCCTCACCATCTCAACAAACCTTTAAATTTTCTTTTAGACTTGAGTTTGATGCATCAAATAATGTTTCTGAGTATGAAGCACTTTTGCAAGGCCTAGAAATTGCTAAGGACATGGGCATAAAAGTGTTAAGTATAAAGGGTGATTCAAACTTAGTTGTTTCTCAAATCATGGATATCTTTGCATGCAAGAGTGAAAGGTTGAAGAAGTATGGGAATTCTTGTTGGGATACCATGGAATTATTTGATTCCTTTAACATCACGACAGTTCCTAGAGATGAAAATAAAGAAGCCGATCAACTAGTGGTTGCAGCTTCAACCCTTTAGCCTACAGATGATTTAATCAAAGGTAATGGAAAGTTTGAGATAAATTTTAGGCTGTCCATCCCACGAAACATAGACCATTGGCAAGTGTTAAAAAATGATAAGAAAATCCGTAGGTTTATTCACAATGTCCAAGAATTCTTTGATTGAAAAATAAGTTACAAAGAAAAAAATATGATTATATAGAAAAGGAGGATCATCCTAGGAACATGGTCCCAAAGAGCATCATTGAATGGGAGCACATTTTCGACAGATAATATAGGCATAAGCTCAAAAAGGAAATATTGAAAGCTGTAAATCACATAGAAGTTAATATTGGGACAAAAACAGAGCCTAAATTGATAAAAAATGGCAAGGGTACATCAAAGAAGGAGAGAAATGATCTCATAAGCTTAGTTCGAGAATATCATGATGTTTTTTCCTTTGCATATGATGAGCTTAAGGCTTATTGTGAAGATGTATTCCAACATACTATCCCATTAAAATAATATGCCAAGACTTTTCACCAAAAAATGAGATAGATTAACCCTAAGGTGGCCCCCATTGTGTTAAAAGAGCTTCAAAAGATGCTAGCCACATGAATCATTTCCCCAACTAGACATTCCTCATGGTGTTCAAATCTAGTTGTTGTAAGGAAAATTAATGGAAATCTCAGGCTTTGCATTGAATTTAGAAACTTAAACTGGGCATGCTTAAAAGAAAACTATCCTCTTCCAAATATGGAAACCTTATTGCAAAGGGTAATTGGTTCAGGCATGATGTCAATGTTTGATGGCTTATCAGGTTACAACTAGGTGTTGGTTAGTAAAGAGGATCGACATAAAACTACCTTCACCACCCCTTGGGGAACTTTTGAATATCTCATAATGCCAATCGACCTACTTAACACATGTGCAACTTTACAAAGGGCCATGGATTATGCTTTCAAGGAACTAATTGGGAAAATAATTGAAATATACCAAGATGACCTTACATTTTTTTCTAAGGAAAGAACTTGTCACATTGGCCATATTAGACAAGTATTTAAAAGATGTAGAAAATATGTTATATCCTTGAACCCGACTAAATCAGTGTTGGGGGTGGATGAAGGAAAGTTATTAGGCCACATCATATCCAAAGATGGTGTCAAGATAGACCCGGAGAGGGTATAAGCAATAAAGAAAGTTCAATTTCCTTGCAATAAGAAATCCCTGCAGTCATTCAATGGATAGATCAAATTTATCAAAAGATTTATTCCTAACTTAGCAAAGTTAATGAAGCCCATGCAAAAATTACTAAAAAAGGATGCTAAGTTCGAATGGAATAATGAAGGGAAAGAAGCTTTGAAAGGTATTAAAGAGTCCATTTGTAGATCTCCAGTATTGATTAGCCCAAACTATTCAAAATACTTACATATGTTTTCATTTGCATCCTAGGACACAATTGCAGGGGTTTTGTTGCAGAAGAACAATGAGGGTCAGGAGAAACCCATTGCATTTATGAGTAGAGCCTTACATAATTATGAACTTAAGTACACCATTTTGGAGAAATAAGCATATGCATTAGTCAAATCACTTAATAATTTTAGAATGTACATCGGGTATTCAAAAGTTGTGGGCTATGTGCCTCATGCTGCTCAGGGATAATTTTAAGGACCCATACTTATTTAAAAGTGTATAAACCTTAGCGAATCTTACCAATTCTTAAAATGACAACTATAAAATAGTTGGCGATATTTTTCTAAAATTATTTCAATTTCTAAGGATATTCTATAGTTTATATAATAATTTGGTGATTTTTAGAGTGAAAAAAGTTTACCCCATCAATATTGGGTGAAATAGGGCTTCAAAAAATGCAAATTGGCGAATCTTTTTGTGGAAAAAAACATGGAAAAATAGCCCATGGGCTAAATTTCGCCCCTAAAATTATCCTTGAATTGCTGCTGTCAAAGACATATTATCACAACAAAACTTTCTTTGTATAAGGGGAAAGTGGGTCTCAAAGATCCAGGAGTATGCTTTGGAAATCAAGCCCTCCAAATTAGTTAAAGGTCAAGGCTTGGCCAGCATGATGGCTAAAGGAAACGAGCAAGCATTGGGATTGGTATGCCAGAGCAGTGAGTTAGTATAGGTCAAATAAGTTGAGCTTCAATGCGTTGTGCACGATCCTTGGTATTCATACATCTTTTACTTTTTGACCAACATCACTTGTCCAGATCATCTAGTTGGCCATAAAAGAAGGGATTTGAGGTTGAAATCTACAAAATATTGTATCACCCAGGATGGGATGGGATTGAAGAATCTGGATGGATTAATTCCTAGATGTATTGATGAGCCAGAGTCCAAAAAAATCTTGGTGTAATTTCATTCGGGATTCTGTGGAGGACATTATGCGACCAAGAAAACTTCCAATAAGATCCTTAGATCAGGGTATTACTGCCCCACTTTGTTCTCAGATGTTCACAAATATGTCAGAAGTTTCCAGCAGTGCCATCTTTTCATTGGGAAACAAAATTTGGCATCCTTACCCCTGAAACCTGTAGTTGTTCAAGCCCCTTTGCAGCAGCGGGGGCTTGATTTCATTGGCCAATTTAAGGATAAATCAAGCAACGGTCATGCATGGATCCTTACTACTACCGACTATTTCACTAAGTGTGTAGAAGCAATCCCCACAAAATTGGAAACCGATAAGGTCATCATGGCCTTTCTAGAAGATAAGATTATAACAAGGTTCGGTGTGCCAACAAAATCACGACAGATAAAACAAAGGCCTTCAACTCATCCGAGTTGTTTTCATTTTGTTTCAAGTATGGAATCATCATGTCACATTCATGAAATTACTATCCCCAAGGCAATGGTTTGGCCGAATCCAGTAATAAAAACTTAATGACCATCATTAAAAATATTATTAGAGATAACAAGAAAGCCTGGGATAGTAAGATCAAATTTGCATTATGGGTAGATATGATCACAAAGAAGAGTTCAACTAGGAAATATACATTTGAGTTAGTGTATGGCCTTGATGTTACTTTTTTCCATCCACTTGAAGTTACCAGTTTATTAGTTGCTTGAAGAGTGCAATACAGATCAAGACGCAACTAAATACATAATTAATAAGCTGGTTGAGTTAGATTAAAGAAGATGGAAAGCAGTGGACCAAAGAATTAGGAATCAAGACAGAGTTAAAAATAATTTTGACAAGCCATGCAAGTCAAGAGTATTTTAGATTGGTGACACATTTTTTCTTTGGGACAAAAGAAGGGAAAATCTAGGAAAGCATGGAAAGTTTGACTGTTTATGGATGGGACCCTATCTAATCCACAAAGTGTCTAGCACAAATTCTTTCTTCCTCAACGATATGGATGGAGAGAAGCATACCCTCCCAGTCAATGGGGGTATTTTGAAACTATTTTATAGTGATAATATCTGATGCCCATGGGGTCATCTTTGTATCATGGATTTCTAAACCCTTCTCCTGCATTTTGTTTCCTTAGTTAGATTTACTTTTTTGTACATTAGTTTTTGTATACTACAATTTTTGTATATTAGTTTGAATTTCCTTTTGTACACTAGTTTCATTTTTTTTTATAATAGTTATGTTGCAACTCAAGTTTCATTTGGTTATCTTTATATATACATGTGACTCATAAACTTCAGTTTTTTGTTGGAACCAAAGATGATGGAGTTCTTGCATGATCTCCTTTCCTAGACTTCAATATCAATTACACGTCCCACAGTTGGACCCAAATATTACCAACTAAGTTGCACACAATTGGAATTCAAGTGAGCCACCAAAGTTTGCACAAATACTTGTGCATTTTTCAGTGTTCGGAAGTTCAATCGGGCCTTCCAGGGTCCCCATCTTGTTAATTTTTTTTTCACATGTTCATGCCCCACGTGGTTTGTAATAAAGTTTTCTAGCATGATTTATTTATGTAACTAACTTGGATTCCTAGGACATATCAATCAATCTAGGTATTCCAAGGATTTTTTTTCCCTTGTTAATTATGCTTTGTGTCTTAGCAGAGTATAATTTTCGAGTTTTTCTCATGGTCCTCCAAAGATGGAATGCTCGTCTTGGAGGTTATTAAATTTCATGTGTAAATGTTTATTACCATGTTATACACTATTCTATAGTCATATGAACATGTTCTATGTCCCCATAGATTTTTTTCTTAATGTTTTGGAAAAAATAATTTTTCCCGCAAAATCAAGCCATTTTTTAATGGTTTAATTGGGAAAATAAATAAAAGTAATAAAAGTATGGGTTGTGGGTGAAATTTGTCAATGGAATGCTTGTTTTTTAATCCAGAGCACCCATTAAACCCATAAAACCACTTTTCCTAAGTTTCGAGTGAATATTTATCACTCAAATTAATATTTGCTCGCAAAAGGCCAAAAAACATATTTAATTGGCCAAAAGAGACATAATAAAGGAAAAAAGATATTTCCTAAATAAATGGAAACATGTATGGAGTTTGTTCGGAGTTGATATAAGTTAATTGGAAATCAATCATTTGATCTCTCAAGCTCTGATTTAGTGGATCCAATCAAATCCAGTTGAGAGCCAGTTTCATCCTCATTAAGAGGGGCACATCTCTCAAGGCTTGGGTGACTTTCTTATGTGGCAGACATTTAGTTGGTGTGATAATTCCAAGGTAGGGATGTGCATACCTATTGAGATGTGGAACAATCCCATTTGTATTGAGTTCTAGTCATTCCTAAATCAAAGCAATGAGCTCCATGTTAACTTCCTCATCAAGGATGCACCCTCCTCTTGGGATTTGTACCTCCCTTGCATGCAATTTTATATTTAAGAGAGCAAGTTTTCCCTCATTATTCATCTAAAGGTGGAACCTATGCTCCTATTCTCTGTAATCTCTATTGAGTTTTGGCATTAATAAGAAAGGATTTGGAGGCTACTTTGTGTGTTCATGTGATGTGTAGATGTTTGAGGCTTCAAGATCTAAAGATCTATTGAGGTAACTTGTATTTTTTCATAGGAATTTGTTCATTGTTGGAAATGAATTAACTCTGGAAGGAAATCTATATTTTAGTAGGGTAAGAAACAAAATCTAAAGTTTATTTCTCATTGTTGACTATAAGAAAATGCTTTGAATATTATGCATCTCTTGTTTGAATGTTTATATTTTTAGTCTTTTGTATGGTTTACATCGGTGCCATTTAATTCTCTTGTGTAAGTTTTTTGTAAAAAAAATTTGCAGGTTATTGGAGCTCAAAGATTAGGAAAGCATGTTAGTGTTTCTGATTCTTAATCCATTTCAAAGGAAGCTTAGTACCTCTTGTTCCCACTTTTAAGCAAGCTCCATCCACTTGATTGTTTCTTTCCCAAGCTTGGGATTCTCACCTTTTAGCTCAACTTTTTCTATTATTCTCTTGGTTACTAGTTCGATAGTGTTCTAGATCTATATTTGAAAGTTTAAATAGAAGTAGATATAGATTTGGTTTCTAATGTTAGCATGCTCTAATTTTTTTTATCTCATTTCTAGCATTAGCGGTTAATCTCTCTTTCTTTTTGCAATTTAAATTTGAAAATCTAATTAGCTTAAGTAAGTGAAGTTTTTCATAAGTGATTCAAAGTTAGATATAGCATTTAAATGCCTTTAATTTTTTTTTTCTATCTCTGAAGAGGGCAGCCAAATACCCTAGTGAGACAAGCTTTCTAGCTTGACTTGCTAGTTAATTTTTTGCATCTTTAACTAGCTTTTATAACTTAGTTTTTTTCTGACATGTTTTAGTAAGTCCCAAGGCACTCTCAAAGTGTTTTTTGGAATTTTTTGTTGATATTTTCTTTCTGGTTTTCAGGTTTTTGATGATTAATTAGAGAGTTACTCTCACGAATTTTCAACTTTTCAAGCTACCCAAAGTGTCCCAAAGTACCTCTTTTATTTCTATATCATTTACGTAAACTTGTAATCCTTTTTGCTCCTAATCTATAAAGGATAAAAGAAATCCATTCTAATCTATTGTAACAAGAAAAATAAAGCAAAGAAAGCAGTCTACCCTGCACCTGCACCCCATCCCCCCAGGGGGGATCCGCGTCGAATATTATTTTTTTGGTTTGAATTTTCAACTTAGATTTTCTTTTGCCGCAATTAATAAAATTAACCTTTGTTGGTTCCATTTCAATGATGGACCACAAGATCATTCAAGACTTAGTTTTATGCATTTTTTAACAATTTGCTTTCAAAGTTTAAGTAACATTTTCCTTGCTTTCCCAAAGTACGGTGCCACAAAAAGAGATTTCTTTAGTACTAGATTTCAATTGGAAAAGATATTCTTGGATTAGATTAATCAAGTATAAAATATTAAATTTGTTTAATAAAATTTACCAAGGCTCCTTCCCTGTATGCTCTTGACTGCTTCAACTTTATCTGACCAATTGGTCAACCAGAACGAGTGGAGTGACTAGTTTAATAGGACAATCCATTAAGGATTTTCCTGGAGAAATCAAGAGGTCATGGTTAGGAATTTCTTTAGATTCAGGAGGCTTCCCAAAGCAGACTAATGTCTCGCCTTGTTGCACAATTTGTATTGTTGTTTCCATGGTCATTTCCAAGGGATAATTTATTGGTGGTCCACACCACCAATAAACCCATTCCCATAAATCTACTCATTAATAATTAAAACTGAAAACAAAGACATCTGCAACACATTCCCAATAACAATGATTTTTCGAACGGGCGGAGCTAGGGTTTACGGTGATCTCTGAAGGAGGAAGGACTGATGGAGACCATGGTTGAAAATCTGGTGGGAGGTCTTCAATCCCCCCTGCAAATCCTCATGAGGATCTTCGGATCGGGGCGATCCCGATTTCGATGGAAGGAATGGGTGGAAAGGGAATGGGCTCCCATGATTCATTTTCATCAAGCTCTTCTGTGGGGAGGAAGCCAGGACAATGCATCCCTAAAGTGACCTCAATCCCTCTATGCAGATCAGATCTAGCAAGTTAAAGGAAAAGATCCAATACATGCAGGATCATGCGCTCATCAAAAAATTTGTGGGCATGCTTCCTTCAGAAAAATCCTTAGTTTGGTGGATAAATTAGACTTGGAAACCAAGAGGGAATTATGATCTCCAACTGGGTTCAAAGGTTTTTTTCACCATTTCCTTCCTAATTCTGGAGGACATAAATAGAGTTCTTGATGGGGGCCCTTATTTATTCTACTTTGCGGGTCTCTTTTTGAGACCATGGAAGGAGAATTTTTTCCTAGACAAAGAGGATATGAGGGTTGCCCTGGTATGGATACGACTTTACTCCATCCCTGGCGAATACTGGGACTCTAAATTCTGGAAGATATTGGGAAAAACCTAGAATCCTTTATCAAGATATCAGAGAAAACCAAGGATCAAAGGTACACTGCCTATGCCAGGATCCGTGTTTACATGGACCTATCTAAATAATTACCAGAAGCTATCAATATGTCATGGGAGGATGAAGACTGGGTTCAACCTCTAGATTATGAACAAATTCCGTTTAGATGCTGCAGGTGCCATGAACATGGTCATCTATTTAGAGATTGTCCTATGAATAGTACAAAACCCTCTCCTAAGAATGAAGAGGAAATTAAGGACCAAGGCTTCACTAAGGTTATCAACCGAAAAAGAGGAGGCAGGAAACAAGAAAACACAGAAAGCTCCAAAAATATTTTAACCTCCAATCAATTTGAAGCCTTAAGAGAACAATCAAAGGAGATTGTTTCAATTCCAACCGAGGAACAATGAGATCTGAGAAACCAATAAAAGGATATTGGAAACACAAAGGAAACACATATGCTGTGGAGGAAAACCCTAGCGACGACCCATAAGGGGAAACTAGAG
Source organism: Larix kaempferi (assembly GCA_027924585.1). Taxonomy (NCBI): domain Eukaryota; kingdom Viridiplantae; phylum Streptophyta; class Pinopsida; order Pinales; family Pinaceae; genus Larix; species Larix kaempferi. The sequence goes on from BSBM01001313.1 coordinate 1,888,468, forward strand.
AATACACTGAAGATATGGATATTGGTGATCTAGATCTTGATGGAATATAACAAGCTTGTGAAGATATAGAAAAAGGGTATGTCCCACATGAGCAAGTTGTCCTTCTTAAAGAGGCCATCATCAAAGCCATAGAATCCAATCGTCTTGGCATTAACCCTGGATCCCACAAAGACTACAAGAGGAAAAATTAAGAGAGCATTAGGAAACCAAGAAGGAAATCTAACTGGCAATGCATTGCTGCAGCAATATTAAAGTTGGTTGAATCAGGTCAGTACCCTACCATAAGGGCTTCTCTAGGGTTATAATTTTTTATTATTTTAATGAAGATTGTATCCTGGAATATAAGAGGTCTTAATAGCCCTCATAAAGCAAAGATCCTGCGAAAAAATATTAGGTTGACAAATCCGACCATTGTGTTTTTCCAAGAATCTAAGTGCTCGGCAAGCCAGCTTCAGGAAATTGGTAAAAAGAATTGGAAGGGAAATGAAGGAATGGGCATAGCTGCCAAAGGAATGGAAGGAGGGTTGGGAATCCTGTGGGATCCCAACAAAGTAATCCTATTAGTTTTTCAAGGGAATCATTGTTTCCTCTTAGCCAAATTCGGGGTTAATGGGATCCCAGTATCCGTCCTATTAACCAATGTCTATGGCCTCCATACTCCGCACGAGAAAATATCCTTCATTGAATCCTTAAGGAGATTGGGAGACGGGGTCGGGGATCAACACTGGATCTTGGGTGGATAATTTAACCTCATCACCTCCTTAGAGGAAAATATGGGCGAAAGACGGATACTGGAAGAGGAGTGTGGTCGCTTTAGGGATACCATTAAAGAACTTAAACTAGTTGATGTTATTCTGGGGGAAGATAGATTCACTGCATGGAACAATAAACACAAAGGAGACCGCCACATCCCCCCCGTCTGGATCACTTTCCTATTTCTGAGTTAGTTATGGAATTTGGAAGTGAAATTTCTACCTCTATTCTCCCGACGGCTGGCTCTGACCACTGGCCTGTGGAATTGTGGTGGAGTGCATTAAGTTCTCAATTAAAAAAACCCTTCCGATTTGAATAGTTTTGGTTAGGCCATCCAGAGTTCAAAGAGAAAGTGATGCAATGGTGGTCTGACCTAAGCACATGCGAGGGCTAAAGTATGTATAAGTTCCAACATAAATTAAAGAGTCTCAAAGAAAAAATAAAGAAATGGAACAAGGAGGAGTTTGGGAATATAATTGCGGACAAAAAAACCCTTGAAACTAGCTTGGAGGAAATTCAGAAAATGGGCATAAATGCAGGGTACACCACTGAACTTTAGAATGAGGAAGCTAGTGTTTATAACAAGCTACAGGAGGAAATTGCGTGGCATCAAAAAGCTAGAGTTAACTGGCTTCAAGATGGGGAGAGAAACACAAAATTATTACAAAGTTCGGTTATTCAAAACAAAATGAAAAATAGGATCCTCAAGATAAAAAACTTGGAGGGTGAAAGACTGGAAACAAGGGAGGAGATTGCAGGGGAACTTAGCAACTTTTTTCAAGATATCATGACTGAACCGAATCTAGACAGAAGCAGGGATATTGAAATGATAACTCAACATATCCCTGCTCTTGTCTCGCAAGATCAAAACGATCTTCTGATGAAGCCGATAACAATGCCCGAATTCGAAGAAGCGGTACATCAAATGGTGGATGGGAAAGCCCCAGGATTCGATGGTTTTACCACCAATTTATTTCACTATTTCTGGGACCTCATTAAGCTGGAAGTGTGGCAAATTGTGGAATCATCCAGACTATCCAAGAAAATACTTCCTTCTTTTAATGCAACCTTTTTAGCTCTTATCCCTAAGACTGAGGGAGCTGATTCCCAGGGAAAATTATGCCCCATATCCCTCTATAATGTTATTTATAAAATTGTTACCAAGGTTATAACCAATCGCCTTAAACCGGTTCTTCCTTCTCTTATATCCCCAGAGAAATCTGTGTTCGTGGAAGGAAGGCAAATCATGGATGGAATTATCCTTGTCCATGAAGTTTTACACTCCCTCAAAAAAGAGAAGATCCTAGGAATGATGATGAAACTCGACATTGCTAAAGCTTACAACAAATTAAAATGGTAATTAATGAAGGCCATGCTAAGTGAATTTTTCTTTTCGGATGATTGGATTAGCTGGATCATGAATCTAATCTCCTTTGCCTTCTTCTCCATTTTTCTTAATGGTGTTTCGATAGGATTACTAAAACCCTCAAGGGGTATTCGTCAAGGAGATCCTCTGTCCCCGTTCCTTTTCATTATTATGGCTGAGGGTTTATGAATAACAATCAAGGCCATGCAAGGAAACCATGATATGCAAGGGCTTCTCATACACCCAAGAGCGGAATGTCAAAGTCACCAACAGTTTGTGGATGATACTATGCTGATGGGTCACCCCTCAGTCCACGAGGCCAGAAAGATTCGACTCCGTTTAACTAAATTCGACAAAGCTTCATGCCTGGAAGTGAATGAACAAAAGTTCCAGGTATTCTTCTTCAACACCCCCAAGATCACTATACGTAACATGTGTCGAATCCTTGGCTTCCAAGAGAGATCCCTTCTGTCTAAATACCTTGGAGCCCCCTTGGTGGATTCTATGGCCCGTCAAGGGTCATGGAATGAACTCTTAGATAAAATGAGGAAAAAATTGTCGAACTGGACTCTCAGACCTCTCAATTTCACTAGCCTATTGGTTTTGGTTAAAGCGGTGATGCAAGCTATGCATATGTACCTGTTCTCTGCCATGGCGGCCCCAAATGCAGTTCTAAAAGAGATACGAAACATACAACGCAACTTACTGTGGAACAAGCTAGGGGAACATAGGAAATGGGAATTGGTAAAAGGGAAAATATTTTCTCTCCGAAGGAACAAGGGGATCTCAACCTCCGCGGCCCTGAAAAAGTGAATCATGTAATTGGGGCCAAGATATGGTGGCGTTGGGTTACCCATATCCAGGAACCCTGGGAAAAGATCTGTCACAGTAAATATGCTTAGGGGTGGGAGAAAGGTAACCTTATCCACTTTTCTGAGAATGTTCCAGGATCCCATATATGGAAAAACGTTGCCCAAGGTAGAATTCTTGTTCAGGATAATAGTTTCTGGGAAATTAGAAATGGACAAAGAGCTAAATCTTGAGAAGACTCTTGGAAACAATTACCTCCTCTAGAAGGAAATGTTGAAGTGCCCCAAATAATCCAGGAGTGTATCAACCACAATAGAATCCTGTTAAAGATATTTGGGAAGAAACCAACACATAACAGGAGTATAGGGTTTGGGATTCTCGTGAATGGTGGGAACAATTTGGCCTTGAAGAAGAAATAAACAAAATTGAAGAAACTTTAAACAACTGAAGAATTAGGGTTCACTTGGGGGAGGAAAAACTCTGGTGGGGATTTGAACCTAAGGGCATTTTCTCAATCAAAGAATCATACAACCTTTGGATAGGCTACAATAATCAGGGCCCGAACAAGAAATGGGGAAAATTATGGGATGCAAAATTATGGCCTAAAATATCAACTTTCATTTGGGTTGTAATGAAATGTCGAATCCTTAAAGGAGACAATATTCAAAAGAGAGGTTTGCATGGACCTTATCAGTGTTGCATGTGTAGTATGGTAGAAGAAACCTTGGACCACCTGTTTGACTTGTGACGTTTCTCTTCAAATTTGTGGGACCGTGGCACGATTGTCTTTAGAAGAACTGACAGGCACCGTGGCAATCCAGATCAGACCATATGTGAATGGACAAAAGACTCATTCTAGAATCCCGTTGTTAACCGCCTCTAGCAAATATTCCCGTATTTTGTGGTATGGGAAGTCTGGAGGGAGAGAAACTCTAAAACCTTCTGGGAAAAGGCGGATTCTATGGATATGGTATGGAATTCCATTAGAAGCAAGATGCTCGAAACTGTGAAGCTACAGTCTTAGGAAAATTCTGATTGGGAAGCCAATGCTGTGGAGACCATCATTCTGCAGGCCCGGGGAATATCTGGATCGATTCAGTGTTATGGAAAACAAAGAAGATCACTCATGACTAGCTCCAGCCCTAAGTCTTGGTCCCCCGCTCCGGATGGTTTTTTCAAAATGAATTTTGACGGAGCCTCAAAAGGAAATACGGGACCGACAGGTTTTGGCTGTGTGATTAGAAATCATGTGGGCGAGATGCTATGTTTCAAAATTGAATTCCTTGGAACTGAATCCAATAATGTTGCGGTATTAGAAGGATTGATCCAGGGTATACAGATGGCCGGTGCTCAAAAATGGACCCCACTCATGGTCGAAGGAGACACTAAGATCATCCTCCACATGGAAATGGAGATCCATCATAGAAAACCAAGCTCCAAGGTGGAGTCTTCATGGCGTTTCGAAGGGAGACTAGAAAATTTGGCGATGATTTTAAATCCTAGGATGGCCCTAACCTTCTCCCATGTTAAGCACAATGGTAATAAATTGGTGGACCTGTTGGAGAACCTAGGGAGTGAAAATCACATGTCCATTTATGCCAACTCATGGGAGAGCCTGCCCAATCCGGAAACCAGGGACAGGTGTAAGGACACTCTATCTCAAGACATCACACAACATCATGCTGAAAAGGAATCCCAAGGTCAGGATGAGCCTATCCCTGACATGTGATGTCTCATCTCTCTTTTCAATCCTTTGAAGCACGAGAGGGGATGCTCCTGGGAGGGACTCTTCATTTAATCCATATTATGTTTTCAGTCTTGTCTAGGTTGATGGTTATGGCTGCTTCCATGAATAATTAAAATGGGAGATCCAACTATTCGCCTGGAGGATATCTGCAAAGGACTGTGTGGTACGAGTCACCTTCAATGGAAGGTACGGTGTTAATTATTGTTTGGGATGGTAACTTCCCTTATAAGGACTGGAAAGGTGGTGACCATAGATGTATTCGCAAAATTTTTCTCTACATGCATTTTCCACGTGATATCCTATTCATGGAGAAAGGAAAAAACAAGGGAATTAGCATAATGGGTGACCATAGTCAAGAGGAAGGATGAAATACCACCTATGGTCTTTGCCAGCGGTGCAACAGAGATGAAATCCATGTGGAGGATAGTTGCATACTCTCCTGTTCTCATCATAAATCTTGGTGGGAATATAGGATTTTCGAACTGGATTTACCTTCGGTAGTATAGAAGGAAATTCAGGATGTGGAGCAGCAGCTCTAGAAAAAGCTTGATAAAGAGACCCTGTAGGAGGAATGCCGAAATATGGAGAACTCGGTCATGGACCCGGGGAACACTGCTATCCATCTCAGCCTGTATGAACAAATTGTTGCCCTTTACTGGTGGGGTATGCTATCCGGGACCGTATGTAAAAGAATGAAGATGGGAAGGCGAAGGATAAGGTAAAGAAGGTGCTTCAAGCAGAATACAAGGATTTGAACCGGAAGATGGATTTCCTGCTGCACGCCATGGGATTTTGTCTTCCTGATGCTCCAGCGCAGGTGCCGAATGATAACCCTCAGGGCCACCTAGTAGATCTGCCTTATATTTTACTGTAATGCTATTACCTAGTAGATCTGCCTTATATTTTACTGTAATGCTATTATATTGTGTTTGTTGTCTAGTTGTGGTGTCATTGGTTTCTACTACTGTGTCTTTTCCATTTAGGATTTGCTTGGGGGTTAATTTGTCATTTGATAGGTTGTTATGGGGGTTCTTAAGGATATTTTGGCTGATACCAACAACGTCTGTAAGTCTAGCTTTTAATATGGGTAAAACTGTCATACTATCTTTCCTTTTTGTCAGGCCCGAGAGCCCAATCATGCAAAATATTTACAGAGCTTCGACCTGTTTGTGCTCTAATGTAACCTCTCAATTTTATATATAATACAAAAATATTTCTTACTTAAAAAAAAACACATTCCCAACATAACAACAACAATTTATACTTCTTGGAATTGGTCAACCTTTTTTCAATCTTATTTGTTTTGAATCAATCTACAAATGTCTTGAATGTGTTTCTTTAAATGCAAATGTTGTTGATTTAATTAATTGCACATGTTCTTGATTCAATAATATTTTTCATCATTTTAAATCCTAGATTTAGCTTTTTCCTTATTGTAGTGTAAAAACCTTACTTTATATTTTATAGGGACCACCCCCCTTGGATTTGCTAGGAATATCCTATATGGAGGAGTCGAGTAATCACGTGACAACACTTGGATCTGATTTGACCCCAAGGTGTGTATTAGGCAGAAACACGTGGTATTATGTCCAAGCTCCACTTGACAGGAGAACTTATTTTCCTTCAGATCTAGTGATATCTCTCTTATATCCAGTCATGTGTTTTGATGTGCCTCTATCCACCATCCATGTATCAACACTAGTGGTAATGGATCCATCTAGAGATGAGACAAGATAATACTCCTTCCTTGTCTCTTGATTATTGGAAGAATGAATTCTTGTAGGTTCATCTTGTGTAGCAGAAGAAGCATGAAATATGCCCTTGAACTTTCATTTTTGCTTTGTACGACAGTTTGTTGCAAAGTGGCCCTTCTAATTGCAGTTGAAGAATTTGAATTTAGACTTATCAAATTTCTTGTTGTATTATTTTTCCTTTTGATGAAGAAACCTATTATGAGAAAATGATTTCTTTCCTCTCTTTGTCCTTTCCATAAGAGCAAGGTTCTCTTCTTTGGAGGAAGCATTTTTTCTTTGAATTCGCCCTTCTTTTGAAGGAAATCATGCCACAATATTTCAAAGTTTGGTTGCACTTCTTTACCATTAACAACAACCAATAATGTCTCCAATGAGGATGTAATACCATCGACAACAGTTTGAATAAGATCATCATCATTGACATCAACTCCAATTCTCATGAGTTTATCTTTTACTTGAGATATGTTTGTGAAGATGTCTGCAACTTGATCATCTGTAGGGCAAAAGAGCACTTCAAGAACACGATCATGAACAAGATTTCTGATGAAGTGCATATGTAGCTCAATGTGTTTGCTGCGTTGATGTAGAACTGGATCTTTGGCAAGCTTGATGGCACTTTGATTGTCGCACCAAAGTGGAGTAGGCTGCTGCTGCTCGAATCCAAACTCTGAAAGGATCCGTCGAAGCCATAAAGCTTTCTGACTGGCATTAACTGCTGCTCGATATTCTGCCTCTACTGAAGAAAGAGAAAGAGCTTGTTGTTTCTTACAAGCCCAAGTAATAGGTCCAGATCCCAGACTGAAAACATAACCTGCAATAGACTTTCGATCATCAGGATTGTCGACCCAATCTGAATTAGTGAAACCAACCAACAAAGGTTTCCCCCCTGTACTGTAATGAATCCCAAACTGAACTGTACCTCGAATATATCGAAGTATTCTTTTAGCTGCTTTCCAATGAATTTCATGAGGTGTCTGCATATAACGGGCAACACGACCAACGGTAAAGGAAAGGTCAGGATGGGAATGAGTCAAGTATAAGAGACTACCAACAAGCTGACGATACAAGGTGGCATCGACTTCAGGTGAAGTACAAGTGGCAGAAAGTTTGACTCCAGACTGGAAGGGAGAAGGGGCTAGTGTACAATCTTCCATGTGAAAGCGTCGAAGAAGGTCACACGCATACTTAGACTGAGAAAGAAAGATTCCTTCTTTGGTTTGCAGAACTTGGAGACCAAGAAAATAATGCAAATGTCCTAAGTCTGACATTTCAAAATTTTGTTTAAGACTGGATTTCACATGGGTTATAAGCTTAGGGTCACTACTAGTAAGAATAAGGTCATCAAAATATAGAACAAGTATGATGAGATGGTTTCCTACTTTCTTGGTATTGACATTGGGGTCAGAATGGCATCTCGAAAAATCAGTGTCAAGGAGAAAGTTATCCATTTTGGCATACCAAGCTCTAGGAGCTTGCTTAAGGCCATATAAGGATTTCTTAAGGCGGCAGACAAGGCTAGAGTTATCTTGAACATATCCAGGAGTTTGTTCCATGTAAATTTTCTCCTGTAAATCACCATGTAAGAAGGCAGACTTGACATCCATTTGATGGACTTCCCAGTTATGTAAGGCTGCAAGGGAAAGAACAAGGCAGATGGAGTTCATTTTTGCGACGGGAGCAAAGGTTTCATTGTAGTCAATCCCTTCAACTTGGGAAAAACCTTTGGCAACTAACCTTGCCTTAAGTCTTTCAACACTTCCATCTGATGCATACTTAGTTCTGTAGACCCATTTACATTTGACAAGTTTTCTTCCTTTTGGAAGAGGTACAAGATCCCAAGTATCGTTCGCCATTAAGGAATGATATTCTTCATCCATCGCTGCATCCCAATATGGATTCCTTGAAGCTTCTGCAAAAGTTTCTGGATCAAGATTCTCGGAAACTTGAGCCAAAAGAGAAGAGGCTCGCTGAAACTGAGAACATGTTCGACGTTGATCTCTAGGATCACCGGCAAGATCACCAGCTGCTTCACATGTTGAACGGACCCATCGAGGAAGCACTTGTGCTGGTGCAACTGGAGGAACATGAGCAGGTGAAGGTGGATTTTCATCCTCACTGTCATCATCAGAAACTGGAGTTGGAAACCTGTCAAGGAAGTTGGAAGAAGAAGAAGAAGGCACAAACGCCGAATCAGGCTTGCAGGCCAAAGATGGCACAATCGTCGAGTTAGGCTCGCAGGCCAAGAGATTTTCATCAAATTTAACATCTCTTCTAATGATTATATCATGAGAATGTGGTTGAAGAAGTCTATAACCTTTTACATCTTCAGAATATCCAACAAATATGCACTTTTCACTTTTAGGCTGCAATGCTTTCCGTTTTTCATCCGGAATGTGAGCCCATGCTTCACTACCAAACACACGGAAGTGACTTACATCAAGTTTAGTTTTACTCCATGCTTCTTTCGGTGTTATACTTTGTAATACTTTAGTGGGGGTGCGATTTACTATGTAATTTGCACAATTAATGGCTTCAGCCCAAAATTGAAGACTTAGTCCCTTAGATTGGATCATATAATTAGCCATTTCTTTTAAAGTGCGGTTCTTCCGATCAGCTACACCATTTTGTTGTGGTGTATATGGAACATTGTGCTGTTGTTGGATGCCTTGTTCAGTGCAGAAAGTAGTGAACTTTTTGTTAACATATTCTCCTCCATTGTCAGATCTTAACTTAATAATTTGATGACCAGATTGTTTTTCAACAAGGGCCTTGTAGGCCAAGAACATGTTAAATACTTCGCTCTTAAGTTTTAGGAAATAAACCCAAGTGCGTCTGGTGTAATCATCAATGAAAGTTAAGAAATATTTGAAACCAGAAAAGGAAGCAGATGGAAGAGGACCACACAAGTCACTATGCACAAGCTCCAAGGGAACTGAGGCATGCCAAGAGGCACGTTTGTCAAAACTGTCCCGATGATATTTTCTGAGTACACAACCGGAACAAACACCATCTCTGCAAGATACCATCGGAAGACCTGTCACCATATTTTCTTTACATAGTTGTTGCAATGAGCGATAATTTAAGTGACCAAATCGCTCATGCCAAAGTTTGCTCAAGTTATCACTATGAGCAACAAAAACTGAAGGGAAAGGTGATGACCCAAAGTTGTTAAACTTGTACAACCTAGTAATATCATCAACAATTCCGGTAGCTAGGACCTGTTGAGGATCTTTAAAATCCTTGATTACAACTTGGTGAGGTGTAAAGGTCACAGTTTTACCTTCATTAGAATGAGTGATCTGATAGACTGATAACAAATTGCAGGAAATTCTTGGAACACATAGTACATCACTAAAATGACCATTATCTACTGGAACTGTTCCAGCTTCTACAACACCTAGAGATCTATCATCACCAACAAATATTTGCTTGGTGTTACATTCATGCATAGTAGAAAAGATGGCTTGATCCTTAGCCATATGATAAGATGCTCTAGAATCAATGAGCCATTCATTTGAAGTAGAAGAAGAAGATGCATTATAAGAATAACCAGAAGCACAAAGTGCATGTCCATGAGAGGCGGATTCTGAAGACGAATCTAGGCTGATGTGGTGCTTCTTCATTGCTGCTTCCAAGGCTGCCATCTTCTTGAAACACTTAGATTCATCATGATTATCTTTTCCGCAATAGTTGCAATGACGCTCAGTCTTCTTGCCTTTTGGCTTGGATCCTTTGTCATTTTTTAAAGAAGGAGCTGACTGAGAGGGTTTTGGACCCTTGTTTGACTTATTATTGTGAAAATTTTGTTTCTTGGGAGGCTTGGACTTTTCTTTCTGTTGGGACAATAAGGCTTTCCCAGATGTATCTGCATTGTTGATTATTCCAAGATGAATGAGTTTATCTTGTTCCCTAATCAAGGAATCACAAAAGAATTCAAGACTAGGCTCTTGATAGCTAGCTGCATTCAAGGATGCTTTCATGGAGTAAAATGTAAATACAAAAACAGAATATGCAGGTCCAAGTTTGGAAAGAATATGATAAATGCATTATTTGTCTTCCCTCTCAATCTTACATTCTGCACATAAGAGTTTAAGAGTTTTGTACTTAGATAAATAATCTTGAATGCATGAAAAGTCACTTGGATTTAAAGAAATCAACTCATTTTCGAGTTGGTGACCTCGAATTTCATTGTGTTTACCAAACACAGATTCCAACTTGTCCCAAGCAGCATTAGGTTCATCAATTCCAGATATGTGGAATCGCAAATCAGTAGAGATTGACATCCCAATCAATCCACGAGCTTCATCACATATATTTGCCCATTTTATTTTCTTATCATCATCAGTGGGTTCTTTTTCTTTCTCTGTGGTAATTCTGAAAAGTCCCTTACTTCGTAGAACATCCTCCATACGAGATTTCCATGAGAAATAGTTGAAACTGTTAAGTAGAATATCACAAGGGGCGGCCATATTTATAAATTAATGGCTGTAAAAGTAGAAACCAATAGTCTGGATGTGAAGAGCTAAAAAAAATAGGTGGTTTCAAAAAAAAGGGCACTGCAAACTGACTCTGTATGATGAAGTTATGCTTGAACAAAGAAACTGTTGAAGATGTCCCCAATAGTGACGTGGCAGCTAGAGAATGTCCAACAAAAAAAAGAACCCCCCTCTTCCCAAGATGAACCTTTTGACAATCACTTTACAGGAAAGTTGCTTTAAGTGAACCACTTTTGTAAAATAAGTGATTTCACTTTTATAATGATATTACTTTTAAATAGTGCAACAATAAAAAAAAACTTAAGTGACTCACTTGTATTTTTTATTTTTATTATTTAAGTGAGATGCACTTTTACAATAAAGTAACTTGAAAATAGAATTGCATGCACTTTTAAAAGTAACTTCCTAAGATTTGAACTCAAGACCTATTAAAGAATAAAGCAACTTTGAACCAAGTGAGCTAGATTAAAAGGTATGTAAAATATGGGAATGAGGAAGGGGTTTTTTTTTTTACTCTTCTTGCTCGGTTTGTGTGCTTGCCTTTTTTTCTGCAAAACACACCACAAATCGAAACAAAAAAAACTCAAGGAGCAGACGTAGAAATGCGTCACTGTAACATTATACCTTCAGATCTGATGAAATATGCGTTTCTGGAGCAACCGGGAACCGTTTTCGATCAAATGAAAACTATTTCCCAATGGAAATGACACTCCAGACGCAATGGAACACCTCCCACAGCCCAAAAATGCACAGAAATACCAGAAGAGATTGACATACAATCAATCCATGAGCTTCATCACATATACTTTAGTTAATTATGTTCTTTCCTTTTGCACATCCTTTGCAAACACCTTCATGCTTTGTCTTTATTTTAGGAAGACCCTCTACAGCTTTGCTTGCAATTGGAAGTTCCCTATAGTGCATATGAGCAAGTCTTCTATGCCAAAGTTCACTTGGCTCCATGGAATCATGCACCATGGCATGTTCAGGTTGTCCCTTCAATTTATACAATCCTCCCTCTTGCTCTCCAATCACCACTGCATCATCTATGGTTTTTCCCTTTTGCCACATTAGAACTTGGCCATCCACAAATGCAACCCTCATACCTTTTGCATCCAATGTGAATATGGAGAGTAGGTTCTTCTTGAGCCCAAGTACATAAAGAACTTCTTTCATCTTCAAAGACTTTCTAGAATCTAGGTTGTAGGAGGCTTCCCCACTTCCTTTGATAGGGTATTGATAATCATCCCCAAGTTTCACCTTATGGGGTGATTCATGTTCAGATAGATTTACAAAATATTCTTTAAACCCAGTCATGTGTTTGGAAGCCCCACTGTCAATAATCCAATCATTACAACCATGAGAGATAGTACCTATGAGAGCAGAGATTAGAACATACTCTTCTTCGCTTGATGAGTCATCATCATCACTTTCAGATCTAGCCTTCTTCTTGGGAGGTTCATCATCCTCAGCATCATGAGCATGATATTTTCTTTTGTTGCCCTTTTTCTTGAAGTTGTTATTGTTGTCCTTCTTTTTCTTGGGAAATTCTGAGGAAAAGTGCCCTTTCTCATTACATGTGAAACATCTTAGATGTTTCCTATTTTTAGAGTGGTGAGAAGGTCTCTTGGAATGAGAATGCTCCCCCTTGAACTTGCTTTCCTTCTTGGTGTGAGCAGTGAGAGCTTGATCTTCATTTCTCATCTTTTCTTCTCGAGCCACAAGCCTTGCTTCTTCTTGAGAGCATTCCTCCCATAGTCTACTGAAAGAGATCAATTTCTTTCTTGCACAGATTCCATGAATAAAATAGTTCCATGACCTAGGTAGGCCATTCATAGTGGTCATAACAACTTCACCATTGTCTACTACTTCATCCACAGCTTCAAGTTATTCCTTGATCTGAGATACCTTGGAGAAGTAAGATTGAATGGTCTCTCCATTCAACAGCTTGACCCCTTTCAATTGATTCTGCAGAGTCATCTTCCGATTTATGTTATTCCCTTCAAATAGCTTGGTCAAAGAGTCAAACATCTCCTTGGGTGTCTTCAGAGATGACACATGTGCTATGAGATGTTCTTTGATAGAATCAACAATGATTCTCTTTGCTTGACCAAGTTCTTCTTATGCAATACCTTAGCCTCTTCATCCTCTGGGATAGGGATCTCAGAGCTGATGTAGGTGTCCAATTCATTTTCTTCCAGGATTAACCCAATCCTATACTTCCAGGCTCGGAAGTTATCAGCCCCTTCAAGCTTATCCTCAATCTTGGTGTGGTGAGACATCTTAAAGAGTACTTCAAATGGAAATAGAGAAGATTTAGGTCTTACCACTTGATTTGCTGAAAACTGGATCTCGTCCCGGATTAGGGTTTGTCAGAGAAACCCTAAAAATTCAAAATGTGAATTTCAATTTTCTGAAAGGATAGAAATATGCGCCTTGATGATCTGATCATCCTGGTATACTCAGAATTTGATTTCTGCAAAGTTTCACCCTTCATAAGTGCCTTTTAGTCTTCTCGGATTCACTAAGGAGGACCTTGAATTAGGGTTTGAGTTTCTCGAAGTTTTACCTAGCCAAAAATCTCGATCCAAATCTCTAAACTTCATTTTTTCCAAGGATCTTCCAGCTGTGTCTTCAGATTTCAGAAATTTCTATTTTTTAGGAAACCCTAATTTTTAGGGCCAAAATTGAAAGTGCTCAGAATTGAATTATGATTGGACATATAGATTCTTCTTGATGAGTAGAGTCAATATACCTTACTTCTTTTCCAAAATATATGGAGAGAAACCCAATAAACAAGAAACCCTGGCTTCTGTCACTGCACAATGTCTTCTTCTCAAGTTAGCTCTAACACCATGTTAATTTTTGAGTATTATTTCAAGATACTCTAGGATCTTTACTGAGAGAATAACATGTACAGTATATTAATGCATATCAATTATAGCAAGCATGTCAATCATCACAAGAAGCAAACATAAGAGATAATAGACACACAGAGTTTCCATGGGGAAAACCCTAAGGTGAAAAACCCCACAACTTCCTCAGAGATAGATAGAGCAATGATACAACCAAAGTACACAGAGATATACTCCTCCTAGCAGCTGATCCTCCTCCTCACATGTGCGCCACTTTTCGAGTGAAGGAAGAGTGCGTTCTGAAGTGATCAAAATAGAGATCGGGAGATCTCTATTTATACTTGTCCTGACTGCCCAATAAACTTATGGGGCCGACTTGTCTAGTGTAGCACAATAACCTCATGTTACATTAATCTGGGCTGACCCCTTACAAGGTGGTCTAATAACCCATCGACAAGTTAACACACTTGCGACACTTGTCAATACAAATGATGAGACTTCCGTATAAAGGAATAATACATCTCTATAGGAGTACAATAAATATATATATGAAATACATTCCGAAGTTACATATACATCAACATGTAATACCCCCATTTTTATCCCTAGAATGTATTGTCTTGATATGTAAATATTGTAAACATGCGATGTATACATCCTAATGTGGAGCTCAAGGATAAGGCCCCACTAGTGAATGTCCGACTTATAAAAGAAAGTATTTTATATTTTGTGGAGATGTGCTAGACAACCATGGAAAAATGTAAAAACAATGTAAATATTTACAATGCAAATAGAAATCCAAGAGTTGGATACAGAAGAAACTAAAATTAGGGGCTATGTTTATCCATACGGTCCAAGATAGCATACCCCACCAGTAAAGGGCGACAGTAAACATGGTGGGGTAAGCTATCCGGGACCGTATGGAAAAGAATGAAGATTTGAAGCTAAAGGATCAGGTGCAGAAGGTGCTTCAAGCATAATCCAAGGATCTGAACCGAAAAATGGAATTCCTACTGCACGCCATGGGCCTTCGTCTTCCTGAAGCTCCCGCGCTGGTGCCGACCAATAACCCTCAGGGCCACCTCCCGGATCTGCCTTATATTTTACTGTAATGCTATTATGTTGTGTTTGTTATCTAGTTGTGGTGTCGTTTGTTTCTACTACCATGTCTTGTCCATTTAGGATTTGCTTAGGGGTTAATTCGTCGTTTGATAGGTTGCTATGGGGGTTCTTAAGGATATTTTGGCTGATACCTACAACGTCTGTAAGTCTAGCTTTTAATATGGGAAGAACTGTCATACTATCTTTCCTTTTTGTCAGGCCTGAGAGCTCAGTCATGCATAACATTTACAGAGCTTCGGCTTGTTTGTGCTCTAATGTAACCTCTCATTTATATATATAAAAAAAAATTTCTACCTAAAAAAAAAACACATTCCCAACACAACAAAACTAATTTATACTTCTTGGAATTGGTCAACCTTTTTGAATCTTATTTGTTTTAAATCAATCTACAAATGCCTTGAATGTGTTTCTTTAAATGCAAATGTTGTTGATAAAATTAATTGCAGGTGTTCTTGATTCAATAATATTTTTCATCATTTTAAATCCTAGATTTAGCTTTTTCCTATTGTAGTGTAAAAGCCTTACTTTATATTTTATAGGGACCACCCCCCTTGGATTTTTTAGGAATATCCTATATGGAGGAGTCGAGTAATCAGGTGACAACACTTGGATCTGAATTGACCCCAAGGTGTGTATTAGGAAGAAACATGTGGTATTATGTCCAAGCTCCACCTGACAGGAGAACTTCTTTTCCTTTAGATTTGGTGATATCTCTCTTATATCCAGTCATGTGTTTTGATGCGCCACTATCCACCATCCATGTCTCAACACTAGTGGTAATGGATCCATCTAGAGATGAGACAAGATAATACTCCTTCATTGTCTCTTGATTATTGGAAGAATGATTTCTTGTAGGTTCATCTTGTGTAGCAGAAGAAGCATGAAATATGCCCTTGAACTTTTATTTTTGCTTTGTACGACAGTCTAATACAAAGTGGCCCTTCTCATTGCAGTTGAAGCATTTGAATTTAGACTTATCAAATTTCTTGTTGTATTATTTTTCCTTTTGATGAGGAAACTTATTATGAGAAAATGATTTCTTTCCTCTCTTTGTCCTTTCCATAAGAGCAAGGTTCTCTTCTTTGGAGGAAGCATTTTTTCTTTGAATTCGCCCTTCTTTTAAAGGAAATCATGCCACAATATTTCAAAGTTTGGTTGCACTTATTTACCATTAACAACAACCAATAATGTCTCCAATGAGGATGTAATACCATCGACAACAGTTTGAATAAGATCATCATCATCGACAGTAACTCCAATTCTCATGAGTTTATCTTTTACTTGAGATATGTTTGTGAAGAAGGAAGAAACAATTTCTTCCTTCTTAATATTCAGGTTACGAAGCTTTTTCTTTAGTGCTCTCTTCTTATTGGGAGCCTTCTTCTCATAAATATTTGCAAAGTCTTGAAACATTCCTTGCGGTCTTCAATGGAGTAATCACTGGCATCAAATTATCTTTCACAGAATCATAAATGATTCTCTTTTGTTTGGATTGATTCTTCTTGAAATTAGTGCACCCTACATTAGTAGTAGGATATTCAACAACACTAGATACGTAGCCATCCAGATCATGCTCTTCCAGGATATTCAGAATCATGGTCTTCCAAGTATTGAAGTTCCAAGTTCCTTCAAGTCCGTCTTCCGGTTTTACTGAGATTGAAGCCATTATTCTTCAAGTACCGTGCTCAACGTTTTCCACTCAAGATCAATGTAGGCTCAAGATTGACTACAAAAATTATTTCATTCACACTCTGATTTTTGATACCATGTTAAATTTTTTTATTTTAATGTGGAATTATAATAGAACTTGAAATCAATGAATAATCAAAAGCATAAGCATTCACATGAGACACAATATTTAACCTCGGGAAATCCTCTAGTACTTGAGGGAGAAAACCCTAACAAAATATTCCTTAGAATAATGATAGATAGTAGAGAATGCCTTTACAATGAGAATATTACATCAAGCACCCCTGGTGCATTATCATAGATAAATACCAAGCACCCCTGGTGCATTATCATAGATAAATACCAAGCAACCCTGGTGCAATCAAAGCAAGAGAGAAGAGAGAATAATAGAAGAACCCAACAACTGATTATGCACTAATACCAATTCACAGTTTTGGTCACATGCACACTTCCTTCAAGAGAGATTCTCTCTTCACCTTGATCTCATCAAATCCTGTACTACAAGTGTATCATACATCTAATTTTTGGATTGATTTATAGACTTTTGTATTCAAGATGAAATCGCCTTCCAGTTGGATGCTAGATCACTTAGTTAGGTTACTAACTCAAGCGTCGTAACTTAAGTGTCATATTTTAGTTTAACTCGAGTGTTGTCATGCAAATACATAGTTAAATCAAGTGATTTCATGCAAACACTTATTTAACTAGATGTTCTTTGTTGTCACTTAGTTAACTCTTTTAACTGAATTATTTCTTGTTAACATCACTGAAGTAAACAATTCGAGTTCTCTCTTAATTAACTGAAGTATTTCTTGTTAACATCACTGAAGTAAACAATTTGAGTTCTCTCTTAATTAACTGAAGTATTTCTTGATCACTGAAGTGAAAAATTCGGTTTCTCTCTTATCTTAACATATCTTATCTTTATCTCTTGTCTTATCCTCATGATCCATTTGTTCCATCTTTAATTTATTTATCATATCAAATATACTAAGGAGTTTTTTCCAATGATGTGATCATCTTGTTCTACTATCGTTCCAAGAGGTCATATGCTAAATCAATTCACTCTAGAGGTGGCTAGTATTTAGAGGGGACTTAATAAATCAACCATGGTTAGTAGTACATCACACACCATTCATGCTTTGACATGCAAAGCATTGCCTCAAGACATGAGGCACCACCTCAACACATGAGGATCTGTCTTGAAACGCAAGAAATTAGCCTTGACAAGCAAGAATGTACACCATCATCACTTTAACATACAAAGCACTTACCTCAACACATGAGGTTTAACCTTTACACATAAGGCTTAGTCATTCTTGAGTCCAACTCAAGAATCTACTCCAAGTTTCCTGAGTCCAACTCAGGATCCCTAAGGCACTACCTTGACACATAAGGCTCAATCCTGGTGCACAAGATTGACTTGGACAATGAATCATGATGTTGTAACTTTATCAAGGACTACCACCAAAAAGGGACATTGATTTTACAATCAATATTGTTTAGGGGAACGCCCCAGTTGCCAAAGATCTTTCTAGAATGAGAACACTGGAATTGTTAGAGTTAAAGATGCAACTACAAGAATTAATGGACAAGTAGTATATCATACCATGTGTGTATCCTTGGGGATCACTGGTGCTATTTGTCAAGAAGAAAATTGGGATGTTAAGGCTATGTATCGATTACATGTAGCTAAATAAAGTGACAAGCAAGAATAAGTACTGATTGCCCATAATTGATGATTTGTTTGATCAAATGAAGGAATCCAAAGTGTTTTCAAAGATTGAATCAAGATTTCATTAGCATCAAGTGAGAATAAAAGAAGAAGACATTCACAAGGAAACTTTTCAGACAAGATATGCCCATTATGAGTTCACAATGATTCCATTTGGTCTAACCAACGCACCTGCTACCTTCATGTGTCTCATGAATAGTGTTTTCATCAAGTATTTGGATAAGTTTGTGTTAGTGTTCTTGGATGACATTCTTGTTTACTCAAAGAATGAAGAAGAACACAAGGAACATTTAAGAATGGTATTGCAAGTTCTTAGAGAGCACAAATTGTATGCAAAGCTAAGAAGGTGCGACTTCTACCAAATAAAGGTACAGCATTTGAGCCATGTTATTTTAGAAGAAGGAATTGCAGTGGACTTGGAAAATATTGAAGCCATAATGGATTGGTCTACTGCAAATAATGTCACATATGTTAGATCTTTTATGGGTCTCATGAATAGTGTTTTTAGCAAGAAGGTTCATGAATTTCAAGTATTTAGTTTGAAATGAATTCTTGATAAGGTTCATGATATTTTGTTGATGACACTATTCAAGTAATTAATTTGATGAATTTCATCCATTACCACCTTAATCCTTAATGAAGGTTCATTGAGGGATTCTCCAAGATCACTCATCCATTTATATCGCTAGAAAGAAAGAATGTAAAGTTTGTATGGTCTTAAAAATGCAAAGAATGCTTTTAGAGATTGAATAAGTTACTAACTAGTGCCCCTACTTTGAAGAGTAAAGATCCAAAGACGGATTTTGTAGTATGCACTGATGCTTGCATTGAAGGACTAGTTAGATTGCTTATGCAATAAGGCTTTGTGATTTGCTCAGTCCAAAAAATAGAAAGAGCATGGAAATAATTATGCAACTCACAATTTAGAGCTAGCATCCATACTATACACCCTCAATATGTGGAGGAATTATTTTCTAGGTATAATATTTGAGCTTAGAACAAATCACTTGAGCTTAAAGTATTTGTTTGATCAACCAAGCGTAAATGTTAGGAAAGCTAGATGGTTGGAATTTTTGTGTGAGTTTGATTTTGAAATCAAACATGTAAAAGGAAAAGAGACCAAGGTTGCATATGCCTTTAGCATAAAATTTCATGTAGCAGCCTTAAGTATGTGCAGATCATATTTAAGAACAAGATTTCTCATAGCCTGAAATAAAGATGAGACTTACCTTCAAGTGAAAGAGAAATTGTAGCAGGGTAAATTAGATAAAAAGTGTGAAGGATATCATCTTGAAGAAGATGACCTCCTTGTTTATAAAGGTATATTGTATATTCTCAACTGTGTAGATTTGAAGAAGGTGGTAATGGATGAAATTCATCAAATTCCATACTCTAGACATCCAAGATATCAAAAGACAATAAAAACAGTAAGGAAACACTAATTTTGGCTTGGGATAAAATGATATAAAAGAATACATTTACTGGTGCAAAAGTGCCAACAATTCAAGGCAGAGAATCAACATCTAGCAGGACTGTTGCAGCCTTCCCATTCTAGAATGGAAGTGGGAAGTAACTTCTATGGATTTATAATATGTTTTCCTATGACAATAAGGAAACGTGATTCAATCATGGTTGTGGTGTACAAGCTATAAAAGGAAATTCATTTTATTCCAGTAAAGTCTACTCATAAAACAAATGACAAAGCGAATGTCTTCATGAAGTAGGTATTCAGATTGCATCGGTTACCCAAAGCAATAGTCTTAGATTGAGATGAAAAGTTCACATCCATTTTTTGGAAAGGGTTATTTCATGAATTGGGAACTCAATTGAATTTTATTACATCGTATCATCCTCAAACAGATGGCCAAAATGAGAGGGAAAATCAAGTTCTTGAGGATATGTTGAGGATGTATGTGATGGATAAGCCATCCAAGTGGGAGGATTACCTACTCTTGGTAGAATTTGCATACAATAATTGACATCAAGCATCATTGGGAATGAGTCCATTTGAGCCATTGCATGGCAAATGATGTATAAATTTAGTGAGTTGGGATAGTCCGGTAAACATGATAGTGCTTGGGCTAGAAATGCTCAAGGAAATGGAACATGAAACTGTTAATATCATGAAGAATTTATAGGTATCCCAAGATAGGTAGAAAGTTACGTAGATTTGAAAAGAATGCACAATGAATTTAAAGTCAGGGATCATGTTTATTTGAGATTAAATCCAAGGAAAAGTTTCCTAAAGTTGGGAATTGTGCCAAGATGGAACAAATATATTGTGGGCCATTTGAATTCTTTGATAGGATAGGGCCAGTTGCATATAGGATTTCATTACCTACTAACATGAGAGATCATAGATTTTTTCATGTTTCTTTGCTTAAGAAGTATGTACATGATCCTAATCATGTAATTGATTGGAATGCAATTTAGGTGGAACCTGAGAAAGAACTCCAAGTGGAACCTATGCACATATTCGACAAGAAGGTAACATTTCTCCGAAACCGATCCATCAGACAAGTAAAGGTACAATGTAAGCACCTTGGTCCCGATGATGCTACATGGGAATTGGAGGATTCCATGAGAGAGGCATACCCATTTTTGTTTAGTTTCGAGATAAATGAGGGTAGTGTTGTTCTAAGGTAGAGGGGGATGTAATACACCCATTTTGATCCCTAGAATGTATTGTCTTGATATGTAAATATTGTAAACATGCGTTGTATACATCGTAGTGTGGAGCTCAAGGTCGAGGCCCCACTAGTGAATATCCGACTTATAAAGGAAAGTATTTTATATTTTGTGGAGATGTGCTATCCAGCCATGGAAAAATGTAAAAACAATGTAAATATTTATAATGCAAATAGAAGTCCAAGAGTTGGATATAGAAGAAACTAAAATTAGGTGCTATGTTTATCCATACGGTCCCGGATAGCATACCCCACCAGTAAAGGGCGACAGTAAACATGGTGGGGTATGCTATTCAGGACCGTATGGAAAATAATGAAGATGGGGAGTTGAACGTTCAGGTGCAGAAGGTGCTTCAAGCATAATCCAAGGATATGAACCAGAAGATGGACTTCCTGCTGCACGCCATGGGCCTTCGTCTTCCTGAAGCTCCTGCCCCGTCGCCGACCGATAACCCTTAGGGACACCTCTCCAATTTGCCTTATATTTTATTGTAATGCTATTATGTTGTGTTTGTTGTCTAGTTGTGGTGTTGTTGGTTTCTACTACTGTGTCTTGTCAATTTAGGATTTGCTTAGGGGTTAATTCATCGTTTGATAGGTTTTTATGGGGGTTCTTAAGGATATTTTGGCTGATACCTACAATGTTTGTAAGTCTAGATTTTAATATGGGAAGAACTGTCATACTAGCTTTCCTTTTTATTAGGCTTGAGAGCCCTATCATGCAGAATATTTACAGAGCTTCGGCTTGTGTGTGCTCTAATGTAGCCTCTCATTTTTATATATAATACAAAAATATTTCTTACTTAAAAAATACACATTCCCAACACAACAACAACAATTTATACTTCTTCAAATTGGTCAACCTTTTTTCAATCTTATTTGTTTTAAATCAATATACAAATGCCTTGAATGTGTTTCTTTAAATGCAAATGTTGTTGATTTAATTAATTGCATATGTTCTTGATTCAATAATATTTTTCATCATTTTAAATCCTAGATTTAGCTTTTTCCTTATTGTAGTGTAAAAGCCTTACTTTATATTTTATAGGGACCACCCCCCTTGGATTTGCCAGGAATATCCTATATGGAGGAGTCGAGTAATTAGGTGACAACACTTGGATCTAACTTGACCCCAAGGTGTGTATTAGGCAGAAACACGTGGTATTATGTCCAAGCTCCAACTGATAGGAGAACTTCTTTTCCTTCAGATCTGGTGATATCTCTCTTATATCCAGTCATGTGTTTTGATGCGCCACTATCCACCATCCATGTCTCAACACTAGTGGTAATGGATCCATCTTGAGATGAGACAAGATAATACTCCTTCCTTGTCTCTTGATTATTGGAAGAATGATTTCTTGTAGGTTCATTTTGTGTAGCAGAAGAAGCATGAAATATGCCCTTGAAATTTCATTTTTTCTTTGTACGACAGTCTGTTGCAAAGTGGCCCTTCTTATTGCAGTAGAAGCATTTGAATTTAGAATTATCAAATTTCTTGTTGTATTATTTTTCCTTTTGATGAGGAAACTTATTATGAGAAAATGATTTCTTTTCTCTCTTTGTCCTTTCCATAAGAGCAAGGTTCTCTTTTTTGGAGGAAGCATTTTTTCTTTGAATTTGACCTTCTTTTGAAGGAAATCATGCCACAATATTTCAAAGTTTGGTTTCACTTCTTTACCATTAACAACAACCAATAATGTCTCCCATGAGGATGGAATACCATCGACAACAGTTTGAATAAGATCATCATCATCGACATCAACTATAATGCTCATGAGTTGATCTCTTACTTGAGATATGTTTGTGAAGAAGGAAGAAACAATTTCTTCCTTATCCATATTCAGGTTACGAAGCTTTTTCTTTAGTGGTCTCTTTTGATTGGGAGCCTTCTTCTCGTAAATATTTGCAAAGTATCAAAACATTCCTTGCGGTCTTCAATGGAGTAATCACTGGCATCAAATTGTCTTTCACAGAATCATAAATGATTCCCTTTGCTTTGGATTGATTATTCTTGAAATTAGTGCACCCTGCATTAGTAGTAGGATCTTCAACAACACTAGATACGTAGCCATCCAAATCATGCTCTTCCAGGATATTCAGAATCCTGGCCTTCCAAGTATTGAAGTTCCAAGTTCCTTCAAGCCGGTCTTCCGGTCTTACTGAGATTGAATCCATTATTCTTCAAGTACTGTGCTCAACTTTTTCCACTCAAGATCAATGTAGGCTCAATATTGACTACAAAAATTATCTCATTCACACTCTGAGTTCTGATACCATGTTAAATTTTTAATCTTAATGTGAATTATAACAGAAATTGAAATCAATGAATAATCAAAAGCATACACATTCGCATGAGACACAATATTTAACCTTGGGAAATCCTCTAGTACTTGAGAGAGAAAACCCTAACAAAATATTCCTTAGAATATAGTAGAGAATGCCTTTACAATGAGAATATTACATCAAGCACCCCTTGTGCATTATCATAGATAAATACCAAGAACCCCTGGTGAAATCACAAAGCAAGAGAAAGAATAATAGAAGAACCCGACAATTGATTATGCACTAACACCAATTCACAGTTTTGGTCCAATTCACACTTCCTTCAAGAGAGATTCTCTCTTCACCTTGATCTCATCAAATCCTGTATTACAAGTGTATCATACATCTAATTCTTGGATTAATTTATAGCCTTCTGAATTCAAGATGAAGTCGCCTTCCAGTTGGATGCTAGATCACTTAGTTAGGTTACTAACTCAAGCGTTGTAACTTAAGCACGTCATAAATCAAGTTTCATCTTTTAGTTTAACTGAAGTGTCGTGATGCAAATACTTAGTTAAATCAAGTTTTATCATGCAAACACTTAGTTAACCAGATGTTCTTTGTTATCACTTAGTTAATTCTTTTAAATGAAGTCTTTCTTGTTAACATCACTGAAGTAAACAATTCGAGTTCTCTCTTAATTGACTGAACTATTTGTTGTTAACATCACTGAAGTAAACAATTTCAGTTCTCTCTTAATTAACTGAAGTATTTTTTTGTCACTGAAGTGAACAATTCGATTTCTCTCTTATCTTAACATATGTTATCTTTACCTCTTGTCTTATCTGCATGATCCATTTGTGCCATCTTTACTTTATTTATCATATCAAATATACTAACGAGGTTTTTCCAATGATGTGATCATCTTGTTCTACTATCGTTCCAAGTGGTCATATGCTAAATCAATTCACTCTGGAGTTGGCTAGTCTCTAGAGGAGACTTAATAGCTCAACCATGGTTAGTAGTACATCACATGCCGTTTCGTGATTTGACATGCAAAGCATTACCTCAACACATGAGGCACCACCTCAACACATGATGATATATCTTGAAACACAAGAACTTATCCTTAACAAGCAAGACTGTACAACATCATCACTTTAACATACAAAGCACTTACCTCAACACATGAGGTTTAACCTTTACACACAAGGCTTAGTCATTCTTGAGTCCAACTCAAGAATCTACTCCAAGTTTCCTGAGTCCAACTTAGGATCCCTAAGGTAGTACCTCAACACACAAGGCTCAATCCTGGTGCACAAGATTGACTTGGAGAATGACTCATGATGTTGTAACTTTAACAGGGACTACTACCAAAAAGGGACATTTATTTTACAATCAATATTATTGAGGGGGAATCCCCAATTTCCAAAGATCCTTATAGAATGAGCACACCGGAATTGGTACAGTTAAATATGAAACTAAAAGAATTAATGGACAAGTAGTATATCATACCAAGTGTGTATCCTTGGGGATCCCCAGTTCTATTTGTCAAGAAGAAAGTTGGGACTTTAAGGCTATGTATTGATTATATGTACCTAAATAAAGTGACAATCAAGAATAAGTACCCATTGCCCATAATTGATGATTTGTTTGATCAAATGAAGGAAGCCAAAGTGTTTTCAAAGATTGACTCAAGATTTCATTATCATCAAGTGAGAATAAAAGAAGACATTCACAAGGAAACTTTTCAGACAAGATATTCCCATTATGAGTTCACATTGATGCCATTTGGTCTCACCAATGCACTTGCTACCATCATGTGTCTCATGAAAAGTGTTTTCATCAAGTATTTGGATATGTTTGTGTTATTGTTCTTGGATGACATTCTTGTTTACTCAAAGAATGAAGAAGAACACAAGGAACATTTAAGAATGGTATTGCAAGTTCTTAGAGAGCACAAATTGTGTGCAAAGCTAAAAAAGTGTGACTTATACCAAAGAAGGGTACACCATTTGAGTCATGTTATTTTAGAAGAAGGAATTTCAATGGACCTGGAAAATATTGAATTCGTAATGGATTGAACTACTCCAAAGAATGTCACATATGTTAGATCTTTTATGGGTCTCATGAATAGTGTTTTTAGCAAGAAGGTTCATGAATTTCAAGTATTTATTTGAAATGAATTCTTGATAAGGTTCATGATCCTTTGATGATGACACTATTCAAGTATTTAATTTGATGAATTTCATCCATTACCACCTTAATCCTTGATGAAGGTTCATTGAGGGATTATCCAAGATCGCTCATCCATTTACATCGTTACAGAGAAAGAATGTAAAGTTTGTATGGCCTAAAAAATGTGAAGAAATTTTTTAGAGATTGAATTAGTTACTAACTAGTGCCCCTATTTTGAATATTACAGATCCAAAGAAGGATTTTGTAGTATGCACTGATGCTTGCATTGAAGGACTAGTTAGATTTTTTATGCAATAAGGCTTTGTGATTTTCTATGAGTCCAAAAAATTGAAAGATCATGGAAATAATTATGCAACTCACGATTTAGAGCTAGCATCCATAGTATACACCATCAAGATGTGGAGGCATTATTTGCTAGGTATAATATTTGAGCTTAGAACAAATCACATGAGCTTAAAGTATTTGTCTGATCAACCAAGATTAAATGTTAGGCAAGCTAGATGGATGGAATTTTTGTGTGAGTTTGATTTTGAATTCAAACATGTAAAAGGAAAAGAGTCCAAGGTTGCATATGCCTTTAGAAAAAAATTTCATGTAGCATCCTTAAGTATGTGCAGATCATATTTAAGAACACGAGTTATCATAGCCCAAAATAAATATGAGACTTACCTTCAAGTGAAAGAGAAATTGTAGGAGCGTGAAGGATATCATATTGGAGAAGATGATCTCGTTGTTTATAAAGGTATATTGTATATTCCGAATTGTGTATATTTTAAGAAGGTGGTAATGGATGAAATTCATCAAATGCCATACTCTAGACATCCAGGATATTAAAAGACAATAACATTAGTACGGAAACAATAATTTTGGCATGGGATAAAATGATATAGAAGAATACATTTCCTGGTGCAAAAGTGCCAACAATTCAAGGTAGAGCATCAACATCTAGCAGGTCTATTGCATCCTTTCCCATTACAGAATGGAAGTGGGAAGTAATTTCCATGGATTTTATAATATGTTTGCCTATGAAAATAAGGAAACATGATTCAATAATGGTTGTGGTGTACAAGCTATCAAAGGAAACTCATTTTATTCCAGCCAAGTCCACTCATAAAACAATTGACAAAGCGAATGTCTTCATGAAGTAGGTATTCATATTGCATGGGTTACCCAAAGCAATAGTATTAGATCTAGATGCAAAGTTCACATCCAATTTTTGGAAAGGGTTATTTTAGGAATTGAGAACTCAACTGAATTTTATTACAACATATCATCCTCAAACAGATGGCCAAACCGAGAGGGTGAATCAAGTTCTTGAGGATATGTTAAGGATGTATGTGATGGATAATCCATCCAAGTGGGAGGATTACCTACTCTTGGTAGAATTTGCATACAATAATGGACATCAAGCATCATTGGGAATGATTCCATTTGAGTCATTGCATGGAAAAGGATGTAGAAATTCAGTGAGTTGGGATAGTTCGATAAACATGATAGTGATTGGGCTAGAAATGCTCAAGGAAATGGAACATGAAACTGTTAAGATCATGAAGAATTTAAAGGTATCCCAATATAGGAAGAAAAGTTACGTAGATTCGAAAAGAATGAAAAATGAATTTGAAGTCGGGGATCATGTTTATTTGAGAGTAAATCCAAGAAAAAGTTCCCTAAAGTTGGGAAATTGTGCCAAGATGGAACATATATATTGTGGGCAATTTGAAGTCTTTGATAGGATAGGGCCAGTTTTATATAGGATTGCATTACCTACTAACATGAGAGATCATAATTTTTTTCATGTTTCTTTGCTTAAGAAGTATGTACGTGATCCTAATAATGTAATTGATTGGAATGTGATTTAGGTGGAACCCAAGAAGAGTTCCAAGTGGAACCTATGCACATCTTCGACAAGAAGGTAACATTGCTCCGAAACTGAGCCATCATATAGGTAAAGGTGCAATGGAAGCACCTTGGTCCTAATGAGGCTACATGGGAGTTGGAGGATGCCATGAGAGAGGCATACCCATTTTTGTTTAGTTTTTAGAAAAATGAGGACGGTGTTGTTATAAGGAAGAGGGGAATGTAATACCCCCAGTTTGATCCCTATAATGTATTGTCTTGATATTTAAATATTGTAAACATGCGATGTATAAATCCTAGTTTGGAGCTCAAGGCCAAGGTCCCACTAGTGAATGTTAACCTTATAAAGGAAAGTATTTTATATTTTGTGGACATGTGCTAGTTAGCCATGGAAAAATGTAAAAACATTGTAAATATTTATAATGCAAATAGAAGTCTAAGAGTTGGCTATGGAAGAAACTAAAATCAGGGGCTATGTTTATCCACTAGGGAGAGGAGATGGGTGTGTGGGATTAAATCCTCTAATTCCAAGTGTCATATTGAGAACTCATGCGCCATCAAATGGTAACCAACCACCCAAGTGGACCTCCTTGTTGATGTTTAATTCTGGTGTAAGAAAACTGCTAAGAAAAACTCATGAATTTAATGGAGAATGGCATGAATCCAAAAATTCATATGGTATAGTATGGGATTAGTTTTATATACCTAGAAGTCATTCTAGTTCATGGGGATTCATTTCCCTTCATTCACATTCCATGTTTGGGAAATAGAACTCAAAATGTTACAGCAATCTATGCTTTCCTAGCAATGAAAAGAAAAAAAATCATAACCAGAGGAAAAACCATGTTTCTGAGTGTCAAGAATACCCAAAAATTCAAGTGGGTTGTGAAATCCAATGGGGGATCCCTAGATATCAACCCTGGGGATAATTTGAGAGTGTTAAAGGCCCAAAAATCCATGGGAAAACCCAGATGTGAGAGCTTGGAAATTTAATTTCGTGGCTGAAATTTGTGTGGCCAAAAATTAAAAAAAATTCAAGAGATAATTGAAGTTAGAGAGAGATACCAGAATTTTGAATCGATTATTAAATCCAGTGAAGGAAAGAAATATCCAAAGGTTCAATAGATTATACCTTTATATTCCCACCCTAAATAGCACTAGAGGGAAGGAAGCACCTAAGGGAATGTGTAGCAGAGAAGGGGACCTTCCTTGTGTTGGTTGTGGTAGGTAATGTGTGTTCCAAGGTTGGATGGAACCAATTTATATGCTTGTAGCTATGTGGTTGAGCTCACTAGTTTAGAATTCTCCTTCTTTGTCTCTCTACATGCTTGATAAAACCATTTGTGTGCTGGCTTAGTATATGGATGTGAGTGATCCTGTATAGTTCCTCCTCAGTGGATACATAGCCTAACTCAGGGGTGGCCTCTCAACAGAGAGATAAAGTGCTAGATAGAGTGCCTATTGTTGGGTGGAAAGTTGCTCTTCCATAACCAGTTGTTTGGGAAAATCCATTAAAACAATAATGATTTACTGTTGGGTGAAAACGCGAAGCTGGGAAACACTTTTATGACAATGGGTTTTTTCGTTGATACATGTTGGGACAACCAGTATTTATAGGAAAAATATATTTAAAAATTGTATAAACTGCATCTATTCCTATACTTGACTCTCTAAAAATATTTTAGTCAAAACTTATTGCTAACTATCAAAGTGTTGACGTCAACATGAAAACGAAATTTTCAAAAAATAGGAAAAATTGTTACCCAACTTCATGTTTTCACCCTGTTGTATTTGAATGTGCAATAATTTTACATTATGACTGTGATGAATATGATGTATATGCATGATGTTTGTTTGTTTAGAGTTATTTATGTTGTGTTTATATTTATGCATCTACACACACATTTAAATGTTTGTGAATTTCGTATTATGCCCATAAAAAAAATCTTGAACCCCATAACTCATAATTCTCCTTTCCGTCGATCAAATTGATGGATGGGGACATGCCATCAATGACAACCCTAGGATGTATTTAGCACTTTTGCTAGTTTTTCAAGTTTTAGAAAGAATAATAGTCTACGTTTAGTGGTATAAGGTTGCATACAAACCCCACTCAAACCATATCCATATTGTGGACCTTGCCTTAAGTATCAGAGTCATTGATTTCATTTTCTTCTCTTACTTGGCAACACATATATTAATGAATGAAAATTTTAAGGATTTAATCCAAAAGCCAAATTGCAAGAATTTGATCTAGGATAACTTGCATGCATACATGAATATGCTATCAATAATATTAGACAGACCATGATAGTTACAAATCAATCCACTCTCTAACAATAAATCATTCATGATTTCCAGTTGTAGGCTATCACAAGATATATTTTTAGCTTGAAGCTAACCTTCAACTCTGCCCAATTGCAAAGGATATTTCATTTTTCATTTCAAAATATTATAATATTTTGCAAGGACAACTAGATTCCCATACAATCATGCATCTAGAGTACACAAACACAAAAAATATACATCTTTGACATTCAACATGCCATATAATCATCTAGGTTTCCTTATGAATGCAACACCCTAGTTCATCAAGACTAGAATCTAGGATAACTTGCATGCATACATGAATATGCTATCAATAATATTATTCCAATCATGATAATTACAAATCAATCCACTCTCTAACTATTAATCATGCATGATTTCCAGTTTTAGGCTATGACCATATATATTTTTAGCTTGATGCTGATCTTCAACTCTGCCCAATTACAAATGATATTTCATTTTTCATTTCAAAAGATTATAATATTTTGCAAGGAAAATTAGCTTTCCATACAATCATGCATCTAGAGTACAAAAACACAAAAAGAATATATCTTTGACATTCAACATTCCATATAATCATCTAGGTTTCCTTATGAATGCAACACCTTAGTTCATCAGAGTGGAATCTAGGATAACTTGCATGAATACATGGATATGCTATCAATAATATTATACCGATCATGATAATTACAAATCAATCCACTCTCTAACTATATATCATTCATGATTTCTAGTTTTAGGTTATCACAAGATATATTTTTAGCTTGAAGCTAAGCTTCAACTCTGCCCAATTGCAAAGGATATTTCATTTTTCATTTGAAAAGATTATAATATTTTGCAAGGACAATTGGATTCTCATACGATCAAGCATCTAGAGTACAAAAAAAATAAAAAATCTTTGACATTCAACATGCCATATAATCATCTAGGTTTCCTTATGAATACAACACCCTAGTTCATCAAGAGTGGAATCTAGGATAACTTGCATGTATACATGAATATGCTATTAATATATTATACCGCTCATGATAATTACAAATCAATCCACTATCTAACTATAAATAATTCATGATTTCCAGTTTTAGGCTATCACAAGATATATTTTGTTATCTTGAAGTTAAGCTTCAAATCTTCCCAATTGCAAAGGATATTTCATTTTTCATTTCAAAATATTATAATATTTTGCAAGGACAATTGGATTCCCATACAATCATGCATCTAGAGTACAAAAACACACAAAAAAAATATCTTTGACATTCAACATGCCATATAATCATCTATGTTTCCTTATGAATGCAACACCCTAGTTCATCAAGAGTGGAATCTAGGATAACTTGCATGCATACATGAATATGCTATCAATAATAGTATATCGATCATGATAATTACAAATCAATCCAATTTATAACTATAAATTATTGATGATTTCTAGTTTTAGGCTATCACAAGATATATTTTTAGCTTGAAGTTAAGCTTCAACTCTGACCAATTGCAAATGATATTTCATTTTTCATTTCAAAATATTATAATATTTTGCAAGGAAAACTGGCTTCCCATACAATCATGCATCTAGAGTACAAAAAAAACACAATAAATATTTGGAATTCAACATGCCATATAATCATCTAGGTTGCCTTATGAATGCAACACCCTAGTTCACCAAGAGGGAATCTCACCCTTATGCAATTTCTCATTTAGGAATATCTAGGGTACGCATTTTGGTTAGTTAATAAGAACTCAAAATCAATTGTTCATTCATTCTCATGTCCATAATCTAAGCTAAAATAGATTTAATTTCCATCCACACAAGGGATGTATCTCTAAACATATCATTCCTTCAACAATTACAAGTTAGCAAAGCTCTAAAAAGGTCATTAATCAAATTCATACACAATATGATTTCTTCACTCCATTACATGGTCACTAATGGTGCATTAATGTCACAAAGCAATTAATGTATTAAATTATGATTTAAATACTCATATTAGAAAAAATATACCCATATGATTTAACTAAGAGAGGAAACAAAACTTTTAGTCTTAGTACACAAAATAAAAAAATTAATTTCCCATAAATAAAGCATAATTGCATTCCTCATACAACTACCACAACCACTTAACTTGTGGTTGGTGAACGCTGATAGGTCACAAGTTAAGTGCCATGAACAAGTTATTTATTACTTGTTCTCCATGCTTATGCCTCAACTAGCTTCTTTAGTTAAATGGGTTATATGTCAATGCCAGTCATCCATGCATGAGGTACTAGTTATCCATGCATTAGCTACCAATTATTTTTTATATTTCTTTTTTTTATAATTGTTAATTTCGAATTTTGGACGATAACCATAAAATCAATTTGGATAGTACACTTGTCCCATCCTCCTTTAATCTAGGAAAATCATAGATGGTAGTCCACACCAAATTCTAAAATATAAACACCTATCAGTGTAATTAGTATTACACGAATAATATATTATTATTACATTAAAGAAACACATGACACATTCACCACAATCCATTTTTTATTTTTATTTTTATGAAATTCCACATTACTTTTTTCACATTAAATTTTGTTCTTTATGAAATTTCTCATTACAAACCACACATCTTACCTTGGAATCATTCAAATTTAACGAGAATAAAATGATTGACTATACAACCATATACTTAAGTTGCTAAGGATTCCAACTTAGGCTTTCTTTCTCATAATTAAATGCAATCTCCTTCAATATAGTAGACTCAATTTTCTTATGGTAGTAGAAGAGATAATAAACAATCAACTTGTTTTAGAATTTTTTTTCCATTTTAGACATTAAAAAAATTTCTCCCACATAAATCAATTATACTCACTTAATGCAACAACATAGATAACTACACTATATTGACTACTTCATACCAATAATAAAGCCATCCCAAGCATTCCCAACAATTCAATGGTATTCATTATGTAAATATTCTTCTTCTTTGTTTTATATTGCTTCCTCATAACAAATTTATAACAAATTTATAGAATACATTTTTATTCTACTTAGTTATAAGTACATGCAAACATCCCTCATGTCCATGATATTTTATTAAAATAATTTTCTCCATTATTTATAGAAATAATTACTTTGTTAAGAGACATATTAATATGGAATCCACACCATACAGTGATGTGGAAAAAACCTAACCATTAAGCTTCCCTTAAAATAAGTCCCACAAACATTCAACACACATTGTCCTTGAATTTTGAATAAACATGTATGCAAAATTGAATTCAGTAATCATAAGATGTCCACCCTCATTCAACTCAATTCAGTAGTCATAAGAGGTCCACCCTCATTCGACTCAATTCAATAATCATAAAAATTCCATCCTCATTCAACACAAAGGTAATAATAAAGTATTTCACAATTAATAGGGATGAATCCCTTAATTATCATAGAGTTTTCACCAAAATTTCATCATAATTGTGAAGTTATGAATTATTTCAAAGCTAAACTTATCTCCTTATCAAGTTATTAAATTGATGATCCAATGGTCATTCCCAACCCAAGACAATGGTGAGGTCATACCCAAAATGTCTATTCTCGTCTCAAATATAATTAGTAAAATTATCATTATGATATTTGATCATTCCAGTTGTTTACTTCGATATAATACCGATCTTTCCACAAGTTATATGCACAACTTTATTCCCAATTGTATTTTGACTAGAAGGCTACACATATACTCATAATGATTGTAAAATTTGTACCTATGGATTCCTCTCTAGAGTTTATGCTTTTTCCATACTTGAGAACTCATTATGCTTAAAGCACACGAGCAAGAGATTTGCTTGAAGCATAATTACTTAGTCCCTAATACAACACAGGATTTTAGAAACTAGAATCCTACATTCATCGTGCTAGCACTTATAGGTTACAACTTTAATCCGCACCCTCTACTTGAAGGTAAGTGTTGGATAACAAATTCTTTAGGATCTTTACCACACCTCCAACAATTTACTTTACGAAAAAGGTAAATGGAAGACATGATTCATTCCATATTCTTGGCTATATCATTTCGAGATTTACACATTAACCCCCATCCCCAAACACAGACACACATTCTTCACTTATTGCCATATAAACTATTCAAAAGCTTTGGTTTCACCCTAACTATACAAAAGTACATTTTTTTATATTATCCCTACTACCTCACCTCAAAACATGCAACAAAAGCTCTAAAGCTTCATTAAGAAAAATAATTTCCATAAGCATACGAGATCATACTTATTTGTGAGGTTTCATGTGAAAGAAACATATACATGTAGAAATAACTAATCACAAAAACATTCTCAATAGAAGCTTAAAAGTTATAAGCCATACCCTCTACCCGAATAGAAGTTCCACAAATTTAATTTTTCATTTGCATGTTAACACATTTCTCAAGCATGAATCAATTCATCATGTAAAGTATTCCCTTTTTCTGGTCATTTCTGAATGACTTTTAACATATTAGTCAACAAACATCATATGCAACCAACGTACATCCATGTAAATAACAATTTAAGATGTATATACAATCAACATGTATACCTCACTCCAGAGTATTTTTTAAGGATTTTAATAATATATCTAAGTATAGTATTCTAGGCGATTATTTTGGGTTGAAAAAAATCACACATATATATATAGATATATAAGCGAATGTTAAATATGAAACATACAATTTACTTCTAAAATTTGTAAATTTGGCGAATATTATAATAATAAAAACACATTTTATGTAAATATAGGCGATATTAGAGAGTAAAAATGACCAAAGAGCGAATTTATTTTTTGAAAAAATGCCCAAAAAATAGCCAATTGGTGAAATTTCTCCCCTGAAAATTACCCTGCCTCACTCTACCGACAAGCACATGGGTTCAATAGGCCTGAGTGTTGTATTTATCTATGATGCAACATGTAGCGCCCCTAAACACTAAGTTAACCAAAAAAAATCAAAATTAACTCTTGAAAATATTTTTTAAATATTATTTTATTTAGAATTATTAACTCTACTAGAGAGATATTTAGCCTTCATATGGTTCATAACAAAGGTTCATAAAGTATTTATAACCATACATATTATACACACCATTAACCAATGCTTATCAAAACATTCCCTGAATTTCAAACCTGATTAAGCATACTAACAAAGAGGTAAATCTACCCTTGAGATTCATGATTCATAATTCCACCCATCCTTAGAGTGTAATGGATTTATTCCTATTCCATTGCATGGTCATTTATGAGATGAACCTTAGTTCCATAATAATTCCAAAACACTTACCAAATGAACATTTCCAATCTGATTCAAGTATCACTACAAACTAGTCCTTAAATGGAATCAAGAGCGTTACACAAACTTGACAATGAGATGTTAATTCAATCTCTTGATTTATGACTTCAATAAAACATTAATATTTGTCATCCTCCAAATTTTCCTTTATTTGTTTTATTCCTTAATTTTTTAATATTCACCTCCATGTGTCATTTCAACATATTTCTAGAATTATTTTTTTTCTAAATAAATAATTGATTTATTTTAAATTAAATAATTGAATATTTATTATTTATTCGCCCCCATAAAGTGACTAATTTCAAATTTTAATTAATTAATCTTTAAGGTTTGTTTATATTATTGTGGCTTAATTCATAATCTGAAAGGTATTGTTAATAGGGATGTAATGCCCCATTTTGACTTTATCACCTAAACTATTATTACTATTAGTATTTACTTATTATTATGGGACTTTGTCAGTTTGATGATACTATGGACATATAGATTTATTATTTTGCAATATATATATATGTGTGTGTGTGTGTGTGTGTGTGTGTGTGATGTTAATATTATGAATTATGTTCATGTTTTGATTATGTCTCTAGCATACAAATTTAATAAATGATGGGTACGTGGATACCAAGTTCAAGTTATATGTTGAATGCATGGATATGATACCAGGTGCATGGTAAATAGAAAATGATTTGCATTATTGTTTATTAGTAATGAGATATGTATACATGTCAATGATTGCACGATATTCTCGATCTTGTGTTGAAAACTAACCTACAGGTTAAAATAGTTAAATGGTAGCTGAGTCCTGCAAGGTGGAAGTACCTCGTGGACATGAATTCCAAAAGATAAATGGTATGCCAGTGATGCATTATTGTTAGCATAAGTATTAGTTTATTATCATGATGTATGGGCAAGTGTGGGTTTCAGGAAACTCAACCGCTCAAATTGGTTATTCAATGACAAAACTTGAGTACAACAATCGCAACGCAGTCACTATGTCGATGTAGACAAAGTCCCTTGTTCCATAGGAGGGGTGGAGGCATTACCAACCGATTATGCTCCGTAACCCAGAGTCATGGGAGGGCTGCGCTATGATGCGCTCTCCAAGGTGTGTGATGCTGACTAGTGGGTTCCTGCTGGGGAAGCTTGGTCGATGTAGTCGACAGTTCCTCTTACGGGTTCTAACTGGAGTTAGTTCATGTAGTTGATGATCCAAGGTATTCCAGTAGAGGAAGGATAGGATGTGGAATTTAGTTGTGAATTAGGAAGAATGAAGTAGGTAGATAGGAATGTCATCGAAGTTTTAAAGGGAAACATAATTTACTGTGTGTGTACTGAAAAAATTTGCTTGATTCTTGTGTCGTAGCTCAGTATGTTATGCTTGTTTCATAGATTATTATGATTTGACTTAGTAAAAATGGCTAGCCCATTGCAAATTCATATCTTAGTATGTGTTGATAGATAGTTACTTATGTGATTATGTGGTATGTATGTTTAAGTACTATTATTGTACCTACATGAGGTATGCAAGCAGTGGTTACACTTATATAACTTGTCTATATATGCTTGTACTAATTATTTATTATACTATTACAATTGGGCATTGATGCATGTGGCTGCGAATAATTACATTATAAATAGTTAAAGATTACTTATCACTTATTTTGATGGTGAATTCATACAATCACGTTAAATTATTAATAAATGGTTAATTAATTGTGATTAAATTAGATTATTGATTAATTTATAATTGTTAATTAAGATGTTAATTTTAAAATAAATGATAATGTTGGTAATTGTGTTTGATTATGTTATTTAATAATTACTTGTCGGATAATGATTTGAATCATATTATTATTATTAGTTGATAATATGTCGAATTATATATAATAGTATTAGATAAAGATTTAATAACGTAATTGTAATATATGTGGAATCATAATTGTAATTATGTTGTTTATAATTCATTATAATTTAATTATAATTCAATATCTTGAATTATGTGTTGGTACTAAATAAGGATTTAAATAACTTAATTATAATTTACTTTTATATTATTAAAAGAACATAATTTATGTCAAACAAGGCGGTGAACCTTATTCTCCAATGAATTGATTAATGTGGTAGGTGACCAAATAGGGAGGAATTAAATGACTATTATTTAATGTTGATAAGCCATATTTGACTTGTACCTAATTAATAAAGATAAAAATAAATATTTTAATTGGAGCTAGGTGGTTGGGGAGACTATCCTAGTTGGCTAGGTGGTAGATCAATTCAGAAGTTGGTTTTTCTAAGGGTTTGGTGAAGGAAAAATATAATGTTAATTGCTTAAATGAATATGCTCTTAAATTGATATATACATGTATTGCAAATCTGATTTAGACCTATACTTATAACACAATTCTATTTGTTTTCTACATGCACATTTTTTTATGGACATTGACTGAAACATATTAACTTAGAAGCAAACACAAACCAACAAATCTATTAACAAGATAGATTTATATTAATTTAACTTAGGACCTAGTTAGATCCCTACAAATGGTATCAAAGTCTTAGGCTCGAAAACTAGGGCCTTAAGGCTTACTTACACCACAAAATTATAAACAAACTATGTTGCTATGCTTGCTGCAACCAAAAAAATAGATAACTTGAAGATCCTTTTATCTATTTATTTATAAAACCTAACTTAGAAATAAAGCTAGATAGAAATTCAAAATAAGATAATACAAATTAAAATGGTTAGTAATCTTTTATTTTGAAGGATACCCTATCAAAATAATAAATTAATTATATTATTTTTTTGTATGTGTTTAAAATATATATATATATATATATATATATATAATATAACATATACACAATAATAATAATATTCAAAAATACCAAATCTTATGAGATACTAGATCTATTTAAAAAATATGATAATAATATATATTCAAAATATAAGATAATAATATATATTGAGAGAGAGAGGATATGTATCTCTGTTTTATCGCTAGCTAAACAAAAAGCTCAATTGAGAAAGAACTTGGTTGGCAGAGAATACGATCGACTTCCTACTGGGTTGAGACATAATATGTCTTTCTCGGTGGAGCTAAACCTTGCCTTTGAAAGAAAATACGACTTGTCTGGTCAAGCAGAAACAAATCTGGGCAGGATACATAGATGCCGAACCTTACCTCTATCGACATATAGCCATAGAAGCAGTCTCTTCGAAAGATAATGTTTCTCTGGTATATAATTCTCTACAAGTTAACATACAAGGCGTGAAAATAGGCTCGTCAATCGTCAATCGTCAGGGGCATATACCGTTTTGATTAATTTCCAATAACAAATTAAATAGACATATTATATAAATAAGTCATTTAACACCTACATTAAGGCCAAGCAGGAATAAGAAAGAAACTTTCACTCACTCTAATAGATTTGAGTATATGCTTAATTATGACCTAGTTAAAACCTCAAAACTTGTACTAATAATGAGTTAGCATGACTTATGCCATAATAATGAGTTAGCATGACTTATGCCATGATAAGGACGAGAGCAGGTCGGGGCGAGGTGTATTTTTCTTAGCCTCCCATAAAAATACATAAAAATATATTAATTTAATATTTGCATCCAACATCTTCTCAAAATTACAATAACCTAAATTCCTAATATCTTTACATCCCTATAAAAAAAATAAAAAATTGGACTACCGATTTTCAATATGAAAGTGATAAGTCCATTACATAAAAATTTACACAACTTTAATATTCAAATCCAAAACCTTTTCACATTTACAATAACTAGATTTGCAGTGTGGAGTATCTCTTTTCAACCTTTACATGACAGTTACAAATAAAACTCATCATTTTGGATAATTATGAGCAGAGGTTTGATAGAAAAATTACGATGATGGCCTTTGCTTATATATAAATCCATATGGATCTAGCATGTCAGCTATCAAAGGATAATGAATATATATAAACCCATCTGGATCTAGCATATAAATCCATATATTATATATCATAAGATAATGAAGTTATACAAATCATCAGGCATTGAAGATTGATGATACACAGTCATATGAGGCGTTAGCCAATTCAAGCCATTCACTGCTATAAAATAAAAGCCACAGACCTTAAACACCATAGCCCAGTCAACAATGACCCAGAAATCATAAATAACACCAAGCCAAGCCTTAACACACAGAGAGAGTAATGGGCATCTCCCCACCAAGAAATCATTTACCATCTAATTCCAAGCACTGTTTGGGAGTCTTGACCACTGTAACAGCACAGGCAGCATTGCCCACAACATACTCACTGACACTTCCAAGGATAGCCCTATGCAAGGGTCCCATCCCCCTACTACCCACAACCAGAGAGTGCAGTTGAAGGTCAGCCTCTGCATCACACAATTTTTCTCTTGCATCGCCCCAGTAAACCTTGAGAACCACAGTCAGATCCTTGTGTATGGCAGCCAATCTCACATCTTCAATGATTTTTGCTGTTAAAGGGACGCCATATTTAGTCATCATGACTGAGCTTCCAATCTCCTCCAGAGGCACGAGGGGAGCTCCTCCTTCCATCCAAAGTTGTGCTTCCCCATATTCAACGTCGCTGTTCACGTATATTAAGAACACCATATCTCCATCTCTGGCAAGGTAGGCGAGAGCCCAACGGAGGGCGTATTCGCTGCCTGTGGACAAATCTATGCCAACGCCTACGTGCCTCTTCGCCATTATCAGATTTCTAGCCGAGAGAATCGATCTGAAGCTCAAATTTGTGAGATTCCGTCGCGTCTCTTAAAGACTCGTACTGCAAAGGTCTGTGCATACAATAGCTATCTACTCTTCCACGTCTAACTTCACCCAGCCTGTCACAATTTTAAGAAGGAACATATGAATAATATAGAAAGTGCGTTATACAGATAACCCAACTTTTGACTGTTACGTGCTTTCTCATTCAATTGTCTAAAAACCTTCTTTTTTGAGGCGCACTGTTCCCTGCGATAACATTTTTTGCATGGAGCGGACTAGGGTTTTCAAAATTTCAAACTTTGTTGCACGTGGCCTAACGTTCTTAAAGGACAAGTTCAAAATGGCAAAGCTTTCTATTTTCTTGCTGAAACAGACAACGAGTATATTTAAGTGAAAAGCTATGTCCAGCCAGAATAACTATGGAATTTTTAAAGTTGCACATGGCGTATCAGTTTAGATAATCATGAATTCGGTAAAATGGGCAAAAGGCGAATTCAAGTTAAATATGGTTTTACTGTCTCACTGGTGCAACATGATTAAAACAGAGCTTAAAAATTTCATTAGTGTTATATTGGTGCATATTTATCGAGAAAACAATTATCTGGCTGATAAGATGTCTAAGCTGGCTTTGGAGAGTGACCAGGGTCTTCTATTATGGAAAGAATTTATTGAAAACAAGCTTCAGGATGCTGGTTCCTTCTATTTTTTGGACTAATACTTTTATGTCCTCAGACTATCTTGTAAAGCCATATAGTATGGGTTATAGTTTTGTTATTTTGAAAGAGAAGGAAGTATAGATCTGTCATGATATGAAAGATGGATAAAATCCATGAACAAGTAACAGATATATGTTTATACTGTTTGATTCAATCCTTTGAATATCAATAGTATGCTTTTTTTCAATGGAAAAAAATCATGAATTCCGTGGATATTCGAAAATTA
The DNA here is from genome assembly GCA_027924585.1 of Larix kaempferi. Lineage (NCBI taxonomy): Eukaryota > Viridiplantae > Streptophyta > Pinopsida > Pinales > Pinaceae > Larix > Larix kaempferi. The sequence goes on from BSBM01001313.1 coordinate 1,929,124, forward strand.
TCCCTAGAGGATTTTTCAAGGGAGTAGTGTATTTATTCTTATTTCTGGAATATTTTTAGACTTTAATAAAAAAAATTGATAAAATTCAAATTTGGAATTGTTTAAATTTTTTTTTAATCTATAAATAAATTTAACACTCTCTAATATCTCTTATAACACGGAAATTATATATTTTCCACAGTTAATATATATCATTCTACTCCAACAAAATAAGAAATTAATTGAGTACTTAAAAGTTAAATATTATACACCATCAATAACTATTATAATTAAAAAAAATGATACAAACATTTAATATATAACTAAACTATGTCATATAGTAGAATTATCAAAAGTAACATGATATAATCATGATTCATGATTAAAATGCTTGAGATCTCGAACTCTTAGGGTTTCGGGGGATCACAGCTTCCATTCCCTCCAAGCGTGAGGCGCTGGTCGTAGTGCCTCTGGCCAGGCTGCTGCATGGCGGTTCCTTCGGGAGGGATGCAAACCCCCTCCTATAGAGATATCATCACCAAATCGACAAGGAGAATCAAAGTGGGTAAAAACGCGGGCTCCAATGCTCTGGTGGGTCAACAATCGGAGGCAAGCACCGTGAACAACATAGCTCACACAGGAAGCACTGGTAAAGGAAAAACTAATGTCGAAATGGAGAATAAGTAGGCCCTACCAACTATGGCCAGAGCGTGGGAACCTGGCAAATGTCTGCTGCAAGCCACCAATGTCCCAAGATATGAGGTCAACTCAGAACGAATAGATGCCCACACTTAGCACATGAAAGATCATGCCTTCATAGGCAAGTTCTTGGGGATATGGCCATCGGAAAAAGAACTTCTCAAATGAATCAAAGCTTGGTGGAAGCCGAAGGGACACATTGACTTAGTTGGGCTCGAAAGGTTTCTTCACAACAGTCTTCCACAACCTAGAGGATAAGGACAAAATATTTGAAAATGGCCCATATTTCTACAATTCTGCAGGTCTTTACCTACGATTCTGGATAGAGAGATTTTTCCCAGAGAAGGAAAACTTCACGCATGCACCGGTTTGGTTAAGGCTTTACTCCTTACCGCATGAGTTCTGGCTTGAAGAAATAATGCAGGGCATAGGTAATACATTGGGAATCTTTGTCAAAGTCACAGAAGCCACCAAAGCTGGGCACTACACCTCATTTGCCAGACTCTGCGTTTACATGGATATCTCAAAACCACTCCTTGGTTCAATCTTTCTTAGTTACCATGACGAGGATTGGATACAAACAATAGACTATGAGCACATACCATTCAGGTGCAGGAAGTGCCACAAACATGGGCACCTGTTTTGAGACTTCCCTCTAAACGCAACAGGTAAATTAGAGAAAGGGAAAAATGGACAAGATGAGGAGGGCTTCAACCAAGCAAACAACAAAAAGAAAAGCTCAAGGAAGCCCCAGAGCACCCCGGGTAAGTTTGTGAAAACTGCAAACTCCTTTGAAAGTCTGAGCCACATCCCGGATTCAATAGACTTGGTAACCGAAAAACCAAATCCTTCCTTTGCCTCAACAGATCCCAGTTAAGCAGATAATGCCCAAATCCCAAAGATCAGTATTGTGACCTAGTCAATCTCCCTCTCTATCCATGATGATCTCCCACTGCAAGACTCGGGAGAAATGGACACAGAGATAGATGAAGAGGATCTAGCTGACATTGATATGGTAAGCCTGGAAGAAGCCTATAAGAACAACAACCTCCTAGCTCTGCCTCCTAACCAACTACGTAAAGTTCACAAAATTTATGTAACTTCCACTGCTGGAGGATCTGCTCGCTTGGGACCAAGTTCAACTCTAGGAGTCCAAAAAGAACCGCTAAAGGACCCCAAGAAGGTGCAAAAAAATGACAAACGCAAGGGGAGGAAATCCACTCAGTAGCTCATCAAAGAGATCGGTAGTACACTTGTGGACTCGGGTCAGATTCAGCTGATCACGAACAGCTTCCCCTCCAAAATCCAATAAATTAATGAAGATTATTACATGGAACATAAGAGGCCTCAATAGAAGGAGCAAGCAGCGATCCCTTCGAAATAGTATAATGATTGATAAGCCCGATATCATCTTTCTCCAAGAAACCAAATGTGTAGGAGAGGATGCAAGGAAAATTTTGCAGAACAGCTGGAAACAAGGTCTTCTCATTAGCAATGACTCCAGGGGCGCTGCAGGTGGGCTGGCCATACTCTAGAATCCAACAACTTTAATTTTAGACAATTTTTGCAGCACCAGATGGACCATAAGCGCCCAATACAGATTGATAGGATCTTCTAAATATGGTTATGTAACCAATGTATACGAACCCCAATCTCTCGAGGAGAAATCTCTTTTTCTTCAAATCCTGGAAGACCTAAGCAACTGTGTTCAAAGCCCCAAATGGATAATAGGAGGTGACTTTAACATTATCCTCTCCTTAGCTAAGAAAAAGGGAGGAATAAGGCGCCTTGACAAAGACAGCGAGGAATTTCAAAAGCTCATCCACTCTCTCCAAATGGTGGATATCGTCAATGACAATGGGGAGCACACCTGGAACAATTGCAGAAAAGGGGACAAGCACATAGCAAGCAAGCTGGATCATTACCTTGTCTATGAATCACTCATGATAGAGGGATCAGCCATCGCATCCAGCATTCTCCCCACCCCAGGCTCTGATCACCGACCCATCCAACTTTTGATCGAAACAGATCAGCCTCCTCGAAGAACTCCCTTCATATTTGAAAAATTCTGGTTAAGACATCCTGACTTCTTGAACAATATTGAGCAATGGTGGGAAGAGGCCAACGTAGAGCAAGGCACCCTGATGTTCAAATTCCAACGTAAGTTGAAAATTTGAAAGCTATCCTTAAAGAATGGAACGGGAGTATCTTTGGAAACATATTTCAAGCCCAATCAGATCTTAGGCTCAGATTCCATGAAATACAGAATGAAATAATGCTCCAAGGACTCACTAACTAGCTTAAAGAAGACCAAGACCGTATCCAGCAGCAGCTTGAGGAACGATAGAAATAGGAGGAAATACTATGCGCCAAAAGTATCGGGTCCAGTGGCTAAAAGAGGGAGAAAGGAACAACAAATTTTTCCATCGATCTATGATCCAAAGAAGGCACACCAACCGTATCACCCAGTTGGAAGTTGACAATGGAGATATACTTATGGAGCATCAAAGCATAGAACAAGAGCTGGTAAATTACTACAAAAACCTCCTGCATGAGCCAATTCCAGACCGGTCCATGGCAATCAGGAAAATCACAAGACACATCCCAAATCTCATCACTCAGGAGCAGAATGAAGCCCTCATGCGACCAATCACCATGGAGGAGGTGGATATTGCCATGCAGGAAACCCCTGATGGAAAAGCCCTAGGGCCAGATGGTTTCACTGTAGACTTCTTCCACCATTATTGGATCTTAATTCGCGAAGAAGTATGGCAGCTGGTCGAAGACTCAAGGAAATCAACAATGGTTCTACCGGCGGTCAATGCCACCTTTCTCACATTGATCCCGAAAGAAGAGCATGTCAAGCATCCGAAGCAGTTTAGACCCATTGCACTCTGTAATGTCATTTACAAGCTTATCACCAAGATCATTGCCCTCTGTCTCAAACCCCTGCTCCCCACCATCATATCCATGGAACAAGCAGGCTACATTGAGGGCTGGAAAATCATGGACAGCGTAATCTTGGTGCATGAAGTCATCCACTCCCTAAAGTCTACAGGGACCAAAGGTATGTTAATCAAGCTTGATCTATCAAAAGCTTTTGACACTTTAAGCTGGCAATATATGCAAGAGGTGCTTTCTGCTTTCGGTTTTAATAATCAATGGATCAAGTGGATCATGGCACTCACTTCTTCAACCTTCTTCTCCATTTTGATCAATGGCTCACCCTCTCAACCCTTCTCTCCTTCCAGAGGCATCCACCAGGGGGACCCCCTCTCCCCCTTTCTCTTTGTCCTAATGGCGGATGGCTTGAGTCGCTTAATCAATGCTGCAAAAGAGGATGGCACACTCTCAGGTCTCTGTCTAGACCACATGGATTCAAATCTATCCCAAAATCAATTCGTAGATGACACCCTTCTTACGGGTACCCCATCTGCAAGGGAAGCCTTGGTGTGGAAGGAACTCCTATCCACCTTCTGCGAAGCCTCTAGAACTTCCATCAACCACTCCAAATCCCAAATCTTTTTCTTCAATACCCCCCAAGCCATTCAAGTCCACCTCAGCCGTATTTTGAATTTCTCCCGAGGCACCCTCCCCTCCAAGTATCTCGGTGTCCCCCTCATTGATAATGCTCTTAGGAATAGTTCTTGGGAAGATCTCCTCGCGGCCTTGAATTCTAGGCTAAACTCTTGTACCTTTCGCTCCCTCAACCTCCCAGGATGCCTCACCCTTCTAAAAGCTGTACTTCAGGCCATGCCGGTTTACCTCTTCTCCGCCCTGGCAACTCCCAAGTCGGTCCTGAAATCCATTCGAAACCTGCAGTGGAAATTTCTTTGGCAAAGCTCCCAAGCCAATAGAAAGTGGGCCCTTGTTAAGTGGGAGGAAATATGCAAGCCAAAGCTCAAGGGAGGACTTGGGCTAAGAGACCCCCAAACTCTCAATCACGTTTATGGTGCCAAGATATGGTGGAGATGGATAACAAACCAAACCACTACCTGGAGCCTTCTTTGGACGAAAAAATATGCCAGAGAAGCCAATGGAAACACCCTGATCAGACTGAATGCATATATTAATGGTTCCCTCATTTGGAATGCTGCCAACCAATAGAGAGCTCTTGTCCAGGATCACTCATTCTGGGAGATACAAAGCGGCAATCAAGCACACTTCTGGGGTGATGCTTGGCAGCAACTTCCCCCTCTGCAACACCTCCCTACGCTCCAGCCCCTATCCCCTATGCTAAGCCACACCCCCCCCATTTGGTGGCTGATTTCTGGAAAGATACCAATGAAGTGGATATCTGGCGCACCTGGAAAATTAGTCACGAAGATCTGAACATATCCCGGGAGATATATCTCACCCAGTGGCAGATGGAAGCCAACAAAAGGAAAATTAAAGTCAGACATGGGCATGACATTATCAGATGGGGCCATGAACAAAAAGGCACCTTCACAATCCAGAAGCTTACTCAATCCAAGCAGGCCACAAAAACATTCCGAAAGAGAATTCTTGGAGCAAAGTATGGAAGCTCAACCTTTGGCCTAAAGTCAACACCTTCTTATGGCTTCTTCTTCATCGCCGAATCCTCACTTGGGAGAATATCTGCAAACGGGGATTCTCAGGACCATCAATCTGCCTGCTCTGCTTCCAGCAAGAGGAAACAATGGAGCATCTCTTAAACAACTGTGACTTCAGCTCAGAAATCTGGGATCATGCTGCTCACACTCTCAGGAAGTCCGATCGCCAGATCCAAAGCATCTTTGACACCATAACACAATGGAGCCACAAGGCCTTCAAAAACCCTGTACTCAATCGCATTTGGCAAATCCTGCCAGGCTTGGTGGTTTGGCAAATTTGGAAAGAGAGAAATAGCCGAATTTTCAAAAACTCAATCTCCTCCTCTCAGCAAGTATGGCAGTAGATCTGCACTTGCATCAAGGAAACGGTCAGACTTACTAAATGGACCCATGAAGACCTGGCTTGCGAGGATGAAGAACGCCCAATCCTCAATAGCTGGGATCTGAACCTCACTCAGGTTCCTGATACAACTCCTGCCTCAACTCATGGCATTCAAAGTCCCTCTCATTGGAGCAGAACTCCTCCAGGCTTCGTCAAAATCAACTTTGATGGTGCCTTCAAGGGCAACCCGAGCCCAGCTGGCTTTGGCCTTGCGATCCGTAGTGCACAGGGGGATCTTCAGCACATCCTAGCAGGCAGCCTTGGGCATGACACCAACAATGTGGCGGAGCTTTGGGGTATGATTCGCAGCATTCAGACTGCCAGAAATCTTAATATAAAGCAGGTGGTGATTGAAGGAGATTCGTTAATCATTATAACCCTGCTTAAAAAACTTCTCAATGGCTCTGCCCCAGCAAAAATTACGTCCTCCTGGCGCCTCCTTCACCCCCTGGAGCTTCTGAACACTCTCCTGAATGACAACTATGTCTTCATTCCTTCACATGTGAGAAGATCTGCCAACAAAGTTGCTGACAGATTAGCCAACGTAGGTGCTGAGAACACAGAGCAAGATCTGGAAATCCGACTCAGTGACAATCCGGATCATCCCCTGGCGATGGCTTGCTCATATCTCGCCCACTCTGATCGCCATCCTACAGGGGAATCGACGGCCAACAATCCCCACGATGATGCTGCTCAGATTGCCATGATCATACCTCTATCCCGTGATGATGGAAGCCAACATTCCCAGATGGAACGTCAGCCAGCAATTCCCATTATGCTGCTTGCCCAGAATGCCGAGAAGATACTCTTATCACATGAGTATGGAAAACAATGGAAGGATCAATCCATCTGCAGATTTCAAGGCGTCATCGTTGATTACTCAAGACCGATCTACCGATTATTCAAGACCGATCATGTTCTCTTTAATGCTCCGAAAATCCACTGTAGCAGCAAGGATGGAATGCAGGACAGGCTTACCTGGAAGCGGTCCTGCATCAGATATGTAAGCTTCATTTATTAATATAATTTTTCTTATTTAAAAAAAAAAAAATCATGATTCATGATTACAAAATAGTATATATTGTCCAAACTACGAACCTGCAATGCTATGTCATGTAATGGTGATATGTAATGCTCATGATACCATTCCATTTCATGACATGTTCATTGTTCCATTCCATGCCATATAACCATCATATGTCATATGTTTATGGTTCTATGTTCTGTTGCTTATATAATAAAATTACATAAATCAGGCATGTTCATTTTTCCATTCCATGACATGTAACCATCATATATTTATATGATGTTAATATGTTTATAGTTTCATTACATATTATGGTTATATTCATATATAATTATATTACGTGATCAAACAAAACATTATGACATTTTTTTTTTTTTATTGTTTTCCAATTTTAGTTCCCAAAACGTATAAATTGTAAACTCTTTTATATTCGTATAATTATATTACGTGATCAAACAAAAAAATTATGACATTATATTTTTTTTTATTGTTTTTCAATTTTAGTTCCCAAAAATATAAATTGTAAACTCTTTTATATTCATATAATTATATTACGTGATCAAACAAAAAATTATGACATATTTTTTTTTTTTTTCAATTTTAGTTCCCAAAAGTATAAATCAATTTTAGTTCCCAAAAGTATAAATTGTAAACTCTTTTAAATGGAAAGTGGATGATTTATTTGAAAAGTATAAAATTGAAAAATTAAAATCATGTTTTCAATACACATACAAATTAAAAATAAAACAAACTACACTATTTTTTTTATATTATAATTTTAATCTAAATTCTAAATTATTCGATAAAAATAAAAATAATTCCGGGATGGAGTATTAGAATAAGTTAACATTTGCTATAACACCCAGGCCACAAAGCAAGAGCATGTGGAACACGAGTGGCTTCTTTCGTAGAAGGAGTAGTCAAAAGAAATATCAAGGAGGAAGAAAATATATGTGTTCGCCATGCTTCAGCATCTTGTCTTTGGTGTAAGCAATCTCGTTGTTGCTACTTTTCTTGCGTGGGATTTTCTAGTTCATCCCACACTCCTCGTCTAGTCTGTTTACTTTTCTTGCGTGGGATTTTCTAGTTCATCCCACACTCCTGGTCTAGTCCGTTCATCTTGATTTGAAGATTTGTGGGTGTTTTTTTTGCTTAGAACTTACTCTTTGTCCCCACTAGAGGAACCATGTAAGCTTCCCCCCTCCTAGGAAAATATGGCTAACAATGACCGACAAAAGCATTGTCATCAAGGTAGAAAGTGCATATCCTATGTTTGCGTCCAATAGGATGCAAAGGAAGTGGTTGAAGCATACTGGAAAAAATCCCAATAAACATTTAAGAGGATTTCTTGTAGGAAAAGGAAGAGGTCAAATTAGAGAGGGGTCATTTGCACAAGGAAGATGTTGAGTTGGCTATGAGCAACAAGGTGCCTGATATAGGAACTTCAAATGCCGAGGAAACCAGATATTTTAAGATTGTTACGTTATACTCGTAGATGAAGGCCTTAATTAGTAAGGTGTTGGTAGAGAAACTCCCTTTCTTATTCTATGCCCTTTTGCGAATTTGGTGAAGAACATTTGGTATTAGAGTCAGTTCGTTATAAAGCAAACTCGAGGACATCTCATACATAGAAATTTGGAGGAGCCTTGGAGAACATAATGAAGTATCTTTGGTAAGACAATTAGGTCTTGGTTCATTATAAGTTCATATTTATAACCTGTTTAAGTTAGAGTTTTTTACTAGTCCAAAAACTTGTCTCAAATAGGTGCTCTGGTTAAAACTATTATATCTAAATCTTGAGAGATCCAAATTGAGTGCTACATGTTGCATCGGAAGGAATACAAACCATAGTATTTGTGGTAAAAAATTCAAAAGGAAATAAGGAAAATAAGGCACGTGGTAGTCCATAAAAGTTCTCTCTCCTAAAAGGGACAAAAATAACAAATTTTGGTAAACTTTACCTTAACACTCTCTTGGCACACCAAAATTGGGTCAAACATGTGGCATTGCAGAGAAGACATACCAAGGTACTACAAAAAAAAAAATTAAACTCAGAGGATCCAAAATTTCAGAGAAAATTCATAATCAAGGTCATCCAGCAAGATAGCCTACAAACCAGGGTTTTTAAAGGTATGCTGACTTGAAACTTGCATAAAATTTGATTGGAATATCTATTTTAGGAAATTCAAAAGGTATGATAAATAGTAAATAGAGAAAAAATCCTAGTAAATATTAGTGGGATCAAATGGAAAGAGGTAGACCAGAAAATACTATGCCCAATAAACCTACTGAAAGATCATCCATGATATGAGACAAGCATGATGATGTAGACTTTGGGATGTCCAAGCTTTCTAAAAGAGTAGGGAAAATGGAAAATTCAATGCTAAGACATATATCATGAATGCGGTAAATAAGAATGAATTCCAAATATTCAAATATGATATACAAAATATCCTTGAAAACGAGTTGGAAAGTAAAGAGGACATCGAAGTTATTAAGGGGGTAATTATGAATGAGATGAGACATCTCTTTTATCATAATTCAGATCCTCAAGAAGAGGATAAGGAGAACAAGAGGGACCTGTCACAATCATATATTGAGAAAATTGAAAAACACTTGGAGAACAAAAGGATTGAGTCCCCAACATTTGATCATTCATCACATCATCATGGGATCAACTCAAAATCAAAGAACTAATTTATTCCCAAGATTGATATGAGAAAGTTTGATGGAAATGATCCAATAATATGGATATTCCAAATGGAGCGATTATTTGGTCTACACCAAGTACCAACTTCATAAAAGGTAGCTATTACATAATTGTATTTAGAACCTAATCAATTTGTATGGTACCAATGGCTTCGTGACCATAAAAATGACTCTATCATCTCTTGGTCTATATTTATGGATAAATTAATAGCATATTATGGTGTAATTAAGAGAAACACCTTATTTATCCAATTGATAAATCTCAAGTAGAAAGGTCCAGTTATAGAGCACATTAAGTAGTTTCAAAAGTTGAGTCTTAGAGTGAAGAAAATTCCAAAGGATAATATGTTGGATCTCTTTATGGGAACTTTAAAGGAGAGAATTCAACATGAGATACATATCTTTGAACCTAAATCATTGGAGAATGCTTTTAATTTGGCAAGGAAAGTTTAAAGTAAAAATATGGCTACTAGAATGTCTTATACAAACACCTATAGAGAGGGAAATGTTTCCTCCCCCAACCTCACTCAACCAACAAATTTGATGCCTCAACAAGTGGAGGAAATAAGAACAAATGGACTATGTTTCAATTGTGATAGCAAGTACAGTAAGGGGCATAAGTCAGTGAGAAGAAATTATTTTACATAATCTGTGAAGAGGAAGAAGATCCACAACCGTAATAGTCTCAAGAGGTAGATCTAAAAGATATTATTCAACCCATATCTTGCCATGCATTGGATGGAATCAACACTCCTCAAACTCTTGGGATAGAAGGATATAAAAAAAATAAAAAGGTAATGTTGTTGATCGATTATGGAAGTACCCATAACTTCATTAATCGCAAATTAGCCAAACTTCTCAATTGCTTTGTATATACAACACCAAAATTTCATGTAATGATTATTGATGGAGGTACCATAAATTGTTCAGGGGAGCGCCATAGTATTAATTTTACTATGGGGGAGTATTTATTGGATAGTCCAATGTTTATAATCCAAACGGGTGGTGTTGATGTTGTACTAGGGGTCCAATAACTACAATAATTGGGAACAATGGCTCTTAATTTTCAGGATTTTTCATTAGATTCTCTTTAGAAGGAAAGAAAATTGAACTCAAAGGTATTTCAGGGAAACCCTCTAAAGTGATAAGCTCTAATAACATAAAAAATGCTAATAAAATGACACCTTGGAGTAATTGCACAATTTGGTCACTATATGTCCAAGCATATATGCCCTCTATTATAGTGGTCCCCAACAAGTTATTAACAATCATCCCAAGGTATTTGGAGAGATGTGTAAAGGTATTCCACCTATTCAAGATCATGACCATGTTATCCACTTGCAACTAGGAAGTGTACCTCCTAACATAAGATCCTATAGGGACCCATATGCACAAATATGTGATATTTAAAAAATGGTTCAAGAAATATTCTGTGTAGGCATCATTAAACCTAGCAAAAGTTCTTTCTTTGCACCAGTGGTGGTGGTTCACAAAAAGGAAGGTTCATGGCGTATGTGTCCAAATTATAGACAACTCAATAAGATGACCATTAAAGATACGATTCTTATTCTTGTCGTTAATGAATTATTAGATGAATTACAAGGGCAATTTTATTTACCAAGTTGGATCTCCATTATGGATATCGTCAAATAAGAATGAGGAAAGAATACATTCTGAAAACAACCTTCATAACATATTAAGCTCATTATGAATCTTTGGTTATGCCATTTGGCCTTACCAATGCACTTTCCACATTTCAAAGCTTGATGAATATTATTTTTAATCCCTTCTTCATAAAATGTGTTAGTATTTTTTGACAATATTCTAATCTATAGAAAATATTGGGAAGAGCATGTACAACATGTTGACAGGATCTTAAAACTATTGGAGGAGAACCAAATATATGACAAGAATTCTAAGTGTTTCTTTGGCGTTCAGGAAGTGGAATATTTGGGTCATATTGTATCTCATGAAGGTGTCAAAGTGGACCCTAACAAAATTAAGGCTATCATGGAATGGCCAATTCTTAAAACCTTGAATAATATTAGAGGGTTTTTAGGATTGAAAGGCTACTACTGCAAGTTCGTCAATAAATATGGTCAAATAGAAACCCCTTTGACAAGTTTATTGGAAAATGATGCATTCTCTTGGACTCAAAAATCAACCAAATATTTTTAAAAACTTAAAGTTGTTATGTGTACAACTCCTCTATTAGCCATGCCTGAATTTGAAAAACCATTTATTGTAAAATTTATGGATGCCTCAAGGCATGGAATTGGTGTCATTTTATTGCAAGGAGAAAGTCCCCTTGCCTTTTAAAGTTGCCAACTTAAGGAAAAAAACATACTCTAGCCAATTTATAAAAATGGAATGTTGGCCATACTGCATTAATTAAGAAATATCACCCTTACCTAATAGGAAGACACTTCAAGGTAAGAAAAAGTCATGGTAGTATTAAGTAATTCTTGGAACAATGTTTATATTTAGAAAAGCAACAAAAATGGGTTACAAAGATGTTAGGTTATGACTTTGAAATTATCTACAAAAAAAAAATAGATTGTGGTGCCAAATGCACTTTCAAGAAAAGAAGATGACATAGAGGGTTCACAAGTTTGTGTTGTTTCCATTATGCATTATAATTGGGTGGAAGAAGCAAGGATATAATGTAAACAACATCAAAAGGAATGCAAGATACTTCAAAAGCTACAAGAGGACCCAATTCACTATATAAATTTGTGTGGAAGAATGATTCACTATGGTACTAGGATCACCTATATTTATGTAAGAATCCTCAACTCAATCAGAAGATCCTTTTGAAATTGCACACTTCTCCTGTAGGAGGATATTTAGGGTTCTTTAAAACTTTTTTTTTTGTAAGTTCTAGAGAAAAATTATATTAATATACAGTAAAATACAAGCATGAGAGACAAGTTGTCAAGGTGTCCAAAGGGAAGCTATCCCCTTATCAGTCTAGATAGGGATAAACTATCAACCACGGGAATGCCCTTGTGAGGGAAACCAGGCCACCAAAATTTAAATTTTAAAAACCCACTCGCAGTCGATATATCAGGCATAAAATAATCCTTGAAAAAATAATTCAAGAGGATCTACCTAGCAGCTGGCGTAAAAAAAACTAACAGAGCTAATTATCAGATGGCGTCTATTGATAGCCAAGACCAAAACCAAAAAAGAGAAATCCGAAGAGCCTGAGATTACTTGGGAGGGCTACTGGGAGTCGCATATTCTGGTTTTTCCTCTAGAATTGGACAACAGTAGGTACCTGAATCAGAAGATTAATATTTGGGGTCCTTGGTGGGAAGAGGAGTAGTCTTGCTGAAAGAAGGGTGCCCTTCCAAATTGCAAGGTTCCACATGATTCCTTTGTTGAACACTTGATTGTTGAATTTCTTCCATCGCCTACGCTTGGTGAGGTGCCTTCCCTTGTGACGGTTCCTGGTGTTGTGGGGGCTTGTGCGCAAGATAATTACCTCCCAAAGAAGAGGAATGAGCTGAGGAGGAAGGAGTAAGAGAGGATTTTCTCACCATCAGGCCACTAGGAGAGAGTAACAGAGCTTAAGACAGCATGTTTTTTACCTTCTAGTAATTCTTCCTGCGCGTACATGACTGATGCTCGGTGAGCTGCTGAAGAACCACCTCTTCCTCCCAATAATCTAGCATGTTCCTCAGGTTCCTGTGGATAGAGTTGTCATATCCACACATCAACGAACTTCTAAGTCCCTAGCAGTCCGAGCGACCCCATCCACCTCTTCCACGACTAGGGGTAGCGTGTAGTCTTCTAGACATGATTGCTTTAGGGGGGCAAGATGATAATCTCACACAGAGTAAATGAAGCCTTATGGAGAAGCAACAAACAAATTAGGGAGGCATGAACTTCCCCAGAGAATTCCATTTGCGAAATCTCATGGTAGAGGTGCACTAGGAATACCAAGCAGAGTTGACCCAATACCAGAGATAGACTGAGAAAAATGACCGTTTCCATCCGCCAACGGTGGCCAAATCCCACATAGAATTGGCATAATTTCCATCGTACTGAGCCACATCCTTCTCCATGGTCAAAAGGACAGGCGATTAAATGGCCTCGAACACATTAAGCGTGGGGTATTAATGCACACGATAAATGTCTAGAGGGAGATCCACATGGTGTGGAGCTGGAACCCTCCTCCCAGCTCCCACACATGCCGAGAGATGGCGGTTGTCCCCTGCATCTGGGGTAGGGTTCTTGAAAACTTACCATAGGATCAAGAAGTATTTTTTTGGGGGGGGATTGTCATAAAATGGATGCCCAAAATTTTTTGGTAGGATGTATGGTTTCCAATAGAACAAAGGATAGACAATTATCACATAGAATTCACTCACATGTGAAATTTATGTGATTATTACATGAAGACATCATCAAAATATAAGATGCAACTTATAAGACTTCTTCATCGACAAAATAAACATGTGAAATAAAGTAATAAATGAAGAATTCATCCTTTAGTCCAACTCTGTAGATTTTTCAAACTTGTGTGATATCATGTGGAAAATCCCTTGAAACCCACATGGATGTACCATTGCATGGATAATTAACTTCTGCAGCACATTCAAAGCTTTGTAACAATATTTTGGCTTGAAGGAGTTCGAATTGAAGTCCTTCACATGCTTGTTAATTTTTTAGCATCAATTCAATATGATCTAGGATCTTATTTTAGAGAATAACCTGTACAACATATCAATCACAAGAAGCAATCACAAGAGACAATAGACACACAGAGTTTCCTTGGGGAAAACCATAAAGGTGAAAAACCCCAATAACTTCCTCAGAGATAGATAGAGCAATGATACAAAACCCAAGCCTAAGAGATAGTCTCCTAGTAGCAGCTTCTCCTACTCCACTAGTGCGCCACTCTCCAATGAGTGTATAAGTGAGAAAGTGAATGATCAAATAGAGTGCCTCCCGCACTCTATTTATACTTGACTTGAATTTCCTAATAACCTTTTCTAAGTTGGCCTCAACTTAACCACATAAAATAATGCTGACAGGGCCGACCCCCAATAGGGTGGTCTAATAACCCTTTAACCCACATGACTTATACAGGGCCGACCCCATCAAGGTGGTCTAATAACCCATCAAGTATAAGTTACGACACTTACAATATAAATGACGACACTTCCGTATAGAGGAATAATACCATCTCTATAGGAGTACAATATACATATGTGAAATACATTCCGAAGTTACAATTACATTAACACTCCCTCTTAACTAGGAAGGTATTTATCGGCATAGATCTGCTAGCACAAGTCTTCTTCTCTGGATCATCGTCACTGGATCATCGTCATCATCACGGCTGCTGCTATCTCAATCAATCTTTGATCTACTCGTCATAGGAAGTTCTACAGAGCCAATCCTTTTTGATACTGGATGTAGGCCCACAACCTGCAGGTCTTCATCATCACTGGCCATACTGTGGAATCCTCAGGACTTATTATGTGCGTCACAAACCCTCGCAAGAGCATCCCAGGACTTATTACGGGCACATAGCCTAACCTATCGGATCTCCCAGGTCTTACATGTGGTCATGGCACAACCTCGAAAGAGCATCCCAGGACTTATTACGGGAACACAGCCCAACCTATCGGATCTCCTAGGTCACATTACATGCCATTGGAAAAACCCTCGAAACAGCATCCCAGGACTTATTACGGGCACACAGCCCAACCTATCGGATCTCCCAGGTCTTACATGTCCTCCCAAGCACAACTTGTCCATGGCCACATAGTATCATCCTGATACTCATGATCATACTGATCATAACATTGTTCATAAAGCACAATCTAGATGCACATCACACAACACTTACATTCACCGGCATGGGAAGACACACTTCAACCATCCGTGAAAGGCTCAGCACTTATATCTACGCCATGGGAAGACACACTTCAACCATGTGAGAATGGCATCACACTTATATCCATAGCCATGGGAAGACACACTTCAACCATGCTAGGAATGGCACAACACTTATATCGCAGCCATGGGAAGACACACTTCAACCATGCTCGAATGGCATAGAACTTATATTGCAGCCATGGGAAGACACACTTCAACCATGCTCGAATGGCACAAATATTACATCAATGACCATGGGAAGACACACTTCAACCATGTCGGAATGGCCCCATCCCTTATATCGCAGCCATGGGAAGACACACTTCAACCATGCTCGAATGGCCCCAACACTTATATCGCAGCCATGGGAAGACATACTTCAACCATGCTCGAATGGCCCATGTACATATGTGTCTTCAGAACTCATCACACATAATCCAACTAATTATGTAATGTATCCACTTGATACATATCATCACATATGATCATCATCATAGCATCATCCTGATGCATATCATCTAGAGCAACATCCTGAATCTCATCATCCATTATCATCCTAATCATACAATGAATCCACCTGATGCATACATAGTATCTTCCTGATACATATCATCATACATGATCCAACTGATCATAACAAGCATCCAACATGATGCATATACATATGATCCAACTGATCATAACAAGCATCCAACATGATGCATATACAGAGCAGTAACTGGAGCATCGACTTGATGCTTATCATACAACGCTTACATCCACAGCCATGGGAAGGATCCTCCTCTCACCATGCTTGGAATGGCTCCTGCAAATGTGTCCATCACTTCTTCCTCGAAGTGTCATCAATCTGAAGAACACCAAGCCTCTCTCTGAAGTATTCAAACTTCACTCTGGCTAGTGGTTTCGTCAACACATCTGCAACCTGCTCATCCGTCGCAACATACAGGAGCTTCACTGCTCCTCTCTGCACCATATCCTTGATATAGTGATATTTGATCTCAATGTGCTTCGAACTGTCGTGAAATACTGAGTTCTCAGATAGCTTCACACAACTCTAGTTGTCACAAAAAATACCAGTAGCCTCCAACGGGAGATCAAATAGCTCAGATAGTAGCTTCCGGAGCCATACTGCCTCACAACTAGCCGAACAAGTTGCAACATACTCTGCTTCGATTGTACTCAGTGCTACGCAGGACTACTTCTTGCTAAACCAAGAGATCACACGTGATCCCATACTGAAGCAACACCTAGAAGTGCTCTTCCTATTTGCAGCACTTCCTGCCCAGTCCGAATCAACATAACCCTGCAGGTTAAAATTTTGATTCGCATCATACTTGAGCCCATAATCAATTGTACCCTTCATGTACCTCAGAATATGCTTTACAGCAACTAGGTGAACACCTCTCGGATCTGTCAGGAACTGGCTCAATGCGTTCATTGCAAAGCAAATATTTGGTCTAGTGTTCATTAGGTACATCAAGGACCCAATCATCTGACGATACACCGTGACATCAACCGGATTAGATGAAGCATCACATAGAAGCTTTAGGTTCGATGCCATAGGTGTGGCCATGGCCTTGTAGTCCATCATCCCAAACCGCTTCAGGATCTCTACTACATACTTCCCTTGTCCAAGGAAGATCCCATCTGCACTCTGCCACACCTCCATGCCTAGAAAATAGTGCATCATCCCCAATTCCTTCATCTCGAACTCGACAACAAGCTTCCTCTTCGTGTCGACAATCAATCTATGCTCACTAAGTCCTAGGAGCTTGCTTCAAGCCATACAAGGCTTTCTTCAGTTTGCACACATGAGTCCCTCTTTCTGGGAGAAGCCATGAGCTACAAACCTTGCTTTGTATTTCTCCATGCTACCATCTGCAGCATGCTTGATCTTATAGATCCACTTGGAAGTCACAATAGACTTCCCTTCAGGTCTTGGGACCACATCCTAGATATCATTCTTCATGATCGACTAGCATTCCTCGATCATGGCATTCTTCTCGAATCCTAGGAACTTCAGATTCTTCAATATCTTCAATAGATAGCTTTGTTGCTGGAACACATGTTGTAGTCCTTCTTTTGTAGGTGATGGTATACGATCTTTCCTACAAGACAAGTTAAATTGCATGATTAGAAAACATCTCATAGTTTTCAGAACAAATTCTTACACAAAGAAATATGTCATACAGTCATGCATTTAATTTAGCCAATGCTTTAATACAACATTTATCCATATCCCGTAACTTTCTAGATGCCTTCCAATCTCTACCAGAACATTGTTAAGAGTGTACACAACTCCCAACATGTCAGCAAAGAGGTTTCATTTTAGATAGGTAGCAATGGAATGTTGTACAATGCCATAGGCCACTTACCCATTACATGCATATTAGTAGTATACTGTTCATTAATGCAATTATTCTAATATGCATAATACACAACCTAAGTCTAGGAACATAAGTATATACATCTTTGAACAGTATTATTTAAACAGACAAATATACAAGAAATGACAATTCAAATACTTATCTTTGTTTGTTTGATGGATGGACTCCCTCTCAATCTTTGTTTCCTTGTAGGAACTACTGGAGTGTGCTCCCTCTTGATCTTTGCTTCCTGGATTACTTGTCCTTGAACTTATATCCATCCTTAATCACTATGCATGCTTACTAGTATCATCATTGTGTTATCCTCGAGATCTCATACATAATCATACATTTATTAGTATAATATTAATACTATCAAAACAAAGTAATCTTAAGCATGCATAGTCATGATCATTTCAAACATAGATAATAAGCATTAGTATTCAAGGTTTATATAGGACTTTTCTGTTTAGTCATATCATTAATCAAAGTAAGGAACATAACATGCATAAACCCTAGATTACTCAAACTTTTAACTTCATGAGTAATCATTATCAATCATACAAAAGTATAAGATCCTTTGATATAGGAAAAACATACCTGGTCATCATATTTTCTAGTTATGTCTAGCAATCTTTTCTTGTTCTCTTCAATGACCTGCATAGCTCATAATTTAACCATTGTAGAACCAAATTATACATACCTCTATGTGATCCATGACTATGGATGAGTCTTTGTCTTCATGTCATCATGGTCTTGATCTAGAGCTTGATTTGAACGTTTCATGTTAGCGGATAACATTCTCCTCATACAACACCACAATGCATTAGTACAAACATAATACAATCATAAGTGTCATAGCCCTAATCAATGAATGTATTCTATCATGCGTTCATTCTTTTACTAGGGTGATAAGACAAGTCTAAAATTAAACAAGATTTTTACTAAACTCAATAACATGAGGACAATCATATTATAAACTTAATCATGAACAGATTTCAAAACATACCTGTAAGTCATACCTGTCAGATTGCTTGTAGTACTTGTTGTTGTTGTTCCTTTTGTTCTTAGGACAATATGAGGAAAAGTGTCCTCTTCTTGGTATGTGCTGTGAGAGCTTGATCTTCATTCCCGATCTTCTCTTCTCGAGCTACAATCCAAGATTATTCCTGTGAGCATTCTTCCCACAGCTTACTGAAAGAGATAAGTTTCTTCCTAGCACAAATTCCTTGGATGAAGGAATCCCATGACCTAGGAAGGCCATTAAGAGTGGTCATTACCACTTCTCCATTCTCTATAACTTCTCCCACAGCTTCAGGTTGTTCTTTTATCTGGGAGACCCTTAATAAATAAGACTGCATAGTCTCTGCATTCTGGAACTTGATATTCTTCAATTAATTCCTCAAGGTCATCTTCCGATTCACTAGGGAGGACCCTAAATTAGGGTTTGATTTTCCTGGAGCTTCATCCATCCAAAAAGTTCGATCTTGACCTCTAAAATTTGATTTTTCAGAGGAGCTTCTAGCCATGGTCTCGGATTTCATAAATTCCAACTTTTGCAGAAGCCCTAATTTTCGGCTTGACTAGATAAGACCCCAAACTAGGGTTTGATTTTCCTGGAGCTTCACCCAACCAAGAAGTTCGATCCAAAGCTCTAAACTTTGATTTTTCCGAGGATCTTCCATCCAGGGTCTCAAATTTCAGAAATTCCTATTTTTGTGGAAACCCTAATTTTTAGGGCCAAAACTGAAAGTGCCCAGATTTGAATTCTGATTGGACAGAAAGATGCGCCTTGCTGAGGAGAGTCAATCTACCCTACTGCCTTTCCAAAATATGTGGAGAGAAACCCAAAAACAAGAAGCCCTAGCTTCTGCAACTGCATAGTGTCTTCTTCTCAGGTTAGCTCTAATACCATGTTAATTTTTTAGCATCAATTCAATATGATCTAGGATCTTATCTGAGAGAATAACATGTACATCATATCAATCACAAGAAGCAATCACAAGAGACAATAGACACACAGAGTTTCCTTGGGAAAACCGTAAAGGTGAAAAACCCCAATAACTTCCTCAGAGATAGATAGAGCAATGATACAAAACTCAAGCATAAGATATAGTCTCCTAGAAGCAGCTTCTCCTACTCCACTAGTGCGCCACTCTCCAATGAGTGTATAAGTGAGAAAGTGAATGATCAAATAGAGTGCCTCCCACACTCTATTTATACTTGACTTGACTTGCCTAATAACCTTTTCTAGGTCGGCCTCAACTTAACCACATAACATAATGCTGACAGGGCCGACCCCTAATAGGGTGGTCTAATAACCCTTTAACCCACATGACTTATACTGGGCCGACCCCATAAAGGTGGTCGAATAACCCATCGAGTATAAGTTACGACACTTACAATGTAAATGACGACACTTCTATATAGAGGAATAATACCATCTCTATAGGAGTATAATATACATATGTGAAATACATTTCGAAGTTACAATTACATTAACAATGCTTGGGCATTCAACATCCCCATACTTGTACCTTGAATCCACTTCATGAGAACTTGAGCATTCGTATGAATCACTATTCTTTGTGGACCACCATTTGGCCTACAAAAGGAAGCCATGAGTATGCACTTCATAAGGATAAATCAAGAGAAAATTTGCTACAAGAATAAGTTTGAGAGAATCATATTTCATCCTCATTAATTCTCACAATCAATTGGAATTCCAAGCTCACTTAGATTCTTCCTTAAGAAGCAAGTCTTTTCCCTTAATCATTCCAAGTTAGTTAGCAATAAACTTGAGAGAGATCAAAGTACCCCCTGAAGGGAGTGTTGGCTCATCTCCTTGTTGTGCTTTTAATGCCATTTATGCCAGTTTTATTTTCAAAGTGGTCATTATGTGTTGTTATTTCTTCAATAGATTTATAATTGATTATTGGAATTACCCTTAAGGCATCGTCCAATGTATGTGATAGGATGGCTGCCAAATTCAAATTGTCCCTTCACTAAGGAGCTGGTTTAGTAAAGGGTAAACCACACTCTTAACTTCTTTCCTAATTGCCTACAACCTGCAAGGGAAGGAAGAATTGCCCACACTTGGCCTTTTTTCTCACAACAAGACTGGTGATTCCAATGTGTGTTTTTTTCTTGTTTTTTCACATCTCTAGGTTGTCTTTTTGTTTATTAACTGATTTGGGGATCTTATAGTATCACGACCTTGTCGTTCATACTACTAGCTAGAGAATTTTGCAGGTTGGCTTACAAGTTTTCCTCATTTCTCAAGTTGTGTGGATCTCGTTATCATTTTTGTGTGAAATGGTCCATATTTTTCTTCAATTGTCACACTACCATGCAAATTTTATTGTTCACACCCACATGGATTTTCTATGCAAGAATTGTAACTTCTAACTCGCATTGTCACATGGGATGATAGTGAAATTACTCACACTGATTTTAATGTGTGACTAGTTAAATCCCAATCCATAGTGCAGTGTGACTAAGAGGCTAAACGCCCATGTGAATGATTCTAATTTTTGTTTTTCCAGCTAGATTTGGTTCATTGTTATCATCCACATGACTGTTCACATTGCTTAAATAATTAAAATCAACCAAAAATTCATTTTACTTCCTTGGGAATTTTAAAATCACTTAGTCTAAATAGGGGGCAAAGTCATATTTTGCATATTTATTTTTTTCCTCAGAATTGAGCTTGGAGGTCCCCAACAGCCTCTTATCTTGCATTAAAGTAGATTATCACAAATATTCATTTCTTTTTAAAGTTATAAAGAATTATAATTCTAGGAATTTACACTCTAAGCCGCTTGCATATTTATTTCTTTGTAATTAATTTAGATCAAAACCAGTCTTCACACAAACAAGGGACCTAAAAACTCTTGGGTTCCTAGTATTCTCTTTTCCTTGTCCCCAGAAAGAGATCTTGGCAAATAATAAAAGACTGTAAGTGTGAAATACTTCCCTTTTCACTTTCCTTTTGTTTAGTTTTCATTTGAAAATTAGTTACACTTTTAAAAAACCATTTAAGAGGAGTAAACAATCTGCACATGTTCATATCTCCTTTCTTTATATCCTTGGAAGTTATTTGTAAAAACATTTACTTCAAGCATTCCTAATCACACATATGTTTTTTCACTTCAAGCACACACTAAGGGACCTAAAAAATCTTGTCATTCGAGTATTCTCTTCATCTTGTTCCCTTAAAGTGATCTTGATGAATCAACAACGTTGAGAGGTTTGAAATACCTCCCTTGTCCCACTTGAATCACATTTGAGCATTTAAAATCAACCCACGGATTGAACCAATATAAATTCCTATACCAAGAGATCACAAAATAGTTTAAGTTAGGATTGTTGGGCTAGGCATCCAAGAAATGCCCCTCAATCTTTTTCATCTGAAACACTAGTATTTTTTTACCTTTGGGGAACTTTTAAATTTTGTTATAGCAGATGTGATCGAAATTGAATAAGAAGGCGTGGTTCCCAAGGACACTAAAGTTGAGGTCAGATTTTTTTTTTCACCGCATTGAGTCACTCAGCTCTTTGTGGAGGTGACATTTGACCATTCGAGTCCAAACCTCTTATCCACACTTGATGTAGGTATCTTAGTGTCCCAAAACTAGGATTTTCACTAAGTGGCATTTGTGGGATGCATTTTCACATGAATCAAACTTCATTGGCTATTGGAAATGTTCCCAGTCCTTCGAAGACATAGTCCTAATACCCCTTATTATAACTAATTAATTCATACCTTCGGTAGCCATATTTGGTGAGTTCATAACCATTTAATAAGAGAGTTATTGGAAGGCCTAGTTACTGCTTTGAGAGGAAGGACAATAAGTCAAATAGGATTACTCCATTGTTTCTATAAATTGTAAAGAACCCTGCGTGATCAAGAACATAGACTTTAAAAATCCACATTTATTCTCCACTGACAGACACTCTTACACCATTTTGCAAATGTTATCTAAGCTATCATATTGTTGTGTTTGTCAACTTTTAGTTTGTTACTATTTGCACCTTCTTCCTTCACTTCTAGTATGTGGTGTGCCCAGCCCCGAATCTAAGGCCAGAGACACCAAGAAACCCAAGGGAAGGTTGATTAAGGGTAATGCACATTGGAATAAGGTATCCTTGGCTAGGATAGCATGCTAAAATCCAATAGATCAAAACATTCAGCCTTATAAAATGTAATGTAAGCATATGAGAACATTCCCTTTCTTAAAGCGCCAACTATGTAAGGTAAATATGTTTTGTTCGCTACATTGAATGAGTAAAACACGATGGTAGACATATACAATGTTCCTACAATGGTTAATGATGTATGATTAGCCTATGTGAAAGATAACATGATTGTAAGTATTCAATTAGTGTCATCCAAGTGTGTTCTGATTGTCTTTCGCATGAGGTTATATTATTATTATGTTATGTGTGTGCTAAATGTATGGTGAGATAGTGAGAATTAACAAATACATGAACCATAAGAGATAAAGAGACACGAGATTCCATTCATAGCCTTCAAAATAAGATCCCATGGTTGTCCCCTACAACCATCATTCACTAGTAAAATCAGATTTCATGGCTTCCTCCCTCCAGCCATCAATCACTAATACAATCAGATTTTATGGTTGTCATGATCTACAACCATCTAACATTAAAATAAATCAGATTTTGTGGCTACCATTTATAGCCATCTAAGCAAATTACAAATCGGATCTTATGGCTACAATTTACTACCATTTGAGAACATTACTAATTGAATCTTATCGATGCCATTTACAGCCATCTGAGCACATTACGAATCAAATCTTATGGATTCCATTTACATCCATCTAAGCATGAGAGAAATAAAAAATGATGGCTTCCATATACATCCATCTAGAAATGAGAGAATAAAGAAGTTAGAGAAGATAGATAAGGTTCTTCGCAATCCAGGTTTTATATCACATGAAGGGCATCCACCTACATTCAACTATTAACATAACAATCCATATGACATAGATAAGCATGAGGACCATCCATCCTGCATTCAAATGCTAACATAACATCCATAACCATAAATATAGATCAAGTTAGCCTCCACGACACATATGCATAGTAAAATAAAATAAATAACATGACATAAGCAAATAATTATCTCAAAGAATGAAAATGGCTTCAACAGGACCATGTTCCTCCTAGCCATAGACATCCCATGCTCATGCATCTCTCAGCATGACAGTCACCCTCGAGCTGAGGACATGGTTCCACAAGTATAGGCACTCTCAACTAGAGTAGTCACAGTTCACTCCCTCACCACTTTATTTCCCTTCCATCTACACTACCCGGTGAGTTGTGACTTCCCACACTCACCACTTCCCTTTGCATATTGCCACCCTCATCCAATGGATTTACATGCTATACTAGGGACAAGTAATGTTTCTTGAGGGGAAAAAGATAAAAAACTAGAAACACTCTAGTAAAATCATTGTCTCACATGTAACACAAGTCACAATGAGCACCATCTAACCCACTCACTAACTAACTAGCACACTAAGGAGATATCTCATGTATAAATAAAGCTCAAGGAGGGAAGTCCAAACCCAAGGAGACCAACTTGAATTGGTTAAGGTGTGGCTAGGATTCATCAAGGAGACTTAACTCAAATTAATTGAGTGGTGATTTAGCTTAGGATATTCCCTTCTCGGATTAGCACCATGAGGAAGAGTTACCCAAAGCCAAGGAGTGGAGCACAAGGAGGGCACACTCGTCATGAGGGGTGAAAGAGTGGATCCAATGGGATCATCAATGACCTGTAAGCATAGAAATAGGTAACTCCAGCTAAATTTTGGGAGAAAGGGCACACTTGTGGAGGTGGAGGCAAACATCAAGGAGGTGGAAGCTAAAATCTAGCTTATAGCTCCTAGAATCTAGGAAGAAGGAACCTTTGTGTATGTGGGGCCCACAAAAGGGTATCTCTGATCCAAGGGTGCCACATTCACCAAGTGGGACCCACCAAATATTCATGAGGGCACACTAGTGCAAAAGGGGTCCACTAAACCATGAATAAGGTGCAATAGTAACTCTATAGGTCAAAATAATCAAGAATAGGGTCCAAGAAGTAATGTTAGGGAGAGTAACAACTCCTATTCCCCAAACCCCTCACAAGTGGAAACCATGTCCCCACATTCTCGTTTGTATTCCATGTTGAGCCAGTTAATTTTATTAAACAATAATTTCTAGGTACATAGTCTCGGCACCTTGTGCCACAATAAAAAAACAAAATAATAATTGCATATGTCTGAGGTTTAAAACATTGGGGTATTACATTCCTCTCCCCCTTAAAATAATGGATCATCCTCAATGCATACGTATTACATACATGCCTTTACAAAATTTCAAAAAATGATAAGGGTATGTCTCCCTCATAGCATCCTCTAACTCCCAAGTAGCATCTTTAGGAGTGTAATGGGTCCATTGGACCTTTACCATCCCGATCTCTTGATTCCAGAGCAGTTTGACCTTTCTGCCCAATATGGAAATGGGTTGTACAGGGAAATCCCCCTCCAGTTCCACCTAAATCACATTCCAATCAATCACGTGATTACCATTAGGTATATACTTTTTCAACAAAGAGAAATGAAATACATTATGCACTTTTATGCAAGCAGGTAATGCAATCTCATATGCAATGGACCCTATCCTATCTAGGATCTCAGAGGGTCCATAGTATCTAGCAACTAGATTAGAACAGTTACCCAAGTTCAAGGAACTCTTCTTGGGTCTGAATTTCAAAAAGACATGATATCCAAATTTAAACTATCTGTCAGCTCTGCTCTGATTTGCTTAACCTTTTTGTCTATCTTGAACTGCTTTCAAATTCTACTTGATTCTAACCATCTGATATTCCATGTCCTTCAAAATTTTAGGTCCAATGATGATTCTATCTATTGGATTATCCCAACTGATAGGAGTATTTCACTTCCTCCCATAAAATGCCTCAAAAGGACTCGTCTTCAGAGAGGCATGGTATCCATTATTATAGGCAAACTCTAGGAAGTGTAAATAATCCTCCCACTTGGATGGTTGATCCATCACATATGCTCTCAACATATATTCTATCACCTGATTGACTCTTTCGGTCTAACCATCTATCTAAGGATGGTATGTTGTACTCATGTTCATACTTGTACCAAATCCTTTGAACAATCCTTTCTAAATGTTAGAAGTAAACTTTGCATCCCTATCTGACACTATAGCTTTTGGAATTCCTTGCAGTATGGAAATTTCTTTCAAAAAGTTGTCTACATTGTTAGATTCCTTATGAGTTGTCTTTACTGGAATAAATTGTGCATCTTTAGTGAACTTATCTACCGCTACCATGATGGCATCATTTTGTAGTCTTGTCTTTGGAAACTTTGTGATGAAATCTATTGTCACTACATCCCACTTCAATTTCAGGTATTGGTAGTGGTTGTAACAAACCAGCTGGGTGTCAATGTTCCACTTTAACCTTCTAGAATTCTATACATCTAGTTATGTATTCTACAACATCATTCTTCATCCCTAACTAGTAGTATTTCTTCCTCATAGCTGCTACGGTCTTTTGATATCCCAAATTCCCAGCATAGGGAACATTATGCATCTCCTTTAGAACCATATTCCTTAATTCTTCGGAGTTTGGAACATAAACTATGTACTTATGCATAAGTATTCAATTCTCTTCCAACCTACACTTATCAAACTTCGGCGGTACTTTCAGCTGTTGCAATCCATCTTTCACCTATTGGTAATGTTCATCTGTAGAATTGGCTTTAATGATCTCATCAAGTCAGATTTGAAGTACCAGTACTGATAGTTGTTGCATGCATCACATGTATCTTCCTACTAAGTGCACCAACTACCTTATTTTCCTTGCATTTCATGTGCTTTATATCAAATTCATATTCACATATCAATTACATCCACCTTCTCTATCTTGCATTCAGAGTAGGCTGCTCAAACAAGTACTTCAAAGCATCATGATCAGTTCTTAATTCAAATTTCTTACCCATCAAGTAGTGCCTCCACATATTCAAGGAATGAATGATAGCTGCTAGCTCCATATCATGAGTGGCATAATTATGTTCATGTCCTTTCAACTTTCTGGATTCATAACTGATTACATATCCATTCCGAGTCAACACTCCACCAATACCTTGCTTACATGCATCGGTGCATACTACAAATCTCTCATCGGGATCTACAATCTTCAGAATTGGTGCACTAGTAAGCATTTCCTTGCGTCTTTGAAAAATGTCTTCACACTTAGAATTCCATTCAAACTTCACACCCTTCTTCTGCAAGGATGTGATGGGACGAGCTAACTTTGAGAAAAAATCAATGAACCTTCGGTAGTATCCCGCTATCCCCATAAAAGATCTTACTTCTGATACATTTCTTGGTGTTGGCCATTCCATAATAGATCTTATCTTCTAAGGATATACTAATATTCCTTCTTCATATATGATGGGGTCTAAGTAGTGGAGTCTACTATAATAGAATCAACAGTTACTTAGCCTGGCATACAAATGATGCTATTTTATTACTTGCATCACCAACCTTAGATGTTCTTCATGTTCTTCTTCTGACTTGGAATGGATAAGGATTTCATCCAAGAATACAATTACAAACTTATCCAAATACTTTATGAAAACTCTATTCATTGGGAACATGAATGTTGCTGGTGCATTTTTCAATCCAAATGGTACCACTGTAAACTCATAATGACCATACCTGGTCCTAAATGCTGTCTTGTTGATGTCTTCATCTTTGATTCTGACTTGGTGATATCCTAACCTTAGATCTATCTTTGAAAATACTTTGGCTCCTCTTAGTTGATCAAACAAGCCATCAATCCTTGGAAAAGTATACTTCTTTCTCATTGTAGATTTGTTCAATTGTCTGTAATCTATACAAAGTCTTAGAGTTCCATCTTTGTTCTTTGCAAACAACATTGGAGCTACCCAAGGTGACACACTGGGACTTATGTACCCTTTCTTCAACAAATATTCTAACTGCATCTGCAATTCTTTCAATTCTAGAGTGCTCATTCTATAAGGTTCTTTAGATGAGGGAATTGTATAACCCAACACCAAATCAATAGAGAAATCAATGTATCTCTTAGGTGGCATTCCTGGCAATTCTTGAAATATATATGAAAATTCTTGTAGCAATGGGTAGTCTTGTATCTCTGGCTCTTTTCCTTCTCTTGTATCCTCCACATGATCTACATACAGCTAAAAAAGTTTCCTAAAACATTTCTTCAACTGCAGAGTTGTGATTTGTCTCAGAGATATGGGTCTAGGTACACCTCTCATTGTAACTCAATTTCCTTCTTCATCCAGACAAGTATAAGTCTTGTTGAGACAGTCAAGCATGGCATGATGTGAATCCAACCAATCAATGCCAACCAATACATCATATGAACCCAAAGGTATGATGTTCATGTTTGCAAAATTATTTACACCATTCATTTCCAAAGGACACTTCCTTACTTCTTTTGTGATATTCCTCTTGGTTCTCATATCCAACTGTATTGGACCTGTTGTCTCAAGCTTTCTTTTCTTCAAATAACATCGCTCAACCATGTTAGGTGCAATGTAACTATGGCTAGCTCCAGAATCAATTCAAATATCTATAGGTTTATTAGAAATCTTACCTACTACCTCAATCATTTGGGATTGGTGATCAACTTTTCTACCATCTAGGGATGCATTGATTCTTGGGATACTTCTTCCAACATCACCAATAGTTGAGGCTTCTTGAATGTTGTGAATGGTGCTTCCCTTCTATGGACACTGCTTGACATAGTGATTCCCCTTACATACCCAACATACAACAAGTGGTCTTGGCCCTTTGTCTGAATGCTCTCCCCATTTGGCTTTGTTTTTCTTTGGTTTTCCTTGCTAATAATATTTTTTATTGTTTATGAATTATGGAGGTTGAAATATTTTCTTCCTCTTCCCTTGCTTGTCTCTTTTTTTATCTCTCCAGTCCTTGTGATATGGAGATTTGTTCTTATTCAGATCATACATATTTTTTTCCTTCCAAATCAATATTTAAGAGTCTTTGGGACTTTGTCATATTGGATCTTGTCCCTATATAATTATGGTATACCACTTAAGAACCCCTAAGTATTTACTTTTTCACCCTTTATGAATTCTGCATACTTCAAGAGTTCTAGGAACATTTTTTCATAAGCTTCCATGGTCATACTTCCCAACATGAGTTCGAAGAAATACTCCATTTTCTTTTCATAGTAGTGCTCGGAGAGATATTCCTTCTATAAGTATTTCTTGAACTTTCTCCAAGAGAATCTATCTTCATCGATATCTTTCAACTTGACTAGTTGATCCCACCAAATGGATGCTTTACCTTACAAATGGTAGATGGATACCCTTGCTTCCATGTTTAATGTGTACTGATGCAACTGGAAAACATTTCTGAGTCCCAACAACCAAGCTTCAACATCCTCCCCTTGCTTTGCTTCTCCATTAAAGGTTG
The DNA here is from genome assembly GCA_027924585.1 of Larix kaempferi. Classification (NCBI taxonomy): domain Eukaryota; kingdom Viridiplantae; phylum Streptophyta; class Pinopsida; order Pinales; family Pinaceae; genus Larix; species Larix kaempferi. The sequence goes on from BSBM01001313.1 coordinate 1,958,290, forward strand.
GAGGCTTGATTCTCCTTAGTTCTCCCACCATTTCATTATGTGCAAACCTCCTCTTCTTACATCTTACTGGGTATCTTTTAGTGCTTCCTTTTGAGCTGCTTGATGAGTACCCTTTCTTCTTCACTGCAAAGGGCATGTGATGAATTTTTCTTGAAGATGATCTAGATTCTAGACCTCTCATAATTTCTCCTTTGCACATTGCTTCATGGTGAATTTCTCCAATCTCCTTGCAATTGCTTCAAACTATGCATGATTCTTTCTTGAGTGTAGATGATCCTTTCATTATATTTTCTACAAGTTCTTACATCCATCTTCAAACTTCTTACTGAGTCTTCCAAACTCAATGGTTCAATGCTTCCTTGGTGTCCATTTTTCCTTTCTTCTCCCTTTTCAGGACTTTTCCCAATGACCTCAGTAAACTCTTCTTTGGGGATGTATGGCATATTCCCTTCATCCATATCCGATCTCTTTACTGCACTTACTAACTTCTTAATATTCACTGCTTTGATTAGACTTCAAAAAATGCAATTCAATAATCCTCATTTCTTTCTCATTCATAAAATGACATAACTAGAGGCTACAATGTGTTCAATCTCAATCATCGTTAGTAGTCTACACACCAGTATATGCTCATTCATCATTCATACTACTCTTCGATTTAATCATACATTCCAAAATATACTAAGTTAAAAATCTATGGAAGGCCCAACAGTCTCATAGTTGGAACCTAAGCTCTAATACCACTTTGTGGTGTGCCTGACCCCAATTCCAAGGCCAAAGACACTAGGAAACCCAAGGGAAGGCTCATTAATGGTAATGAAAAACAAAATAAGTTATCCATGGATAGGCCAGCATGAAAAAATCCAATAGATTAAAAAACTCAACCTAATTAAATGTAATATAAGCATATGAGAACATTCCCTTTCCTAAAGCACAATCTATGTAAGGTAAATATGTTGTGCTCGCTACATTGAATGAGTAACACACAATGGTAGACATATCCAATGTTCTTACAATGGTTAAGGACATATGCTTAGCCTATGTCCAAGATAGCATGATTGTAAGTATTCAATTGTTGTCATCCCACTGTGTTCCTATTGTCTTTCACATGAGGTTATATTATTATTTTTGTATGTGTGTGATAAATGTATGGTTAGATAGTGAGAATTAACAACCACATGAACCATAAGAGACACATAGACACAAGATACCATTCACAGCCTTCAAAATCAGATCCCATGGTTGTCCCCTACAACCATCATTCACTAGTAAAATCATATTTCATGGCTTCCCTCCCTCCAACCATCAATCACTATTACAATTAGATTTTATGGCTCTCTTCCACAACCATCTAACACTAAAACAAATCAAATCTTGTGGATTCCATTTATATCCATCTAAACACAATACAAATCAGATCTTATGGATGCCATTTATAGCCATTTGAGCACATTACAAATTGAATCTTATGGTTTCCATTTACAACCATCTGATCACATTACAAATTGAATCTTATGGTTTCCATTTACAACCATTTGAGCACATTACAAATCGAATCTTATGGATTCCATTTACAGGCATCTAAGCATGAGAGAAATCAGTAATGATGGCTTCCATCTATGGTTATCTAGCCATGAGATAATAGAGAAGTTAGAAAATATAGAGAAGGTTCTTCGCAATCTAGGTTTTACATCGCATGAAGGCCATACACCTACATTCAACTATTAACATAACAATCTATATGGGATAGATAAGCATCAGGACTATCCATCATGTATTCAAATGCTAACATAACATCCATAAACATAAATATAGATCAATTTAGCCTCCATGACACATATGCATAATAAAATAAAATAAACAACACATAAGTAAATACTTACTCAAAGAATGCAACTAGATTCAACAGGACCATGTTCCTCCCATCCATAGGCATGACACACTCATGCATCTCTCAGCCTGACAGTCACCCCCAAGCTGAGGAAATGGTTCCAAAGTAGAGTTACTCTCAACCAGAGTAGCAAGAGTTCACTCCCTCACCACTTACTTTCCCTTCTATCTACACTACTCGGTGAGTTGTGACTACCTGCACTCACCACGACCCTTTGTATATAACCACCCTCACCCAATGGATTTACGTGCTAGACTTGGGACAAGTAATGGTCCTTGAGGGGCCAAAGGTAAAGAACCAAAAACTCTCTAGTAACATAACTCTCTCACACATAACACAAGTCACAATGAGCACCATCAAACTAACTCACTAACTAACTAGCACAACAAGGAGATAGCTCATGTATAAATAAATCTCAAGGAGGGAAATTCAAACACAAGGAGACCAACTCGAATTGGTTAAGGTGTGTTTAGGATTCATCATGGAAACTTAACTCGAATTGATTGAGTGGTGGCTTACCTTAGGAGATTCCCTTCCCGAATTAGCACCATGAGGAGGAGTTACCCAAAGCCAAGGAGTGAAGCACAAGGAGAGCGCACTCATCATGAGGGGTGAAAGAGTGGATCCAATGGGATCATCAATGACTTGTAAGCATAGAAATAGGGAACTCCAACTAAATTTTGGGAGCAAGGGCACACTGTTAAATTTTGAGCATTAATTCACAATACTCTAGGATCTTTGCTGAGAGAATAACATATACAGTATATCAATGCATGACAATCACAATATGACAAGCATCACAAGAATCAAAAGCATAAGAGACAAGAGACACAGAGTTTCTGTGGGGAAAACCCTAAGGTGAAAAACCCCACAAATTCCTTAGAGATAGAGAGAGCAATGGCTCAACCAAAGTACAACCAAAATACACTGAGATAGTCTCCTAGTAGCAGATGATCCTCCTCCTCACTAGTACGCCACTTTCTGAGTGAGAGTGAGTTACTTTTCCGAGAGAGTAAAATAGAGATCTCCGATCTCTATTTATACTAACCTTTTTGCCCTGTGACCTTATGGGGCCGACTTGTCTAGCTAGGTACATCCACATTATAATATATATAATTCAGGGCCGACCCCACATGGTGGTCTAATAACCCATCGGCAAGTACACACACTTGCGACACTTGTCAATCCACATGACGACACTTCCTTATAGAGGAATAACATATATCTAATAAGGGTACAATAAATATATATAAAATACATAGATGAAATACATTCTAAAGTTACATATACATCAACACTCCCTCTTAACTAGGAAGGTATTTCTCGACACAGATTTGCTAGACAAGTCTTCTTCTCGGGATCATCATCATCGATGCATCGTCATCGTCATCGTCACTGTTGCTACTATCTCAACCAATCTCTCACTCTACTCGTCATAGGAAGTTCTACAGAGCCAGTCCTTTTTCATACTGGATGTAGGCCCACCACCTGCAGGTCTTCGTCATCACTTGCCATACTGTGGAATCATCAGGACTTATTACGTGCGTCACAAAATCTCGAAAGAGAATCCCAGGTTGTTATGAGCACACAGCTCTACCTATAGGATCTCCCAGGGCCATATTATATGTGACCTCACCACAAAACCTCGCAAGAGCATCCCAGGCTGTTACGAGCACGTAGCTCTACCTATAGGATCTCCCAGGGCACAAATTACATGTGGTCACCACAAAACCTCACAAGAGCATCCCAGGATGTTACGAGCACACACCTCTACCTATAGGATCTCCCAGGGCACGAATTACATGTGGTCATGGAAAAACCTCGCAAGAACATCCCAGGACTGATTACGGGCACACAACCCAACCTATCGGATCTCCCAGGGACATATTATATGCCATAGGACAAAACCTCGAAAGAGCATATGCCAGATATACCAGGGCAACGAATTACATGCCATAGGAAAAACCTTGAAAGACTATCTGTAGATCTCCCAGGGCCAAATTAGATGTCCTCCCAGAGCAAAACCTCGAAAGAGCATTTTCCAGATATCCCAGGGCAATGAATTACATGCCATAGGAAAAACATCGAAATACTATCTGCAAATCTCCCAGGGCCAAATTATATGCTCATCTGCACAACCTGATCCACGACCATATAGTATCAATCCTGATGCTCACCATACATCATCCTGATGTACACATGATCATCCTGATCATCTTCACTGCAACATCCTGCTGCATGTCATCTGGAGCAACATCCTGAAGCTCGTCATCCACGATCAACCTGATCATATAATGCATCTTCCTGATGCAAACCAAGTATCTACCTGATACATATCATCATACATGATCCACCTGATCATACAATGTATCCACCTGATAAAAATAAAAATACATGATACATATCACCATACATGATCCACCTGATCATACAATGTATCCACCTGATACATATACAGATACATGGTCCAAGCATCCAACATGATGCATATACAAAAATACATACACATGATCCAACCGATCATATCCAGCATCCAACATGATGCGTACATACATATAAATGATCTAACTGATCATATCCAGCATTCAACGTGATGCGTACATACATATAAATGATCCAACTGATCATATCTAGCATCCAACGTGATGCGTACATACATATAAATGATCCAACTGATCATATCCAGTATCCAACATGATGCATACATACATACATAAAAATGATCCAACTGATCATATCTAGCATCCAACATGATGCATACATATAAAAATGATCCAACTGATCATATCCAAGCAGAAACTAGAACATCATCCTGATGCTCATCATCCAGCGCTTACATCAATAGCCATGTGAAGGATCCTTCTTCCAACATGCTTGGAATGGCTTCAGCAAATGTGTCCATCACTTCTTCCTTGAAGTGTCCTCAATCTGAATAACGGCAAGCCTCTCTCTGAAGTACTCAAACTTCACCCTGGCTAGTGGCTTCGTCAGCACATCTGCAATCTGCTCGTCCGTCGCAACATACAGGATCTTCACAGCTCCTCTTTGCACCATATCCCTGATATAGTGATATTTGATCTCTATGTGTTTCGACCTGTCATGAAACACTAGGTTCTCGGATAGCTTCACACAACTCTGGTTATCACAGAAGATACCAGTAGCCTCCAACGGGAGATCAAATAACTCAGACAGTAGCTTCCGTAGCCATACTTCCTCACAACTAGCTGAACAAGCTGCAACATACTCTGCCTTAGCTGTACTCAGTGCTACGCAGGACTGCTTCCTATTAAACCAAGAGATCACACCTGATCCCATACTAAAGCAGCACCCAAATGTGCTCTTCCTATCTACAGCACTGCCAGCCCAATCTGAATCAACATAAACCTGCAGTTTAAACTTTTGATTTGCCTCATACTTGAGCCCATAATCCACTGTACCCTTCAAGTACCTCAGAACATGCTTTACAGCAACCAGGTGAACACTCCTCGGATCTGTCAGAAACTGACTCAATGTGTTCACAGCAAAGCAAATGTCTGGTCTCGTGTTCGTCAGGTACATCAAGGACCCAATCATCTGACGATACATAAAGACATCAACCAGCTCAGATGAAGCATCACATAGAAGCTTTAGATTCGATGCCATAGGTGTGGCCATGGCCTTGCAATCCATCATCCCGAATATCTTCAGGATATCTACTGTGTACTTCCCTTGACCAAGGAATATCCCACCTGCACTCTGCCACACCTCCATACCTAGGAAATAGTGCATCATTCCCAAATCTTTCATATCGAATTCAACAGCAATCTTCCTCTTAGTATTTGCAATCAGTCTGTCATCGCCTGTTACAAATAAGTCATCCACATACAGGAGTAGAATCACAAGATTCCCTTCCTCAACCTTGTAGTAAGGGTTGGAATCCGCTTTACTCTTGGTAAAGCCCAAACTAGATAGGAAGCTGTCCATCCTACCATACCAAGTTCTGGGGGCTTGTTTCAAGCCATACAAGGCTTTCTTCAATCTGCATACATATGACTCCCTGTCATGTATTTCAAAACTGAGTGGCTGCTCCACATATACTTCCTCTTCAACTACACCATTCAAGAAAGCAGTCTTGACATCCATCTGGTGTATTTTCCATTTCATTGTTGCAGCCAGGGCAAGTACTGTTCTGATGGAAGTATACCTGGCTACAGGTGCAAAAGTTCCTTCATAATCTATTCCCTCTTTCTGAGAGAAGCCACGAGCTATGAATCTTGCCTTGTATTTCTCTACACTGCCATCTGCAGCATGCTTGATTTTGAAGATCCATTTAGAAGTCACAACAGACTTCTCTTTAGGTCTTGGGACAACATCCCAAACATCATTCTTCATTATTTATTGGTATTCCTCAACCATGGCATCCTTCCATTCTTTCTTTTCTGCTGCTTCTTCATAACTGGAAGGCTCTTTGTTCATAATGTCACAGAGTAAAGCAACATAGCTGGTATGTGATCTGGTTCTCTTCTTTGCGCTGTGTTCTTCTTCTGGAATGCCAAATCTTTCTGCATCTTGAATGAGCTCTCTAGCCCATGCAGGTTTCCTCTTGTGAGATTTATCCTCACAGGGTGGATCTACAGGTTCTTGCGGATCTTCAAACTCACGAACAACTTATGGAACTGCTTCAGTCATGGTAGTGTCTTGAAATCTAGTTTCCTTAGGTTCTTCATAAACTTTGATAGGTGCCTTCCTTGATTTGATGAATGTTGAGTTTTCATCAAATGTTACATCCCTACTGACATCAATCTTCTTGAACCTTGGAAAGTATATTCTGTAGGCCTTCGAGCTTTCACTGTAACCCACAAAGATACCCTTCTTTCCTGAAGGATCTAGTTTAGTCCTCTTTTCCTTTGGGACATGAGTGTATACTGGACAACCAAATATTCTGAGATGGCTGACTTCAGGTTTCTTACCAGAAAAGACCTCTTCTGGTGTCTTGTTGTCCAATATCTTGTGGGGTGTTCTGTTCTGCACATATACAGCTATTCTAGCTGCTTCTACCCATAGATGCATAGGTAGATCCTGGTCATGCAGCATTGCCCTTGCTGCTTCCATGATAGTTCTGTTCTTCCTTTCTGCAACTCCATTCCGTTGAGGATTATAAGGAGCAGTCAACTCCCTCTTAATCCCTGAATCACTGCAAAGCTTCTTGAAGTCACCTGAGGTGAATTCTCCACCATTGTCAGATCTGAATGTTTTGATATTCTTGTCAGTTTGATTCTCCATCAAGGTTTTGAATTCCTTGAACTTATCAAACACCTCATCTTTGTTCTTCAAGAAGTATACCCAAGTCTTCCTGGAGAAGTCATCAATAAATGAGACATAGTAAACATACCGACTAAGAGAACTGGATGACATAGGACCACATACATCTGAGTGGATGATTTCCAGGATATCTTTTGCCTTGCTTTCACTGCTTGGGAAAGCCTTCTTAATGTTCTTACCTTTTGCACATCCTTTGCAAACACCTTCATGTTTGGTCTTGATTTCAGGAAGACCCTCTACAGCCTTGATTGCAATTGGAAGTGCCGTATAGTGCATATGAGCAAGTCTTCTATGCCAAAGTTCACTTGGCTCCATGGATTCATGCACCATGGCATGTTCAGGTTGTCCCTTCAATTTATACAAACCTCCCTCTTGCTCTCCAATCACTACTGCATCATCGATTGTTTTACCCTTTGGCCACATTAGGACTTGGCCATCCACAAATGCAACCCTCATACCTTTTGCATCCAATGCAGAGATGGAGAGTAAGTTATTCTTGAGCCCATGTACATAAAGGACTTCTTTCATCTTCAAAGATTTTCCAGAATCTAGGTTGTAGGAGGCTTCACCACTTCCTTTGATTGGGTATTAATAATCATCCCCAAGTTTCACCTTTTGGGGTGATTCATGTTCAGATAGATTCACAAAAGATTCCTTAAACCCAGTCATGTGTTTGGAAGCCCCACTATCAATCAACCAATCATTACAACCATGGGAGATAGTACCTGTGAGAGCAGAGATTAGAACATACTCTCCTTCACTTGATGAGTCAACATCACTATCATCACTTTTTGCCCTAGCCTTCTTCTTTGGAGGTCTATCATCCTCGGCAGCATGAGCATGAAACTTTCTTTTGCTGCCCTTCTTCTTCTTGCTGGAGTTGTTGTTATTATCACTTTTGTTCTTGGGACAATCTGAAGCAAACTGACCCTTCTCATTGCATGTGAAGCATCTTAGATCCTTCTTATTCTTTTGATAGGATCTCTTGTGGCGAGAGTGCTCCTTCTTGGGCTTGCTTCTTTTGGTGTGAGCTGCAAGAGCTTGATCTTCACCTCCCATCTTTTCCTCACGAGCTATAAGTATAGCTTCTTCTTGAGAGCATTCTTCCCGCAATCTGTTGAAGGAGATCAACTTCTTCCTTGCACAAATTACTTGAATAAAGGAATCCCATGACCTGGGTAGGCCATTTAGAGTGGTCATCACCACTTCACCATTCTCCACCATTTCATCCACTACTTCTAGTTGTTCCTTGATCTGGGAGACCCTTGAAAAATAAGATTGAATGGTTTCTCCATTCTGAAACTTTACTCCTTTCAATTGGTTCCGCAGGGTCATCTTCTGATTTATGTTCTTTCCTTCAAATAGCTTGGTCAATGATTCAAACATCTCCTTGGGTGTCTTAAGAGAAGACACATGGGGTATGAGATGGTCTTTGATAGAATCATCAATGATTCTCTTTTCCTTGACCAAGTTCTTCTTATGCAATACCTTGGCCTCTTCATCCTCTGGGATAGGGATGTCTTCTTTCACATAAGAGTCCAACTCATTCTCTTCCAGGATTAACCCAATCCTATACTTCCAAGCTCGGAAGTTATCAGCTCCTTCAAGCTTATCCTCAAGCTTGGTGTGGTGAGACATCTTAAAGAGTACTTCAAATGGAAATAGAAAAGATTTAGATCTTACCACTTGAAATGCTGAAAACTGGATCTGGTCCCGGATTAGGGTTTGTCGGAAAAACCCTAAAAATTCAAAATGTGAATTTCAAATTTCTGAAAGGATAGAAAGATGCGCTTTGATGAGCTGATCAGCCTGGTGTATTCAGAATTTGAGATCAGCAAAGCTTTACCGTTCAAATTATCCTTTTTGTCCTCCCAGGTTCACTCGGGAGAGCCCTGAATTAGGGTTTGAGTTTCCCAGAGATCTACCTAGCCAAAAATCTCGATCCAAAGCTCTAAACTTCAATTTTTGCAAGGAGCTTCTAGCTGTGCCTTCAGATTCCAGAAATTTCTATTTTTGTGGAAACCCTATTTTTTAGGGCCAAATCTGAAAAATGCTCAAAATTGAATTCTGATTGGACAGATAGATGCGCCTTTATGAATATAGTCAATCTACAATACTGATTTTCAAAAATCTGTGGAGAGAAACCCAATAAACAAGAAACTCAAGTTTTCGTCACTGCAAAATGTCTTCTTCTCAGGTTAGCTCTGATACCATGTTAAATTTTGAGCATTAATTCACAATACTCTAGGATCTTTGCTGAGAGAATAACATATACCGTATATCAATGCATGAAAATCACAATATGACAAGCATCACAAGAATCAAAAGCATAAGAGACAAGAGACACAGAGTTTCCATGGGGAAAACCCTAAGGTGAAAAACCCCACAACTTCCTTAGAGATAGAGAGAGCAATGGCTCAACCAAAGTACAACCAAAATACACTGAGATAGTCTCCTAGTAGCAGATGATCCTCCTCCTCAATAGTGCGCCACTTTCTAAGTGAGAGTGAGTTACTTTTCTGAGAGAGTAAAATAGAGATCTCCGATCTCTATTTATACTAACCTTTTTGCCCAGTGACCTTATGGGGCCGACTTGTCTAGCTAGGTACATCTACATTATAATATATATAATTCAGGGCTGACCCCACATGGTGGTCTAATAACCCATCGGCAAGTACACACACTTGCGACACTTGTCAATCCACATGACGACACTTCCTTATAGAGGAATAACACATCTCTAATAAGGGTACAATAAATATATATAAAATACATAGATGAAATACATTCCGAAGTTACATATACATCAACACACACTTGTGGAGGTGGAGGAAAACATCAAGGAGGTGGAAGCTAAAATCTAGCTTACAGCTCCTAGAATTATGAATAGTGTGCCTTAGTGCAAGTGGGTCCTGTTGTGGCCACAATAGATCCCATGCTTAGCTAAAGCACGGGAACCCCCCATTTTGAATAAACACAAAGGTATTTTGTTGAGTGTACTCTGTAAATATGAGAATTTGGGTTTTCACTTGTTTAGATCTCTCACCCATACTTTTGTCCTGCGTGTTTCCCTCTTTCTGGATGATCTCTAACTGTCCGGTTTGTTGAAACCCTCAAGTTTTGAGTATTTTACCCTTTTCTTCAATCAACCCGAAACCCAACAGTTAGGAGACCTGAAACCTGCAACCCGACGATTTTGGGTTGCGGGGTGGTTGTTTTGCAGTTTTGGAATTTGGCCAACCCAAAACCCGCAACCCAACGGTTGCAAGTTGCGGGTTTGTCTTGTAATAATCTCGGGAAACTATCATCCAGAAACCTAAAACCCGAAAACCCGCAATTGCGGCTTTCGGCTTTCGGGCTTTGTCTTTTTGTTATTTTGTTGCACATTCCCGCAACCCGCAACTGTCGGATTGTGGCTTTCGGGAAGTTGTTTTCGGTTTTCGAGTGTGTCATTCCTGAAACCCGCAACCTGCAAGTGTCGGGTTGCGGCTTTCGGGAACGCGTTTCTCATTTTTTGCTTGTGATTATTCTCAAAACCCGAAACCCGCAATTACGGCTTTCGGCTTTCGGGAATTCTTTTCCACCTTTGCTGTTTGCGCGACCCCGCTACCCACAAACCGCAATTGTCAGGTTGCGGCTTTCGGGATCCCTTAATAAAATTTTGTGAATAAAATTTTCGCTCGACCCCGCATCCCGCTTCGGTTAATCTCAGTTGTTCATTTATTATGATCGCACGGTCATCTTTTAATCTGGTGAATATAATAAGTAGGGTTTTTTCCGTTTTATTTTGTCATTTTACTGCTCGAAAATTATCCCCTCGCACTGAGGATTTTACTGCAGGAATTCCTGTCAAAAGACGTTATTACTGTTTTTTAGTTACTCTTGGTTGGATTGTTGCCATTACTGCACCCTATGTTCGTTAGTTCTGGTTTTGTGTTCGACATCCTTTTTCCATTGTTTCGATTCCTTAATATTCTATATCTTTACACCTGTTTCGATCTGAAAGGCTGATCTGGTTATCCTGTTAAATCAGGTCACCCGAATCCGACACGATACGTGCAAAAGGGTTGCTAGTCTGCGTACTGAAGCTCCTGTTTGAGTCTTTTCACAATCAACTTTCTAGCCATAATTTCCATTTTGGGTCACAAATCTAAAGTCATGAGGGCTGATGTGAAAATACTTGTAATAATGAGATTTTCAAAGCAGTTTAAGTTGTGCCATCTCCAGTTGGTTGTGTACTTTCACACAGGTTTAGATCCAACTAATGCATGTTTTCACTCGTTTCATTACAGTTTGGATAATTGCAATGAATTGGTTGTGTAATTTGAATCATTACCATTCATCGTGTTTAATTATTGTCATTTGATCGGTTGGCCTTAAATTGGCAACAAACATGAGACCTTTAGCTCGTCCTTTGCGTTCTTTAAGGGGACAATTTCTGTATGATAATCTTGTAACCCTCCTTCTGAACGTGTCTGATAAAAGCAATATGCAGACAGGTAATGAATCCCCCAATGCCCGTTTTAAAGATGAAGAACTATTTCCCTTATTATATCAAGAACCTATGTCACCAACTTTTGATGCAGGTGTTCCTGATTTAAGTAGCGATAGAGGTGAAGAAGATTCTAAGGCTCTGTCTATCTGCATGCAATTCCCTGATAAGAAAGAGAAGAAAGTTCCCAAGGAACTAGCTGACCGTGATGACGATGTTATCCAAGATTTTATAATCAATCAAGAACCTGATGTCTTGCCGATTTATCCTGAGGTAGATCCTTTGATGGATTTTTCTGTTTTTGACAATATAGTCTCTGATCCAGAAGTTCCCATGGCAGATTCGCTACAAGCCAAATCGTCTGTTGTTGATAATGAGCAACTCGGGGTTGAATTCTTGTTGTGCCATGAGAATCTTGTTCATTACATAATGCATCTTTAATGAACTCTTTTGAGAGGTGATGGAAATCATGTAGACCGAGGAATGGCAAGATTTCTTGGATCTATAGTTTGATCCGATTTTGTAATCTCTGTTTTCTAGGGATATCCATTTTTGGACTCTGTTGTAATTATTTAAAGAAGGATACCTCTCGTAGTTAGGGGTTGGTAATTTTGGAGTTGCAAGTCGGCAGAAGAATGGACTAGAGATACTCTGTTAAGCAGAGCTTTTTGTAATTTCTGTACAAGACCTCTTCATAAAGTAAAGTTATCTTTTAATCTATCTTCTGTTATTCCTCAAATTTCTTTGAGAATCTCTGATTTATGATTCAAATTGTCATCTGTTATGTATCTAATATTTTGCTAAACATTTGTTAATGTATGAATCTATTGTATCGATTTCTCTATATGACTAGTTTATGTCTCAAAGTGCTATATTGAGTTTTTTCAATGCAAGTACTTTCATGTTTTATTTCTGTAAATGATTCGGTGCATATAAACTTATATAATCATTGTTAAGTTTTAAATTAGTAGAGTGATTACATACTGGATCTTGAATGAGCCCGAATACTTGAAAGATTGTCATTTGATTTTCATTAACTGACAATAATTTAAGTTAACAAGTAATACAACTAAAGAAATTTTTGTTTAAGCTGTTCAATTACTTGTTTAATAATATCTAAAGACCAATCTGCACATAAACAAGCTTTCATTTTAGAATAGGACTGACTTAAACTAGTTTCCCTTTTCTAAAATAGGTTAGGTTAGCTTTGTATTACCATATCCACACCTTGGTTTTCCTTGACTGGAAAACTGATCTTATAGGTCAACCCATCTACTCTTAGAGTGCCAGTAGAGGCCTAATATCCGTGGGGGATCACCACACCAAACAGGTTGGGGATAGAACTGCCCTTGCGCAGTGTCTTTCGAAGCCTTTCAACTTGGGTTTTCTTCCTCTGTTGAGTGTCTTGGAACATTCCAGCACCCTTTGCATCTAACCTGCACAACCGAGGCTTCAACAAATGGCGCTAGAAGGAGGGCCAATAGTGCAACATGCCTAAACAAGCCACTAAAAAACCTCCTCCAGCAAATAATTCAACGGTTCAAACTCAAATCCAATCAAGGGCTTCAACATCTGAACAACCAACAGAGTCACAACCAACGGTTTTCCCTGTTACACCTGCTCAACCCACGGCTGTCCCTGCTACACCTGCTCAACAAATTGTTGCACTTGTTGTATCTGCAACACAACAGGAAAACACAGGGAATATCTTTATTGTATCACCTACCAGAGGAACCCTCTCACTAGAGCAGATATTGAAAACATCAGTCGATAAGGTCACTAGGGCGGAACAAAGACGTGTTGATCAACGAGGACGTGGTTTTGCAGCGATCAATTTAGAAAATTTTCTGCAAACCAATAATCAAGAACCTCAGCAAGACATAGTTTCATAGATCAGTGATCCAATCATCCAATAGACAACTGATCAAAATATTGAACATCAACAAACAATTAATCCACAACCTGAAAATCAAGAACTGGTTGGTCAATCGGGTTCCCCTGAATACAACCTTAGTCAACTTTTTCACGAAACACAAGATCAGCCAAAATTTGGAACTGGTGGACCACCACCATCTCGTCCTTGATCCTCATCCTCTTCCTCAGACAGTGAACATTCTTCAATCTCTTCGTTAAGAGAAGAAGAAGAAGAACCACCGATGGTTGCAGAAGGCCAAAATAGACCATGGCTCGACCAAGATGCAGTATGGGTACTTGGAGACCAACATAGACTACCCAAGAACCCTGAGAAGTGGTTACCCAAGTTTAACCCAAATGACAAATCACTTGCCTTAGATCATGTTAAAACCTTCATGCAGGCTATTAGGCTTAGAAGTGTCATTCACGAGGATGTAGTCTGCAGACTCTTTCCTTATACTTTTGAAGGAAAGGTAGCTACATGGTATTTTGCCTTTCCACCAAGGTCTATTGTTTCTTGGGATGAGTTTGAGAAATTATTCATCCAAAAGTTTTGAGATGACAAAACACCACAGGATCTTGTTTTGGAATTATCCTCTATGAAAATTAAAGGGAAAGAAAGGGTTAAAGATTTCAACCAAAGGTTCTCATACTTAAAGAATAGGATTCTTATCAACCTTCTTCCTGCTGAAGAATTGTTGATAGCCTACTATGAAAAAGGACTACCTTCTTTGATTTCAATGTGGGTGAAATGAGCACAAAAGGGAACTTTGTTGGAAGTGTTTGCTGAAGCAATACAAGTTGGGAAGGAAATTTTTTGTCTCAAGGACAATCCAGAAATCTCAGAAGAACAGCCTTCAACTTCCAGGAAAAGGAATGATAGTGTTCCTAAACCCACTGCACAAAACAAGGATCCATTTGACATAACTGACATGAAAAAACTCATCCAGAAAATATCAAATGAGATGGTGGATTTGAAAAGAATTAACAATGAAAATCAAAACCAGAATAGAGGTTTTGTGAGGCCACCTTTCAGGAGACCTTATCAACCTCCACCGAATCCACCACCTCCTAATCCAACAGAAGGCCTCATGAATGAAGAAATTTATTCTATTTTCAGAGCCTTAGCAGCAGAATCTCAAAACACCCCTAAAGTTCTTAATGATCAGACTACTCCAAACCCACAATTACTTGAGGAAGAAGAAGATGAGAATGAGGATCCACAAATCAACACTGTAAGTTACTTTTCAGAGCTTCCTATGTGTGAAGAAGAAGAAGAACCTGAGACTGTGTTTAATGTCCAACGTCCTTATAATACAAGGTCTAAACCCCAACCTCCTTAGGAACCTTCATCCTCCACACCAGTTCCTAATAAAGGCAAGACTGTCCCTCACAAGGATATAGTCATCCCTGAGATGGAGTACAATTTAGTTGAAGATCTTAAGAGAGTGAAGGAAAACATCTCTTTGTTTGAATTATTGAAAATCCCCTCGATGAGGGATACTTTACCCAAAAGCATGGTGGTCAAACAGCCAAGAGAATTGCAGAATAATAACCTTGACTCTTTCACTAAACCAGATGATCAAAAGTCTGGTAGCAGAAGGACACCTCCTTTTCTACTTACCTTTGATTTTTTCAACTGAAACATACATAACTACATGATAGACTCTGGCGCCTCATCAAATGTGATGCCTCTTTCTGTCTGCAGAAAGTTGAATGCCACATGGGAACCTTGCCCTACTCAGATAGTACAACTTGACAGATCAAAAGTCAGGGTAGTAGGAAGGCTCAGAAATGTCTTAATTACATTATTAGCTGATCCTCGAATCCATCAAACAATTGATATAGTCATTGCTGATATCCCAGAAGCAATAGGTATGTGGCTTAGTATAGACTGGTCAGAAAAGCTAAAAGGTTATTTTGCTACTGTTTGGTCCCATTTGTGGTTACCCTACAATGGTTAGCCAAACAAGATCAAGGTAAGCAGGGAGCCTTTTATGAAATAGACAGTCACAGACTTGAATGACTCAAGTGAGCCTATGGGTTATTTCAACACGCACATCGAACACTTTGCCTTTGATACCTTTTTTGGGAATTTATCAGCTGATGTTTCACCACAAGAAAATGAACAGAACGAATCTCAGGTAACTCATCTCACTTCTATGCCATTCTCAGGAGAAATTGTACATAATGTTTTCAATGTAAATACAAATTTTAGATTAGATCCCATTGCTTGGACATTGTTTTTTGACGGCTCTAAATCTAAGGATGGAGTTGGTGCAGGATGTGTTCTCATAGATCCAAAAGGAACAAAAACTATGATTACATGCAGATTAGAGTTTGATTGTACTAACAATGTGGCTGAGTATGAGGCCCTGATACAGGGACTGAAAAAGGCTATTGAATTGAAAGTACAGATCATTCATTGCTTTAGAGATTCAGAAATTATTGTGAAACAGGTGAGGAATAAGATACATTGCTTGTCCCCCCACCTGTTGAATTATTAGAAATTGGTAAGAGATCTTACCAGCTCCTTTATTGCATTCAATATTAATTCAGTCCCTAGGCCTCAGAACTTCGATGCTGACTTGTTGGAAAATACAACTTCCAGATTGATTCCACCAGAGGGCCTATCTCCTCAAACATTCTCAATAGAACTGATGTATAGGCCTTCTATACCAGATAATGCGACAAACTGGAAAGTATTCGATGATGATCAGCAAATACTTGATTTTCTGACAAACCAGGACACATTCTAGGATATGGCTATAGATGAGGATGAACATGAAAAGTCTCTCTCTGATTCCTTGAATGTCATCCCAAAGTCTGTGATCAATTTGGAGAAGCTCTACGATTTGCAAGACAAATTCACATACAAAACCAATTGTAAAACACAGAGCTCTTCACTTAATTATGAGCAAGTCAATTTAGGTACCAAGCAAGAACCCCGTTTTATCAATTTAAAAATTGATTGAACCCCAGAAGAAAGGCGAGCTATCATTAAACTATGTAAAGAATATAAAGATGTCTTCGCCTGGACCTATGACAAATTGAAAATATTTGACACTAGCATCATCTACCATAATATACCTATGAAGCCGGAAGTTAAACCATATCAATAGAAACTGCGGAAAATGCATCCCAGTTTAGAGCCTTCTGTGAAAAAAGAACTGGAAAAGCTACTCACAGCCCGAATTATTTTTCCAGTGAGGCATACATAGTGGATAGCCAATTTGGTGCCTGTACGCAAGAAAAGTGGTGAAATCCGATTGTGTGTCGATTTCAAGAAGTTGAACCAGGCCTCGGAAAAAGATAACTACCATGTTCCACCCATGGAATAGATTCTCCAAAAGGTAGCAAGGTCATAAATGTTTTCTCTCCTAGATGGATTTTCAGGGTACAACCAGGTTATGGTTGCCCTAGATGACCAATTAAAAACAGCTTTCAGAACCCCTTGGGGCACCTTCGCCTACAGATGAATGCCTTTTGGTTTGATTAATGCAGGAGCCACTTTTCAGAGAGCTATAGATATAGCTTTCCAAGTTTTAATGCATAATTCTGTCGTGGTTTATTTAGATGATATTAACATATTTTCAAAAAAAGACATGAACACCTATTTGCTCTCAAGCAGGTTTTAGAACGTTGCAGGAAATTTGGCATTTCCTTGAACCCCAAGAAATCCATTTTTGCAGTCATAGAAGGAAAGCTGTTAGGCTTCATCGTTTCAAAAGAAGGTATGATCATCGACCCCGAACGCACAGACGCGATTTCAAAAATCGGTTTACCAGGTCCACGTAAAGTAATGCAGTCCTTCTTAGGTAAGATCAACTTTGTACGCAGGTTTGTACCTAATTTTGCTAAGATAGCTAAACCTTGACATCATTTAGTTAAGAAAGATGTACAGTTCACATGGTCACAAGAACAAAAAGATGCATTCGTGGAAATTTGTAAGGCTATTGCTGAAGCTCTTGCTCTCATGTCCCCAGATTTTGATAAAGATTTTATTCTCTACACTTTCACCATTGATTTCTCCTATGCAGCTATTTTGACACAGAAACAGGACATCGATACAGAGATCCCAATCTCTTTCATGAGTTCAACCTTTAAGGGTGTAGAGCTCAATTATTCACAAATTGCCAAACAAGCATATGCAGTTTACAAGTCTATCAAACATTACAGGCCTTATTTGTTAAAATCCCGAATAAAGGTCATTGTCCCATATTCTGCCATTAGAAATGTGCTGATCCAAAAGGAATTGGGAAAAAAAAGGGCCCACTATGACCTAATGGGCCCACTATGACCAAGTGGGACCCACAAAATCAACACATTTTTAATGGCAGATTTTGACAAACATGCTTTCCCTTTGCAACTAGTCACTGTTCAGTTTCCATTTCAGCAATGGGGGCTGGATTTTGTTGGGCCCATAAATCCTACCTCATCCCTACAACACAAATACATTCTCACAGCAACTGACTACTTCACGAGATGGGTGGAGGCAGTCCCACTTAAGCAATGTAATGCCAGCCAAGTCATTTTTTTCCTAGACAGTCATATACTCTCACGATTTGGTACTCCAAAATTCCTAGTTTTTGATAATGTATCCTATTTTTCTTTGATTGACATAACTGAATATGCTTTTGAAAAGGGGATGAAACTCAAATTTTCTACCAATTACTATCCACAAGGTAATGGGTTGGCTGAGTCTTCGAACAAAAATTTGACCAACATTCTGAAGAAGACTATGGCCTCTCACCATAGAGATTGGCATACCCAGCTCAATAATGCTCTTTGGGCAGATCGGATTACTCCAAAGGCAGTAATTGGAAATTCTCCTTACTGTCTAGTGTATGGCAAAGAAGCCATTCTTCCTACTAATATTACCATCCCTTAACTATAGTTATCCCAGTCTGTCCAAGAAGATGATTCTTCTCCCCTCCAGCAGAGAATTGACACTCTACTTAAACTGGTGGAAGATAGAGAAGTGGCTAGAAACAAGTTATATCATCATCAGCAGATGGTGAAAAGATGGTTTGATGAAAAATCTTCATCTGACAGGGAATTTTCTGTTGGAGAATTGGTTTTAAGATGGGAAAAACAACACAAATATAAGAACCAATATACCAAGTTTCAACGCCTCTGGCTGGGATCTTTCATTGTTACAGAATAGATGGGTCCTGGTACTGTTCAATTACAGACACTGGAAGGAGTTGTGGACACTTATCCAGTGAATGTTTCACTCCTCAAAAATTATTTTGTTTGATCAGGATGATGTACTTGTACATAGGTTTGTTTTGCTATTTCTTTTCTTGAGTGGATTGTCTGCTTTGTTTTCATTTGCTTGCTTCAAACTCTACACATTTGGTGATACTCATTGATCAGTTTCTCTCTTGGTGATGATTTCAGCTTGGGTTTTATAACTATCTGCCAGCCATAATTTTGTCCTGTATCAGAGGTTGTTCAACAAAGGGCATACAGCTAATGATTGCAGGACCCTGAATTGATATCTCTCCACAATGGTCATTATCTTACACATGTCTTATTTGTTTAATTGGGGTTTGGAGAATAGCAGAGTCTCCATTGTCTCATGTTTCATGGTTCAGGCTGCATATCATAATAACTTACCTAGCTTGTTCTGCTCTAGATCCTTTTACAATCACCTTGGTAAAAAATCTCTTAATAAATGTAAATTACAGGGTGGGAGGTCTTGCTATCAAGCCAACCCATTAGGTTCATAGGTGCTATGTGGAATGACATCTTCACATCAAGCTACCACACTTGGAAGATGACTTTCAGTTTTACTGGGAGTTGGAAGATCCTATCACAGGTCAGTCCATTCATGATCAGCAAAGCATTGGTGAGTAACACTACTGATATATGGTCACCAAGCCATGGTAGTGCCTTGTAATTTTCAACCTAATAAAATTTGGTTTGCTCCTTTTTAATGATGCTTGTGCATATAGGGACAGGGTGGTCTTATTGCAAGCCATCCCTGCCATGATCATGGGTTTAATTTGGACTGAAGCTATCACAATATGGTCACCAAGCCATGGTAGTTGCTTTCAGTATTGCAACTAGAAGACAAGGAATCTCTTTATAGAGCTGGCTTGATCAGTTTCTGAATTATGCTTGTGAATGGCACTGCTTATATCTGATCACCAAGTCAGGGCAGTGGTCTTATATACACAGTCTCTTCTTTTAAATTATAAAAAAAAAAAAAAAAAGGGAATCTCGTGAATTGTTACATGTAAATAAAATCTCAATACATCAAGGTGATGTGTAATTAGGATATCCAGGAGCATTTTCAAGTATGTGCCTAGGTTCAACGCAAGCTGCTTCTCCATGATTACATAAAGGTGAAGGATCTTAGTTGTTTCTTCAACCCCCTTATCAGATTTTCATTATTCTCAACATGATCATATATGGGGATTTATTAATTTCATGTTCCATGCTCGTTAACTGTCTCTCTTGTGATCAATTTTTGGAAAAATTCAGGTTGAAAAAAGTGATGTGGCTAACATGTTTCATTTAGCTGAATTTCAATGCAGAGATAATTGGTTCTTTCCAGCCAGTCACCATTTGTTGTGGCCACAACAGATCCCATGCTTAATTGAAGCACAGGAACCCCCCATTTTGAATAAACACAAAGGTATTTTGGTGAGTGTACTCTGTAAATATGAGAATTTGGGTTTTCACTTGTTTATATCTCTCACCCATACTTTTGTCCTGTGTGTTTCCCTCTTTCTGGATGATCTATAACTGTTCGGTTTGTTGAAACCCTCAAGTTTTGAGTATTTTACCCTTTTCTTCAATCAACCGGAAACCCGACAGTTAGGAGACCCGAAACCCGCAACCCGACGATTTCGGGTTGCAGGGTGGTTGTTTTTCAATTTTGGAATTTGGCCAACCTAAAACCCGCAACCCGACAGTTGCGGGTTGCAGGTTCGTCTTGTAATAATCTCGGGAAACTATCATCCAAAAACCCAAAACACGAAAACCTGCAATTGCGGTTTTCAACTTTCGGCTTTCGGGCTTTGTCTTTTATTTATTTTGTTGCGCTTTCCCGAAACCTGCAACCCACAACTGTCGGATTGCAGCTTTCAGGAAGTTGTTTTTGTTTTACGAGTGTGTCATTCCGGAAACCCACAACCCGCAAGTGTCGGGTTGCGGCTTTCAGGAACATGTTTCTCATTTTTCGCTTGTGATTATTCCCGAAACCCGAAACCTGCAATTGCAGCTTTCAGCTTTCGGGAATTATTTTCTGCCTTTGCTGTTTGCACGACCCCGCAACCCAAAACCCGCAATTTTCGGGTTGCGGCTTTCAGGTTCCCTTAATAAAATTTTGTGTTTAAAATTTTTGTGTGACCCCGCATCCCGCTTCGGTTAATCTCAGCCGTTCATTTATTCTAATCGCACGGTCATATTTTAATCTGGTGAATATAATAAGTAGGGTTTTTTTTTCTGTTTTATTTTGTCATTTTACTGCTTGAAAATTATCCCCTCGCACTGAGGATTTTACTGCAGGAATTCCTATCAAAGGACGTTATTACTGTTTTCCAGTTACTCTTGGTTGGATTGTTTCCATTACTGCACCTTGTGTTTGTTAGTTCTGGTTTTGTGTTCGACATCCTTTTGCCATTGTTTCGATTCCTTAACATTCTATATCATTACACCTATTTCGATATGAAAGGTTGATCCGGTTATTCTGTTAAATAAGGTCACTCGAATCCGACACGATACGTGCAAAAGGGTTGCTAGTCTGCGTACTGAAGCTCCTGTTTGAGTCTTTTTGCAGTCATCTTTCTAGCCATAATTTCCGTTTTGGGTCACAAATCTAAAGTCATGATGGCTGATGTGAAAATACTTGTAATAATGAGCTTTTCAAAGCAGTTTAAGTTGTGCCATCTCCGGTTGGTTGTGTACTTTCACACAGGTTTAGATCCAACTGATGCATGTTTTCGCTCGTTTCATTACAGTTTGGATAATTGCAATGAATTGGTCATGTAATTTGAATCATTATCATTCGTCTTGTTTAATTATTGTCATCTGATCAGTTGGCCTTAAATTGGCAACAAACATGAGACATTTAGCTCATCCTTTGCGTTCTTTAAGGGGAAAATTTCTATATGATAATCTTGTAAGCCTCCTTCTGAACGTGTCTGATAAAAGCAGTATGCAGATAGGTAATGAATCCCCCAATGCCCATTTTAAAGATGACGAAATCTTTCCCTTATTATATCAAGAACCTATGTCACCACCTTTTGATGCAGGTGTTCCTGATTTAAGTAGTGATAGCGGTGAAGAAGATTCTGAGGCTCTGTCTATCTGCATGCAATTCCCTGATAAGAAAGAGAAGAAAGTTCCAAAGGAACTGGCTGATCGTGACGACGATGTTATCCGAGATTTTATAATCAATCAAGAACTTGATGTCTTGTTGATTTCTCCTGAAGTAGATCCTTTCATGGATTTTTATGTTTTTGACAATATAGTCTCTGATCCAAAAGTTCCCGCGGCAGATTCTCTACAAGCCAAATCGTCTGTTGCTGATAATGAGCATTTCGGTGTTGAATTCTTGTTATGCCATGAGAATCTTTTTGATTAGAGAATGCATCTTTAATGAACTCTTTTGAGAGGTGATGGAAATCATGTAGACCGAGGAATGGCAGGATTTCTTGGATCTATAGTTTGATCCGATTTTGTAATCTTTGTTTTCTAGGGATCTCCATTTTTGGACTTTGTTGTAATTATTTAAAGAAGGATACCTCTCGTAGTTAGGGTTTGGTAATTTTGGAGTTGCAAGTCGACAGAGGATTGGATTGGAGATACTCTGTTAAGCAGAGTTTTTTGTAATTTCTGTACAAGACCTCTTCATACAGTAAAGTTATCTTTTAATCTATCTTTTGTTATTCCTCAAACTTCTTTGAGAATATCTGATTTATGATTCAAATTGTCATATGTTATGTATCTGATCTTTTGCTAAACATTTGTTAATGTTTGAATCTGTTGTATCGATTTCTCTATATGATTGGTTTATGTCTCAAAGTGCTTTATTGAGTTTTTTCAATGCAAGTACTTTCATGTTTTATTTCTGCAAATGATTCGGTGCATATAAACTTATATAATCATTGTTAATTTTTAAATTAGTAGAGTGATTACAGACTGGATCTTGAATGAGCCTGAATACTTGAAAGATTGTCATTTGATTTTCATTAACTGATAATAATTTAAGTTAACAAGTAATACAACTAAAGACATTTTTGTTTAAGCTATTCAATTACTTGTTTAATCATATCTCAAGACCAATCTACACATAAACAAGCTTTCATTTTAGAATAGGACTGACTTAGACTAGTTTCCCTTTTCTAAAATAGGTTAGGTTAGCTTTGTATTACCATATCCACACCTTGGTTTTCCTTGACTGGAAAACTGATCTTATAGGTCAACCCATCTACTCTTAGAGTGCCAGCGGAGGCCTAATATTCGTGGGGGATCACCACACCAAACATGTTGGGGATAGAACTGCCCTTGCGCAGGGTCTTTCGAAGCCTTTCAACTTGGGTTTTCTTCCTCTGTTGAGTGTCTTGGAACATTCTAGCACCCTTTGCATCTAACCTTCACAATCGAGGCTTCAACAGGGCCCAAAAAAGAGTATCTCTCATCCAAGGGGGGCGCATTCACCAAGTGGGACCCACAAAATCTTCATAAGGGTGCACTAGTGCAAAAGGGGTCCACTAAACCATGAATAAGGCGCAATAGTAACTCCATAGGTCAAAATAATCAAGAATAGGGTCCAAAAAGTAATGTTAGGGAGAGTAGCAAGTCCTAGTCCCCAACCCCCTCACAAGTGGAAACCATGTACCCCCTTTTTCGTTTGTATT
The DNA here is from genome assembly GCA_027924585.1 of Larix kaempferi. NCBI lineage: Eukaryota > Viridiplantae > Streptophyta > Pinopsida > Pinales > Pinaceae > Larix > Larix kaempferi. The sequence goes on from BSBM01001313.1 coordinate 1,981,763, forward strand.
CCATGTTGAGCTAGTTAATTTTATTAAACAATAATAATAAAAATAATGTCCAAGTACATAGTCTCGACACCTTGTGCCACAAAAACAAAACAAAATAATAATTACATGTGTTTGGGGTTTAAAACATTGGGGTATTACATAATATCATAGAATACCTACTACCTTCCTAGCATTATTTCAGGCTTCAAATCTTTCCTCTCATAAGAGGAGGAGTTGATCTTGCTACACCTTCCCCCATCCTTGATGCAGGAGGCCACTATTGGGTAAAATATATACTAATATTTATGACATTAAATTATCCACTGGGGATTTGTGGACTTAGAGGTTCTGGCACTGTATGTGTAGGCTTGAAGCCTAAACTAACCTAATCTAAAGCTAGAAAACAAACTTCAATGCAATAAATCAAGCAAAATGATAGCCCAACACCTTAGGATGAAGACTATGTCATATCTCACAATTTAGACCTTTAATCTTTCCTTTGGTGATTGAGGCTATGGAATTTTAAAGTGCAATAAACTCAAAATAACTAAACTCAATCAACACCTAATATTCACTCAATCAATTAATTTTCTAAAAGTGCCTAAGGACTTAGTACAAAATGGTCCAGAATCTAAGAGAAAACAAAACTTCTTAATAAATACCTATTCTATTATGACTATCCAATCCAAACTCTCCTAATCCTTAAAGAGATCAAACATTGAATCAACTCATGCATAAAATCAAGGTACTCAAAACCCTTGATCAAATGTAAATCTAAAAATGAAAACAAGGTACTAGCCCATAGTCACTTCTTCAAACAAGTTTGAATCAATCCAAACTTCAACCATGTGAAACATTAAAACAACTCTCCATTCAAATCAATTCAATACCCAATATTCTTTGATAATCAAATCACCCAAGGAAATCGTTTATTCATTTAGTCATCTCAGATTTAAAAATAGAACTTCTTAAAATGAATTCAATTGATGAACAAAATCAAAATACAATTTCCTTTCTTAAACATTCAATGGTTCCAACTCATATTCCAATTCGTTCAATGACAAGAATTGATACTCTATTTCCTGGATGAATGCTCTAGTTATAAGTACATTATGATCATGATTATATTTAATCAATATTTTCCTTTGATAATTATAGAGTTGCACTATCATATGAATATCAATGTCTCTTGTTTTGTGAATTCAATTTTAAACAATTTTATAATCATGCTTAACCAATGAAGAACCTTGAGATTATGCCAATATCATTCTGTGTTAAGTATGCAATATGTATCTTTTCCAAATATTGTATTTATGTTTGTTGTCCTCTTAAATATAGTTATGGGTGAAATCCAATCTCTGAAACTACACTTAAAGTCTTTCAAGAACAAATAAAATTATGAAATTCATCACATCCGCAAATAAAATGAAAATTTTTACTGAATGGTTTGTGAGACAAATAGATTGATTGTATTTACTGATGTGATAACAAAGCTTTTTTGTTCAATTCTAATGATTAAACATGTGTTGACAATTCTCAAAACAAAACCAAGACTGAACGTGCTCTGCATTATGCACTATGCAAAGAATAAAACTAAATTAAAACCATGCAATTCCCTACAACATATCTACGTTTTCTATATTTGAGTTGCTGAAGATCAATCAAAATTTGATTGTGCAGTCAATAGATACGGCTGAAGAAATGATGCACACATTGAAATCTGAGGGTTTATTAAACATGAATTCATAAAAATGAAATTAAAATTGCCATTAAACAAAATACAAAAAAATCAAATTACACATGAACAAAAATTGAAAATACAAATGAAATAAAATCTAATAATTAAATGAAATATGGCAGCACTTACTCACTCTAAGGGGCCCTTACCAGGTGGTGAGTGTTACGTGAATGCAATCAGATCACTTCAAATGCTTGGAACCATGCACAAGAACAATAGCTCTTTCATTTCATCAAATTCAAAAAATTGAAAGTTTCTTACAACATTGGCATTGTCATGATGACACTCTAATCTCTATTACAAAATAATTTCCATAATGGTAATCGCCCTTTTCTCAGTCCTATGAGGATCCATTTATAAACAAAAAATCACTTGGGAATGGATAAAACAAAATCCCCAAACTCATAAACAAATTTGACAATTTCGGGGAAAATCCCAAAAATCAGGGAATTTTAATAAATCTCATTTCCCCCCTTGCTTATCTCTGAAACCATAGCTGATTTTTCAACAAATTACCACGATAGACCCCATTTGATATGCTAGGACAAAAACCCATGTCCCCGATTTCTCGTATTCGTCCTCGTCACCTCGAAAATTGCGCCACAAAACAACCAACAGGAATATTTTGCAAATTTAACTTCACATGTGCCATGCTTCACATGTGCGAGCTGGGTGAGTTCTAATAGATACCTCACCATCTAGAAGCATATAGATGACTCCTCCAAGTGGCGGAATTTGAATAGGTGAAGTGAAATTATTGGAATGGATGATCTTCCAAAGTTTCAGTGTCGGAATAAGTGTTGGAACGAGTGCCAAAAATGTAGAATTTGAAATTGAAGTGAAAAATGACTAGGCTATGATACAATTAATAAAATGATTTGAGAAACATTAGAAATTAAATAAAAATAAAATAGAATCAATTGAATTAGACATTAATTATACCTCTAAATAAGAATTACCTTCAAGATCTCAAATATAAACAAAAAATGGCAATAATCTTGCTACAAACCTTCACAAATCAATTGATTATAATAAAATTAAGGTCGGGATGGGTTCAAAGATGATCAAAACTAGGGATCATTAGACACAACCTAACCCTCACACATGTGTGACAATGATTGGATATATTGTGCTTAGACTTACCTTGCTCATCCAACCCCCCTCACATACTAGTTGCAAGCTTCCCCACTTCAAGCGAAGGAACCCCCCCACCCCACTGCCCCACCTCACATGATGGAGGGGCGTAGTCAAACCATTTTACCATTCATGGCTAGCTTAAATATATTTGTTTTATCTAATCTCATCAATGACCCCACATTCCATGACCTAGCATGGCCTAACATGTTAATTAAGTTACCCTTATACATTTCAAAGATTGAAGGAAAATAGGGGGACAACCCATCCAATCATGTGATTTCATTTCACCTATGGTGTTCATACAACGACATATTCGAAGACACCATTCATATTAGTCTATTTCATAGGACCCCTATGGGAACAAAAACTAAATGGTATGTAAATATTCCAATGGTCATGCATACCACCTTCGATTCCATAGCAATTGTTTTTGAGACCTATTTTTCACTCCTAGTTCACCATGACCTTAGCTTGGAGATTCTTTCATAATTTTTGCAAAACACATCTTCATACATTGCTGACCACATTCAAGACAGATGTCAGCGACACATGTTGTGTAAAATCAAAATCCAACCCCAATTATTATTGGGTTAGTTCCTTAAGTCTCTACTACCCATGATCACCAAAGACATCGAGACTACCATGCCACAAACTAAAGATGAGACCATCCTCAAATCCCAACACTTGAATTTGAATATATGCTCAATTAGGGTATCTATATACAATCATAATCGATGCCCCTCGTCATTGGTCACTTGATCAAACCACACTCGGCATGCCACATACTTCTGATGGGATCATTGGGGCAGTTTCTCATCAAGGGAACATCCTTGTCCCTTATGGGTGTTTTATGCCCAACTAACCATGAAGTGGTCCTCCTCCATTCCCAACTGCCAATATACATCAAAGTGGAACCAATCCACCTTTTGGACCAATGACATATGGACGATAAAGCCCGACTTTTCCCAACATGGGGACACAACCAATTGTTGTGCATCCACACCCTATGGCCTCTTAAGACCCTACATTGAATTCATATGGGACACCTAGTCCTTATGGATCCATGCCCCCACAAAATCCATAATTTCCATTTCCTAGACCCCCTGATTCTCACCATATGAGCCATGCCAAGGTAAATTTTGTTCAACCTTCCTCCCTTCAACAAGTTCAACAATTGAATGTGGAAACCCCCCTAATCCACCAAATTAGGGAAATAATAAAGGGAAAAAAAAGCAATAGATATAGACCCTAGGTTAGGGAGGAAATCCCCATAACCAGCCTAATCATACTACCATAAACCAAAACCAGAAAACCGGTACTAACAACCCACCAATGCAAGGAAAGAACAAAAATATATGTACTAACTTTTCTTGTGCTATGTGTGGTGAGTACATCCATTACACTCATTATTTTCCATTGATCCTAGAATGCCAACAGATGTTGGAGGCCCAAAAGAAAACTGACAAAAAAAATCCCCATTAGAACACCACCACTCCCCCTAAACAAGATGTGTTGCAACACCCCTTCTGTTACACCCAAAATCTACTCATCATCAGATTCAGTGTATACACCCCTGAAGATACTTGGACTAATAATCATCCTGGGAGGGTTTGTACTCATTTGTGCTAGGTTCTAAAGGGTCGTCGCAGTTTGCACACTAACAACATGCGACGTCGCAGTCTGCTCCACTACACGGTGCGACGAGGTCTGTTAATGGGCAAAAATAGATTATTCGAGATCCTTCTCGAAACTTGCTCATTTAGGGGCTTATCCCTAACCTCTAGGAGAGCTGGTACTCGACCCCTAACTCTTTGGGAAGATCCCCTATCTCTCTCCTACCCTTCCTCAACCTATCCTATCCACACCCTATCCATTTAGTCCTATATAAGTGAGTCTCACTCCCGTACCAAAGGGAGGAAGGATATGGTATCTACATGCTGGTGAAATCTATCTTAGGAGGAAGCCTATAGTACTTACATGCTGGGGAAATATCTCTCAAGACACCTTCATTCACCTCTTGGAGAACTCATACTTCTTCGGAAGAACATGGCAATTGGCTTGGTCGAAGAAGGGATGCTACATTAAGTCTCTGGTTGTAGTCCTCTATCTCTATCATGTACTCCTCTATTTGCAGTAATATAAATGATTTCCACCAATATTGTTCCGTGTATGCAATGATATTGTGTTGTTTACCTGCTTAATTGTTTACATAGATCTCTTATTGTATAGATTCTCTTTACTTGTTTCTCTTTTCTATGTCTTGACAGGTCTTGCAGCTTGGATCTGACGACCGTGGGACGTGGAGCAACATTCGGGAGAAAGGATAGTGAATCAAAGAGGTAAGACATCTAGCACTTGATCCTTAAGTAGATCTAGGAAAAGTGTTTGTAGTCTGTTCTATTTGTTCTAGACTCGCATTGAGCTAGGGAGATCTGGCTCACCTCCGGTCAAGTGGATTGTCCGGTAACAAATCTGGCGACCATACTGGTTAGTAGTGTTTGTTTTGTCTAGTAGTCATTAAATATGGAAGCCATTTTCAGTAGATTACTTGGCACAAGCCTATTTGTCATTTTTTCCATTCACTTTCAGATCTTCACATTGAAGGTTCCGATCTTCTTCCTCTGAGTCTATACAACTCAGTTCCAAGTCTGTTTATGGTTCATTATTGAGAGATATGATTCATTTTTTAATATAGAACTCGCCTGTCGCACCTGGGCAGTGGAAACATAGCGACACTATGTTTTTCTGAGTCTCTGTCCTTTGTCTGTTGCTTACTCGTCGCATCCTGTGCATTGGTGAACTACGACACCGTCGCACCTCCCGTGTAGGCAACCTGCGACGTCACACTGTCTGCAAAGACAGAGTGCACCGATCTGTCAGAAGTTGACATATAGGCATCCATCCTCTCATTTGACAGTCTGAGCCTTGGTCTGATGTTTGGACTCCTTTTGTGTTGCAATATCCATCCAGAGACCCCTTTGATAATTTGCGTGTTGAGAGTTTGGTTTCATTTGGATATATTTTTGGGTTCCGTCTTGGACAAGCTTGAAACTAGTAGTGATGGATACTTTGGTCTCCTCCACCTTCATCCGTTCATTTGTGCATTCCCTTCCTTCCATCCATGATCTGATCATTGCATTGGATCAGCTTCCAGACCTCATCTACTTTTGTTTTGAGCTTTGCTTGCTTGGTTTGCTTGCTACTGCTTGATTTTGAGTTAAGTGTGTCTTTCAACTTGGTTGAGTGCTTGTCTTTTCTTGAGTTTTCTGAGTGTATGAGTGCTGCAAGTAGTGTTTTCTTTTCAGTCATTTAGATCTGAAAGAAAAGTTGTTATAAAGTTTATTCATTGATGCATCCATTGAAAGATTAAAAATGCTTCTTTCCCATTGTTTCTCAAAAAATTATTGAAGAAAGATTGTTGTGCATTGGAAAATTCTTGTTTATATTTTGGAAAAGTTGAATGAATGTATGATCTCTTGTGTTTTTCTTGAATTATGAATTGCTCATTTTCTTGAAAGACTTAAAGTACACTTCAGTTTTTGCAAAATTAATTCCATGCTGAGGAAAGATAGATGCATTTTTAATTCTTGTTTCCTTTAGATCATTGAAATCGAAGTTGAAAAGCTTGCATACTTCATCTTGGAATCCTCTCTTTTCATCATTTAGAGTCATTTTACTTTGAAAAGAAGAAAGAAAAGAAAAAAGTTGCTTTGATTTGGTTTAGTAGTGTTGTGTACTTTTGTGTTTCGTTGAAAAAGAAAAGAGTACTTTCATTGTCAAATTTGTTTGAATTGAGATTGTGTTGCATTGAGTTTGTTTGGCAATACCATTGGAAAGAAAAATCTTTCTCCTTTCCATAGGTAGAATTCATCAAAAGAAAAGAATATTTCGTGCATGTAGCTAGGGCTTGCATTATGCTTCCGATTATGTACTCACCTCATGCATTCACCTAACCGTCCAAGATAAAATTAACGGTAGAACTAGGTAAAAATTTTAGCAACTTGTGTGTAAGTTAGAGACGTGTTCCGGCGTCGTTAAGAGTGGCAACTATCATTATTTTCCAGCACTGTAGTCCGGGGGTATTGTAGTCTTCCACTTACATCAATATATAGAGCTCCTTCACGTACCCACCAAGTACCATAATCCGTACTTGGCATATATCGAAAGGTGTATCATGTACTCGACACGTATATCAGAAGGTCTCGTGCCAACGGCTGTGCATTAGACAGCACCACTACGGATTTGATCTCCCACGTACCTTGTGTATATCGGGAGACACCATTAGGATTCCTGAAACCAACCAAGTTAACCATTTGGCCGTCTTGGCAAAGCAATACACCGAGAAAAGCACTCGGGGAGATTAGCATGCACGTACTGTCTAGGTAATCGGGTATGCAGGCAAGGGTACAGTCCCAATCCTCCTTGTCGCGTCATATTGTTGGACCCTGCAGTATATCGCGGTTTGTAATGCCTTGATAATCCCGTGAGGTTCCAGACTTTTGAATCCACTCTGTCACATAAGTTTTCTTGTTGCCTTAGTTTGAGTAGGTTTTTCTGGACTGCTTTTCTTTTAGAATACCTTTAGGAGAAACATTGTTTTGGCCTTTTTTGGATGATTTTCCTGATACTCTAGCGGATTTTCCTTGGAGAAGGTCCCGTAGGATCTTAAACTTGCCACCCAAATATCCCCTTAATCCGGAGGTTATTTCGAGGGTAAGAATGGATCAGCGTAACGCGGTCATAGTTACTGAAGTAGGGAATCCCACTTTGAATGTTGGCGGACTTTTGTTTCCACCAGATTCACCTGCCTCTCATCCCCCGCAGGATGAAGAAGCACAAACCCCCACTTCACAAAACCCTTCTCCCGCCATCCCGGGAGAACCTGGATCGTTGGAATGGATAAACCAACCCCAGGGTGACCCTACTGCAGCTGTTGGTCCTTCAGCAGCTTATTGGACATCTTCTACAAACCATCCAGTGGTTCATTTTTCCATCTCATCCCCACCTAACTGGACTACTCCAGAGTTCACTAGGCCTTACTATAGGCCTGACCCTACTGAGATTTTCGGCCCCATCCATGAATGTTTGGAACAGTTACGTGTTAAAGGAGATGAGCTTCGAAGACAAAGTCTCGAGCGACACTCTGAAGAGTTCCATAATCGTCATTTCCAAATAAGACTTGACAACGGAAACATCCTAGTTCATCCGATATCTTTCAGATCACCTAAAGCATCCCACCATGTGACCACTAATGAGACTGGTCAACCCTCGCAAGAGTCTAGTCCTGCACCTCAAGTGAACCAACCAGTGGAAGGACAATGGTCCAACACACCTGTCACTACCACGACGGTTACTTTACCAGTTCCTCCCCCACCTCAAAATTTGAGGGGAGGTTATTCCATTCCCACGGATTATCTTATTGGTAATATTATTACCACGGTAGCTAGTCGACAACCTATGTTGGTTCAACCTTTGAATAGTGGTCAAGCTGTTGTGGCTGGGGGGAAACCCCCATTTCCTAACTAGAACGTAAGCGGCGGAAACCCCAACGGGCCTTCCGTTGGACCATCCCAACCCGCTAAACCATCCACCATGGTATTATCTCATGTTGGAGGGCTGTCAAATGTAACCCAACCCTTATGGAGTCAAGCATATCCAGGTTCCATTAACCCTATATCGGGCCAAACTAATCCCGGAAATGCGCCATACGTGATACCTTATCCCGGGAATCCATACACTCTATGGGGGCAACAACCTGTGTTACAACACGGACCCCAACCAACTATCCCTCAAGTACCACCACCCCTGATTGGTCCTCCCCCACCTCCCGCTGGAGGCGGTGGGACCCCACCTAACATTGGTGGAGGCCCACCTCATTTTACTTACAACTTCCCCCACCCTTCCGGTGGTGGCGGGAATGGTCCACCACCCCCTCCATGCGGAGGCGACGGGGGACCACCCTATCATGGTGGAGGAGGACATTTCCCTTCAGGTGGCAGTGGTGGTCCACCACCTCCTCTAGGTAGAGGCGGTGGAGGACCTAATCACTATGGTGGTGGCGGTGGTGGTGGAGACCCCCATCCTTCTGGTAGCAGAGGCGGTGGGGTTCCCCATCCTTCTAGCAGTGGAAGTGGTCTGCCACCTCCTCCAGGCGGAGGTGGTGGTGGGCCACCTCATTACGGTTATGGATCCCCACCTCTTCCCGGTGGCGGCGGTGGACCTCTGCCCCCTCCCGGTGGTGGAGGTGGACCCCTGCCATATTGGAATGGACCACCTTATGGTAGCGGACCTCCTTACAGTCCGGGCGGCACACCCCCTATTAGCACTTAGATTTTATCCCTGGTTGTAAAAGAATAACACCTAAGGTAACTTATTTCAAACCAAACTTTCGGTAGAAAACTTAGCCATTTTTTCCACCAGAGAGGGCTCTCTCACAAGATATATGTAAAGGCTAAAAATATATAGAAGTACGCTCAAAATTTCTCAAAAGAATTTACTTGGTTGAAAAGGAAACAAGAAACATTGGGCATGGAGTCAACTTTCAAATATGTAACGTGCCAACAAGAGATTTATACCAAACAAATTTCCACAGAGGCAAGATAGCAACCATATCACAATCAAATTGATTTTGCAGGTGGTAAGGAAAGAAAGAATGACAGTCCATCAACAACAGGCATCTAACTAGGATGAATCCATTGTCAACTTTGGAGAAATAGTGGATATTTAAATGCGATAAAACGAGGCATAACCAGTATGAATCCCGATTTATTTCAAACGTTTATTTAAATATAGAAGAATAACATAATGGAAGATATAACAAAGAAAGTGGACCTGCACATATAAAGATAAGGGAAAAACAGACTGTAAAAATGATCAACACATGAATCTCTGGTCTCAAAAGATAGGTATTTCCACTGTACGGCCTTTATTTATCAAAAATTTGACTTCAAAACATCTCGTCTCTCAAAGAGCTTCCAACCCTTTCAAAAATGAGTCTCATTGTCTTTTATACAAAATTCAGAAGAAGCTTGACATAACTGCTTCTTCTAACTAATAGCTAAAAATGTCTTAACTCGAAAGATAACTATCTTTAAACAATAGATAACTGTCTTCAAATAATATTACAAATTTAAAATAAAAGCATCATTTTGCCACTTGGCAAAATTTTGAATGTATCTATGAATGGACAGAATATCTTGTCCTTCCATATTTGTCCACATAGTTCCATTGGTCGGCGATGGGTAAATCATAACTGGTCATTTATTTCACCAAGACTCGCATTTCAACGTGACCTGCATAAGAAATAAGAGGAAGATTCTCACAGGTTGAGATCAACATATTTAAAATTTCAAAGTCTTCCGCAATTTTCTCCATTAAAATCTTTCCTGTGAGCATATGATCCAACTGTTGAAACTTTTTGTGATCCATTCTTATGTCAAACATCAATATTTTATATTCATTAGGAGGAATCAATTCATTCTTTTCATCCCAAAAAGTAGGGAATCCTTTGTTTATTAATTTTTCAAACCACTTCTTAAACTTTACTACTTCCTCTCGTATATCTCCAGCTTTAGCTTCAATATTTTCAACATGTGAATATTTTTCCAAGATTCTTCTGGCCCATGTAATGACTGAAATTCTGTTCATTATATTCATCGCTGTCAAGTCTGCTTCAGTTAAACTGTTTAAGAAAGTTATTGCCCTATGCGCTATTTCTTTTGGCTTTTTATTTAAATTCTCTATGACTGCTCTATAACTCTCAAAGGCGTCTTTGGCTACTTTTTCTTTGACTCTTATATAATCAAGATAAGGTCTTAATTTTTCATCTTCCTTTATAATTTGATCCCATACCATATGTTTACAACCTTGCATCGCAGCCTGTACTGTCACATGAGCTTCCAAACTTTTATTATTATCACTTAATTCCTGATTCCTTATTTGCAAAGTTTTTATTTCCTTATCTTTAGTTTCATTTTCTTCTTTGAGCTTCCGTATTCCCATCTTCAATTATTTGATTTCACCCTCTTTCAAACTCACTTGGGACATGGCTTGTAAGAGACCATCTAATCCAGTTTTATCTTCATCTGTATCTGCATGCACCTGCTGCTGTCCAAATTCTGCTATTTTTTTCTTTATTTACTCCAATTGCTCTTCCAAACCAATTTTCTCTTTTTCCCAATGATCTTTTTCCTCGGTGAGCTTCAACATTTTTGCAGTAACATCCTTTACTTCATTTGATAGCTCTTCTTTTTCTTTTTCCAGTACTGTTAGTTCGGCTCCTTGGATAAGCACAGTGTCTAGAATTTTTAGCTTTCGCCTTAGCATTAGAATCGTATCATCCTTTTCTTTGAGCAATTTTGCTGCTGCATCTCCCTCTTTGTTTATCAAATCTATTTGCAATCTTTTTATTTGTTGTTGTCGAGACTTATTTTCTGCTTTCTCCTGTCTCAACTGGTTATTCAATTTATCCAGTGAATTTCTTAATTTGTCTGCTTTTAATATTGCTCCCAAATAATCTGAATATATAATCTCTCATGTTAGTCTGTGCAATAAAATTTTATCTGGGGCATTGATTTTGGTCAGATCTACCTTCATCTCTGAGATCTTATCTTTAGTAACAACTGAAAATTTCAAAGAATTTTCTTTGACATTTCTGCTAGTAAACAAATTGACTTCAGTGTTGGATATATTTCTAACCTTTGGAAATAATAGACTGGTTTGCCTACAGGATTCCTGTTTATTCTGACTGTGTTCATTAAATACATCCATCATATTGTATGGTCTATTTACATCATCTTCCACAGAGGATTCTTCAATACTGTATTCCTTTACCATGACCTCTGGTATTTTTACTTCAGTTCTTTTTTCCTCTTCTAAAACTGCCATTAACTCTTGTTTCTCATCCATTTTCAACTTTTTTCCTTTTTCTGTTCCTTCACCCTCAATGTTCACTAAATCCTGTATGGGTCTTTTAAACCCCACCATTGCAGTATTCATCGTGCTTTCTGCCTCTGCTGTTGTATCTGTCAATACCATTTCTTTATCATGTGAATCTGGAATGATTTCTTCCTTATACTCCAGCCAATTGGCTCTGTCAGACATTCCCTCAATCGTCTGATGATTCAACGCTTTGATGCGATGATCCGTTCTCCGTTTTGATATTATGTTTAACGGATCATACTCAATAGCCATGTCTGTCTCAAAACCCATATCTTTCAATAATTTCTCTATATAAACAGCAGCATTTTTATTCTTCACTGTGAATGGGCCAAGTGTGAATGGATACTTGATATCTGTTGCTTGTTTGAAAAGTAAGAAATTATTATCCTCAACAATTAACTTCTGTCTCAGAAACTCCAAAGCAAAAACCCTTAAGGTAAGAAATGCTGGTAAAATATATGGTTTATGTTTGAAACCATATAATCTGATCACTGTACTATCATTTGACAAAAACCAATCTCCTACAGCGTACTCTGCACTCAATTGCATACATGCTTGCATTTCTGGTAATACTCTAGGCAATTTTTCACCAAAGATCATTATGTAAATCTCATAGAGCATATAATTTATGTAATTGAAAATGTTATTTTCTAATAATGTTGTGAAAATGATCTCAGGGAATTGCAACTCTTCATGACTGGCTACCATGATCATTTTCATCAAAAAATACTGAAATCTGAAATGCCTTAGAGTGGGGAAATTGACCATCTGGTCATGAATCTTCTCGGTCAAAAATTCTTCAAAATTAAGTCGAGGAATTTGATTTTCATCAATCCCTGACTGAATTGTACTCATTTTATACAAAAGACTTAACTGAAACTCAGTGACATGCATGTCTGTATCAAACCCTAGGATTAAAGCCAACAATGTCAGAACCAACTGGGTATTTTCATCAAATAAATTGATATCTATAGGGTATGGGATATCTGAAATGTTGGTTTCTGGTTTAAGACACGTAGACAAAAACTTTTCTCTATCATCTTGAAGGGTTTGATGATAATATTCAATAACAGAAGTTTTAGAAAAAATCTCAGACTCGAGGGTTTGGGAAAATTCTATTTCTAGGACTTTAACTACGACGACAGGCTCTATTTTGCAAACGAATCGGGTTTTCCGACTATCTAAAATTGTTCTCTCCTCTCTGGAATAATTCTCAGCACACCAGGACACAAATTCTGGAAAAGATGGGATTTGGTCCGGGAAGAAGGCTACCAAGGATGACTGGTGGACTCTGTGCATGTCTATACCTTCTTTTAATAATTTAGACAACCTAAGTTTAACTTCAACGACTGGTAACCTGGTTAGGGTATCATGAATGTCCCCATCTCTATCTTTTAGGGCTTCTTTTGCTTTAAAAACATCTACATCATGTACAGTTTCCATTTAAATCATTTTTACAAACAACATTCCGTTAAAAATGTGGGCCAGGTCACCAGACCCTACCTGCATAGACACATATTTATCCTTCTGTCGCAATTGCTGATATCCACCAGTCTTCAGAGCTCTCAGGGATAGCGACACATATACAAAATGTCGTTATTTGAAACCCTTTTGTTTTATATAAGCCTTTTTGCTTAACTTTCTGGCAGCTTTCCGAATGTACTTTATATCTAACCGTTGATCACGAGCCTTTTGATTTGAGCCGTTAGATCTTGCATCTCTTTATTTCCCATGGTGGTATCCGCGATCCCAACAACGGTTTTCTTCTCCGGTTTTTACCGTGTCCGGATCAACCATTTTCTGCCACCTGTTAGAGTGGTTTAATTTCCGCAACCACTCTTTCTTCTATAGAGTGCGCACTTTCCCTAATGTGGATGAATCTTGGCCGTCGATTTGTCCCCAATGTATATTGTCCCTCCGATTTATATCAACATGTGGTGTATTCCCTTACGCCTTCTACATTTGACACATGCTATGGCCCGTCGTTTATTAACCTGCCACGTGCTATGGCCCGCCACGCATTATCCTTTGGTGGTTCCGCACGGCGTTGTGGTGGTTTGTGATACCACTATCACATTGATGCTGATTAATGAAACTCTGACACGTATCCAGCAGTATTAAGTCCGCAACCACTCACTAACATTTGCAAACGATCCTTTTGGCAGTGCGGAAAACTATAACAGCTGTTGATCTCTACTATTGTCATCCATGTGCTATGGCCCGCCGTGCATTATCCTTTGGTGGTTCCGCACGACGTTGTTGTGGTTTGTGATACCACTATCACGTTGATGCAGATTAATGAAACTGTGACACGTATCAAGCGGTATTAAGTCCGCAACCACTCACTAACATTTGCAAACGATCCTTTTGGCGGTGTGGAAAACTATAACAGCTGTTGATCTCTACTATTGTCATCTCTGCCATTGAAACTTGACCAAGACTTAACCTATTCAAAAAGTACTTTCTGACTTTGCATATGTGGTTTTTTCTTGTTATTTTTGTATTATGAACCTTTACTTCAACCCACTTGTAGTAACTTTCACTTCTTTTGGATATTTTTTGACAAATTTTTAGGGTCTGAGTATTTTCAAATATAGTGTCAACAACTAGCTCCAACTGGGGATGCTATCCTCCCTGTGACGTAGCAAAGAACATCGTAGACCAAGTGCCTGATCCATTGGGATGCATTCAAACTTTTCTGCAAATCAAAATTTATACCATTTTTTTTTTTTTTTTGAAAAATATTTACACTGTACAAAACACTCTTTCACCTCTGTCCTTTTAAGAGAGATAATGTTTGAGGTGTCTACCATTTACTGGTCCTCCAGGAAAGATTTCTCCATTACAATTTTTTAGGGTAAATGCATTTTCCCCTTGATATCCTGCAACAATATATGGACCTTTCCATAAATGCTCAAACTTCCCATGGTAATCTTCATTTCTAGAGTCCCACTTCAAAACTAAATCATTTATCTGGAAATTCTTTTCTTTAACCTTTCTGTCAAAAGTTTTCTTCATTTTCTCCTGATGCATTTGGGTTTTGTTATATGCCTTTTCTCTAACTTCATGTAATTCTATCATTTGATTTATCCTCCTCTGCAAATGATTTGGCTCTTCTTCGACTTCTTGTAACAATTTCATAACTGGAAAACCCAAAGAAACAGGAAAAATTACCTCTGTGCCATACACCAACTGGAAAGGGGAAGTGCCAATTGCTCTTTTTGTACTGATTCTATCTGCCCACAGAGCATATTTTAGTTTAGTGTGCCAATCCCTCTTGTTATCTTCTAGCAACCTCTTTATGATCCTTACTAAACTTTTATTTGAAGATTCGGCCAACCCATTCCCTTGTGGATAATAAGCAGTGGAATGATTCAAATGTATGTGATATTTGTGACAAAAATTTATCATCTTTTTTTATTTGAATGCTGGAGCATTATCTGTCACTATCCTTTTAGGACAACCAAACCTGGATAAAATGTTTTCTTCTAAAAAGTTCATTATCACTGTTTCTGTGGCATTTCTTGTCGGAATGGCCTCAATGCATTTCGTGAAGTAATCTATAGCAGTCAGAATCCACTTATGCTGCCCTGAAGAATTTGGGTTAATTTCGCCAATAAAATCTAACCCCCGCTGTTGAAAAGGTGCTTCAACTGAAATAGGTTTCAAAGGAAATGGTAATAATTCTCTTTTCCCATAAAAAATTTGGCATTCATGACATTTGGTTACTTCTTTATATACATCTGAATACATGCTGGGCCAATAAAAACCAGATCTAAGAATTTTGTTTACTGTAGCCTTCCATGAATGATGTCCTCCACACATGCCTTTATGAAATTCCCCCATAATATGCTGCGCTTCATTCTCTAATAGACAATTCAATAGAATACCTCCTGGATCTTTCCAGAATAAATTCCCATCTAATATGCAGAACTTGGCTGCTTTCAACTTCACTAATCTTGCTCTGGTTTTTTCCATATTTGCAGGTGCTTGGAGATTTTGCAGAACATATACAATGTCCACGTACCAAGGAGACAAAGATAAATCTTCAATTACTTGTAAATTTGGAACGTCTTCTTTTGAAATCTCAGAAAGAAAATTCATACTGAGAGAATCCCAATTTGTTTCTGTCATCATTTTAGCCAAACCTTGGCCTTTTATCAGCTTTGTAGGTTTAATGTCAAGATCATATTCCAATAATACTGCTATCCACTTCGCTCTTTTTCCTTCAGGATCTGGCTGAGTAAGAATATCTTTCACTACTGTTGATGGAACATGTGTTATTATATGAGAATGAAATATGTATATCCTGAAATCCTTCAACGCTTTCACTAAAGCATAAGCTTGTTTCTCCATGATGTTATATTTTAATTCTGCATCCCTCAGAATCTTACTGAAAAATGCAATTGGTTGTTCCACATCTTCTTGGTTCCTTTGTAACAATACCCCAGCTACTGTGTGTTCTGATGCATACGTAAACATAATGAAATCCTTTGTATAATCTGGACTAATTAACACTGGTGCTTCAGTCAATGCTCTTTTAATATTATCAAAAGATTGTCTTGCTTCTTCAGTCCATTTAATTTCCTTGTCTTTCCTTAGCATTTTAGTTATGTTTCTCAAAATCTCAGCAAAACTAGGAATGAACCTTCTTAACCAATTTACCCTTCCAATAAATGACTGAATTTCCTTCTTGCTCCTAGGGATTCCGACCTTCTGTATCGCAGATACTCTCTCCGGGTCAATCTTGATGCCTTCTTTTGATACGATGTGTCCCAACAATCTTCCTTCTTCCATGCAAAAATGAGATTTCTTTGGATTTAAGGAGATCCCAAATTTTCTACATTTCAGAAAAACTCTTTCCAGATGTTTCCAGTGATCAGCAGCATTCTTTGAATAAACATTGATATCATCCATGTATACTACCACACATTTGTCTCTTTCATCTGCAAATGCAATGTCCATGGCTCTCTGAAAAGTTGCCCCTGCGTTCATCAAACCAAATGGCATTTTGGCATACATAAACGTTCCCCATGGAGTAGTAAAAGCAGTTTTCTCCTGATCTTCTGGGTGAACTTTAATTTGATTGTAACCTGAGAAACCATCTAACATAGAAATTCTTTCGGCTCCCACAACTTTCTGTAAAATCTGATCCATTTTCGGGAGTGGATAATTATCTTTCAAAGAGACTTTGTTCAAATTTCTAAAGTCTACACACAACCTTATTTCGCCATTCTTTTTCCTTACTGGTACCAAGTTAGCCAACCACTTAGAAAATCTCAAGGACACAATTATCTTAGCATCAAACAACTTTCTCACTTCTTTTTCTATTACTGAAAGCAACTTGGGATTTATTCTTCTCAGCTTTTGTTTAAAAGGCTTTTCATTAGGTTTGATAGGAATTGTATGCTGTATAATAGAAACATCATATTCTTTCAGGTCTTCATAACTCCAGGCGAAAACATCTGAAAATATTTTCATCACTTCCACACTTTTATTCTCTTCCTTTCTCGGTAATTTCTTTGAAAGCTTTACCAATTTGGGATCTTCTTCAGAACCTAAATTGCAATCTTTTACATCCTCAGGTTTAGGTTCTACTTTTAGATTTTTCACCACATCATTTTTATCAAACAATTTTTCTAAAGGAATCAAGCCTCTAGGGATAACGTTATTCTTCAGCTGAATTATATCCTTACCTCCAATCCTTTGCTTGAATTTTTCTGTTTCTTCAGGGGAATCTACTTCATCTGGACCAGCTCCAACATCTTCTGCATCAATAGACCTGTAATTGAATTCATCTGTCATTTCTAAAAAGCGTTTAATCTGTTGATCATCTTCAAAAACCTGCCAATGTTTAATTTTGTCTGGGATAGATGGTCTGTGTATGACCTCAATATCATATTTCTTTTTAGAAAAGATAGGAGTTTTGAATGCAGCTCCCGCAGTGGCCAAAGAATCTGCTACGGTGTTATTAACTCTGGGAATTGAAACAACATCATGTTCATCGAAAAAGTTTTCCAATAAATCCCACACTTCATTCCTGTATGACCTCATCTTAGGATGTTTGGTCTGATAAATAGATTTTACCTGATTTATTACCAATTCAGAATCTCCAAACACTTCAATTCTTTTTGCTTTTAAATCTCTCAATACATTCAACCCCAGAATTAAAGCTTCATATTCTGCAACATTGTTTGTACACTCAAAATTCAATTGGTAAGAAAACATTAAGAATTCTCGATCAGGTGTGATTATCCATACTCCTGCACCAACTCCTTCTCTGCTTCTATCTCCATCAAAGTGCATTGTCCAGGTCCCTTCTTTTCTATTTTTTTCTCTTAACAATCTTTCTTTTTCATTTTCTTTAGGTTCGATTAGATCTATCTTTTCTTTGGATTCAACATCATTGTACAGAATACAAGACCCCAAATCTGTGTCTACTGCATATATAGCATGTTTTTTGGGTTCTTTTAAATCACTTACCAAATAAGCAACCATCTTTTCATCATATAATCTTCTGTGTACCCCCAACACTGGAATAGTAGCAAAAGACATATCCATCTGCAAAGTTCCTTTTAACTTTGAGGCCCATGATCTAGATAATAGCATACCAAATTTAGCTGGAATATCAGCAACCACCACATCCATGAGAATGCCTTTGGCTGGTATTTTACTGAGATTGACTGTCAAATCTTTGATCAACCCTAAACATTTGACCTTCCTTGATTCAAAAGAAAATAGGTCATCATATGGTCTCGTGATTTCTAATCCCAAAGATTCAACTACAAGTTTCGGCATCAGATTATGAGAAGCTCCTGAGTCTAACATACAATTATGCACAACCTTATCATGGACATTCAAATCTACATAGAAAGGAGAAATTTCCCCAAAACTATTATCTTCCATTCTTGAACCAAGGCGGATATTAGGAGTATCATCATCTAATTCCAAAGTATCTAATTCCACTCGATTTTCTACTTGCATCATCTTGAAAATTTGTTCCTTGTATTCCGTATTCCTTAATATCTCATTGAAAGGTACATAAATCTTGACTTTAGACATTTCACTCTGTATATTGAAAGGAACCAAATTTTTATCACCTTCTTTCACTGAATCTTTCTTGTTATCTGAAATCACTTTTGACACATACTCGTTTTCTTTTCTTCTCGTCTGCTGTTCATTCTGACTGGTAGAGGGTTTATCTATAGATCCTTTTGATTTGCCCATTGGCTCTTTTCCCTTGTCTATTATAACGTATCTATTTCTCAGATTTATCTTTATTTGAAGATCGTTTATAGATCTTTGGTAACCAATCTGGTATAGATCAATTTCTATCTCCAAATTACAACATTCCCCTTCTGCAAGGAACATATCATGCTCATGTTTAGTCAGATACACTTCTGAATCAAAACTTCCACAATGGTGAATATCACTCTTAGGCATTTCAGCTTCAACTTCCCCAGCAATATAATTTTCAGGAAAAGGAGGTCTGATTGGATCTTCTTCTGCATTCCTTGGGATCCTCTGATCTCTTGGCCTTATGGGTGGGACAAAAGGTCTCTTAAAATTAGGGTTTCTGATTTGAGGTTCTGTTTGTTCTTTATTCGAAGCTTTGTTATCCACCACTAACCTGTCTAACAAATTTTCCATAGTTTTCATCATTGCTTCAAATTTTACATCTGTAGAAGAAGAAGAAGAAGCTGCATTTTGATTATCTTCTCTACTTTTCTTTCGGTCTATATCTTATGCCTCATCTTTCCAGAAGCCATCATATTAGCTTCAACTTCCACCACATCTTTCATCATTATTGCCAAAGTGGTAGATCTTCTTTCTCTTAATGTGCATGAAAAATCACCTTCAAAAGCATCTGCATAATGTAACTTGGCTGCTCCTATTGGAGGTTTTATATCTGTAGGGATAGAGTTATAAACTTTCATAAATCTGGCAGAGAATTCTTGAACCGACTCAAAACCTCCTTTTTCCATATTGTTATACTGCATCAACATCTGTGAAGGATTTTTCTGGTCTTCCCATCTTTCGATAAAAAGAGTTGTGAAAGCATCATAATTAGCAATTGATCCTGCAGCTAAAGCTCTGAACCATTTTTTGACTTCACCTCGCAAGCTTTGGGCAAACAACCTCATTTTTGCATCATCATAATCCACTTCTTCTAAATCAATGAAATCACTAAAGTTATCAACATGTTGTTGTGCTGTATAATTACCCTCATTATCAAAAGTAAAGTTTCTCTGTCCATAATTTTGAGGCAAATCATGTAAAGCAGCGGGAAAAACCAATGGGGCAAATCTGGTAGCCATGGGTGGTGGATTATAAGGTGGAACAATCACTACCTGTTGTTTATGACTTTGCACAGGTATTCTTTGGGCCTCGGATATTCTGGACCCAGCCCTTTCAGATTTTTGTAAGTTTTCCCAAATAGATTTTAAAGAATAGTCCCACAAACTTTTTGGTCAGCTTTTGTTTCTTTCAAATCAGAATCTGATTTAGTTCTAAGCAAAACTTTTTCACTTAAGCCAATATTTTCTTCCTCAAACAGATTTTCTTGAAAAGAAGGAAATATATTTGAAAACTGAGGAATACCTTCTTTTGTCTTGCCTTTGCCTTTATCCGTCTTGAGGAGCTTTTCTGGATTATCCACGCCTAAGAAGAACTGTAAACCGGGATTTCTTCTTGTAGCCACAATGTCTTTTTCTGAATATCTTCAAAAAACCTTAAAAAAAATTTCACAAGTGAAGTCGCCAGGGCAATATCTACAACCAACTTACTTCAAACTTCCTTGCCCAAGAAATTTGACCTTTCTTTCTCGCTTCTCCCAGGGAAAATTTCACTTTCATCCCCGACAACGGCGCCAAAATGTTAGCACTTCGATTTTATCCCTGGTTGTAAAAGAATAACACCTAAGGTAACTTATTTCAAACCAAACTTTAGGTAGAAAACTTAGCCATTTTTTCCACTAGAGAGGGCTCTCTCACAAGATATATGTAAAGGCTAAAAATATATAGAAGTACGCTCAAAATTTCTCAAAAGAATTTACTTGGTTGAAAAGGAAACGAGAAACATTGGGCATGGAATCAACTTTTAAATATGTAACGTGCCAACAAGAGATTTATACCAAACAAATTTTCACAGAGGCAAGATAGCAACCATATCACAGTCAAATTGATTTTGCAGGTGGTAAGGAAAGAAAGAATGACAGTCCATCAACAACAGGCATCTAACTAGGATGAATCCATTGTCAACTTTGGAGAAATAGTGGATATTTAAATGCAATAAAATGAGGCATAACCAGTATGAATCTCGATTTATTTCAAACGTTCATTTAAATATAGAAGAATAACATAATGGAAGATATAACAAAGAAAGTGGACATGCACATAGAAAGATAAGGGGAAAACAGACTGTAAAACTGATCAACACATGAATCTTTGGTCTCAAAAGATAGGTATTTCCACTGTATGGCCTTTATTTATAAAAAATTTGACTTCAAAACATCTTGTCTCTCAAAGAGTTTCCAACCCTTTAAAAAATGACTCTCATTGTCTTTTATACAAAATTTGGAAGAAACTTGACATAACTGCTTCTTCTAACTAATAACTGAAAATGTCTTAACTCGAAAGATAACTATCTTTAAACAATACATAACTGTCTTCAAATAATATTACAAATTTAAAATAAAAGCATCATTTTGCCACTTGGAAAAATTTTGAATGTATCTATGAATGGACAGAATATCTTGTCCTTCCATATTTGTCCACATAGTTCCATTGGTCGGCCGTGGGTAAATCATAACTGGTCATTTCTTTCACCAAGACTCGCATTTCAACGTGACCTGCATAAGAAACAAGAGGAAGATTCTCACATGTTGAGATCAACATATTTAAAATTTCAAAGTCTTCCGCAATTTTCTCCATTAAAATCTTTCCTGTGAGCATATGATCCAACTATTGAAACTTTTTGTGATCCATTCTTATGTCAAACAACAATCTCTTATATTCATTAGGAGGAATCAATTCATTCTTTTCATCCCAAAAAGCAGGGAATCCTTTGTTTATTAATTTTTCAAACCACTTCTTAAACTTTACTACTTCCTCCCGTATATCTCCAGCTTTAGCTTCAATATTTTCAACATGTGAATATTTTCCCAAGATCCTTCTGGCCCATGTAATGACTAAAATTATATTCATTATATTCATCCCTGTCAAGTCTGCTTCAGTTAAACTGTTTAAGAAAGTTATTTCCCTCTGCGCTATTTCTTTTGGCTTTTTCTTTAAATTCTCTCTGACTGCTCTACAACTCTTAAAGGCGTCTTTGGATACTTTTTCTTTGACTCTTATATAATCAAGATAAGGTCTTAATTTTTCAACTTCCTTTATAATTTGATCCCATACCATATGTTTACAACCTTGCATCGCAGCCTGTCCTGTCACATGAGCTGCCAAACCTTTATTATTATCACTTAATTCTTGATTCCTTATTTGCAAAGTTTTTATTTCCTTATCTTTAGTTTCATTTTCTTCTTTGAGCTTCTGTATTCCCATCTTCAATTATTTAATTTCACCCTCTTTCAAACTCACTTGGGACGTGGCTTGTAAGAGACCATCTAATCCAGTTTTATCTTCATCTGTATCTGCATGCACTTGCTGTTGTCCAAATTCTGCTATTTTTTTCTTTATTTCCTCCAATTGCTCTCCCAAACCAATTTTCTCTTTTTCCCAATGTTTCTTGTTTCCTTTTCAACCAAGTAAATTCTTTTGAGAAATTTTGAGCGTACTTCTATATATTTTTAGCCTTTACATATATCTTGTGAGAGAGCCCTCTCTGGTGGAAAAAATGGATAAGTTTTCTACCTAAAGTTTGGTTTGAAATAAGTTACCTTAGGTGTTATTCTTTTACAACCAGGGATAAAATCTAAGTGCTAACACCCCCCTACGGTCAGTTTCATCCTAGTACACCTTACGGTCAGTTTAGTCCTTACACGCCATATCCGTATTATCAATACTCACAGCCTAATCCACAGTTGCCCTTTCTGGCTACTTTGGACCTACCTGACCTCTCCCGTTTAACCAACGATCATATTTACCACAGATCTAACTAGCCACCGATTCCGGTGAAAATTCCGTCTGATATCCCCAAGTTTGACGGCAAGCTGGGTGAAGACCCCAAGAACCATGTGATGACATACCACTTATGGTGTTCATCTAATTCCTTAATGGACGATTCAATTCATCTTAGATTGTTTCAAAGGACTCTCACTAGTTTGGCTGCCAAGTGGTACATCGAGTTGCCACCACACTCTTTTCCTGACTTTGGCTCTCTTGCTATGAACTTTTTGATGCACTTCCAGCTGCCTATACGGTATGAGATTGGTACTGAGCTTTTAACCTCGCTCCGTCAGAATACCGCCACTCACATTTCGGATCATATCCATGAATGGCGAAGGAGACGATGTCTCATTAAAGCTCCAATTCCAAATCAGCTCCTAGCAGACTGGTTTACTAAATCGCTCATTCCCACCATAGCAAAAGATGTTGCCATGCGAGGTGCTGTCAGTGAAGAACAAGCCATCGCGAGTGCTCATCTGTTAGACCTGGTCTACACTCAATCTGGCACTTTGTTCAATATTTTTTCTGATGCACCCCGGGATGTTAACAATCCCACGAAACCACATAAGGGACCCCAAGCTGATGGAATCATTGGTTCCCTTAACACCCAACCTCCTGTTAGCACTGTTGGATCATCCAACCCAGCTCAGGCTGGACACAGCACCACCACATCAACCCCTCCTACTGTAACTGAAGAGGTGAATTCTGTTCAATCAGCTTCATCTCAGAAGTTTAACGGCAAAAAGAAGAACAAGGGGAAACCCAAAAAATCTTATGCCCAGCAGGAACCAAAGAGCACCCCTGACGATACTAAGCAGAAAAGGAAACTGAAGTATCCTTGTCTACTGTGTGGAGAAGACCATTTCTCCAAAGAGTGTCCCCATAGAGACGAAGTGCAAAATTTTCTTAGGGGTAAACCGACTCCCGCAGTCCTCAATAATCTGTTTCCTGCTCAAAACCAGCAGATGATTGCTCAAACCCCCCCCAGCCCAGGGGGAACCATCCAATACCACGCATGTTCTCATGTTGCGTAATGAGGCGATCAATTTGACTACTCGCTCACGATCTTACGAACCGGTCCCTTCGAAGGAACCTGCTGGAAGTAATACTGAAAAAGCTTCCGACTCTTTAACTAATGTCATTGTACCATCGACCTCTCTCACCATAGAGAGAACCTCTTTAGATTCTATATTGCGTCCGCCCAAGAGTACGATTCGAAAAGTTGTTTTCAATCCTAATGCTCGCGTGGCACAAAATTACAATATCGTAGAGGACTTGGCCCAAGCTCCTTGTGCCATGTCTACCCTGGAATTTTTGCAGAATTGTCCCAATCAACGCAAAACTCTCCTTGCAGCCATTGGTGCAGTTGACCCGGATTCCTCGAATACCATCATGTTCCGACTTGACAACCTTAAGTCGAGGCTCTCACACCAGCTCGCATTCCAAGTTTCTGCGAACGTTGCTGGGAAGATTATCCATCGCACTCTTCTAGATGAATTAGCCTCCACTTCCATCATGTCCATCGCTTGTTGGAGAGCCATTGGCTCCCCCAAATTGAATCGTTCTCCTACCACGTTGAAAGTATTCGACAAGCGTGGCTTTCAACCTCATGGGCTCTTACAAGCTCTTGCAGTTGAGTTGGGCGGAAAGACTTTAACCATTAACGTGGAAGTGGTCTCGGCTCCGTTAGATTATAATCTCTTGCTTGGTCGCAATTGGTTTTATACCATGCAGGCAGTAGCCTCTTCAGTCTTTCGCATAGTACAATTCCCCCGCCAAGGATGAATTGTTACTATCGACCAGTTAGATTTTTGTACACCGGACGCCACTACTCATCCTGGTGACCATGTTCCTTCCATTGGACAGATGTCAAAACAGTATGAGAGTGTAGGGTTTGGCCTTTTGAAAGATTCATCTCTCATGGGCGTTTTTCCAGCCGCGGACCCCCCTAATCATGTTGCTACGGTGAACATGATCTCCACTGAGATTTTATCTCACTCGAACGATGCTTGGCTTGTACCGGATGAAGCCACAACACACCTGCTTGGATATATGATGCCTCTTTCACCCTCTGAATGCATTTATGACGCTATCCAATCAGCTTCAGAGGACCACTTAACCATGGCCTCCCCATCTTGTTCTCTACGATGGATGTCCTCTCTACATGATCTCTTACTTCAGACTTTTCATTCAGATGAGTCCATCATGGAAGTAATGAATGTTGATGATAGTCCGTGGGATTATCTCCATCATAGGTCATCTTTTCTTCCT
The DNA here is from genome assembly GCA_027924585.1 of Larix kaempferi. Lineage (NCBI taxonomy): Eukaryota > Viridiplantae > Streptophyta > Pinopsida > Pinales > Pinaceae > Larix > Larix kaempferi. The sequence goes on from BSBM01001313.1 coordinate 2,006,951, forward strand.
CATTTGGAATACATAGAGAACAACATCCATACCCTCTTTTCACCAGATATCTACCCATCCCCTCATTCCCCCATTCTTACATGTCTTACGGACACGGAGGGAAACTTGGCCAACATTGATCCAACCATCCCGATAGACATCTCGATGAAACCTGGTATAGTGGAACACATTCGCATAGGCCAGAAGTGTTCCCCTGAATAAATCACTATTAGCACGGCCTTGTTCAAGCAATTTCGAGACGTCTTTGCTTGGTCCTACGAGGAGATGGTTGGGATAGACCCCGCAATTGTTTCTCACGATATAAAAACCTATCCCGACATCAAACCTGTACGTCAAAAGTTGCAACCGGTACACCCCTGGTAGACTGCGGCCATAAAGGAAGAAATTGAAAAGCTCTTAAAGGCTGGTTTTATCTATTCTATCCCATTGACGTATTGGGTCTCAAATGGCGTTCCTGTGAACAAAAGGCAGGGCACCATTCGCGTCTGTGTTGATTATCGGGACCTCAACCGGGCTTGTCCAAAAGACAACTACCCAACCCCCTTCATCGACCAGATCATCGACAACTGTGGCGGAAGCGTCATCTTCTCATTCATGGATGGATTTTCTGGTTACAACCAAATTGAGATCAACCCAATCGACCAACATAAGATGGATTTCATCTACCCATGGGGTACATTCGCTTATCGCAAGCTCCCATTTGGCCTTAAAAATGCTGGCGCCACATTTCAGCGGGCTATGTCATACGCTTTCCATGATATTAAGGACTTTGTGGAACCCTACTTGGACGATCTCCCTGCTCATTCGAAGTAGCGCGAGTTCCACATTGATCATCTGACGACCATTTTCCTCAGATGCAGACGGCACAATATCCGTCTGAATCCTCATAAGTGTATCTTTTGTGTTGAGTCCGGATGCCTCTTAGGATTTATCGTTTCGAAGGATGGGATCCGCATTGATCCCTTAAAGGTGGAGGCCATCATCAACCTACCACCCCCGACTGATGTTACGAAACTTCAAAGTCTCCAAGGGAAGGCGACTTATTTAAGACGTTTTGTTTGTAATTTCACGGAGAAGACTCAGGGCTATATGAGACTGCTCAAGAAGGACATCCCGTTCATTTGGGACGACCAAGCTCAAAAACCCTTTGACGGTATCAAACATGCCATCATGCATGCCCTTGTGCTCCAACCGCCTAATTATTATTGAGATTACATCTTATAGCTCTCCGCTTCTGCTACCACTATCACCATGGTTTTGGTACAAGAGGATCAAAATGCCCAGGAACATGTGATATACTATGCAAGTAAGGGTCTAGCTGACGTTGAAACTAGATATTCACATGTCGAAAAACTTGCTTTCGTGGCAATCATTGCCGTCTAAAAGTTCCGTCATTACATCTTGCTCCGCACCACCACCATCATTGCCGACTCGAACCCCATGTACCACCTACTGACACGTCAGGTTGTAATGTCCCCAGTTTGACCCCATGGCATTAACATTATAAATGATGTAATATTGTTATGAAATCATGGTGAGGAGCTCAAGGCCAAGGCCCCGCCATCGATTTAGTGATGCATATGGTTTGCGTGCTATCAATGCACATTGGAAATTCAAATATCATGTAATATGCATTTTAATAAAAATACCCACAACTAGCTATGCAATGCAACAAAGAGATGGGGGAATGATTTCACAAGGAATTGGGAGGGAAAACATTCAAACCCTTGAGCCACTAGAGTCAAGCCAAGTGTCAATGAGAGAACCCATCAAACCCTCAACTACCCATGTTGACTTTTGTACCCAACCATTGATTTCTCCCAAGAGTTGGTTGGGGTGGTTAATGCCTTGGGAATGGAGAGGTATGGCTGTCCAAATTCAGGTATGGGCAAGCCACCCTTCATGGAAAATCGTGTTGGTCTCCTTGGGAAAGAATAGAGCCACAAAATTGCTCTCTAAGCAGGGAGGCAACCATCAGTCTTGCTCCCTCACGCAGCTCTAGCTGCCTGGGCGTTTTCCTCCATGGTTTTTTGGTTTTCCCTTCATCTTTTTACCTGGGAAGGGACGTTTTTGTATTGATTACCAGTGGGGAAGAAAACATAACGTTTGTGAGTCTTCCTGGAGGTCATTTAGGCCATTGGAAAGGATCCTAACCAGTGGAGAGAAATCGATTTTGCTCCATGGGGTTGAAATCAAAATTCCACAGTTCGCTTGGGTAAACCACGAGTTGGGAGAGCCAATGTGGACCCTGTTTTGTGAACACCTCCGTTGTAAATGTGTAACCCCGTCAATGATTGTTTTGCTGTGAGAAGAAAGAGTATGTTGGGGTATGGGTAATGGGTAATCCATTGTTGTGGCTTGAGCTTGAGAATAAGCATCCATTGTTCCATTATAGCCTGATAAACCCAGCTATGGACTGGCTTGGCTCGGATGAAATGGTTAATGGGCTATTTGTGAGCTGGAATGTTCCCTTTTCCTTGTGAGAATCATGCCCAGCTCGGGGGTGGCCTTTGGACAGACTCAGTATAAGCTGTCGAAGAGCCTATGGTTGGGTGGATTGTTGCAGCGACATAGCTAGCTGCTTGGGGCAGTTGCAAAATGAAGATAAGTGTTTTATGCCTCTATATTTACTTCTGCACTATATAAATTCAATAACTGTTGATATGCTGTATGCATGAGTAATATGTGTGGATGTTTTAATTCCGTTGTGCATCATAACATAATTTGTTTTACATCTGCACATTCATAATTTATTTATATGAATCTAACTAATGGGCTGAGATCATGGGAAAGCCCTGAATTTAGCATCATGTACCCTACCTTGCATCGGTACGATGGGTGGGTACGTGACACAGGTGCTTGGGGGCAAGTATTCACGCTGGATTATGATACTACAAAAATTTGATCTTCTTTTCGAGAAAGCTAAGTCTAAGAAGTCTTTGGTGTTTGCCGAGCTCATTTGCGACCTTCTCCGTTCTGATGTAGAAGTTGAGCACAATGACTCCTTTCCAGATGAATCATTGTTTCTCATCAGTACGACTGACCCCTGGTATGGAGATATCTTGTTATATCTTGAAACCCAACGCTTCGATCCTCAACTTTCTTGCGACAACCGTCATAAGATTCGTCACCATGCAAAGTACTATTTAATCATTAATGATACTTTGTATCGCCGTGGCGTCGATTCAATTCTTCGACGTTGTCTCACTCATGATGAGGATGAATGCGTTCTGAATGACTGTCACACTGGGGCATGTGGTAGTCATCTCTCTGGGATGGCTACAACCCAAAATATTTTGTGCGCAGGATATTACTGGCCTACTATCTTCAAAGATTGTATTGAGGCCATCAAAAAATGTCATCCTTGCCAACACTTCCACACAAAGAAGCGCATTCATCCCGCCCCACTACATCCGGTTATTACCGTTGGCCCATTTGCAAAATGGGGCATCGATTTTATGCACTGTAAGCCTACCTCGGCTGGGGGGCATAGTTACATCATCGTAGCTGTGGATTACTTCACAAAGTGGGTTGAGGCTATGCCTACATACCAAAATGATGGAAAAACCGCCGCACTCTTCATGTTTAATCATGTGATAGCAGGGTTTGGAGTTCCGCAAGCCATAGTCACCGATCATGGTTCTCACTTTCAGAACCATATGGTTGATGAATTGAGCGACAGGTTGGGTTTTTTCCATGAAAATTCAACACCCTACTACCCACAATCCAATGGACAGGTCGAGGCCATTAACAAGGTCTTGAAAACTATGGTCCAAAGGATGGTAGGGATACATAAGTCTAATTGGAACAACATGCTCTTTTCAGCGTTATGGGCCTATAGAACTTCCATCAAAACCGCCACAGGCTTCACTCCCTTCCAATTGGTATATGGATTGGAGGTTGTCCTTCCGATAGAGTGCAAAATTTCATCTCTACAACTCGCTGTCGAACTTCTTCCTAACACCACTGCTGAGGAAGAATGTCTCTTGCACTTAGCAAAACTTGATGAGTCTCGCCGAGATGTCGCTCTTGCTAATGAAGTGCACAAGAAATGCATCAAATCCCAATACGATAAGTCAGTTGAACCTCGTATCTTTAACAAGGGTGACCTAGTCCTCACTTATGACTAGAAGCACAACAAACTAGGAGCAGGGAAGTTCGAGTCCATGTGGCATGGACCTTACGTTATAAAACGTGTGTTGGAAAAAGGTGTTTACGAGCTGGAATATTATGACAGAATCTCTTTGGGTGAACCCCGCAATGGGATTTGCCTTAAGAGATACTATGCTTGATCCCTCATGCATAGACTTGCTTGTATATATTGTACATGGCGTGTTTTTGTGTGGTGTGATGCATTTCTTTTTGAGTGTCTTTTGATCTTGTTTCCGCTTCTTATACCATGTTCTGTCTGCGTGTGTAGATGGCAACGTGCTATGGATTCACGGATGGCGCCAGCCGGCATACCCGTAACCTTGCTTCGGCAGCCTGGGTACTATATTCCCCAATATGTGATCTCATTAGCTCAGGAGGATGTTTCCTAGGGTTCACGACCAACAATGCCGTAGAATATCAGGCAGTAATCAGAACCCTAGCTAATGCCATTTCCTTGGGCATGAACCACATTGTCATCCACATGGATTCTTAATTAGTGGTTTCCCATCTTAACCGGGTATACGCCATCCGTGATCCCATATTACTCCGTCTCTTCAGACGAGTACGTCTCCTGGAAAGGTCATTTGAATCTGTTCAATACCTGCACATTCCACGAGAGTTAAACACAGTTGCTGACTCGATGGCCAATTTCATTTTGGATTGGTACATTGCACACACATAATACTCATAATATGTAAAAGCATTCACAACATGTAAATATAAATGTACAAAAGCAAACATATGAACAAGATCACATCACTAATCATTTGAAGAACACATAATGTATAAATCGTCGATAATGTATATATATATAAATTGCTCAAAAGTAGTGCTAGTACAAAATTTGAAGCACGATGGATTTCAGCGAGTCTCTACAAAAATCTGAAGCATCATAGCTTTCAGTAAGTACAAAATCTGAAGCCTCTAAGCTATCAGTACAAGTATAAAAGTGCAATCAGGCTGGACGCCTGAACCGTACACCATCCCTAGCTCTAACAGCTCTCTGTCGTTGGGTGAGAAAGCAGTCTATAGTACAAGCCACCTTGCGGAGTAAAGAGTTGAAGCGCACAGATGCTCCAACTACAAATCTCTGCATGGGCCTCGATAGGTCATCGATAGCTGGATCGGGTACCTCCACGGTCAGCTGGGACAGGTTCTGGTACACCTCCTCCATCTCCTCGATGGCAGCATGAGCACCTTCAAGAACCACTGCCTCCCCACCTCTATCTCTCCTCGCCATAAGGGAGAGACCTACTGGTCGCACGGGGCCCACATTTGCACACACATATTGCATACTTGTCAGCACTACATCAAAAAAATGATATAATATACAAAACTAAAAATACAAGGGTTTTTTTCCTACCGATATCACCCCATACTACACCCTTTGGCAGCACCAAGTCGGGATCCTCTCGAAAGTCCGTGCCATCGTATGGAAAGTCCTCGACCATAAGTAAGTGGCCTTCCAGCCAACTAAAGAACTCGGGACCAAAACTGATGATGGGACCCCCACCATGGCGGGTCATCACCTCTACCCACCTGAGCATGTGAGGATCTCTCAAATCCCTGTCATCCAGTACCACCTGCGGGCGCAAGAGAGGAACCCGCTCCAAGAGGAACGATACTATGATTGATCTGTATCCAAACTGCTTGAGCTCCCTGCAACGACACTTGGTCAGCTGAGCTTGGATGTTGGCGAGGAGACCCTCGCACCAGTTGAAAACCATGGGAGACATACAGTCTTCCACGTACAACATCTGAGTCCAAGTAGCCGTATGTGGAGCTTGGCTACCCGCCACCCTAGTAATAGTGAGCAGTATGGTCCGCAGTGGACAACTCACCACATCTCTGATGAGTATCTTCTCGCTAAAAGGACGAGAAGTAGCTATGCAGTGCTGCGACACCATGTCCTCAACTGTATGGTCACTGGCCTGTGTCCTAGTGAGTTGTACAGCATCCCCTCTTCAGGACAAACCGGTCAGAAAGTAGATATCCTCAATGTCAATCGTGAGGATATGCTCACCTATCACAAAATATTGTTGGGCCACATCCCAACTCTGGAGCATGTGTGTCAGGAATGGGATCTGGGCTCTCATCCCCTATATCTCAAAGAATTTGAGCAACCCACAATTTCTCAAAGCTTCCACACATTGTGGATCGTTTGCAGATTGCTCATCTTTCACTTCATGTTCTCTCTCTCGCTACTCCAATACCATTTTTGCTTGCTAGTAACCTGCCAAAAGGAACAATTAAACCCTGTTAGGACCTTCCTCAGCATTCACAAACTCATTTTTTGGATTAATTTTTGTGTTTTGGATTTGGGTTTCCGCCGTCACACCGTACCTTCAGGTACAACGCAACATCATCATAGGTCTCATTTTTTAGGCTTGCGACGACTCGTACTCATCCCAAGTCCCGAAAGGGCCACTTGTGACGAGCCGAGGGCGCAATGGCCCATCCACAAACCACCCAAAAACTCAAAAAATGAACAAGAAATAAAAAAGTAAACCACTACAAAGTTGATGGCTGAGATTTAGGCCTACCTGGTCCAGATGGCTGGTGAAATGGCGGATCGTAGCTCCCGAAGTCGGCACAGGAAGTTCTGGCTCCAAATTGGTACTTCTCCACCCAAATTGGCAATTTGAACAATGTTTCTATTTTTGGCCCATATTTCTATTTGTAAATAGAATGGAATATTCCTTTTCAAATATTTTGATGCTTTTGGGCCATTTACTATAGTTTCAACCGTTTGTCATTATATTTGGGACTATTTGACACTTTCTCTAGTGTACAGAAGTCGTAAAATGGTCGTTTATGTTGTTTCTCGCATTACCAACGGTAACTATAGGTATGAACACCCCTTTCAATGTTTTGTCATTATTATTTTTGGTTAAGTCGTAATTATTGCATGGGGATGAGTTTACTCTTCGTTTGTTCTCGTACTCACCCAACCATGAGAACAAGTACCGAGTTATGGTTTATCACTTTTCCGGGCTCGTTAAACTTCCACGAAAAAGGACACCCCCCGGAGTCCATAGTTAAGCTCTTTTCAGACTCCCTAAAATTGAAAAGATCGCCAAGCGAACTTGTCGCATTCACGCTTGTTAAAGTATTTGAATGGTCATCTTCTTGGTGATAGTTTACCCCTTTTTTGGACCAGGGAGCACTAATTACGAAAAAAGAATACTCCAGCCAATCATGACTGGAAGAGTCCTCTCCCGCGTTGTTTTACCCTTTTTCGGGCAATGAGGCTAACTTTACGAAAAAGGACCATTGGAGTCTTCTTTAGTTCTTTTCAAACTCTCTAAATATGAAATGACAACCGAGTTTACCTTTTATGGACTCGTTAAATTTTCACATTGAAGGGCCCTTCATGGGACGAATCCCTCCTATCCCTGTCATGGGACGAATCCCTCCTATCCTAGGTTCAAAAAATATTTGGGATTGGACTCATCTATGAGATGTGGTATACCGAGCATCTGGTTACCCTCATCAAGCTCATAAAAAACACATGAGGCACTCATCATTCATGATGGGGAAAAAGGAAATTGTTTGTGTTACATACCTTAGTGGCAATATATAGTCGTTCTTGAACATGGCACTCATCTGCATTTGCATACAGTACTTGGGTCATATGTTTGTATATGAGTCCTCGCTTACTTTCTAAGTCCTGTTACTCCTCTGAGTCATTCGGAGAAAGCTTCCATCATCAGTTGCATTAGAAGTTTGCGTCATTCTCATTATGTCAATACTGCCAAGTCATGCCATGCCCATGTTCAAGAACACATTCACCATCTATCATTTGCAGTCAGTACACACGTCGTCATGCCATTGTTACTTTGAGTCGGTCTCACATGTTACTGTACCATCTGATCCACTCTACACATATTTTGTCGTGTTTCGTGTCGATTGATGGGGGATTCATCATGGCCCTCCTTCGATGGGTTCATCCTTGTCAACTTCAACTCATCATCCAAGGATTGAATCTAGAAACCAGTCAAGTACCTTGGCCCTGCATGCCTCAATGGCATGCTACCTTGCTTTCATCATGAGTTTACATCATTGACTCTTGATTGAAAGATTTCATCTTGCATTCGAATTCAACCCATTTATTCACGCTTGATGATATGTACTATGATACCTTGGGAATCATTGACATTAATGATGATCTCCCTCGCGCTTGTTATTTCATCAATGGTCGGTAATCAAGTGGTTTCTACCATGTTCGACGTCAAGACATTTGTAATCACATGGATAGATTCATATCATTACGGGTTCAGCTTGAAGACCCTGGGGAGTCATTTTTACCCAGTTTGTGATGGAGTGATATGAACCGTTACACCAAAACCTCGAGATGTTAGTAAAGGCCTCCCACTAGGATCTTAACATCCCACCACGCTCCACAGTCCAGACTCTAGGCTAGATGTGTGCCCGTACGGTGGTGTCCCCTTTGCGCCATACGAGCCCCGGGCGAACACTGCAATGCCGATGTTTCCACCCACTCTGTGACTTGAACCTTGGTGGAGGCTCTGATACCAAATGATACGAACCGTTACACCAAAACATCGAGATGTTAGTGAAGGCTGCCCACTAGGATCTTAACATGGAGTTTGTATTGAGTCATATTACACAGATCCACTTTTGTATTGGTCGTGGTTGTGTTATCATCTCATCATGGATCTGCGCTTTTGTCTAGTAGCCATGATTGTGTTCAGTCGATCATTACTACCATGGATCTGCAATGTATTGGTCGGTAGCCATGTTGTACTTCATATGAGATTGTCAGTTCAGAGTCAGTTGTACTGAAGTAGCATCCTTCATCTGACAAGTCTTTTTCCATTATTTCTATCAAAGGATTTCACTTGTACATCCTTAACAACTTCATGCTTTGGGGGGCATTTTGTTACACCCAAAATCTACTCATCATCAGATTCAGTGTATACACCCCTGAAGATACTTGGACTAATAATCATCCTGGGAGGGTTTGTACTCATTTGTGCTAGGTTCTGAAGGGTCGTCACAGGTTGCACACTAGCAACATGCGACGTCGCAGTCTTCTCCACTATAGGGTATGACGAGGTCTGTTAATGGGAAAAAATAGCTTATTCGAGATCCTTCTCGAAACTTGCTCATTTAGGAGCTTATCCCTGACCTCTAGGACAACTGGTACTCGAACCCTAACTCTTTGGGAAGATCCCCTATCTCTCTCCTACCCTTCCTCAACCTATCCTATCCACACCCTATCCATTTAGTCCTATATAAGTGAGTCTCACTCTTGTACCAAAGGGAGGAAGGCTATGGTATCTACATGCTGGTGAAATCTATCTTAGGAGGAAGCCTATAGTACTTACATGTTGGGGAAATCTCTCTTAAGACACCTTCATTCACCTCTTGTAGAACTCATACTTCTTCGGAAGAACATGGCAATTGGCTTGGTCGGAGAAGGGCTGCTACGTTAAGTCTCTGGTTGTAGTCCTATATCTCTATCATGTACTCCTCTATTTGCAGTAATACAAATGCTTTCCACCAATATTGTTTTGTGTATGCAATGATATTGTGTTGTTTACCTGCTTAACTGTTTACATAGATCTCTTATTGTAAAGATGCTCTTTACTCGTTTCTCTTTTCTATGTCTTGACATGTCTTGCAGCTTGGATCTGACGACCATGGGACGTGGAGCAACATTCGGGATAAAGGATAGTGAATCAAAGAGGTAAGACATCTAGCACTTGATCCTTAAGTAGATCTAGGAAACGTGTTTGTAGTCTGTTCTATTTGTTCTAGACTCGCATTGATCTAGGGAGGTCCGGCTCGCCTCCGGTCAAGTGGATTTTCCGGTAACACCTTCACCAATCGAGGAGTTGTTTCTCACCAACAAGAGGCTTGGCCACCACCTACTCTTCTGCTTCTGGCAGAGGGTTCCTACCAAAATATCTACATGAGTGTTGTCGATATTCATCCTCATACTTGCAATCTAGCCTATGACACCCAAGAAAAACCACCTAAACAACATGAGGATGCCCCATCCTCCACAAACAGATTCTTACAAATTCCATGTCCTAGTAGTGATCCTACTCCTAGGATACCAAAGCCACCTGTAATGTCCCTCATTTTGACCCTTAGGATATTTTGGGTGTAATTTAAATATTGTATGCATGTGATGTATGATTCCTAGCGTGGAGCTCAAGGCCAAGGCCCCGCTAGTGAATGCTTAGCCTTGAAGAGGCAAGTATTTGGTATTAGGGTAACCATGTGCTAGTAAGCCATGGAAATTGTAAAATGATGTAAATATCATGTAATAAAATTCTAAGGGGATGGATATGGATGCAACTAAATGAGGGGGAACTATGTATCCACTAGGGAGAGGTGAGGGGGTGTGGGATTGAACCCTAGACTTCCATATGTCACCATGAGAACCACTTTGATTTCCTTAGCTGCCATTGAATGTTGTTGTAAGGAGGTGGGTGAAGAGCAATGTTCATGAGGTTGATGGAGTATGGGATAGCCCTAAAATCCGTAAGGCGGGGTATGGGGCTCTGATCGCTTGTACCATAAGCCACTCCACCTCTTGGGAGGACGCATTCCTCATCTCCCGGGGATTACTGATCAGGAAGCATCAGTTGAACCCATACGCAGACCCAATAGACCAAGGGGAGAGAGGAAAGAAACCAAAATCACGATCATGCGGGAGGTCGCGATTTGCAGAGCCAAAATTGCTCAGAAAACTTGTGTGGGAGGTGGAATTCGATGAAGGATCCACAGACCCGACCCTTGGACCGAAACTTGTTAAGATTCAATATGCTAAGATAGATAACATGAGTATTACATTCCATTTCACAACAATAGCATATACAGTATCACTGAAAGAACAACAAGCACAACATAAACACAAGAGACACAGATTTGTCCTAGGAAACCCTCATGGGGTAGAAAACCTAGCAAAGATTCCTCAATATAGATGACAAGCAAATACAAAGATGCAATCCCCAATCATGAGCTCCTTCTCCTCCACAGCAGATCTCTCTCTCTCCTATGTGCTAATCACAAGTTAGTGAATGTGTCTTGAATGAGGAATACATCTCCTCTATTTATACACAACTCCGACTTGACTTTTACACTAACTAGGTCGGCCCCAACTTAACCACTCAACATAATGCTGACTAGGCCGACCCCACTGGGGACTTAAACACCCCATACAACTAACTCTGGGCCGACCCCACTAGGGAATTCTAATAACCCAAGTTACCACATTCTCTCGGAGGAATAAACATCTCCGGATATACAGTAGGGTCTTCACGGAGGAATGAAACATCTCCAGAATAATAAAGTACAAATATAATATTCTTAGAAGTTACAATATCTCAACACTCCCCCTTAACGGGAAGGATATTATAACAACATCTACAGGAGCAAGGAGTCATCAACTACATGATACATGATACATCTATAAATCATTGGAAGCTTTCTTCAGTAACTCAAATAGTTACTAGAACATATTCAAGATCTTCAATACTGGAACATCAACATCTTTAGTACTGAGTCTTCATCTTTTGCAGCACTCGAACAACTACAGTAACATCATCATCTGAATCTCTCGATCAACATCATCAACATATGGATCCTCTCAATCAACAGCATCAACATCTGGATCTCCTGATCAACAGCATCAACATCTGGATCCTCTCGATCAACAACATCAACATCTGGATCCTCTCGATCAATAGCATCAACTGGATCTCTCTATCAACAACATCATATGGATCTCTATATCAACAACATCACAGTAGCATACCCTGCAACACACATGATCTAATTACGGGATGATCAATCCCTCTCTCTTTAGGAAATAAGTCCAAGGATGATACAATCCTGATCCACTTATGGGATGATCAATCCCTCTCAATTTAAGACATCTCTCATGTCTAGGGATGATGCAATCCCAATCTACTTACAGGATGATTAATCCTTATCACTTTAATACATATCTCATGTCTAGGGACGATGCAATCCCAATCTACTTACAAGATGATTAATCCTTATCACTTTAAGACATCTCTCATGTCTAGGGACGATGCAATCCCAATCTACTTACAGGATGATTAATCCTTATCACTTTAAGACATCTCTCATGTCTAGGGACGATGCAATCCCAATCTACTTACAGGATGATTAATCCTTATCACTTTAAGACATCTCTCATGTCTAGGGATGTTGCAATCCCAATCTACTTATAGGATGATTAATCCTTATCACTTTAAGACATCTCTGATGTCTATGGATGATGCAATCCAGATCAACTTACAGGATGATCAATCCTTATCACTTTAGGACATAAGTCTAGGAACGATGCAATCCTGATCCACTTACGGGATGATCAATCCCTATCACTTTAGGACATAAGTCCAAGGAAGATGCAATCCCACTAGTCCTCTTAGACAAAGTCTAAGTACCACTTCATCGACCTCATCGTCAGAACAGGTAACCTCATCATCGACCTCATCATTGGAACAGGTATCCTCATCACCGATACAAGTATCCTCATCATCGATACAAGTATCCTCCTCATCGATACAAGTATCCTCATCATCGATAAAAGTATCCTCATCATCGACACAAGTATCCTCATCATCGACACAAGTATCCTCATCATCGATACAAGTATCCATATCATCAATACAAGTATCCTCATCATCGATACACATATCCATATCAACACAGGTATCCTCATCATTGACCTTACCGTCAATATAGGCAATCTCATCATCGATACAGGTATCCACATCAATACCAGTATCCAAATATCATCATCGACCATATCACTCCCCCTTTCGAGGAGGGTCCTTCTGAACGACACCAAGCTTGTCTCGGAAATACTCAAACTTTACTCGAGACAGAGGTTTGGTCAAGATATCAGCAACTTGTTCGTTAGTACTCACATACTCGATCTTGATAGCTCCTTTCTGCACCATATCCCGTATATAAATATATCGGATCTCTATGTGCTTTGACTTATCATGGAACACTGGATTCTCATTCATCTTGATACAACTCTGGTTGTCACACAAGATCAGAGTGGGGTCCATCTCCAAGTCAAACAATCCTGATAACAATTTCCGAAGCCATAGCGCTTCACAACTAGCAGAGCAAGCAACAATTTATTCTACTTCAGCTTTGCTGAGAGCCACACTAGATTACTTCCTGCTAAACCACGAGATCATGGCAGATCCCAGACAATATCATCCGCCCGATGTGCTCTTCCTGTCTGATACACTTCTTGCCCAATCAACATTTGTGTAGCCATACAATCTGAAGTCATGATCTCCAAGATATCATAGACCAAAGTCTATCATACCCTTTAGGTACCTCATCACATGCTTTGCAGCTATCAGGTGAACACGCCTAGGTTCCACTAGACACTGACTCAAGATGTTCACAACAAAGCATATATCTGACCTGGTATTCGTCAGATACATCAATGAACCAATAATATGTCTGTACAGAGTCACATCCACTAACTCTGATGAGTAATCAGCTAACAACTTCAAGTTGGAATCCATGGGAGTTTTCATGTCCTTACTTTCCAACATATCAAATATTTTCAAGATTTCCACAACATACTTTATCTAGTTGACAAAGATTCCTTCTGGGCCTTGCTATACTTCTAGATCTAGGAAGTAATGCATCAATCCGAGAGTTAGCTTCTTCTTGCTTTCCATGATCTATTTCTCATTCCCTATTAGAAAGAGATCATCCACATACAATAATAGTATGATAGCTTCATCATCCATAACCTTAAGGTAAAGGTTAGGATCAACTTTACTTTTGGTAAATCCCAAGCTTGCGAAGAATCTATCAATTCTCCCTCTATGACTGAACATCATTCACACTCTACATTGAGTGAGCTTCTGCATATCTATCCGTGCCATCTCTCGTCAGATGGGTCTACTCATGATATGAGCCTCAAGATCATTCGAACTCTGTGGTGAGTTCCTCCTTGCATCCATCTAAGAGAAGAATGTCATCTGTATATAGACACCATCTTCAACTTTGTAGCAAAGGTTGAAATCCACATCACCCATGGTGATCATTAATCTCATCAAATGACTATCGATCCTGGGTACTTGTACAAAGATTTCTTCAATTGAATCCTGGGAGTTTTCTCGATTCGTACTTCTTCTTCAATTACACCATTAAGAGAATGGTCTTATCTAGCCACTTGGAGCAAACATCTCGTCATGATCCTCTTCTTCTTTCTAAGATAATCTTCTAGCCACAAGCTTTCTATAGTATGTTTGATTTGTAAGTCTTCTTGTTGAACATCCACCACTTGTTTGGTGTTCATCATTCTTCATGATCTTTCCTACAAATCAAAGTTAATTTCATGATTAGTAATACTTCATAATCATCCAATCATGTTGACATGATAACCTATTATGCATACTGATATGATTCACATAGTTATGTAACTATCTTGACCAATATTTTGGCACAACACTTTTCCATATCATGTATGCATACAATGGCTATCTAGATGCCTTCCATCTCTACTAGAACATGCTATCAAGAGTGTGCACAGCTCTCAGCATGTCAGCAAAGAGTTTTCATTCTCGAAAAGCAACAATGGAATGTTTGTCCAACTTACCCATCATATGCATATTAGTAGTATATTGTTCAATGCTATACTATGCATGATATATTCTCGGAATACAAATATGCATACAAATATTACAAGCAATATCATTAACTATTCAAAGATTCAAATAACTACTCAAATACTTATCTTTTATGTTTGTGTGGTTTCCTCTCGCTTGATCTTTATGATAGCATCATGATTATAAGTCTTTGAACTTCTATCCATCCTGGACCACTATGCATACTAGTGTCATCCTCATGATATCATACATAATCATACATTCATTAGTATAGTCTCAATATTATCAAAACATTATGATTCTAAATAATCTTAAGTATGTATGGTCATGATCATTCCATACATACGTATACTTACCTAAGATCCTAACAAAGTAGGATTCTAACGTGATATAGGAAAACATACCTGGATTATCAAGCTTGGTTATGTCTTAACATAACCAAACAATATCTTCTTTGTTCTCTTCAATGATTTAGAGACCTTGTGCTGGAACCTGCATATCTCATAAGTTAAGCATAGTAGAACAAAGTCATACATACCTTGTAAGTAGAGCTTATATGTGATCAAAGATGAGTCTTTGTCTTCATGTCATCATGGTCATAGAACTTGATTTGTCTTTCTTGATGTACCTGTATCTTGTTAGCAGACAACATCATCCTCATGCAACACCACAGGTGCATTAGTACAATCATAAGTGTCATAAACCTAATCAATGAATGTCTTCTATCACTCACATGCATTCATCATCAAACAATCATTATTGTACTACCTTAATAATATGAAGACAAACATATTATGAACTTAATCAAGAATCAGATTTCAAAACATACCTGTGTCTTCTCAAGTCATACCTATCAAGTAGTCTTCTCTATAAGGGTAGAACCCTAACCATACAAGGTAGATCACTTGTAAACATCTTATGTATGTTCATGGTTCTAGGATGATAGAATATCAGTGCCATTTAAACCTTCTTCATCGCTGCCCTATGAGTCTCCCAACTTTGCTGGGGTTTCTTCTTACTTGGAAACCCTAATTTTCAATCTCCTTCCTCCCACAACATTTTGATGGAGGATTAATATCTATGATGAATGGATTCCAAATCCATTATCAAATCTTCCAATGTTGTATCAGGTGTCTCCAACATTGTATCAGGTCCTTCCATACCTAAACACTAAAAACCCTAAGTGAGAGCTTCTTTCTCCTCTTCTCAAATTTCCTCCGTTGAGCCAATTCAGATGCACCGTATTGTTTCTGGTGTATCTCTGCAATTTCGGATCTGTAGGGTCTGAAACTTCGGTCTGTGGTAGCATGACCTGTCATATTTCCAACCCCACATCTCTGAGCTTTAATGGATTCTCTGAGAGATAGTTATGCCAAGTGTCGCAACATGACTTGTTTATGGGATGAAACAACATAGTGAATTTGTATGGAGTGCCACGTGTCACTGTTTCAAATTCGGCCTCTAAAAAGCGGACCTGTAAAACTAAATTCCATTCCCTGCCTATCACGTTTTTACAAAATTTCATTTGGAGCTTCCTATCCTGAGATATGACCTTTTTTCCTAGGTCACCTATTTAGGACTGCATTCTGGAAGAGGCAGAAACCCTAACTTGTACTGATCATATCTCACAAAGTAAAATGAATCTGAGGCTGAGATTCGGACACAAGGTACAGGGGGATGTTATCTTCGGCCTGTAGAATTTTCAGATCCTGAAACTTCTCCAAAATGAATTTATAGCGAAAGTACCACGATGACTAGGTTTTGCTATACAAAACCCTAACTTGCAAATTGTCGCAAGTGAGACAAGTGTCGTAAGTGCCATACATTGCCTTCCTTCAGGCTAGCTCTAATACCATGTTAAGATTCAATATGATAAGATATATAACATCAGTATTACATTCCATTTCACAACAATAGCATATGCAGGAACACTGAAAGAACAAAAAGGACAGCATAAACACAAGAGACACAGATTTATTCTGGGAAACCCTCATGGGGTAGAAAACCCAGCAAAGCTTCCTCAATATAGATGACCAGAAAATACAAAGATGTAATCCCCAAACATGAGCTCCTTCTCCTCCACAGTAGATCTCTCTCTCTCTCCTATGCGCCAATCACAAGTGAGTGAATGTGTGTTGAATGAGGAACACACGTCCTCTATTTATACACAAGTCCGACTTTACCTTTACACTAACTAGGTCGGCCCAACTTAAATACTCAACATAATGCTGACTGGGCCGACCCCACTAGGGACTTAAACACCCCATACAACTAACTCTGGGCCGACCCCATTAGGGAAGTCTAAAAACCCAAGTTACCAATTCTCTCGGAGGAATAAACATCTCCAGATATACAGTAGGGTCTTCACGGAGGAATGAAATATCTTCGGAATAATAAAGTACAAATATAATATTCTTATAATTTACAATATCTCAACAAAACTAAGAGGTTTAGACGCCCGAAAGTTCATGAGAAACCCAGATCTGTTTCTCGAAATCACAAACGCAGGACAGAGCCTTTCGGTCGTAACCCTGAGGAAGATCCGAGTGCGGATCGCAGTGGGAAGGGACCAGGAGGGTTTTAGATTGCATGGTAGAGTCAGATAGGGCTTAGTTACCTTGATATAATAGTTAGGAACAACCACACCTACCAGGTTAGTGATAAGGGAAGGGGCTCCCTAGGGACTAAGCGGTAGTGAAGGGGACCTTACTTAGGAAGAGAGTGGAGGTGATGGGGGGTTCTTGAACTGTCTGAGGGCATTGGGATATGCCTATAGTTATGTGGATGAGTTTATTTACCTAGGAAACCCTTACCTGCCTCCCCACTTGCTTGAGAAATCAATTGTGTGTTGGATGAACCTGATTGACTATGAACCAATGTTTTGAGTGATCCTGAGTGGTACTCCTTAGCAGATACATAGCCCCATCTCGGGGGTGGTATCTGAGTGCTGAAATACTACAGGTTGGGAAGATACCTATGGTTGGGTTGGAACGTTGCAGTCCATAGCTAGTTTGCTTGGAGACTCAAGGAAAAATCAAAGTGTTTTTTGTGATTTGAATCATGTTGTCATGTGTCCTGCAATGTTTCATTATTGACTGAATGGTGGAATCTAAATGATGCATGATATATATGTGTGAAGACATTGTTTCATTCCATTGTGTGTTAATATGGCTAATTTCTGTTGTGTGTGTTATTTACCCTGCTCTTGCACATTTACATTCTTATTCCTATGTTGGTACTCATATGTATTTATGCTTGAGGAATAGGGCTAAGTCTCTACATGTTATTTCATCAATCTTCCTAGGAGAGACATGTTGATGTATCCACTCTATGTGTGTGGATAATGTTTCATACCTTTGTGTTCATTAAGTATTCTTCTGCATATTTGCATATACATTAGTTATGCCCATTCCATGATTTTTTACCCTACAATATTTTAAATAGTAATGACTGTTATTGATATGTTGAATGCATGGAAGATGTGTGTGTGAATAAGATCTCATTTCACTGTGTTTAATACGGTAGGCATATGTCCACATGTGTTTTCCATTTACCATGAATTGTCCCTTGATGAATAGGACTAAGTATTTGAATGGTTATTTGATGAATAAGACTAAGTGCAGGGTCCAGGAGGTGCAGAATACTTCAGTCATGACTGTGGGGAAAGAATAGACACCCCCTGTGGTGTTCATGACCCCTGTGGACCAGTTGAAGGAGAGAGGACATGGAAAAATGGAGCAGAGCTTCTTGCGGAGTGGTAAAGAGGCATAGATGGGGTTTAAGGCCATATTTTATAGTGGAAGAATGGTAGGATAAGAATCCTCAGGTGTGGATGAAGACCCTACAGCTGCATAGTGATCACTAAGAGATTTCCAACGGTACCGTATTTTCCAAAAATGGACTTAAGATGAAGAATTTATGGGCTGGAGAAATTGTGCGTTTGGAGCTTCTGAATTTCTGAGTTCTGCATGCGGATTGCGGATTGTGGAAGCCGGAAGGGCGCTTTCGACGGGGTTGCGAAATGGTGGTTCCGAATTCTGACTTTCGCATGTAGATTGCGGTTTGTGGAAGTCGGAAAGGTAATTTTCCCGGGTTGGCGAAGTCGGAGTCCTGACTTCCAAGTTCCACATTGCAGATTGCGGAAGTCGGAAAGGTAATTCGTCGAAGTTGAGAAATTGAGGTTTTCGACTTCTGAGTTTTGCATGCGGATTGCATATTGCAGAATTTGGGTGAGAAATTCAGCGAGGTGGTGGATTTGATGTTCCGGTTTTCGATTTTCGCATTGCGGATTACGGAAGTCGGATACATGGTTTTCGACGTTGTGTATTTGGCGTTCTGATTTTTGAGTTCCGCATGTGAATTGCAGAGTGAGGAAGTCGAAGATGTGGTTTTCAGCGCTATGTATCCCATGTTCCAATTTCCGCATTCCGCATGCAGATTGCGGAAGTCGGAGATGTGGTTTTCGACGTTGTGTATTTGGCGTTTTGATTTCCGCATTGTGTATTTTGGATTGCGGACTGAATATCAGTGCAGGTGTAGAGTTGCGGAACCTTTGGACTACTTGGGAAATAGAAAAAAAATTAGCAGGTAGATCCAAGGGTTGTCTCCAATTTCCTTTAAAGGACACCGAGGTGACCGGGGACGTGACACCACCTCTACAATGTACTGCTCACAATCCCCATTTCAGAGTGTCGCATAATTATAGCACTATAGATGATTTGGCCCAGTCCCCCGCTACCATGTCCACACTTGAGGTATTGTAGTATTGTCTTTCTCAAAAGAAGGCTCTACTTACAACATTAGGCACCATCGATCCTTTGTATTCACAACATTGAGGTGCATTGTTCCGTGTGATGACAACATTTTTTTATGGAGCGAACTATGGTTTTAAAAAATTCCAAGTTTGTTGCACATGGCCTATCGCTGTTAAAGGACAAGTTCAAAATGGCATAGCTTTCTATTTTCTTGCTCAAACATAGGCACCGTGTATATAAGTGAAAATCTATCTCCAGCTAAAATAACTATGGAAGTTTTAAAGTTGCACATTGCGTATCAGTTTAGATCATCATGAATTCGAAGGAAATTTGAAAATAACAGGTGAAGGATTTTTTATGTCGTAGAAGTTAGTTGAGTACCTTGAAAAATATTTTAAAAGCTAAGCATTAGTTTACCATCAATAATATTGTATTTTAAAAAATTGAAAATTTCATAGAAACATGATATCTAACTAAACTATGTCTTATATATTCAAATATTTAGAATAGAAAATATGCATCATAGAGTGATTCCGGGGGCGAGCGAATTAGGTTCTTCTTGAAACCCTAGGTGCAGTGGTCAAAAAACGGTGGCCCTTCTGCGCTCCCGTGAGTTGGGTCTGGCAGTGGCAGGAGGGTTGTGGACGATGCTCTAACAGATCTTAAGGATCTAGGCAGGGGCCCTCTCCCCAAGCTGCTTGAGATGGGGACTAGTAACCCCACGATCTTGCAGCCATCAGGTGATTCGACAGGAAAATCCAATGCTGAATCAAGCGAAGCTGAGAAAAGGACCAAGCGGAGGATGGGGCCGGGCGGATGCCTCCCCAAAACCCTGAATATTTTGGCTATGTAGATTAAGTTGAAAAAGATCCGTGAACGGATAGAGAATTGACGTGAAAAATCCCTAACAGGTAAATTTGTGGGGGTTTGGTCGAGAGAACGGGATCTAGTGAACTGGATCAAAAATACCTGGAAACCCAAAGGGCATTATGACCTTCAATTGGGATCCAAAGGGGTTTTCACCATTATCTTCTTTAACATTGAGGATCGAGATAGAATTCTAGAAGGAGGCCCTTATTTCCTCTTCTCGGCAAGATTATACCTTAGACCCTGGAAGGAAAGATTTAATCTGGAAACTGAGGATGTAATAGTTTCCCCAATCTGGATTATGTTGTTCTCCCTGCCATGTGAATACTGGGATTTGGAGATCTTGCAGGATATTGGAAACACTCTCGGCGAATTTGTTAAAGTGGCGGACCAGACCAAACATCAGAGATATACTGTGTATGCACGGATATGTGATGGATTTGTCGAAAGAGATACCAGAGGCGATCAGTCTAACTTGGGAGGACGAGGAGTGGCTTCAATCTTTGGATTACAAGCAGCTCCCATTTCGTTGTCGTCAGTGTCATGAAGATGGGCACCTAGGTAGAAATTGTCCCGAGGTAAAATCTTCTTCTTCTCCCCCTAAAAGTGGCCCTACTGGAGAAACGGACAAGGAAGGGTTCATGCAGGTGCGGAACAGGCGAAGAAATAAACCGGCAGGACAGAACAAAGTTGTTAAGGAGACTCATGGTAAAAGGATTGAAACCTCCAATCCCTTTCAGATCTTGGAAGAACAACAGGAAGAAGGGGATATTGAAAGGAATAAGGGTGAAGCGAAATCAAAATAGATGGAGGGTGTAGTCGAGGAAGTTGAGCAGTGTCGTGAATCGGAAAATCAAGTGGAGCCAATGGTAGAAGATGGAGACAAGGAGATGGAATTAGGTGAGCTCAATATGGATGAGATTGAGAGAGAATGTGAAAAGAGAGGGAAAGGGTATGTCACTCGACGGCAATTAGAACTTCTTCAACCGGCAATTATCAATTCTAAAGTCTCTTGACAATTGGGGATAGCTTCAGATCCACAGAAGGGAAGCAAGAGGAAATCCCCAGAGGAAGATTTAAAAAGAGGGAGGAAGATGAACAAACAAAGGATAGCAGAGATAGGAGTTAAGTTAATCGAGTCTGGCCAGTATCCTAATATATTGGAAGCCTTCTCTGAAGTCAATAAGGTTAATCAATGAATCTAATCTCATGGAATATTCGGGGTTGCAACCACCCCAGGAAAATAAAGACCCTATCAAGAAAGATTAAACAGGAAAAACCTGATATTCTTTTTCTCCAAGAGACTATGTGTAGTTCTCAACTTTTGGAGCAAGTGAAGCAGAAAATATGGAGAGGAAGTGAATTTATGGCTATTGATTCCATGGGGATGGTGGGTGGTATGGTAGTCTTCTGGCAGCCTGATTCCCTATGTCTTTTGGCTCAGTGGGCTAACCGCTTCTCACTGAGCGCTAAGTTTATAGATCAAGTTCCTGGGTCCTCTGGATGGCTGGTGAATATCTATGGCCCGAGTGCCTTCCCCCAGAAAATTGCTTTTCTTCAATACTTATCATGGCTGAAGGACCAAGCAACAGAAGGATCATGGATTATAGGAGGCGATTTCAATATGATTTCATCTCTTAGAGAAAAAAAAAGGTGGCAGGAGGGTCCTGGACAAATTCCAGGAAGCCTTTGGTGATTTCATTTCCCAAAGCCCCTTCATTGACATTGAGACTAGCAATGGACTTTATACTTGGAACAACAAACATGGGGGAACTCATCGTGTAGCCTCTAGAATCGACCGTTTTCTGGCCATGGAGGCCCACGCTATTGTCCTTCCTTCAACTGGCTCTGATCATTGGCCCATTTTCCTCCAATGGGAATGGTCCAATGCCTCTTTATTTAAACCTTTTAGGTTTGAGCAATTTTGGTTAGAACATAAGGACTTCAAAGAGCTAGTGGGGAAATGGTGGCAGGAATTGGTCCCCCCCAGGGGAACTGGGATGTATCAGTTCCAACAGAAATTAAAGGCTCTCAAAGACAAAATAAAATCTTAGAACAAAGCTGACTTTGGACACATTTTCCAGGATAAATCGAAGGTGGTGGCAGAGATCGAGCTTTTACACAGGAAAGGTATGGAAGAAGGGTGGACTGATGAGCTCAAAGAGCACGAATATAATCTGTTAAATCAACTGGAGGCCAAAGAAAAACAGGAAGAGATTTATTGGAGGCAAAAATCCAGAAATCAGTGGCTTCAAGAAGGGGATAGGAATACAAAATTTTTCCATAATTTTGTTATTCATAATCGTCACAAATCCAATATTTACAAGATTCATAAAGTTAATGGTAGCCAGGTTGAATCCAGGCAAGAGATTGAAAATGAACTTGTTCACCACTTTGAAGACATTCTTAAGGAGGATCGAATGGAATGAAGCAATGCTATCGCCTTGATAAATAGACTTATCCCCAGATTGGTCACTAATGAACACAATGAGATCCTGAATAAACTTGTTACCTTGCAGGAGGTCGAAGAATCCATGTAGCAAATGGCTTTAGGTAAAGCTCTAGGCCCGGATGGTTTCACCACTAATTTTTTCCATTTCTTTTGGGACTTAATAAAACAGGAGGTTGCAGACATTGTGGAAGAATCACGTAGATGCTGTGGAGTCCTGAAGGCATTTCACGCCACCTTTCTAACTCTTATTCCGAAGGAGGATGGGGACGAGGTGCCAAGCTCCGCCTGATTACCTTATGTAATGTTATCTATAAAATCATTACTAAGGTTGTTTCTAACAGGGTAAAGCCTTTGCTCCCTCTTTTGATCATCCCTGAGCAATCTAGCTTTGTTGAAGGCCGATAGATTCTTGATGGTATAATCTTATCTCATGAAACTATTCATTCCTTGAAGACTACCAAGAAACTAGGTATGATGATCAAACTTGATATTGCAAAAGCCTATGATAAATTAAGCTGGCAACATATGCGAAGTATGTTGGAGGCATATGGTTTTGGTTCGGACTAGGTTAGTTAGATCATGAATCTAATCACTACCCCCTTCTTTTCCATTCTGCTTAATGGCTCTCCTACCAGGCTTCTCCAGTCTTCTCGAGGCATAAGACAAGGAGACACCCTCTCCCCTTTTCTCTTCATCCTTATGGTAGAAGGGCTTGGTCGTCTTATTCAATCCCTATCTGCGGAGGGGGAAATCAGAGGTCTGAACCTCCATAAGGGCATGATTAAACAGACCCACCAACAATTTGTTGATGATACTATGTTAATGGGGCACCCTTCAGTCCAAGAAGCCCATGCCTTTAAGAAAAACCTAAAACTTTTTGCTAAAGCCTCAGGGATCGAAGTCAATCCTCACAAGTCTCGAGTTTTCTTTTTCAATACTCCCTTTGTTACTCAGTGCAACATTCTCCGCATTCTTAATTTCTCAAAAGGATCCCTTCCTACTAAATTCCCGGGGGCTTCGCTCTCAGAGGACACTATTCATAGGATTTCTTGGCAAGACCTTTTGGATCGCTTAAAAAGAAGACCCAACACCTCGATTAATAGACCTTTAAACTTTCCTAGTCGACTAACTCTGGTCAAATCAGTGTTGCAGGCTATGCCAATTTACCTCTTGTCCTTACTGTCTGCCCCTAAATCAGTCCTCAGAGAAATAAGGGGCATCCAACGTAATTTCCTATGGGGTGGCAGGGAATCCAAATCAAAATTTGCTTTAATCAGATGGGACATCTTATACTATCCTAAGGAAAAGGGAGGTCTGGGGCTCAAAGATCCGGAGGTGGTTAGTGACATTCAGGGATCCAAATTATGGTGGAGATGGTGTAACCACAACAATCAGCCATGGGAGAAACTCTGGCAATTCAAATATGCCAGGGACCATCAAACCAATCAACCGATCAAATACAATGCAAATACTTTGGGATCTCATATATGGACGAAGGATCAGAAAGGGAGAAAGATGGTTCTGGATCACAACTTTTGGGAAATTGGAGATGGTGAGTTGGAAAATTTATGGGATGATTCATGGAATAAATTCCCTAAACTGGGGAATGATCAAAGGTGGTAGAACATCATAGCTCATGGTCTGACTGAAGGAAAACTCAAGGTTTGTCACTATTGGACCAACCCATCCATGGAGACTTTCAGATCTTGGTTAGACCATCAGTGGTGGACTGGGTTAATCAATGAAGATGATGATAGAGCTTTTGGGGATCTGCTCCAAGAAAGATACACCCGGAGAAGAACCAGACCTGATAAGCTAAGGTGCAAATACAGGAAGAAAGGGGTTTTTAGCATCAAGGAGGCATATGATCTTCATACTAACAGAGAAGCAAATGATGAAGCTCTATGGAGAAAACTATGGAAGATGAATCCCTGGCAAAAAACTGCGATTTTTTGTTGGCTGATCACTTTGCAAAGAGTCCTAATAGGTGAAAACCTTAAGAAATGTGGTATACAAGGCCCCTCATGTTGTCCCTTATGTAAAAATAGTGAGGAAATGCTCGGCCACTTGCTGGATGAATGTGAATACTCTTCTTTCCTTTGGGATAGAGGTGCCATGATTTTTTGAAAAAGTGATTGTGCTCGTGGCCAACCAGATCAAACTCTGCGCATTTGGAATGATCAAGCTTTTAGCAATCCAATATTAGCACTGATTTGGAAGATGTTTCTCGGTATGGTATGCTGGAACCTTTGGAAGGAAAGAAATGGGAGGATTTTCAGGGATAAAAACCATCATAAAGAGGAGGTGTGGGAGACTCTGGTCCATAACATTCAGGAAACCATTAGAAGTAGACAGTGGACTGACGAGGACAGAAACCTCTCAGAGGGGGATTTGCTCATATCCAAAGGATGGGGTCTTGGCAGCGATTATATGCTTGGTCTGTGAAGGCAGGACAAGATTTGTAAACACATCAGTCCCAACTTCTGGTCTCCACCTGGGCCGACTGAATATAAAATTAATTTTGATGGGGCATCGCGTGGAAATCCTGAGGCTACTGGTTATGGCGGTGTTTTCAGAAATGTGGAAGGGACGGTTTTACATGTTTTCTTTGGGTACATCGGTCATGATACTAACAACTCAACTGAGCTTGACGGTCTCATTCATGGTTTGCAACTGATCATTCAGGGTGGTTTATTCCCGGCTACTATAGGGGGAGATTCAAAAATTATTATCCACATGGCCAAAGGGAAGGCGCAAGGGAAGACGACCGAACATGTCATTGCCGGCTGGAGGCTTTCTCATTGGCTAGATATCCCGAGTCGCCTCGTTCACGCTAATAGTTCGTTAACTTTTCACCACGTCAGACAGGAGGCTAACAAGGTTGTTGATTTTCTAGCAAACTTGGGTGCTGACCGGGTTGGCGTCCACACATCTGGCCACATGGCTGAGTTCAGGCATGAAGAATGGGCCCCAAGTGCCTCCAACTGACTGCGGTGGACTTTGGCAGAAACCAACAGGTGGAGGGTGATAACCACGTGCCCCGGGAAGGTGACAGACATGAGTCGGAGGTCACTCGGATGACAAATTGCTGACCTATTCTTTAATGCAGCAAAGTAATAATTCTCATAGGTCGGCTATTATGAGAGTGAAGGAGAAGTACGGTTTCAAGCATTTTTCGATCCGAATGTTGGATTTGCACCAGCTCCAATATTTTCTCATAATGGTCTTCATAATTCAGTGTAATGGCGAGGGTACGCTCCAGGATCTGGTCAGTTCTTCATGGGACTTGGCCATTTATTTCCCTGCCTCTGTCATCATGAGCCTTCGGCCTTTATATGTGAGCGCCCCTCTGTGTTGGGCTCATTACTGGCCCGAGTGTGATAATACTAGCCTCTATGTCTTGGCTGTTAGTCATTTAAGAGTGCCTTTCAGGGTGTGGTTTGCACTATCACGTCCCCCTGATTGTCTTTTGTTCTCTGTGTTGCACTCTATAATGGCTCCTAAACGTGAAATTGGAGATTTTTATGGGTTGGGTTCTGCCTCTACCACCTAAAAAGGTAAAGACAAATCCAAGTTTACAGGCCGTGGTCCAAGACGGGTAACTCGGGCTCAAGTCCGAGCTCAATCTGTAGCCACTTTCTTCTATGAACGGATCCCTGAGCCCATTAGGGAAGACATTGAGGTTATTGATAAGCATCTATGGAGCGAAGTTCAAGCTCTCCGTTTGATGAAGTCAAGGAAGAGGTGGAGGACTAGGTAATCGATCCTGGTACCACCGCGGGCTGGGCTTCGGCCTATGATAGAATGATTATGGTTTATTGGGTCACTAAGAACCTGTTGGCCCATGTTGCGATGGGCAGTAACGCTAAACGTCAAGGCGCTGAAGAACCGGTCAAGGCTTGGAAGGTTCACAATGTAGACAACAGGTTAATGCATTGCAAAATCGATGCTATAGCTAAGAAGTTGGGCCTCTCCTTCTCTTATCCGAGCCTCGATGCTCAGGGGAATTGGGTCTCCAGCAGCAAATCGCACCAAAATGCTTCGCCTCTACCGACAGCTAGAGTTCTTCAAGGAGGGGATCTCTCTCAAAAGAAGGAGGCGAACTTCAATGCTATGGAGAAAGGTGCTGCCTGATATTAGGATATGTCTTGGAAAGGGAATGGTGTTTTGGTTTTTATGTCTTCTGCTCTTTTATCTCTCTATCTGTAATTCGGGATATGGGTAGTGGGTATTGTTTTGTGAAAGGTCTTTTTTCTATTGAAGAGGTCCAGTTTCATGGACCTTCACTCTGTAATGTCGAGATTTTGGTAGTGTCTCTGTCTGTGGTTTTTTGGGTTCCAGACTCTTAACTCAGCAACGCTGTAAGCGCGAAATGTATCTATTTTCCATGCAATAATATAATGCTTTTTATTTACAAAAAAAAACTATGACACATAATAAAATTACCAAAAGTAACATGATATAAGCATGATTCATGATTCCATAATGGTATATGATGTCTAACTCTAGCGATGTTGTGTCACATAATGGTATTATGTCATGCTCATGACACCATTACATTTCATGACATGTTCATTGTTCCACTCCACGCCATGCAACCATCATGTGTTTAGGGTTCTATGTTATGTTTCTTATATAATAAAATTACATTCCATAACATGTTCATTGTTCCATTCCATGACATGTAACCATCATATATTTATGGTTCTATGTTATATGTTAACTTATAAAATAAAATGTGTTTATAGTTCCATTACATATTATGGCTTATATTCACATAATTATATTACGTGATCAAACAAAAAATTATGAGATTATATTTTATTTATTGTTTTTCAATTGTAATTCCCAAAAGTATAAATTTTAAACTCTTTTAAATAAAAAGTTAGATGATTTATTTGAAAAGTATAAATTATAAACTTTTTAAATAAAAAGTTCATGATTTGTTTCACAAGTTTAAAGTAATAAAATAATAAAATTAAGACATCGAAATTACATTTTCAACACATACAAATAAAAAATAAAACATAAGTAATAAAGTTAAGAAATCGAAATTATATTTTCAATATAGATACAAATGAAAAATAAAATAAAGTATAGTAAAATTGTTTTTATTAAAATTTTAATATAAGTTTTATAATATTGAGTCTAAAATGTGGAACATTTGTGATGACACCCACGACCACCAGGAAAGAGCATGTGAAACATCAAGTGGCAACAAGCAAGATCAGGACAAAAATGTTAATGTTGATGATCTCAATCATGGCACTAACACAAAAGAATAACGATAGGAATCGATTGAGTACTTAGCACCTCGGTGCTATAATGTCTGTAGAGTGGTTTACATGATCACTAGAAATTCAAATGATGTTTTGGGATGGTGGTGTGAGAGATGAGTGAACCCCATTTCTTTTGTAGCAGGAGTAGAAAAGAGAGATTTAGGAGGAATAAAATATATGTGTAAGCAATCTCCTTGTTGGTACTCTTCTTGCGTAGGTTTTTCTAGTTCATCCCGCACTCCTAGTTCATTATGTTCATCTCATTTTGAAGCATTTGTGGGATTTTTTTTTGCTTGGAACTTTCTCTCCATGCCCACTGGAAGAACTATGTAATATTTTCCCCCCTCTCCTAGGAAAGCATGGCTAACAGTGGTCGACAAAAAAAACTTCATGGACGTAGAAAGCACATACCCTACATTTGCTTCAATGTCACCTACCCAAATTTCTGAAAATTATTATTTTATTTGCAAAATACTTTATGTTAAAATTAATTACAAAGTTTTGTAATTATGATCAGTTTTGATCAAGCATGAATGTCATTACTGAATAATATTATTTAAATAAATTAATTAGGAGACAAACACCCAAGGGGACTATTAAATGAGTTTTCACTAACCCACTAGGAGGAATGGAAGCTGTTGGAAGGTATGGGACAGATGGCACCAATTGCATCACACCACTAGCTGTTGGTTATGGGACAACTACCCCTAAAAATGTGACATTATCCCCCAGGTGGAGGGAGTGAGCAGGAAGCTCATTTAATGACCCAGTAACATCTGAAAAGGCCTAGGAAGCCTACAAAAGGCAAATTCAAATTGAGCAGGCAGCTCTTAATCAATATTTCTACAGAATATTTTCCTCATGTGCATCAGCTGATCACTAAGAGATTCGAATAGGGAGGCTAGTTGTGAGTGCAATCTTAAGTCTCCATATTGCCGAGAAGAACCAGAGATGCTGGTGCATTTCTATTGGACTGCTAGTTCTTGAAGATTCGACAATTAGTGCTACTGCAAGTGGAGATCCTAATTCCTAGAGTTTCTTCCTCCTGGTGGTTCAGTGAATAGGCTCGGGGGTCCTAAGCAAGTACTTGACTGTTTTCAGGAGTTGGTTGGGTGGAATAGTCTTCTTGGGTTGTTTGTTTCCCTACAGATTTACCCAGGTTCTACAAATTTTCTACTTACTCTCAGTTAGTAATTATGTTCTATCTAATTAGTATTTTCTGGTTTTCTGTTTCAAAAAAGAATTTAATTCTAGATTTGTTTAAAGTCTGAATGTTAAAGTTTAATGATGAATTGGAATTGATAAACCAATATCTATATTTTTCCACACATTGTTTTTGCATCGTACTCTAATATAGGTACGCAAATTAAGAATAGATTACAAGATAGGCATTTTGCCATTGAATTCAATAGATAAAATAGTAATTAAATGTTTATTAGTTTTTGTCCTATAATTATAATAGTAAAAAATTATGTATAATATATAATGTATATTACAGAATATTTCCTTAGTTTTATGAAAAACAAACATTGTATAACCCCTGCATAGTAATATTGTATTTCCTTTATCATTACTTTGTTCATAGATATAAATAGAATCCAATTTTCTATATATTGATTATTTCCTGTACATTTAAATTGCAATATTCTTATCATTACTATGAATATAGGAAATAAAAAGAATGCATATTTCTATCTAACATATTATGTTTGCAATATTTAGAAATGCTAGCTTTGAATACAAGTTACAATAATTCCACATGTCGCAACCACTGTGGTTTTCATTATAAATTGTTGATAAAATAATTTTCCTATCACTATATCAGTAGTATCAAAACTATAAACAAGAGGATTATTAAATCTATATTATACCTATCATTTTACTGTATAAAACGCATGTATTATGTAATCTGGGTATTGTTTATTACGAACTGTTTTTAATACTAACACATAGCATTGTAACACGGTACAAACCTAAGATCGCATTGTTTTAGATCCCTATTCTTTATACACAGTATCATAAAAACGTATTTTACATCCACATTACTTTATAGTACAAACCCTACCATATTAAAGAGTTATTATGAAAATAATTATATTTTATATCTTTCATTTGCCAAAGACCAAACACGAATTTGGGTATGACCTATTCATTTCTATTACAACGATTTGAACACCATTTCCAACAGCACATATTACAAAACCATCATTTAAGACAAATTTTCACAAACCCTAGTATGAGACGAAAATCATGATATCAACCTACAGCCTCAAGTCGTTTAACACAGACGTTTACACAGAGATATATAACATACTTATTCATCTCTGAGAAGAAAAAAGATTATTTTCATTGTAAACGAGCCTTGGCTCCTTGTATCATGCTTATAAATTAAACAAAACAGGTCGTGACTCAATGTCTTAAACCATCACAAGTTCCATTCTCATTAAAACGAACTCTATGTTCTCAGAAAAACAAATTACAACATGAATTTCAAAACAAAATCATAACAGGGAGAGTCCCAAGTTCAAACATTGAAACGAGTTCTTAAACCCTCGGCATCAACGAGTTTTACATTGCCCAGATCGACGAAGATAAGTATCAAGGTATAAAAACCAAGTATTACATAATCAAATGAGAGTCACAGCACTAAACAAACAACATTTGATTATTAAATTGTGCTTCAAAGTTCTTGAAATAACAACCACGACGAGTCCCGGCAGGACCAGCTACACAACCCTTGAAACCTCATCAACCACAGTCACAGAGCACCTACGAGTGTTTTTGGAAGACTCGGAGCTTACCAGTTTGGAAGCACGCCACTCTTTCCAAACCCTGTCTTGAACCATTCCTTCACAACCTGCAGCTAACAAGAAAATCGATGGATTTAGATAACTGATAATTTTCAAATCGAACGACGAATTGCAACAAAGGAATGATACTAATCTTTAAAAGATTATTTACCTTGCTGTAAAATACCAAAGCTTTCCACTTTCACCAGTTAAACGACGATTCCACGCTGAAGACGAGACAGAAAACCCTCTGTCCATATCTTTCACTCAAACTAAAATGAAAAGTTCCAGGAACTATCAACCATTGACACTACAAACCAGATACCCAGTCTGTTAAAACGATGCCATTATGGAAGGAAGGGACTTGTAACCTTTTTCAAACCAGAGGTCTCGAGGTCGAAACCTCATACAATTTCTAAACCAAAATTTCGGCAGCCTGTTGGCCCTAACAGACTGAAATAATAGTAATAACACAGAACACAATAACTTTTACCTACCCAACAGTCGATGCAATGCTAGGGTTAGATCCGATGACCAGGATCAAAGATGATCAAGGGTTGTAAACATGCCAAAACCCTATGCATTGGAGCGAACAACCATCCTATTTAATGCTCATTCAATATCGTAGCACGACCTTACCAAACTATGTACACAATGGATAACCTTATAGCCAGCTCGGAGGACTACCAAAAGATGTATTACATGGCAGCGTTCATGTTCACCATTTTTACACTCGTTACTATCACGTGGTGCTTGAAGGTCCTAGTCACATAGCACACGTTGGATGGCCTTTATTACAAACCTGTAATACAATCACCCACGACGATTCGTATCACTCGTAAATCTTCAACCTGTCAATCAACATAAATGCATGTCAATGCTCCTCTTCAACGTTATGAATTCAAAAGTTTGATACATAACAAAATAATGATTATGTTGTGTTAAACCAAATCTAAAGTTTGTATGGTCTCTTACTACATCCCACGACATATATTATAGTGTTATGTAGACCAACGGTTATATAGTTCCAAACTATATCGTATTCTAGATTCTTGTTATTATATAAAATAACATTCCAAGTTATATATTTTCAAAGGTAAGTTTTATACTTTTTAATTATTTGAAATATGGTTTATGTAATAGTGGTTAGTACAACCATAGTCTTAAAGTTGGCATAGTTCACTTATAGGTGTTGAAAACTATATTTATGCCCTTAGAAGCTTACAAGTATCAAGTCTAGCCAAACCTTATAGAATTACGACTAGTCTAGTCTAGACATGAGAGACTTTAAACACTATCGTTATAACAACGATTGCGACCATGCAAATTCTATTTATCACGGTTATAAAATTTAAAAGGTTTGTATGGTAGACATTCAATGGATATTATGATATATTTAAGCATGAAAACTAACTGGATGTTAGGAAATTCTCACCATACTCTTTCATATAAATAATTATCTCAAGACGACAACAAACCATCTACTATAACATTGAAGATCATAGCGACAAACCTATCAGCTTGAAGATGGCATGCAGATAACTATGTTTTAAACATTGTCGAGTAGTAAGACAGCATTTGAAGAACTATATGTATAGCAATCAAATCCATACCTGCTTACTTGTGGTGTAGCGCAACAGAATTATAACATTTTATTAATTACGACGTTGAATTTGAACTTTACACGTATCCATGAAACTTCTTACCTGTCATCTGCACATAGGACATTCAATAAGCTTTAGCGTTGCAGCTAAGTAAGCTCCAGGGTACCTCGTAGGACACCCTTATGCAACAAAGTCAAACTGTCAGTATCATTGCAAAAGAGAAAGTGTCACATCATATTCCCAATCTATTTATTTCATTGTCATCATTATCATGTTCATTAATTACTTTATTAAAACTGTCATTGTCCTATTGCTGCTAAACAGAAATTAAAGCATGTTTAGTACTAACAAATTTACAATTAATGTTGTCACAATCTCAATTATTATTTCCGCAATTATTATTATCATAATTAATGCTATTATCAAAAATTTTAAAATTTTATGAAATTTCAGGATGTTACATGTGGTATTAGAGCTCAGATTCGAACACTAGGCTTGAAAGAGGTCCAAACACACGTAGCAGAAAATATTATACAGCAGAAAATTGTACTAATTTGAAATTTTAATTATTATGTTATACAGAAATCATTTTCGGTTACAGGTATGGAGAACTCGGTTGAACAATTAGACGACAGATTTCAGCCAAACAGTCACAGTTCGGGATAGCACTATGTAGCAGAAGGTCACGGTGAACTAAATAACAGTTCGACAGAACTATTACGTGCCTTTCATGAGTTAAAAGTAGAAATCAGATTGATAAAACAAGACAATGAAAGGATTCTACAAGCACAAGAGCAATTAAACCAAGTGTTGTTTGAACAGAGCCAAACTGAGGAACACGAGAAAGATAATGAAGATATTTCCAAAGTTGAGGACCTGCCTCATGCTGATAAAACCAAGAAAATGAAAATCAGCAAGGTGAACGACAGTTCAACCTCATCAGGAGATGCTATTGAAACACGCAGAAAGAAACGTAACTACACCAATGATAGCAGTGAAGGAGATTTCAAACCCAGAAAGAAAAATCAAAAGGAATATGAGCAGATTTCTGGGGAGTTCAAAAAGATTAGACCTCCAACATTCAATGGAGAAACTGAGAAGGGAGAGACAGCTGAAGCTTGGTTGTCCGGTATGAAGAAATACTTCCAGATTTATAACTATTCAGAGTCTTTAAAGGCAAAAATGGCTATATATAACTTAACCGGAAAAGCGGATATTTGGTGGCAGGACATCAAAAGAGTAAAGGGCATCAAAGATAAAGATGTAAGCTCGAGTACTTTTAAACGATATTTTAAGAAGAAGTATTTATCTGAACAGTACTATGAAGAAAAATCCAAAGAGTTCTACG
The DNA here is from genome assembly GCA_027924585.1 of Larix kaempferi. NCBI lineage: Eukaryota > Viridiplantae > Streptophyta > Pinopsida > Pinales > Pinaceae > Larix > Larix kaempferi. The sequence continues at coordinate 2,040,848 of BSBM01001313.1, forward strand.
ATTTGAAGTTGGGAGATATGAACATGAAGGAAATGAATAGTAAGTTTCTGAACTTACTAAGATATGTACCATACCTCATAGAAGAGAAACAAAAAATTCAAAGGTACTTGAGCTGTTTACCTTTCAATATTAAGGACAGAATCGAGTACGACAGTCCTAAAACCTTAGAAGAGGCTATGAGAAAGGCAGTTTTCTGTTATGATACAAATCGGAAAAGAGAAGGAATGTCAAACTAGAAAAATCATAAGCCCAACAATTTTGAGCAGAAAAAGCAAAATTTCAGATTCAGTGGAAATTCCGGATTTCAAAGGAAAAAATTTCAGAACCGGAATTATCAAGGGAACAATTCCAGAAACAATTCACCGCAGAATTCTACAGCACCCAGAAATGCACCTAATAATGCCAAGACCAGTGATCCAAAGGCACCTATCAAATTTTTTGAATGCCAAGGTCCTCATTACGCATTAAAATGTCCCTTGAGGAAGCGGAAAGCAAACAACATCAACTCTATACAGGATGAACCTACGGTGGGAGATGTGGCAAGGGAAATGCCAAAAATCAATGCAGCACTTGACAACAGGCAAGAAGATCATCAAATATCCATGGTAAAGATTGAAGGTATGCTACATGATCATCATGTTACTATTTTAATTGATCCAGGAGCTAGCTTAAGTTATATATCACCAGACAATGTGGAAAATCTTAAATTGAAAACTGAAAAGTTTAGTAAATCTTGGCTAGTTAGACTAGCAACTGGAACAAAGAGAAAAGTATCAGATTTTATAGAAAACTGTGTTTTGTCCATGAATCATTTACAAACACAAATAAAGTTGAATATTCTACCTTTAGGTTCTTATGATATTATAGTTGGGATGGATTGGTTAGAAGCCCATCATGTCATCCTGGACTGTTATGGAAAAAGTTTTACATGTTTAAATGATGAAGGGAAAACTGTAGAAATAAAAGGCATCCCAAGGAAGGTAACCCTTAGACAGATTTCAGCCATACAAGTTAAGAGGGCAGTTAGGAAAGGATGCCAAATGTTTCTAGTAAACATGGTAAATGATGAATTTATGGATAAAGAGGACAAACTAAAATTAGAGGACATACCTGTCCTAAAGGATTTTAAGGATGTATTTCCTGACTAGATTCCAGGATTACCACCCAAAAGAGATTTAGATTTTACCATAGAGTTAATACCAGGAGGAGTACCAAATTCGAAAGCTCCATACAGAATGAACATACTGGAGTTAAACGAATTAAAATCACAGTTGAAGGAACTTATTAACAAGAAGTATATTAGACCCAGTGTGTCTCCTTGGGGAGAACCTGTCGTCTTTGTTAAGAAGAAAGACGGAACCTTAAGATTGTGCATAGATTATCGCCAGCTTAATAAGATGACAATCAAGAATAGGTATTCGTTGCCTTGCATAGATGATCTATTTGATCAGTTGCGTGGAGCAACAGTATTTTCGAAGATTGATCTAAGATCAAGATATCATCAAGTATGGGTTAAGGATGAAGATATTTTCAAGACAGCTTTCCGAACTCGATATGGACATTACGAGTTCGTCGTCATGCCATTTGGCTTGACTAATGCCCCGACTGTATTTATGTGTCTGATGAATAATATTCTGCATAAATACTTAGACAAGTTTGTTGTTGTGTTTATAGACGACATTTTAGTGTACTCAAAAAGCAAAGAAGAGCATGATGAACATTTACGGATTATCCTACAAGTTATAAGAGATCATCAACTATACGCCAAGTTTAGTAAGTGTGACTTCCACAAAGACAAAATTCAGTATCTAGGACACCTAATTTCTGCAGAAGGAATCTCGGTTGACCTTGACAAGATAAATACCATTAATGACTGGCCGGTTCCTAAAGATGTGTCGGATGTAAGATCATTTATGGGCATTACTAGGTATTACAGAAAGTTTATAGAAATTTTTTCAAAAATTGCCAACCCCATAACTTCCTTGCAGAAGAAAGGGAGGAAATTTGTTTGGGATCAGAAACGTGCTGACAGTTTTAAGAAATTAAAGGAACTATTGACGACAGCACCTATCTTGAGGATAGCAGACCCCAACAAGGATTTTGTAGTTTGTACAGACGCATGAAATGACGGACTTAGTGGAGTCCTGACACAGGAAGGGCATGCGGTGGCATATGAATCTAGAAAGCTGAAAGTACATGAAAAGAACTACTCTACCTATGATTTAGAGTTATTGGCAGTTATTCATGCCTTAAAAATGTGGCGTCACCACCTTATTGGCAGGAAATTTACATTATTGACAGATAACATGGGTCTGAAATATTTATTAGATTAGACAAACTTGAACGCTAGACAAGCTAGATGGTTGACGTTCTTAAGTGAGTATGATTTCGAAATCCAACATATTAAAGGGAAGGAGAACAAGGTTGCATATGCCTTGAGTCGTAAGGCAAAACTAAATTTTATTTCAGCAATCAGTACTTATTCAACTGATTTGGAAAATCAGATTCTGGAAAAGAGTGAAACAGATGAAGAATACAGAAAAATGAAGGAAAAGACAGCAAACAACAGTTCTGAAAACTGTATGGTAGATTATAGCATGAAGGAAAACGGTTTATTACTGTTTAAAAACAGATTGTATGTACCAGACATACTAGAAATAAAATTTCTGATATTAAATGAGATGCATAAAAGTCACTATTCTGGTCATCCAGGTTATCAAAAGACCATTACTATGTTGAGAAAAGAATACTATTGGCCCAGAATGAAGGATGAAGTAGCAGAGTACATAGCTAAATGTTTGGATTGTCAAAAAGTGAAGGTTGAACACCAACATCCTGCTGGATTGTTGCAACCGTTACCGATACCAAGTTGGAAATGGGAAGTGATCAGCATAGATTTTATTACGGGATTGCCTAAAAAGCAGAAACAACATGATTCTATCATGGTGGTAGTGGAAAAACTCAGTAAGGAAGCACATTTCATACCCATAAAAACTACTCATAAAGCTCTAGATATTGCAGAGATCTTTATGAAACAGATTTTTAGACTACATGGAATACAGAAAGGCATAATTTCAGATCGTGACTCGAAATTTACAGGAAACTTCTGGAGGTCACAGTTTAAGGGGTTGAACACAACTTTAAATTTTAGTACAACATTTCATCCACATACGGATGGATAGAGAGAAAGGGTAAATCAAGTTTTAGAAGATTTATTAAGAATGTATGTTAAGGATCGGCCTGGTAAGTGGAAAAACTACTTGCACTTAGCAGAATTTGCTTATAATAATCATTATCATGCATCAGCCAGACTTAGTCCTTTTGAAATTCTTTATGGTAGGAAATGTAATACACCTGTTTCATGGAATGATCCAGTAAATAGAGTTGTTTTAGGACCTGAATTATTGCAGGAGTTAGAACTAATTGTGAAACGGGTGCAAGGACATTTAAAAGCTGCCCAAGATAGGCAAAAACGTCAAGCAGATTCAAAAAGAACTCATAAAGAGTTCCAGGTTGGTGAACATGTATTCCTCAAGGTAAGACCAAAAAAGAGTTCACTGAAATTGGGGAGTTGTGCCAAGTTGGCACCCAGGTATTGCAGTCCTTTTGAAATATTGTCTAAGGTTGGAGTAGTGGCATACCAACTAGCTTTACCGCCAAACTTAAAAATACATAATGTTTTTCATATATCATTTTTAAGGAAATATGTGCACGATACTACTCATGTTGTAAACTGGAATGATGTACAGGTGGGACAAGACGGATATTTTTCGGTGGAACCGGATTGTATCCTCGGAAGGAGGGAAACTATTCTCCGGAATTGCAGCATTGGGCAAGTGAAGGTGCAATGGAAGCACCTTAGCCCAGAAGAGGAAACCTGGGAGTTGGAGAGTAGTATGCAGGCAGAATACCCAACTCTGTTTCAAGAACACTCAAGGAGTGATTAACCAACATCGAGGAATATGTTGAGACTTAAGGGGGGGTGGATGTCACCTACCCAAATTTCTGAAAATTATTATTTTATTTGCAAAATACTTTATGTTAAATTTAATTACAAATTTTTGTAATTATGATCAGTTTTGATCAAGGATGAATGTAATTATTGAATAATATTATTTAAATAAACTAATTAGGAGACAAACACCCAAGGGGACTGTTAAATGAGTGTTCACTGACCCACTAGGAGGAATGGAAGTTGTTGGAAGGTATGGGACAGATAGCAGCAATTGCATCACACCACTAGCTATTGGTTATGGGATAACTACCCCTAAAAATGTGGCATTATCCCCCAGGTGGAGGGAGTGAGCAGGCAGCTCATTTAATGACCCAGTAACATCTGAAAAGGCCTAGGCAGCCTACAAAAGCCAAATTCGAATTGAGCAGGTAGCTCTTAATCAATATTTCTGCAGAATATTTTCCTCATGTGCATCAAGTGATCACTGAGAGATTCGAATAGGGAGGCTAGTTGTGAGTGCATTCTTAAGTCTCCATATTGTTGAGAAGAACCAGAGATGCTGGTGCAGTTCTATTGGACTGCTAGTTCTTGAAGATTCGACAGTTAGTGCTACTGCAAGTGGAGATCCTAATTCCTAGAGTTTCTTCCTCCTGGTGGTTTAGTGAACAGGATCGGGGGTCCTAAGGCAGTACTTGACTGTTTTCAGGAATTGGTTGGGTGGAACAGTCTTATTGAGCTGTTTGTTGCCCTACAGATTTACCCAGGTTCTACAAATTTTCTACTTATTCTCAGTTAGTAATTATGTTCTGTATAATTAGTATTTTCTGGTTTTTTGTTTTGAAAAAGAATTTAATTCTATATTTGTTTAAAGTCTGAATGTTAAAGTTTAATAATGAATTGGAATCGATAAACCAATATCTATATTTTTCCACAGGCTGTTTTTGCATCGTACTCTAGTATAGATACTCAAATTAAGAATAGATTACAGGATAGGCATTTTGCCATTGAATTCGATAGATAAAATAGTAATTAAATGTTTATCAGTTTCTGTCCTATAATTATAATAGTAAAAAGTTCCGTATAATATATAATGTATATTACAGAATATTTCCTTAGTTTTATGAAAAACAAACATTGTATAACCCCTGCATAGTAATAATGTATTTCCTTTATCATTACTTTGTTCATAGAAATAAATAGAATCCAATTTTCTATATATTGATTATTTCCTGTACATGTACATCGCAATATTCTTATCATTACTATGAATATAGGAAATAAAAAGAATGCATATTTCTATCTAACATATTATGTTTGCAATATTTAGAAATGCTAGCTTTGAATACAAGTTACAATAATTTCACATGTCGCAACCACTGTGGTTTTCATTATAAATTGTTGATACAATAATTTTCCTATCACTATATCAGTAGTATCAAAACTATAAACAAGAGGATTATTAAATCTATATTATATCTATCATTTTACTGTATAAAACACATGTATTATGTAATCTGGGTATTGTTTATTACGAACTATTTTTAATACTAACACATAGCATTGTAACACGGTACAAACCTAAGATCGCATTGTTTTAGATCCATATTCTTTATACACAGTATCATAAAAACGTATTTTATATCCACATTACTTTACAGTACAAACCCTACCATATTAAAGAGTTATTATGAAAATAATTATATTTTATATCTTTCATTTTCCAAAGACCAAACACGAATCAGCGTATGACCTGTTCGTTTCTATTACAACGATTTGAACACCATTTCCAACAACACATATTACAAAGCCATCATTTAAGACAAAGTTTCACAAACCCTAGTATGAGACGAAAATCACGATATCAACCTACAGCCTCAAGTCGTTTAACACAGACGTTTACACAAAGATATATAACATACGTATTCATCTCTGAGAATAAAAAGATTATTTTCATTGTAAACAAGCCTCGGCTCCTTGTATCATGCTTATAAATTAAACAAAACAGGTCGTGACTCAATGTCTTAAACCAGCACAAGTTCCATTCTCATTAAAACAAACTCTATGTTCTTAGAAAAACAAATTACAACATGAATTTCAAAACAAAATCATAACAGGGAGAGTCCCAAGTTCAAACATTGAAACGAGTTCTTAAAGCCTCAGCATCAACAAGTTTTACATTGCCCAGATCGATGGAGATAAGTATCAAGGTATAAAAACCAAGTATTACATAATCAAACGAGAGTCACAGCACTAAACAAACAGCATTTGATTATTAAACAGTGCTTCCAAGTTCTTGAAATAACAACCATGACGAGTCACGACAGGACCAGCTACACAACCCTTGAAACCTCATCAACCACAGTTGCAGAGCACCTACGAGGGTTTTTGGAAGACACGGAGCTTACCAGTTTGGAAGCACGCCGCTCTTTCCAAACCCTGGCTTGAACCATTCCTTTACATCCTGCAACTGACAAGAAAATCGATGGATTTAGATAACTGATAATTTTCAAATCGAAAGACGAATTGCAACAAAGGAATGATACTAATCTTTACAAGATTATTTACCTTGCTATAAAATACCAAGGCTTTCCACTTTCACCAGTTAAACGACGATTCCACGCTAAAGACGAGACAAAAAACCCTCTGTCCATATATTTCACTCAAACTAAAACGAAAAGTTCCAGAAACTATCAACCATTGACACTACAAACCAGATACCCAGTCTGTTAAAACGATGCCATTATGGAAGGAAGGGACCTGTAACCTTTTTCAAACCAGAGGTCTCGAGGTCGAAACCTCATACAATTTCTAAACCAAAATTTTGGCAGCCTGTCGGCCCTCACAGACCGAAATAATAGTAATAACACACAACACAATAACTTTTATCAACCCAACAGTCGATGCAATGCTAGGGTTAGATCCGACGACCAGGATCAAAGATGATCGAGGGTTGTAAACATGCCAACACCCTATGCATTGGAGCGAACAACCATCCTGTTTAATTCTCATTCAATATCGTAGCACGACCTTACCAAACTATGTACACGATGGATAACCTTATAGCCAGTTCGGAGGACTACCAAAAGAAGTATTACATGGCAGCGTTCACGTTCACCATTTTTACACTCATTACTATCACGTGGTGCTTGAAGGTCCTAGTCACATAGCACACATTGGATGGCCTTTATTACAGACCTGTAATACAATCACCCACGACGATTCGTATCACTCGTAAATTTTCAACCCGTCAATCAACAAAAATGAATGTCAGTGCTCCTCTTCAACGTTATGAATTCAAAAGTTTGATACATAACAAAATAACGATTATGTTGTGTTAATCCAAATCTAAAGTTTGTATGGTCTCTTATTACATCCCACGACATATATTATAGTGTTATGTAGACCAACGGTTATATAGTTCCAAACTATATCGTATTCTAGATTCTTGTTATTATATAAAATAACATTCCAAGTTATATATTTTCAAAGGTAAGTTTTATACTTTTTAATTATTTGAAATATGGTTTATGTAATAGTGGTTAGTACAACCATAGTCTTAAAGTTGGCATAGTTCACTTATAGGTGTTGAAAACTATATTTATTCCCTTAGAAGCTTACAAGTATCAAGTCTAGCCAAACCTTATAGAATTACGACTAGTCTAGTCTAGACATGAGAGACTTTAAACACTATCGTTATAACAACGATTGCGACCATGCAAATTCTATTTATCACGGTTATAAAATTTAAAAGGTTTGTATAGTAGACATTCAATGGATATAATGATATATTTAAGCATGAAAACTAACTGTATGTTAGGAAATTCTCACCATACTCTTTCATATAAATAATTATCTCAAGACGACAACAAGCCAACTACTATAACATTGAAGATCATAGTGACAAACCTATCAGCTTGAAGACGGCATGTAGATAACTATGTTTTAAACATTGTCGAGTAGTAAGACAGCATCTGAAGAACTATATTTATAGCAATGAAATCCATACCTGCTTAATTGTGGTGCAACGCAACAGAATTATAACATTTTATTATTTACGACGTTTAATTTGAACTTTACACGTATCCATGAAACTTCTTACCTGTCGTCTGCACATAGGACATTCAATAAGCTTTAGCGTTGCAGCTAAGTAAGCTCCAGGGTACCTCGTAGGACACCCTTATGCAACAAAGTCAAACTGTTAGTATCATTGCAAAAGAGAAAGTGTCACATCATATTCCCAATTTGTTTATTTCATTGTCATCATTATCATGTTCATTAATTACTTTATTAAAACTGTCATTGTCCTATTGTTGCTAAACAGAAATTAAAGCACGTTTAGTACTAACAACTTTACAATTAATGTTGTTGCAATCTAAATTATTATTTCCGCAATTATTATTATCATAATTAATGTTGTTATCAAAAATTTTAAAATTTTATGAAATTTCGGGATGTTACATTCAAGTAGGATGCAAAGGAAGTGGCTGAAGCATACTGGCGAAAAATACCAATACACTTTCAAGAGGAGTTCTTGTAGGTAGAGGAAGAGGTAAAATTAGAAAGGGATCATATGCACAAGGAAGATGTTGAGTGGGCTAAGAGAAAATAGGTTCCTGATATAGGAACTTTAAATGGTAGGTAAACCAAATATTGTAAGACTAGTACCTTAAAATAGTTTATGAAGGCCTTAATCATTAAGGTGTCCATAGAGAAACATGAAGTTAATAATGAAATTTTGATGCAACTGGATAATCTTCATGCTTAGCTTAAGAATCAAGATGCCAAACTGGATGTGACTGCCAAAATCATTTGTGGAGTATGGTTCATGGAATACATCCCTATTGCACCTTTTGTTTCAAAGTGTTCGTTGATTCCACTCTCTAATGATGAACATAAATATAATAGTCTTTAAGGTTTCGTTGATTCCACTCTCTTGTTTATTGCTAGCTATAGATGTAAATTGATAACCCCTATTATATATTGTTACATTACATTTCTATTATTATATTAGTATTATTGGTTGGCTAGGACCTTAATTGTAATTGTACCCTTTGTCTCCTATATATATACCAAGGAGACCTAGTTTTAGAACCATCTCATATTGTCTTGTGTATTTGATACATTGTAAAAGGAGGTTTCCCCTTCAAAAAGGATTCTTATTCATCTCGTTGCTTCATTCTTATGGCATTGGATTACTCTCTTTCTTATTTTATGCTCTTTTGGGATTTTGGTGCATAACATTTGGTATTAGATTCATTTCTCTATAATAAAAAATCAAGGACGTCTAATACATAGAAATTTGGAGGATCTTTAGAGAACATAATGAAGTATCTATGGTAAATATTTTAGGTCTTGGTTCATTATATGTTTGGAGTTATAGCCTATGCAAGTTAGAGTTTTTTATTAGTCCAAAAGCTAGTCTCAATTAGGTTATCTAGGTAAAACAGTTATATCTAAAGCTTGAGAGATCCAAATTGAGTGCTACCTATTGCATCGAAAGGAAGACAAACCATAGTATTTGTAGTAAAAAATTCAAAATAAAAATAAAAAGTTCACGCTCCTAAAAGGGACAAAAATAAAAAGTTTTGGTAAAGTTACCATAACACTCTCTTGGCACATCATAATTGGGTCAAACCTGTGACATTGCAGAAAAGACATACCGGATTACTACAAAAAAATTAGACTCAAAGTAGCCAAAATTTCAAAGAAAATTCAAGATCAAGGTCATCCAATAAGACAACCTACAAACTAGGGTTTTTAACGGTATGTTAACTTGAAACTTGCATAAAATTTGATTGGAATATCTATTTTAGGTGATTCAAAAGGTATGATAAAATGAAAATGGAGAGTAAATATAGTAAATATCAATGGTATCAAATGCAAAGAGGTGAACTGAAAACCACTATTCCCAATAAACCTCTTAATGCTCATCCATGACATGAGATAAGCATGGCAATGTAGACTTTGGAGTGTCCAAGCTTGTTGAAATAGTAGAGAATATGGAAAATACAATGCTAAGAAAGGTATCATGAATATTGTAAATAAGGATTAATTCCAAACATTCGAAGATGATATCCAAAATAATCTTGAAAACAAGATGGAAAATAAAAAGGATCTGGAATTTATGGAGGGGGTAATTCTGAATGAAATTAGACACCTCTTTTCTCATAATTCATATCATAAAGAAGAAGATATCGAGAACAAGAGGGCCTTGTCACTACCATAGATTGAGAAAATTGAAAAATAGTTGGAGGAGAAAAGGTGAGTGCTCAACATTTGATCATTCATCACATCATTATGGGTTTGGTTAAAAACCAAGGAACTACTTCATTCCTAAGATTGATATGATAAATTTTGATGGCAGTGATCCAATAATATGGATATTCTATATTGAGCAATTCTTTGTTCTACAACAAGCACCAACTTCATAAAAGGTAGTTATTTCATACTTGTATTTAGAAACTTGTTAGTTTGTATGGTACCAATGGATTCGTGATCGTAAAAATGACTCTATTGTCTCTTGGTCTATATTTATGGATGAATTGATATCACATTATGGGAATATTAAGAGAAGCACCTTCTTTAGCCAATTTATAAATCTCAAGTAAAAAGGTCCAATTACAGAGCACATTAAGAAGTTTTAAAAGTTGATTCTTAGAGTGAAGAACATTCCAGAGGATAATCTGTTAGATCTCTTTATGATCACTTTAAAGGAGATCATTCAACATGAGGTACATCGCTTTGAACCTAAATAATTGGAGAATTCTTTTAGTTTGGAAAGGAAAGTTGAAAATAAAAATATGGCGTGACAAGAAGATCTGCTACTAACACCCATAGAGAGGGAAATGGTTCCTCCCCCAACCTCACTTAGCCAACAAGGTTGACGCCTCAACAAGTGGAGGAAATAAGAGCACAATGACTATGTTTCAATTGTGACATTAAGTACAGTAAGGGGTATAAGTGCAGTGAGAAGAAATCATTCTACATAGATTGTGAAGAGGAAGAAGATCCAGAATCGGAACAGTCTCAAGATGTAGATCTAGAAGATTCTACTCAACCCATATCATGCCATGCATTGGCTAGAATTGTCACTCCTCAAACTCTCAGGATAGAATGGCTTAACAAAAATAAAAAGGTAATGGCGTTGATTTATTCTAGAAGTACCCATAACCTCATTAATTCCAAATTAGCCAAACTTCACAATTGCTTTATATATCTAGCACCATAGTTTAAAGTAATGATGTACATGGAGGTGCCATAATATTAAGCTTATTATGGGGCAGTATTTATTGGATAGTCCAATGATTAAAACCCAAATGGGTGGTGTTGATATTGTACAAGAAGTCCAATAGCTACAATCATTGGGAACAATGCCTCTTAATTTTCAAGAACTTCTCATGATATTATCTTTAGAAGGAAAGGAAATTGAACTGAGAGGTGTTTCAAGGAAACCTTCTAAAGTGATAAGCTCTAACAACATGACAAAATTGCTAAGAAAGGGACACCGTGGAGTAATTGCACAATTGTGCTCACTAGATGTTCAAACATCTATACCCTCCATTCTAGTGGATCTACAACAAGTTATTGACAATCATTCCAAGGTATTTGTAGAGATGCCTATAGGTATTACACCTACTCAAAATCATGACCATCCTATTCACTTGCAACCGGGAAGTGTAACACCTAACATCATACCCTATAGGTACCCATATACACAAACAAGTGAGATTGAAAAAAAGTTCAATAAATGGTAGAAGAAGGCATCATTCAACCTAGAAAAAGATATTTCTTTGCACCAGTGGTGATGGTTCACAAAAAGGAAAGTCCATGTCTTATTATCCAGATTATAGAGAGCTCAATAATATGACCATTAATTATAGGTTTCTTATTCATGTCAATAATTAATTATTAGGTTAATTACAAGGGGCAATTTTCGTTACCAATTTGGATCTCCATTCTATACATCATCAAATAAGAATGAGGAAATTCTGAAAACTACCTTTAGAACACATCAAGGCCATTAAGAATTTTTGGTGATGCCATTTGGCCTTAACACTCCACCATCCACACTTCAAAGCTTGATGAATTCTATTTGTAAACCCTTTTATCATAAAATTGTGTTAGTATTTTTTGATGCTATACTAATCTATAGAAATTCTTGGGAAGAGGATGTACAACATGTTGACAGGTTCTTAAAATGATTGGAGGAGAACCAAATATATTCCCATCCTTCTAAGTGTGTCTTTGGGGTTCAGGAAGTGAAATATTTGGATCATATTGTATCTCATGAAGGTGTCAAGGTGGACCCTAACAAAATTAAGGCTATAATGGAATGGCTAATTCCTAAAAACTTGAGGAATATTACAGTATTCTTAGGATTGGTAAGCTACTACTACAAGTTCATCAAGAATTATGGTCAAACATAAACAAATATAACAAGGTTATTGGAATATGAGGAATTCTCTTGGACTCACAAAGAAGAGAAAGACTTTAAAAACTTAAAGTGGGTATTTGTACAACTCCTCTATTAGCTATGCTTGAATTAAAGAAAACCTTTATTGTGGAATGTTATGCCTCGGGGCATGGCACTAGAGTCATTTTAATGCAAGAAGAAAGGTACCTTGCCTTTGAAATTTTCCAACTTAAAGGAAGAAAGATACTAAAACCAATTTATAAAAATGAAATGATGATCATACTGCATGAAATTAAGAAATGTCTCCCTTACCTAATAGGAAAACACTTCAAGGTAAGAACAAATCTTGACACTCTTAAGTACTTATTGGAACAACGATTATATTCAAAAGAGAAATAAAAATGGGTTACAAAGATTCTAGGTTATGACTTTGAACTTATCTAGAAGAAAGGAAAACAGAATGTGGTGGAAAATGCACTTTCAAGAAAAGAAGATGACACATAAGGCTTACTTTGTGTTATTTCCATTATGCAATCTGACCGGGTGGAAGAAGAAAGGATAGAATGTAAACAAGATCGGAAGGAATGAAAGGTAATCCAACAACTACGATAGGATCCTAGTTCACTAGATAAATTTGTGTGGAATAATGATTCACTATGGTACTACGATAGGATTCTATTTATGGAATAATTCTCAACTCAAATAGAAAATCCTTTTGGAATTACACACTTCTCCTCTAGGAGTACATTCAATGTTCTTGAAAAATTACCGTAGGATCAAGAAGGATTTTTTTTGGTGAGGTCATAAAATTGATGCCCAAAATTTTGCAGTAGAATGTTTGATTTTCCAATCGAACAAAGGATAGACAATTAAGACACCAAATCTTTGTTATCACTTAAAATTCACACACATGTTACATTTTGGCAATTATTATAGGAAAACACCATCAACATATAACACACAACTCATAAGTTTTCTTTGGAAGAAAAATCAACATGTGAAATAAAGCAATAAATGAAGAGTTCACACTTTGGGCCAACCATGCAGGTTTTTCAAAGGAAACTCACATGTTATCATGTGGAAAATCCCTCGAAACTTGTGTGGATATACCAGTGCATGGAGAATTAACTTATGCAGCATATTCAAAGGTTTGTAACCATGTTTTGGCTCCAAGGAATTCAAATTGGCTTCCTTCACATGCTTGGGCATTCAATTGCCCCTTACTTGTACCTTGAAGCCACTTTGAATGAGAAGAAGAATTCACACGAAGCACTACTTGTCTGTGGACCACCATTCGGCCTATAAAAGGAAGCCATGAGTATGCACTTCATAAGGAGAAATCAAGAGCAAAGTTAGGTTGCAAGAATAAGTTTGAGAGAATCCTCTTTCATCCTCATTCTCACTATCAATTGGCATTCCAGGATCACTTAGATTCTTCCTTGACAATCAAGTCTTTTCCCTTCATCATTCCAAGTTAGTTAGCAAGCAATTTGAGAGATATCAAAGGGTCCCCCCAAAGGGAGTGTTGGATACCATTTGCAATCAACATCTCCTCGGTGACACCATTGTATTCAAGGTTTTACTATGGACATAAATAGTTGGTTGAAACTCATCTCCTTGTTGTGTTTTTGTGTTATTTATGCCAATTTATGCCAGTTTTATCTTCCAAGTAGTCATTATATGTGTTTTTATTTCTTTAATAGATTTACCATTGTTTATTGGACTTATTAGATTTATCTAGTTTGTGTTTTTTTTTTTGTTTTTCACATATCTAGGTTGTCTTTTTGTTTGTTAACTGATTTGGGGCTCTTGCAAGATCATGACCTTATCATTCATATCCCTAGCTAGTAAATATTGCAGGATGAAGTACAATTTTTCCTCATTTCTCAGGCCATGCGGATCCCATCATATTTTCTGCATGAAACACTGGGGATTTTTCTTTGACAGACACACTATTGTGTGATTTTTCTTGCTCACACCTGCATGGATTTTCTATGAAATAATTGTAACTTATAACCGACAATGTCGCATGGGATAAGAGTGAAATTACTCGCACTGATTTTATGCATGACTAGTTAATTCCCAAGCCGCGTTGCAGTGCGACTAAGAGGCTAAAACCCCATGCAACTGATTCTATTTTTTATTTTTTCATATTGCTTTGGTTCACTATGATAGTCCACATAGATGTTCAATTTTCTTAAACTATTAAAATCAACTGCAAACTGCTTTTACTTCCTTAGGAATTTTAAAATCACTTAGTTTTTACTTCCTTAGGAATTTTAAAATCACTTAGTTTAAATAGGGGGCAAAGTCATATTTTGCAACTTTATTTTTTTCTTGGGGATTAAGCTTGGAGGTCCCCAACAACCTCTTATAATGCATTAGAGTATATTATCACAAATATTCATTGATTTTTGAAGTTATAAGGAATTATTAGTCTAGGCATTTGAGTTAACTTGCAATGGTTTACACTCTAAGGTGCTAGCATATTTATTTCTTTATATGGAATTTAGATCAAAACCACTCTTCACACAAACAAGGGACCTAAAAACTCTTTGAATCCTAGTATTATATTTTCCTTGTGTCGATAAGGAGATCTTGGAAAATTAGAAAAGGACATAAGAGAAAAATACTCCCCTATTCACTTTACTTGTGTTTGGTTTCATTTGCAAATTAGTTACCATCTAAAGAAATCATTAAAGAGGAGTAAGCAAATTGCACATGTTCACATGTCTTTGCTTTATCCTCTTATAAGTTATTTGTAAAAGATTTTACTTCAAGCATTGTTAATCACACATGTGTTTGTTCACTTAAAGCACGCACCAAGGGATGTAAAGACTCTTCTCATTCAAGTATTCTCTTCATCTTGTGCTCATAAAGTGATCTTGATGAATCAACAACATTGATAGCTTTGAAATACCTCCCTTATCACACCTAAGTGAAATTTGACTCTTTAAAACCAACCCATGGCTTGAACCGATATAAATTTATCTACCAAGATGTCACCAAAAAAATATTTATAGTTTAAGTTAGGATTCTTAGTCTAGGCATCCAAACAACTCCCCTCGATCATTTTCATCTAAAACACTAATAGTTGTTGACCTTTAGGGAACTTTTAAAATCCTGCTATAAGAAGTGTGATAAAAAAAAGGGTGTGATGTCGAAGGACACTAAATTCATGGTCAACTTATTTGGTTCACCACATTGAGCCACCATCTCTTTGTGGAGGCGACACTTCACTGTTCGAGGCTGAACCTCTTATCCACACTTAATGGAGTTATCTTAGTAGCCAAAAACTAGGATTTTCACTAGGTGGCATTTGTGGGATGCACTTTCACTTGAATCAGACTTTTTGGCTATTGTAAATGTTACTAGTCCTTCTAATGCATAACCCTAATACCCCTTATTATAATTGATTCATTCATACCTTTAGTAGTTGTCTTTTGTGGGTTCATAACCATCTAACAAGAGAGTTATTGGAAGGCCCAGTCATTGATTTGAGAGGAAGGACAAATAGTTAAATAGGATCACACCATTGTTTCTCTAAATTATAAAGAACACTACATGACAGAGAATAAAGAACTTTAAAAATCCACATTTATGCTGCATTTACAGACACTCTTGCACCATTTTGCATATGTTATGTGTGCCGTCATATTATTGCATTTGTCGAATTTTAGTTAGTCACTATTTGTGCAATCTTCCATCACATCTAACATCACAAAAGAACATCTACCTTCCCAGCATTCTTAGAGGCTTCAAAGCCTTCCTCCCATTATATAAGGAGTACTTGCGACACCTCCCCCCCATACTCAATGCAAGAGGACACCACTTAAACCACACACATGTGTGATAGTGATCATATTTATTGTGCTTGGGAATACATTGCTCAACACTCCTCTTCACATACTAGTTGTGATCCCCCACCACTTTAAGCAGAGGAATGCCCCCCCCCCAACTGCCTCACACGATGGCAGTTCATGCTCAAACCAGTTTATCGTTCATGTCTAGATTAAATTTACTTGATTTGTATAATATTATTAATGACCCCATATGGCATGACCCAACATGTCAATTAAGTTGCCCTCAAACATTCCAAAGTTTGAAGGAAAACAAGGGGATGACCTAGCGAATAATGTGATGTGAGTTCACCTACTGTGCTATTTACACTCGAAGACACCATTCATCTTAGTCTCTTTTAGAGGAACCTCGTGAGAACAATAGCTAAATGGTATGTTAATCTTCAATGCAGAATCATCAAGACGAAGAGCTAGGTGTTGGAGAGTGATTGCTATTTTGGCTCCATAATTGAAAGTTTCAAGCACAATTTGCAGCTACCTACGATAGTTTGAGCATCTTAGCAAGAGGGCGTAGAATTCTTGGGTGCATCTCGACGTCCAAGATAAGTTTTGAAGGAGGAATCTCATCCATTTGCTGAGATATTTAAGGCAAGCACAGTTGTCTAATCATCAGAGAGGTTCAGAGGGGAACCTGATGGAGTAGCATAGTTTTTTTACGAGGAGCGATCATAGTTGTTTGATTGGTTATTGGACGTGATCCCAACCATTAGATCAAGCAACAATAGAAGTCGATGTATCGACTATCTAATAATATTATTTGATGGGCATGGAGTGGAGAGCGTCAATGTATTGGGACCCAACATATCAGAATTCGAGGCATCGAGAGTAGGATATTGGTAGTAGTGGCAGAGGAGAGTTGTAGAAATGGTCGAGAGTCAAGACTCAATATCAAATTGGGAGTGCAAAAAGGGTCGAGAGTCGCATCGAAGGTGACTCATCAGGAGATTGGTTGAGAGAACATGTCAGAAGGGTCGATGGAGAGATATTCGATGGATTATCATAGCTAATATATCAAAGGCAAGGCATTAAAGAATAATACCAAGAGAAGCATACCAAGAGAATTGGGAGATGGCACCGAAACGTGTTGTGGAGGAGTGGTTGGAGAGCCGAGGAGTGACATCCAATGATTTATCGTACCGTACGTATCAAGAATACCCTTAGAGGGGCATGGATGGAAGCCAGATAGTAAGGTTCCAATAGACGGGATCTGAGTGCGCTAAGAAGGCACAAGAATTGGAAGGACGCTGGAGAAGGTGTGATAAACCGGAGGACCTAGAAGGAATAGGTTTTAAGCAACGAATTCAAGATAGCATGCACGAATATTTAATGTGGATCCAGTAAGGGATGCTACTCGTGTACTCGAGGAAAGTTTGGACGAATATCGAGGGTCTCGCCATGATTACGCAGTTAATACAAAACGATGGGAATTGAATGAGATAGGAAATGGCCCATAGCAAGAAACTTATGGATAGAGGGAAGAAACCTTGAGAAAATGAGATACGTCTCGAGAAAGAGGAGAAAAAGAGAGAGAAGAAGACATGGGTGAAGATAGCAGTGGAGAAGAAGATAGAGAACATGGCCTAGAAGAGAGAAGAGAGTAAAACATGGCGGAGAGAGGAAGAAGAAATTGAAAAGAGGTTTAGAGGAGAAGTTGAGTACAGGTTGAGAGAAACAAAGCATCAGTCTCTATGGTATATGTAATGCCTGGCTGAGACCTATATTAGTAGGCTGGGAGGTGAGCCAGGTGAGAGAAGTTCTAGGCTCGTTTTGTTATATTATTTACTATTTTTAATCATAAAAAATATTGAAATGTGATGCTAAAATTATACAACTTTGTTAACACTCACTTTGTCATTGTTCCTAGTTTTAAGCATAAATCTATTTCACTTTGTCATTGTTCATTAATTTTATGCTTATAAAACCATGGTAGCAAAATATTTAGCAGTTGTTGTTGTACGGAAATTTGAACAAAGTTTAAAATACGGCGAACATTCAAGATAATACAAGTTCGGTATAGTCAACCGTTATAATAATTTATTAATACGTAGTTAGAGTTATTATAATTTATTAGTAAGGTTTGTATATCATCTATATTACTAATAATAACTTACTAGTACATGACTACATGTAGTTTTTTTATTTAAGTTTTATTTTATATATAATTGTTATTATTTTAATTTTTGCTTTTATGTTTTACTTTTTAGTATTTAGGCACTTACTTTGTTATATTCTTTTAATTCGTTTTGTATAAAAGTATTTAGGTAGTTCCTTTGTTCTTCATTTTTTTAAGTCATCTGTAAAAAGGGAATTAGGTTTTAACCATAAATGATACAAGAGAAAAACAAACAATTTATAAACATTGCATCATGATAATTTTGGTGTTCAAAAATACATTTCAAACATCTCTGCAAAAATACTCATTTGCATGTACAAGAATCCATATTGAAAACATTCATATGGACAAAAAGTATACGCAACAGTTCAAACAGAACCACATAATATTAAACAACATGAAGGCTAAAACCTAGGTCTCAAAATTTAACAGCTATCAATTTCCTCATAAAATTGGTAATAAGCAAAATATACATCAATATGTCAAAACAACATCATAGATACTCTCGACCCTCATCCAAAAGTTAAACCCCCCCACTCTTGTGTCTTTCTCCAATGAATATATAGCACTCTTAGGACGTTTTCCAACTCACAATTTCGAACCTTATCCCTTTTCCCAAAATAGGAAGAGTTACAAAGGAAATGACACATTTTAACTGATTTCTTGCTTTTCAAGAGGCAAAATTCTAAAAAATAGACTTCAAAGCGCCACTTGTAGATCTCAAATCTTAATAGTTGTGTAAAAACTGAGAGAGGTTTTTGTAAATTGGCCCATTCCCGACAAAACCCATGTTTTATTTTTGTGAGATTCCTCTCCATCTCCTCGGAATTCGTGCCCAACGATGATGACTAAAATAGGCTTTACATCTGCACAAACCATAATTTGACAATCTAGCAGTGCGCATATGTACAAAAATGATGTGACATGCTGCCAGAATGTATTAAAGTAGAAAATGTCTAATCAAGCTTCAAAACTTAATTCATAATACATTTTGAACATAAGGAACACTAAAAAGCTTTAAAAATTGGGAGCCAAGCTAACACTTAGATGACTTAAAATGCAAAAATGAGTTCAAAAATAAATTCAAGCAATCGAAAACAGAGTAAAATAAAATGAAGTAAAAGGAATGTAAGGTAGTTATAACGGGGTATAAGAAAAAATGAAGTTGACAGATCTAAGACTAACATCTGGCTATATTTGGAGATGGCATGCTCCCTGTGAGCTGCCAAAAACAAGCAGACTCTATTCCTTCCCATTCTGTCCTTCTATGAAACTCGACCCTGCATACTTTCTACTCTGCAAACAACCACAATTTTTTTTTGTGCCTAGTCCATTAGGCTATGGAGTCACCTGTGCAACCAACCTCTGAAACACTTGCTAAAATCTGCCACTTATTCAAGCAAAGTAATTGATAAACCTGTTGCAAATATGATCACATTGTGCAACCTGCAAAAAGAAAATGCTCGGGAAGCGAGCTTATTACCTATGCTACCCTACTCTAACAATCTCTCCAATTTACTCAAGTAAATGCAAACTTCCACAGTAACCATTCAAGCAACTTGATAACTGAAATGATCTCATCTTTGCCACTGAGCAATAGAGAATAACATAAATACAACAACAACGATATCAACTCCTTGAGAAAATCATACTCGCCCAGAAGTGTCGATGATATGATGAAATTTGAAATCTTTAGAGAATTTGAAAGATATGACTCCAATAAAACTGCTACTGGATTTTCAAAATCAAGAATAAAAATTTGATGATCTAGGAGGGATGTTTGCCACTGCAAGAATTCTATTTTGTTGAGAAACCTTGAAATAATTCATAAATACCATTTGTTTCATATCCTTTAGAAAAAACGAGATACCCTTGTAACTGTTGATGACCTTCTTGAACATAAAACTTATTTGCAGCATTCGAAATAACATAGTTATTATGAAAATCAAGAGGTTGCAACACAATTTGATCAATTTCGGAAGTTGCAATATCATGCACAAAGAAATCTACTTCTTGGAAATCCATCTCTTCAATTTCAGATTCACAGAAATTTGTCATAAACTCACTATTTTCTTGAAATTGATGGTCAACATTCTGTTGGCTTTCTTCCTATAGTGACAACTCTTCACCAAAATTCAAGAACATGTAATGTTGAAGATCATTATGAACAAACAAGGGTTGATGATTTCCAAGATAAACAGTAAGACACTCTAAAGACAAATTCTTAGCAAGAGTTAAATGATTTCTACTATGATCAACTGAAGACTTTCTACGAGGCAAATCATCCTCTGTAAAATTATTAACTTCATATTTAAAACCAAAAATATTTCCTACTGTGTGTGGAAAAACATCTTGTTGATTTGAGTCAAAAGCATGTACATCTACATCCTTTACAGTAGAAAAATCAGAATGATGAGTTTGGAGAGTTGAAAGAGAATACAAATCTAAAAACTACGTTGAATACTGTCCCAAATCTTATTTATGCTCACATCCTTCTTCGTGCTCCTGTGTATGCAAATCTAAAACCTGATATTGAAGTATTTTGCAAGCTCGGATGTTCTCCTCAAGTTCTTTAGCATCCTCAAACAATTGTTGCAATGATGAAGGTTTCCTTTCTCTTAGAAAAAAGACAAGATCTGGATGTTGAGCTACTATATAGTAAACTATGGAAGCAGTCTCGATAGGTTGAATCTCCAAAGGCATGCTATAATAAACACTATAAAACTTCCTATTGAAAGTAGCCAAAACTTCTTCTTCCCCTCTCCTCAAAGCATGAAAATAAGCCAGGTAGTGATCAAGGGACTTGTTCTCACCCCAATACTTGGAAAATGCACAGTAAAAATCAGTCCAAGAACTAATTGAACCAGCTTCCATACCTCTAAACCATAAAGCAGCATCCCGAACCAATTTTTTCGAAAATAATCTCATGACAACATCTTCATGTACTATTTCAAAATTATCAACAAAGTTTTCAAAGGCTTCCAAATGCTTCTCGGCTGTAACATGATCCTCTCCAATAAACCGGGGAAGATACTCAACAAATTTGGGAGGGTAAGGATGGAGGTAAGATGGTAGTCTGAGAGGTTTAAACATATTATGTCTGAATCTAAATTGAAAATCTGTGGACTGAAAATGAGGCTTAACAAACTGATTACAAATCTCTTCAGTGAAGGTAATAGGTGATAAGATCTAAAAAGGAGATAAATCAGTTTCATCATCATCACGGTTACAAGGCTGATCAGATTCGGGAAGGAGTCAAATACATACATCATCCTTCTGAATAGGCTGAGGTGAGAAGACATTATCAACATCTACAACATAGGCAGAATGCAGATCTTCTTCTTCCAACAAGGGATATACAAATGAATTTTGATGACCATCAGAGTAAACAAAGCAAAGGATAATCCTATTTATATGTAAAGGGAGAGACATGAATGAACTGATGAAAAAGAACAGAATTTCATAGACAAAAGTAATGAGCTGATACCTGTTTTTTCCCTTCCGTGTTTTCATCTTTCTGTCAGCAAGATCCTTCCTCCAGTGGAGTCTTTGAATGTGGAGTCGCCAAGTAGATGATTACAGTCATTTTTTGTGTCCTCTTGTCTACCATCAAGAGCTGGATCTATGTCTTTCTCCCAGGGAATATCACCTCACTTTCGTTCCCCAACAGCGGTGCCAAAAGATGTTAGTCCTAAAGTCTACAACTATACTGCTAGGCTACAGAGTTTAGGCACCTTAAGTTTAAGGATTGATTTTTCATTTATCAAATAATGGTTTTGGATGATGAGGGATGAAGAAGGATGAAGGTAAAAATCAAAAGGAAAAAATGTACATTTGAAAACGTCAGGTTACTTGCATAAATAAGGATATGAATAATGACTAACAGTCTAAAAATAAATAACTGATCAATGAGAGAGAATTAGGTTTCAACCATAAATGATACAAGAGAAAAACAAACAGTTTATAAACATTGCATCATGATAATTTTGGTGTTCAAAATTACATTTCAAACATCTTTGCAAAAATACTCATTTGCATGTACAGGAATCCATATAGAAAACATCCATATAGACAAAAAGTATATGCAACAGTTCAAACAGAACCACGGGATATTAAACAATATGAAGGCTAAAACCTAGCTCCCAAAATTTAACAGCTATCAATTTCTTCATAAAATTGGGCCTTATATAAGCAAAATATACATCAATCTGTCAAAAAGACATCATAGATACTCTCGACCCTCATCCAAAAGTTAAACCCCCCCACTCTTGTGCCTTTCTCCTATGAATATCTAGCACTCTTAGGACGTTTTTCAGCTCACAATTTCGATCCTTATCCCTTTTCCCAAAATAGGAAGAGTTACAAAGGAAATGACATGTTTTAACTGATTTCCTGCTTTTCAGAAGCCGAAATTCTAAAAAAATAAACTTCAAAACACCACCTGTAGATCTCAAATAGTAATAGTTGTGTGAAAAAAGAGAGAGGTTTTTGTAAATTGGCCCATTCCTGACAAAAACCATTTTTTATTTTTGTGATATTCCTCTCCAGCTCCTCGGAATTCACGCCCAACGATGATGACTAAAGCAGGCTTTTAAATCTGCACAAACCATAATTTGACAATCTGGAAACACGCATATGTACAAAAATGATGTGACGCACTGCCAGAATGTATTAAAGCAGAAAATGTCTAATCAATCTTCAAAACTTAATTCATAATACATTTTGAACATAAAGAACACTAAAAAGCTTTAAAAATTGGGAGCCAAGCTAACACTTACATGACTTAAAATGCAGAAATGAGTTCAAAAAGAAATTCAAGCAATCGAAAACAGAGTAAAATAAAATGAAGTAAAAGGAATGTAACCCTAGTTATAACGGGGTATAAGAAAAAAGGAAGTTGACAGATCTAAGAGTAACAATAGATTTATGTATATTTTAAAGTTTTATTTTTAAAGTTTCAAGTCATTTTATATTTGCTATATAGTTGTCATTTTAAATTTTAATTTTATGGTTTTACTATTTATTTAGTAATTCTATTAGGATTGGTGAGGGGATGTGGATGATGACATCATAAACATTGTTATATTATATGATATGTCATGTATCGAATTTGAATTTGAGATATGTTTCGAATTGTTTTCAATGAATAATGAATGATATGTTAAAATTTGGAATGATTTATGTATAATCTTATTTTTTTTAAATTAAAATTGCATGTTTTTTATATTTATAAGATGTCTACTACCGTATTTTAGTTGTACTTTATTTTTTCGTTACAAAATTTTTATGTATCGTATCTGAATCATATTCAAATCTTGCTATAAAATTATTGAAACATCAAAAAAATGTATATAGATATAAGCTAATTTTGTCTTAAAATAACCTTCATTTTAACCACAAATATGACAATTTCCCCCAAAACTAATTTTTCTCAACCAACAATCTATGAAAGAATAGGGTGTCATGATTATCCATTTCAGAGAAAGAGAAAGATAGCATGATAAAGTAACCTTCATAACACAAAAGATAACTCTATTAGAAGATATTTGAAAGATTGAAAATTTATTGATTCCAATGTTGATTATGAATCATATCAGATAATTGTACTTTATACTCTCTTATCTTATCCTCACTAATGTCTTCTAGAAATTTGTGGAAAATGATCATTGTAATTATTGGGTGATACAATACAATATTAATTGTTTAATATATTTTTCATCAAAAGTAATAAAATGTATCTATAGTTTAATTTCTTAATATATTTTTACAAAATAACAGAGTCACAAGGTGGTAATGGCTTTGAGGTTGGTATTTGCTATCACTAGAAAAGAAATCACCAACAAAAACAAGAAATAATTACAAAAGGATATGAACCATTACTAAAAGTATATGTAAATGACTTAATAATAACATAAGAAAAAAAAAATACAAAACAATGTATACTCGTCAAATTAAGAACTATATGTTCTTTATAATATTTCAACTTTGTGTTACTTTTTTATTTTAATAATCAAAATCAATTTAAAATATTCAACCCAATCATTTTTAAAATATAATAACTTATATTTATATTTAAGACTACATAAAATAAATTCCAACATCCCATCCTTACTAAGAAATGTCATTTATGTGACATGCATTAGGATTAATATACATCTGTGTCCATCTTAAAAAAATTGTGTGCCTAAGAAATAGGGAAAATTGTATAAGAAAGATTAAGTGTAAATTTTGAATATTTACAAGTTCTTTTTAACTATAAAAAGTTTTAACTCAGGCAAAGATTAACTAAGTAATATATATTATTATATTATTTTTACAATCAACTTAAAATTTTTAACTTTTTGTTTTAAGCAAATATTAACTAATTGATATATATTATTTTTACAATTAACTTAAAAATAAAATTATTAAATTAAATAAATTAACAAATATTTACTACAAAATAAGCATTAACTTTATGTTTCTACATATTAGAATAAGGCTACATGGTAGCATATACCTGTTGAGCTAAATTGCTTTTAACAAGGATCATCTTCCATATGTTATATCCTTGTCATATCATATAAATTAGTTATATATTATTATTTTATACATTAGATAAGTGTGGAGTAGAGATTAGTGAATTTTTGCTTGCTCATTTGGTGCGACCTGAGTTCAATTCCCCTTAGGGGTGATCTAGTTGGGAGGAGACATCCAAAAATCCATCCATCATAAAGGTTGGTGTGGCCCAAGCCGGGCGCGATCCCCATATGAGTTTGATGGCTTGGATTCCCCTGGATTGCGGTTCTTAACCAATGGTTCATTGCTACCAACCCCGAGTGACGAGCATACGAACAAACAAAAGAAAAATGTAAAGCAGAGATTTAATCTTAATGAAACAATCCGCCATATGGTATATCCTTGCTACCTTGTAGCCTTGTAATAGTATTCAATTTATTTTCCTAACTTTGAAGAAATCCCTTAGCCCTTACACATATTCTGCAACGTTAACATAAACTCCGACATCCAATGGAATACAACGATAGCTTGCAATTTTGTTATCTCTCTTAACGAATATCCGTATAATATCTTGAAAGATGTGTATCCCATGCTAAGAGTGATTCATTTAGAATTATTAAGAGAAATCTCCCTTGGAGGAAGCATTCCATTGCATTGTTTTGGTTGATCTTGGACTGGACATTGCATCAAATTCTCAAGTGAGTAATTCACAACTTTTGTTGTTATGTCCAATATTTTCCATTTTTTTTTCCTAAAATGAATGAATGATTATTATCCATGAAAATATGACAGAATCAATCTATGAAATTAGACAACCTCCTTGAAGAAATTTATAGTTTTGGATGCATCTCTGGGTAATACCTTTGAATATATTAAGATATATACCTTTGGTGGAGTGCTTCAAATCTGTATTATTTATTAGATGAACAGCTTCATTCTCCACTAATTTTCATGATTCTATTGCTAATGTAGTTAAGCTACATGCGTATATATCACCTATTATATGGGTTGGAACGATTTATATTTGAACCAGTAATAAATTATAAAATTTAAAAGAAGATAACAATTTTATAAATTAATAAAAAAAATTATATTGTTAAGTAACAAAAATAAAAGTTTTCAATTCGTAAATATTTGTAGAACACCATCAATTAGCTCGAGGATTGATCCGTGGTAATAGCTCGAAGGTCACTGAATTTCCCACCAAACCGATAGCTGTGACCTTTTTCAGCAATTCATTAGTCATGAAAGTAGTTGCATGTAAACCACGTGGGCATACAAAACCATGCAATGAGGAGTTTAACCTAGAAGAGGATACAACTTTGAGGAGGCTCATTCCTTAACGCTTTGATTCCCAGCCTGGAGTGATGATCGATTCTCCCAACCTACATTTTACACACCATGGCAACGATATCGTTTAGGTTAATGTTTGCTCCTATCACCATATTCATAGTGCTAGTCTTCATCATCTTTATTTTTTTCTTGATTTTGCAAGATTTCTGGCCTGTCGTCATTCCTTCAACCAATGGTGGAGCAATATTGAAGTAGAGCATAGGCGGTTTATGCAGCATTGTTAGTATTTCAAGTCCCAGCATGGAGGCATAGCAAGAAAGACAATATGCAAAAGAAACACAGATATTTGTGATTCTTCTTTCCATAATGTGTCATTAACACTACACGAATTTGGTCTTTTTCTTTTAATTTTTTCTTATAATAGTTCAAAGAATGCAAGTTTTTGCACATTCCTATTTTAATTTTTAATGTACACTCGGCTAATCTAGTAAACATAATTGTGGTTTGGCAAAGAAGGATTAACCAAATGGAGCATGGAGTAGACTAGTAGTAAAATTCGAACGTAGCCCCGTTGAAATTCTATGCAATTAAAAATTGCGTTGTGGTTGATATTTCATTTTTAGTTGAGGAGTTTTAACGTATTAAAATAATGCAAAATTTTTAAAGGAACACGTACACGTACAAACTCTAGAGCAAAAGTAAACTAACAACAAAGCCAAAGGATCCCCTTAACACATAGAACCATAAAGCAATGCTGTGACTAGAGGAGAGGATCATGCTGCGGCATTAACCTGCGGATTCAAACTCCAAAGATTGCTCTTGAATTGGAAACGTTTTGGGCTCATTTTATCATGTAATAAACTTCATGCATGGAGAGATTCGATGTGGAACATTCACATGCATCTGCACAAGTGGAGAGAGATCAAATATTAGACTATAACTGAAGAGGTGAGAGACTAGTTGATGTTGTATTAACGATAATTGATAAGCTTGTAAGTGTAAATCAGTACTAGGAAATGCCCACTGCTACATGCATAATATTTAGTGTTATATAAATACGGGTGTCAACCCAACCTTACAATTTTTCAGATGATAACAGTACAAATGAACAGTCACTGAAGTTTTCCAGTTCTACGATTTCAGGGAATGATCCAAAATTGGGTAATTGAACATTTGTTGATGTGCTTCAAAGTTGGGTTGTGTTTAAGTGGATAATCATTACAAGGAAAAGACCCTGTAGCGGATGGTGCATAATTTTTCGTTTATACGCACCGGTGCGCAATGTTAGTATAGGAGTCCCGGTGCGACATATATTAGTAAACGCATCAAATATGATTATTTGAAGAATGGCTACCAATATTTCATTCAAATATATATCTATTATATATTTTTTTTTTACTTTCATTATTCCATTATTCATCTGAAATTGAAATATTTGTTTATAGTAAAATTCATTTTAATTTTAATTATTGAAATTTGTTTGTTTGGATTAATTTCTTATATAATAGATGCAAGAATGTATTGTAATATTTAATCATCCATATATTTAATTACCAATGTACCATTTATGACTGATGTATGATACAAAAGAATGTATTTTTGCTCCATCTTGAATGAAAATACACATTTTTTTCTTGGAAAAAAATACCAATGTACCATTTCACATATAACATTTGACAATAATATTGAAGAATGCAATTTAGAATAAAAAAGTTATATTTATTATATATTAATAAGAGTACCTTTGTCATACAAAATACGACAACATAGATACAACATCAATAATCAAAATGCCAACATTGCATGTAATTATTGTTACACTTATTGGTAACTCGTCTTTGAATTCAGACACTATGTCCAGTACATTATTTTACAAAATGTATGGCTTTCACAGACAATTATTTCAAATTATACAAGCAGCTACAATAGCTTGCATTAACATCAAAATTAAATACGGAGCATCATTCTTCACTGGAACTATTATCGGTGCTCGATCCACTTGCATCAATTGGGTTATTTGATCGAATGTTTTGTTGATTGGCTCGATTGTTTTCATATTCTTCAGCTTCCATCTGCAAACATAAAAATAAAGTATACTGAGTGTATCCACATTACCAGTGGGAATAATGAAAAATAAATAGATAGTATACATGAATGTAAATTGAAAAGCGACATACCATAGAAATAATCGACTCGTTAATGATACACATTCTCTCAAAACCAAATATCATGCCTTCTACCAACAAGTCTTCTTTTTGGCACCACTCCATACTTGGTTTACTACAAGTGTTATGCCTCATCACAAATCATAGATTTAATATAAAATATTTTTGTTGTTTTATTAATTATAAAATGAGAGAAGTAAAACAACATAGAGACTTACAGAATTCACGATTAATTTTTGATATGCTAACATATACTCACACCCCTGCTTAACCCAATGTTAATCAACTCTTCTGATGGCTCCTCTTTGTATGCTAACACTTGTTTGAAGACATGCAAGGATTGCTAGTGAAAACAAAAAAAATTGAATATACCAATCACAACCACTACGAAATCTTTATTCTTACAATGAAATCACAAATACTCACAAACTTTGCTATCAACCCCCTTTTTCCTTTTCGTCATGTCTTGTGTGCTGACTGGGTTCCATTTTCTTTTCTTTTCTACATCAAAACAATTGAAAATTAATATTTAATGTTGAATTATTTAATGAGATGTATAACATAAACCTAAAAACCAATGATTTCATACATTTGAAGCATGTTGTTGTTGAGATGGTTCTTCCTGCAATGCAATTATGTCTATTTTCTTGATCATCTCCTTGTACACTTGCTAGGACATCCCTACTGGTACTTTTCGCATATCACCTCGTTCGTCATTTTGGATTCTCATAATATTTTTGAAAATGTAAAATGACATTAAACTATTTTTTGTTGATATGAAAAATAAATACAACAGAATTAAAATTATTGAATGAATGACGCTTTGTTGTGCCAAGAGGCGCTCTACAACCCAGTATGAGGGAGATCTTGTAACATGTGTGAGTTTGTCGAGTAACAAAACAATACAAAGTAGACAAAAAAGAATAATACAAAGTAAAAAGTAATAAATATTATGTCGGCCATAAACAAAAAAGAATAATACAAAGTAAAAAGTAAATATGAGCAAACAAAAAAAATAATACAAATTAAAAAGTAAATATGAGACTTAAACTAGAGATTTTACTTTTTATTTTTTATTTTTAATACAAAGTAAAAAGTAAATATGAGATTTTAGAGTGTTTGTCGAGTTTGTCGAGTAACAAAATAATACAAAGTAAACAAAAAAGAATAATACAAAGTAAAAAGTAATAAATACTATGTTGGCCATAAACAAAAAATAATAATACAAAGTAAACTTAAATATGATACTTAAACTAGAGACTTTAGAGCTTAGGATTAGGTGGATCAGGTATTGCACTCAAGGAGCTATTCAAGGAGAGGTTTGCACGTGGGGAGATTTGATCCCACTCGGTGCTTGACAGAGCCTAGGATTTGGATCTAGGCTAGTAATAGTTATAGATACATATTCTACATAAGCATGTTAGGGAATATTACTTTTTGAATGATTCATTTTTGTTGGTGTATGTTTTTGCTATTGCAAGCCTGACAAGTCTCATTGACCATGTCTTTGGGAATGCCTCTTGTAGTTCACATCTAACATGATTCTTCAAATCATTTGATTGGTTTTTGTATTGTAAGTGAAAAGTACATTTGTATGTTCTTTCTTAATCCCTCATAATATTATAAAATTCTTTGCCCCTTCTATTAACTTCCAGCACCACTCCAGATGAGCTAAGGACCAATAGATCATCATTTGCATCTTCCATAAAAAAAATTCTTATGATGACATTGACTTATGTTATTGTCAGTCCCTGCATAACATTCAACATATGTGAATTATGTTATTTGAAACATATTAGTGAATATTCTTAAGTAGATTATTACTCAAATTTCAATAAATAATTCATATTGACTTATTTTTTATTCACTTGATTCATCCCTCTGCAACGTTTCCATCAATGTTTTATGCTCTTCTGGACTTAGTTTGGTAAGAATCTTAACGAGCTTCCTCATTTTTTGGCTCTGCATGTCACACATTAACCAATACATATTAGTTAACTTTACAAATAATTCAAACAAATTAATTTAAATAAAGAAATTAATTAAAATCACTTGCTTTCTTCGTAATTCTTGATGTGCTCCCATCATATTGATTAAAGTTGTTGTTCATTGAACTCATAGCATGCATTTTCTATCAATAAACAACATGTACCATTAAATACAGAAGCTATCAATATATTATGCAAACAAATTACAGACCTTCAAAATATGACAAAAAAATTAAAAAAGAATAAATCTGATATCGGTGCGCTTGAATACATGAAACACACCGGTGCATCAGTAACACAAATGAACGGATGCATTAAATTAAATAGGAGGCAACGGGAACAAAGAATTGAGATACGAAAATTGACATTTTAGTTTTTGTAAAATAATAAAAAACAACGCAACGCAGGTCATATTTGGTGCATTATAGTAAATGCGATGCACCAGAAATAGAGAACCGACACACAAAAAATGACTTTTGCTATTTTATAAAATAATAAAAAATGATGCGATGTGGGTCATATATGGTAAATTATGTTGTTGGACGCATTAGTGCGTTCGTGTAATACAAATGCATCGATTTTGACGTGTGCCTTTTTAATTTAAAAAAAAAAACTTAACATGGTCAACATGGTTACAGATTCGACCAAGAAAGTGGCCCCATATCACCCTATGCTTTCTATATATAATCACAAGCTCGGTAAATCCAAAATACATAAAAAGTGAAATCATAATTATATGTATAACAATATAGGGATTTAAACCCTAATGTAAAATTTTGCAACCACATAAAATGAAAAGAAGCAGCAAGAAAATAAGGGTTGCAACATTGAAGGTAAGTATGAAGTTTTTTTTCTAATCTAGTTAAACTCTAAATAAGTTAATAAGATATATAGTAATATTTGCATGCTTGGACTTTCTATTATGCAGGGTTTTGTTTAATTCATCGTACCTAACAAATTTCGACCCTCGGAACTCCTTCTAGTTGCTCCAAACTCCTTCCACGTAAGTCTCTCTTCCAAATTCTCCCCCGGAAAGTTTGGCAAAATAGTGAGTTAATGTTTAGGTTTTTGGATTTTAAACACTATTTAAATTTACATTTTGAACTTTAAAATTTCCACCTTTTTTAATTTAGGGAAAAAAAGGGTTTGTGTGATTTTTTTAAATTTTGATTTTCGGCATCTTCGGTGTGCATGTTGTCAAGTTGCACTGGCACGTACATAAGTAAAACACACCAACTTAAAAACAATTTAAAAACCCGTGCGACAGTGCATGTAAAGCTCGGACACCCCGGTGCGCTTATGTGTAGGAAACGCACCATAATGAATTATTTTTAAAAAATACATGTAGAAATATCTACTACCAAATGCAGCGGATATTTTCCACTGCGGGGGCTTTTGTAGATGTTCTTTAACGGTGCATTTATATTCGTTGCGCATCTGTGTGTTTTGTTTATATGAGCGCACCGGTGCATTTAGAAATGAATAAACACACCGATTTAATTTGTAAATTCTTTGTTTTTATGTGTCCACTTAAAATTATATATTCATCCCAAATGTTCTTTTCGTATTTAACCACACCAATTACAATATTTCATAGTATATATATGTTGCTTAAACTGAACGTATTCTTACAAAATGGTTTCCAAACTATATTGGAAGTTAGATTGTGATATAATTCTTGAAAATATCTTAGTACTATAGAGACGTATATTGATTTTTGATTTGGATCAAATGCAGGAAGCAAAATTTTGTAGTATCAAATGGCCAATTCTTCATATTCCAGCTCATACCATCTTGTTCAAAGTTCAACAAGTTCTACCTTTCCATCCCTGATAAGTCCAGGTTTTATTTATGTTTTGACTACTTATTTGAATTTATGTTACTTATCCATGTAAATATGAATATCGATTTATTCTATATTGCAGGATCACGGTTTGGGTTCGAGTTTAGATGCACAAGACATTCCACCAGTTTCAAAACGTCGAAAGGTCTTATTAGGAGAAAGATATCGCAAGCAGTTCGTGGATGAAAATGGGAAGCCGCTTTACCCTGCCAATTGTAACATGCCATCTTCAAGCCGCCATCCTGGTTCAAGACGGTAATTCGTCGTGAGCTAGAACTATTTTATGACACCCCAGTAGTTTTTGGTTGTTGAAAATCTTAAGGGTTGAAGGAGAATCCTCGGTGTTTCACACTCATCCATTACACCAATGATAGATTACCCAATGTTAATGGTATAATACTCCCTACTGCAGTAAAAAATCCAATAGTTGATATAGAAAAGACACACAAGAACACTTCCCTATGCTCATTTTTGAAAAAGTTGGAAGCCAAAACAACTATGTCTCATCCTAAATTGATGAAACCCTATGTTTTTGTTTAGTCATATGAAAGTTCTAGTGATCCAAAGTATGATATGAATTCCACCCAACCCATCTCTACTAGAAGATCCAAAAAGTTGCATGAGTTGAGAGCAAAATTGTCCAAGTACACACCAAGGTCCGTCCAATTATTGGAGGGTAGAGATGATTTCTCCCTTCCCATGAATTTGCAAAGTAAATATCAAACTTCTTACAACCATGCTTTTTATATGGCGCTTGGCCATCTTCTCTACATGTTCCTGATGTTGGAACTAAATTCTCCTTTTGTGGTAATCATTTTATGATTACCAAGTCTAATATATATGCTCCAAAACTAGGGTTGTTTATGACATGTACTTGTTCCTCCCAAACAGTTAGTAGCACTTATGCCATTTTGCGGTCCTATCTATTGTCGGTCTGATTACTTAAATATTGTTAAATACAAGCACAACATTTCCATGTATAGTATGTGCATGAATGGTTATGTTTTTGGAAAATTTAACAAGAAGAACCTATTGTATATATATGGTCATCCACACACTCATGGGAACATTGCAGGGTTCATAAACAGTTCTAGGTGCTCTTTATTTTCTCCAAATTGTTCATTTGAGAAACACTTCAATGACCGGGAGTTATTTATGAAAAGGAAAGCATTCATATTTGTTGGCGTACATGCAATACATAGTTTGTCTCCTATTGATGAGTTTTTAATAAACTACAACTTTCGTAGACCACCAACCACTCATCAAAGATGCCTTGCATTGGGATTACCGTTAGACGTTCCCTTGGGGCGTAAGACAAAAAATACATTGATTAATTGTATTTTGTAATTTTCAATGGATTCATGTTAATGATTGCTCAATTTGAAATTATGTTTTATAAATTGTTAATTTGATTTATAAATTCAATTTGAAAATGTGTTGCTCAATTTTAAATTTTCATATTTAATGTGGAATTGATGTTAATTTATCGCTCAATCTAAACATCTGATTTATAAATTGTTTGTAGCTTAACATTTTCTATTGGAAATTATTCTCGTGCTTCTGTAATAATTATTTTCTATAATGCTAGATCAAACCAATTGTGCTTACTAACATCATTGATGTAATGTTCAATATTTTTGAAATCAGGATTATGATGATGAACAACCTGCCTACCATCTTCCGTTACACCCCAGTACAATGTCAAATCAAGAGAAGGATGAAAAAAGAGCACAACTTGGAGAGGAAGCATACCAAGCATGGTTGAATCAACCACCTATTCAATTTCCACTGCGTCCATCCTCACCAATTAGGAATTCCTATAGTAATAGTAGTTATTCACATGTTGGAAATGGAGGCAATGAAGTAGAGGTTGGTATGGACGAGTTATTATGACAAAGGAGTGCCATGGATGCAATTTTGTTCCATACATTCCAAGACAATGAGCTAGGGGATGACACTCATATTATAGAAGCCTTCTTCAAAAATTTCCTTAAATCGGCTTCCACGACACCTCTATTTGGATCTGGCTGGTCAAATTCTATATAGTTGGGGACAACAATGTTACTATACAGGACAACAATGTTACTATACAACTTGAAAGCAAAGTATGGCATGTCAGACGCATGTTTCTCGAAAATTTCGAGGTAATTGGCTATCAACTACATTATATTTTGAGGAATCATGTGACACAATCATCATTGAAAATGGTTGATTTTACGAACGTCAAATAACATTGTACATTTGTATTTCCCACCAACTCTAGCTTATTCAAAGATAAGTTACTTCCGAATGATAATGTCTTTCCCGGTAGTTGCGTAGAGGTAAAAAAAATGTTAAAAATGTTGGGTGTAGAGTACATATCTTATCATGCATCCCCCAATGATTGTTTTCTATATAGAGGAAAATATGCAAACAAAGAGATATGTCCAAAATGTGGGCATGAAAGATACAAAGAATCAAATAGAAAGGCCAAAGCACATGGTCCTCCTCATAAGATATTGAGGCACATGCCTATAATCCAAAGGATTCAAAGGCTCTTTCGTTGCAAAGAATTATCTATGTTGTAGGGATGGCATGCATCGAACTGAAGTGAGGAAGGAGTTATGCAAATCCAAACAAATTCAATAGACATGAAGCATATAGAGGATACATGGCCCAATAAATTCAAGGATGAAATACGTAGCCTCTGATTGAGCATAGCTATTGATGGTGTCAACCTATATTCCCAACCAAACAACATCTATATTGTTTGGCCTATAGTAGTGGTCAATAACAATACCCCCCCATGGTTTTCTGTGAAGGATGAACATCTTATGTTGGCTCTTATAGTCCTTGGTAAAAGACAAGTGAATAATATGGATGTTTACCTACAACCATTGATCAATGAATTCAAGGAATTATGGGAAGGGATACATGTATATGATGTGTCAAGACCCATCCCATCACAGAAGAGTTTCACACTGTATGGCATATGTGCATACACCACACATGATTATCCAGGGTTAGGAGTTTTCTCAGGTAAATATGTTTTTTTATTTGTTTTTATATTCAAAGCAATAATTTTTTACATTTTAATTCGTTGTGACTGTCTTCATCTTCAACACTAACGTGCTCTCTTTACTATAACATCACAGGTCTTGTAACAAAAGGTTGTTATGGATGTAAATGTTTTGGACCTTTTATGAATGCTATGTGCTCCAAAGACCTATGAAAGTCAGTGTACGAATTCTCTAAGGTATTCCTCCCAGAAAACCACTCTTATAGAAGAGCAAAATATGCTTTCAATGGTAAACAAGAGAGAACCCAAAGACCTGAAATAATGACACTAGCTGACTAGCTTAGGGCATATGACAGAGAGAAGGAGAAGGAATACACAGATATGTTTGATTCAAATGTGCAACCTGTGATCGATGATCCTTAATTCTTCAACACCTATGTTGAGAAAATTACCATAGGGATGAAAAGGAAATCGATATTTTATGAGCTCCCATATTGGGATCATCTTAATATTTCCCACTTACTAGATCCCATGCATATATTTAAAAATGTTTCATGTTATTTGTGGTGTCACATATCATCCAAAAAAAGTGACAAGATGAAATTCAAGAAAGACCTTATTTCTTCAAATACTAAAAAGAAGCATTAGCCAAGGAAAGAAAATATAGGAGTTGTTGGCCCCTCTTTTTCATTTAAAAAAGGCGATGCCCCTTGTATTTTGAAGAAATATGATCTTAATTTGGAAAAGGAAGTTATATTGGGCATGAAGAAACCTTCTTTTTATGTGTCTACTCTATGACATTGCTTCACTACGTCATACGAAAAGTTGTCAGGTTTGAAATCACATGACCATCTCAACCTTCTAAGGGTATGTATTATGCCAAAAAATTGTTATTACTATTTATTTATATCTTTTTCCACAAAATTTAAACTGAAATTAACTTTTTGTGTTTACTTTGTAGTGTAATTATCCGTTGTTCATGCGTGGGTGTGTGAACCATGACTTTCTCGATGACCTACGGCGTGCCATATCTATACTATCTGCATTTGTACGGTGGATCACATCAAATGGGTGATTTACTTCT
Source organism: Larix kaempferi (assembly GCA_027924585.1). NCBI lineage: Eukaryota > Viridiplantae > Streptophyta > Pinopsida > Pinales > Pinaceae > Larix > Larix kaempferi. Next base: position 2,077,058 of record BSBM01001313.1, read on the forward strand.
CTAGCATTCCACAGTGGCGTGAAGAGATATATGAGATTGTTTGTATGTTTGAGAATGAAGTGTCGTCGAGTTTCATGGGCTCGTAGGTTCATCTTCTAATTCACCTAGTCAACAAGGTTGAATTAGTCGGGGTGGTCTCATGTCGCTGGATGTTCTTTTTAGGGAGTTTCATGATTAAAGTGAAGGGATTTGTTAAGCAAAGGGAAAAACCTGAGGGGTCTATGGAAGAGGGGCACATAGTATATCAGTCGTTCTATTATGTCAGTGAGTACATCAAGCAAATCGACGATCCACCAGGCACAGTGATTTGGGATGATGAACGTGATGAAGACAAAAGGGAAGGGGAGGTACTGGAAACGAATGGAAAAAGGTGCATGATAAAGAGTAAGTCACTTATCTTTCGATATTCAATTTTCCACATAGTAACTATTCACAACAAACTTCAAAATCTATATTTGATCCCATATGTACTGAATGTGGTTTTGTTTCCATGAATACAACAACAAATTCAGAAATTGATGCAATCAATTTAAATTAATTCTTTACAATGCGAAGGCAACACAGTCGTGGGTCTCATTGTATGAAGAGAAGAGGAGGAAATGGGATATTGACAAAAAATAATTCAGGCAGTTGCACAGTAGAAGCATTCCTTTTTCAGATCCCTTTTTCAAATCATTTAAAATAAAATATGCCAATGATCTGTCCCAACAGCTAGGTTGTAGACCAAGTCAGAGAGAAATATGGTGCATCCAGTCATTACCCTCTTGAAGAGGAGGATGCGCTAAACATTGGGATCGGTTGCAGCAACTCGGTAATAAAATATTTATGTACATAATTTCTAACTTTATAATGTAACTTTGAATTATAACATCTATGTTTAATATATTAATGGTTGGGTTAATAGACATATGACATCACCATTTGATAACTTTTCTATGTGGGCTTATGGACATCATTTTCACACCAAGGATGCTGATGATGGGCGTGTTACACAAGACTGTGGAGTGGAAGTCGAGTTTGACCAATCTAATCATGCTAGCCACCGAGATCGAAGCTTGGTAGGAGGGATGTTGGGTTATGTCGGAAAGATACAACAGATCATTTAAGTGGACTTCTCATCTTTTCAATGTGTTATTTTTAGGTGCAGGTGGTGGACACATTCGACAGGAATAATGTAAAGGAAGATCGTGATAGTGGGTTGATATGTATCAACTCTAGAAAGATGTGGGATGAAATTAAGGAGCCTTATGTTTTCCCAAAACACTGCAACCAAGTGTTCTTTCACCCAGGTGTGTTGGATAGAGATTGGTGGTTCATATTAGGATACGACCCTAGATCTAAACATGTTTCTAAGAACAGCATTGCTATTATTCCAACCAAGGAAGATAATGAAGGTGATGGCAACGAAGAGTGATATGTACATGTTTTATTTTGTCATTTACATATTGAGATATCATTTTGTTACTTTTATCTTTGATTGTCTAATTATATTATTTATTTTTCATTTTATGACGGTGAAAATGGAAAGTTAATTACTAGATGCAGTTTTTAAACAATTTCAGTTGGTTAAGAACCAATTATATGATGCGAAATATGGTTTATGTCTATGAAGTCATTTATGATTGTATAGAATGATTATATGTCATTGTCCAAATTTCTCATATTTTGTTTTTTGTATACATATAAATACACCATAAAAAACAACTTACATGATTCAATTTTATTTTTGTGAATGTAAAGGCTAACATATTTATTATTCATGACTTGAAGGTGGTCTCAAATTTCTATACTGATATTTCAATGCTTGTATTTTATGATGTTTTTGTTATAAATAATGTTAAGAATTATAATTGCATTAATTTATGACATGTTTGTTGGAATGTAATGTTTTTTTTTATTATATGACTCGATTCAATTGAATTTTTGTTATAATGTAATGTTTTTTTTATTTTTTTATTGTATTTATAATGTTAACTCCAACATAGAAAATGACACATTTATAACCTTGATGGAGATTGAAAATTCAACAATTTTGTTAGTAGCGTTCAGTTCTAAAATGACTTAATTTATGGCCTTGATAACAATAAAATTTACAACAAAATTTAAGGTGCTCTCTAATTTCTCCATCAATATTTGAATGTTTGTATTTCATATTGTTTTTGTTATAAATAATGCTAAGAATTATAATTGCATTAATTTATGACATTTATGTTAGAATGTAATGGTTTTTTATTATATGATTTGGTTAAATTGAATTTTTGTTATAATGTAATTTTTTTCAATTTTTTTATTGTATTTATAATGTTAACTCCAACATAGAAAATGACACATTTGCAACCTCGATGGAGAATGAAAATCCAACAATTTTTTTACTAGTGTTGAGCTCTACAATGACTTAATTTATGGCCTTGATAACAATGAAACGTACAACAAACTTTAAGGTGCTCTCTGATTTCTCCATCAATATTTGAATGCTTGTATTTCATAATGTTTTTGTTATAAATAATGCTAAGAATTATAATTGCATTAATTTATGAAATTTATGTTAGAATGTAATGGTTTTTTTATTATATGATTCGGTTAAATTGATTTTTTGTTATAATGTAATGTTTTTGTATTTTTTTATTGTATTTATAATGTTAACTCCAATATAGAAAATGACACGTTTGTAACCTCGATGGAGAATGAAAATCCAACAATTTTTTTACTAGTGTTGAGTTCTATAATGACTTAATTTATGGCCTTGATAACAATGAAATGTACAACAAAATTTAAGGTGCTCTATGATTTCTCCATCAATATTTGAATGCTTGTATTTCATGATTTTTTTGTTAAAAATAATGCTAATAATTATAATTGCATTAATTTATGACATTTCTGTTAGAATGTAATGTTTTTTTATTATATGATTCGATTAAATTGAATTTTTGTTATAATGTAATGTTTTTGGATTTTTGGATTGTATAGTGTTAACTCCAACATAGAAAATGACACGTTTGTAACCTTGCTGGAAATTGTAAATCCAACATTTTTTTTACTAGTATTGAGCTCTACATTGACTTAATTTATGGCCTTAATAACAATGAAATTTGCAACAAAATTTAATTTGCTCTCTAATTTCTACATCAATATTTGAATGTTTGTATTTCATGATGTTTTTGTCATAAATAATGCTAAGCATTATAATTGCAAATGTTTGTAAAAAAAGTTTTCTAAATGACAATAAGCGATAAAAAAATGGCTTGAAGATCATCAAATCAACTTCATGATTAATAATAATAATCTATTTGGAGAATGCAAGTTGTGGCTTTACATTAGTTGAGAGAAAAGGGTGTTCTTTTAATTAACTATTTTTTTTATTCCTAGTAAAGATTTGATATTTGTCATTGTAAAGTGAGCTATTGTTAAAAAATTAAAAATCTTGAATGATACATTGATAGGTCATATTCATGTTCATATAATTTAGATTTTTTTTGTGATGTTCATAAACATGATACTATGAAAAATTATACAACCAACATAAATCATATAGCTAGTTGTGACAACTTCATCCATTATCAAACAAAATTAATAAAAATATTTAATTCAATGATATTTTTTATTCAATTATATTATGTAAACATAAACATATCATCATTAATATCATTTTCACCATCTAACAAACATAAAAATAAACACGATCATACCATCATTAACATAAAACTAGTAAAAATAAGCATGAGCGTACCATCATAAACATTATGTTACTGCATATTCATCTAACATATACATCTTACAGATTTAAACAACATCTAACACACATATGATCTAACAATAACATGTAACAAAACACAAGTTCCAGTTTCTAACATAACCACCAGACACATCTAATGAACATCATCGAACGTGACCTAACATACACATCATGACCATCAACATATAAATAAACATCAACATTTGCAAAATGAAAAATGATGTAGATATATATATAAACAATAGCATTAAACTGATGATAGATGTCAAATATACATTTCAGTCCACCCCCAGAACCATATAATTATCACTATCTGTCGACCCACCAAATGTATCAACACCTCCAGTGGTAGAACTAGAGGCATGATCAATACCTTAGCTAGGAAATAAACTATCATGTAGATAACTAAGAAAGAAATATCTAGGAATATGGATCATCCCACCTGATCTGAGCATCATCTCCAAAGCTGAGGGGACTAGTGGATGATGATCATGGGGAGTTGATTGATCAATAGAGGTTGGTCAGTCGAATAGGTATAACGGATCAGATGCTGGATCCGTCAAAGGAGGGGGAGGAGGAGGAGATGATGAAGGAGGTGATGGAGGTGGAGAACATAGTGGAGGAGGAGGTGGATGAGATGTTGAAGGTGGAGGATTAGGAGGTGTAGTGGATGTGGAGGCTGCGCCACCAGTCGAAGTAGCTGATGGAGGAGGAGGTGGACTAGGAGGCCGAGGATCTCTTCTCTCATTAAAAAATGAAATTCCATGAGGGATGTCATCTAAAAGAATGCAAGCACCAACAATGTGTTGCATCAAGCTCCTCATATCAAGATTAAGAATCCTCCATATCTCAAGGTACCGGTCTTGCCTTTGAATCCCCTTGACAGGAACAGATCGAACCCATCAATTTGCTAATAATATCGACAACCTATCTGCAATGTCCTGTCAGAACCTCTGCTTTGACCTCCATCGAAGGCCAAGTCTGGCTAGATGAGGCTCCTCCAACTGATCATGCATCTCTATGTCCTCATCCTCATCCTACAGCGGAGGCCCTGCATTTCCATCAAATGTTCCAATATCTATAAAAATATATAGTACACAATAATAATTAGACAATTTCATTAAACATGAATTTAATATAACAATTTAAAACATATTTCATTTACCTTAAGTATAAAGAGAACCTGGTTTGGTAGGTGTGGGAGGGTTCATTTTTGACCCCAGGGGAAGCAGAATGAAAAGCTATGCCTGGGGAATTGGAACTAAGACCAATAACGATGCCGAATGGATCGCCTTACTTAAAGGTCTGGAAATCGCCATCAAGGCCGGGATAAAAGATCTAATAGGTGTTGGGGATTCTCTTCTTATAATCCGAGAAGCTAGCAATCTCACTAGGAAACACTCCACTCCCTCAAGTAAGTATCATCACATTCTCAAATTTGTCAGCAAAGACTTCAACTCTCTCAATTTCCTCCATGTTCTCCGCTCCAATAACCATCACGTCGATGAAATGGCTAACAAAGGGGTGCTCCAATGTTTTGGTTTTCTATCCCACGATGATGATGATCCTACTCCTTGTTGGATCCCCTAACCATCCTATCCCTTGGGGTTTCCCCTTTCCACCCCGGCCTCCTTCTTTCCTAACCCTCACCACCTTTGATCGTGGTCATCCTTGCTCCTGCATGCAAACACTTGTCACATTGTTCGAGGGTCGATGGAGGCATTTAATGCCATCACATGGCCTCTCCTCACCTAACCCCACCCATTCACACGCTCTGTTTGCCTCTTCCTTCAGATGCTTCCAGAACTATTCTTTGTTAGCTTCTGCCCCGAGAATGGATGCTCGCTCCACTACTTGTTTTTCTCCCACCCTGGGCGCTAGCTCTGCCTTTTCTCCTCCATTGCTCTCCTGCTTGCTCTGTGATAAGCCCCTATGCTCCTCCCCCGGCATTCCTCCTCCTGAAGCAAATATCTTGGAGCCTTTACGCACTCTGCTCGTAAACCTCTCGTCCCTCAGCCTGTGCGAAGACGAGCTAGCAGCCCTTGATTCCTCACCTCCTTCGACCCTACAAGGTTCATTGGTTGAACTCATGGAAGCACAGGTGAGCAGGATAAGAATTGAGGTGGCATACATTAAGAAGAACATGACAAGAATTTTTACCCTCCTGCATTCTCTCAGCACCGAGATTAGGCATAACAATGACCTTATGAATGGCCGAATTTCCTCCATGTCAGAAGCGGTGGACTACACAGCAAATAGTATATCAAATGTGGACTCTAAGGTTGACGATAATTACAAGAATATCTCAGACGTTGAAGGAAATGTGGACAGGCTCAAAGAAGATTTGGCCCACTGCATTCTAGGATTCCAGGACACTACAGGCTCTAGCTCCAACCTGGACGACTCCATGGAGAGCCCAGAACCTCCTCGACCACATCAGAAATGACTCAGCTTGCTAGTTCTTCATTTTTGCGGGTTATATTTTATCTTTATGTTATTGTCTAGAAGAAACTCTGGTTTAGTTTTTAATGGGTATTCTTAGCTTTAATGGATTCTATATCCAATTTTTGTAATGTATTGCTTTTGTAAGCTCATTTTGGGACAATTTGTTAAGTTCTATAGCATTAGCTTCAGACCTGTTAGAGTTAAGAGAAGAATTACCAAAGCAGGCAAGGAAAACTTGAATGCTGGTCCCTCACAGAGGAGAACCAGAATCCCTATGTCTGTATTTTTTTAAGGCTTTTTTTAATACAATCTCCATAAACGTTCTTGTTAAAAAAAAAGTATAAAGAGAATAAAATTAAACTAGATTAAATTAAACATTATGCTAAATTTACCTCTATCATCAAGTGGCTTGTCCTTGGTGAAGAACATGTTGTTACACCCTCTCCAATCCAACCCCGCATATGGATATGCAACCATATCTAACCAAGGATGGTCCTTGACACCTAGCATGTCAAGCAAATCTGCAGTAATCCTCACATGAAAGTCTAGTTTCCCCCTCTTGGGAATCATCTGCCCCCACATGCGCATATGCACATCTGTCATCAACCTAGGAGGGCGTCGGTCAAAAAATGGCCTAGTCGCCGCAAATCTCTTAAAAAATAGACAAAAAAACTATGAACCGAAGGGGAAGTTCCCCCTCCTGCCAATAGACGCACAACATCAACTGAGAGCATAACAAAACTATCGTAAAAAAATAGCATACCACCTAATGCGTCTAGGTGCCTCCACTAAAAAATCAACATAACATTATAAAGGGCATCTAATGTGCAGCCAATCACTGTTGTAATGCACGATGGTCATCACCAACAAAGAGAGGCACCTCACATCCTCTCTACCAAAAGCAACAATGGAAAGCTTCCCACCACTAACTTGAAACTGAGAAGGCTCGAGGATGTTGTGATCAACATATCTATCAACATATACCAGCTGAGTTGTTGCTACAGATCCAATTGGAACCTCAGGTAACTGAGGAAGGTCCTCACCTCTCCTAGAGAGCCTGGTGATAAAGTATATGTCTTCCTTAGTGGGTTGGAACCACTCACTGAGACGAACTCGAAAGGCCTGCCTATGATGATCCTAGCATGAGATCAACTGGGTCAGGAACGTACTGTTCCTCTTGAGTGATGTGGCCTCCTCATAGAACTTGAGGAGGCTTACAACTCTCAAGAGGTGTCTAATCTGAGGCGTAATGGGACGAGGTTATAAATCTCCATCCCTCTCCCTGACCTCCCACTATCTGTGGAAGTTATACCGATCTACCTCTGCCTCGCGTTGCTGCCTATCCTCGCGGCGATCATGTCTCTGTTTCACTTATAATATAAATCAGTCTCATAGGAATACATATAAAATAATTATATCTACTAAAATCAAATATTAATTTTTTTCCAAAAATAAGACAACCAGTGCGCCAAAACTATTATAAAAGAACCGAGTGTGGTGCGCTTATATCCAAACGACACCAAACCGTGGTGCGCTAAAATATGTCTACGACACTGCTAGTTATATTTCAATAAATTTAAATTTGATTTCGACGATTCGCCTAAATATTATTAGCGCACCGGTATTCAAACACACTGCCTTTAAAAAATAATTAATTTAATTGAAAAATATTCATGGTGCGCTTATGGCACGTCAGGGAACTGTAACCCGGTGCTCTGATGTGCCATAGGAGCATTGTTAATTGTGGGTTTACGGGTTTATGAAAATGTGTCAACAGTGCGCCTATGTCACGTAAATGCACTGAAACCGCTGCACTAACGTGACATGAGCACACCGTATAAATTATTATTAATTTTAATATATGAATATCAGTATGTTTACCAAATTTAAGGGCACCGAAAAGCTGATGCTCGTTAATTTATAACACACTTGTAAGCATTTCAATCTTTTTTAAAAGCAGTAAGGTTTATGAAAATTTTATTTTTATGAAAATGTGACAACGGTGCGCTTAATGCACATCATTGCACTGAAAAATGGTTCATTGATGTGACATAAGCACACCGTATAAATGATTATTATTATTTTAAATGTATGAATACCGATGTGTTAGACATTAACAAGGGCCGACATCTCAGTTCCCTTTAGGGTACTAAACGACCGTTGTTTATGAAATTTTAATGTTTTATGAGGCGTATCAACGTTGCACTTACTCCACGCCATTGCACCAAAATTCGGTGCTCAAACGTGACATAAGTGCACCATTTAAATGCTTATTTTTTTTAATTATATGGTTATCAGTGCATGTATTACACTTAAGGGCACCGGAATGTTGGTCCTGGTAAATGTGTAATGCACCGGTAATCATTTAACAGTTTTAAAATATTTTTTTGTGTTGAGTGGTGCGTTCGAGTCGTTTAGCTCGCTCCGTTGGCGATGCACCCTATAAAATTTTACAGGGTGCACCATTTAGCAGTGCGATCCGAACGACTTGAATGCATTGCACAATTTAAAAAAAAAAATTGAACAAGACAATTTCAAGGTGAATTTTAAAAAATAAACTCCTAAAAAAATAAATTGTGAACTAAGAAACATTTTACCTGTTGAACAGCCCGTCGGGGAGGCATATTGGCAATGTATGGGAAATTTGAATTTTTCCACACACTTAGGAAAAATTTAAACCAACAGCAACATCCAATAGGAGAGAAGGATTCATCCACGTGGACCATGGATGTCAAGGCTTCCAAGTGGGTGAAGTGCAACACTGATGTAGAGAGGCACATAGGCACTAAAGAGGGTAAAAATGAGTTTTCTAATGCATTTTTTTTTTTTATTAAACCCTTCAACGGTGCACTCGAAAGTAGGGTGCACCGGTGAGTTCCACATTCGCGAGCACCAAAATGAGTTGGTGTTAAAATAAAATAATTTTTTTTAATAAAATAACAAAATATTTTTTGGCCTGCACGGGTGTGGCTCATTGGTAGTTCACTTGATATGAAGTCACATGTTGTAAATTGGAGGCACGAGTTCAAATCACACCCGGCTTTACCCGTGTCTCATGCTTGGGAGGTGTTTGGGGCACCTAGGGGTATAGTGGTAGCGGGATTGGATCCCTGGACCCCGTGTCACACGAGTACCATCCCAGTCTCCAGTTGTTGATTCCCCTAGCACAAAAATAGATATATATATTTTTAACAAAATACTTTCCAGTGCTTTTGGTTTGCGTGCCCGCACCAGTATGTCTATCATCATTTAGCACACCAGGAATAGTTTTAAAAATTTTGGTCAATAATAAAATTATTTTTTTTATTTTTAATAAATGGAATGGCGGTGCGTTACGGTCTTCTAAATGCACCATGCCGTTTAACAATAGACGCACCATTTATAGACTTTTGAGATAATTTTTTTAATAAAATAGATTATTATGTTTCAAAAAATCATGTCCGGTGTGTTAGGTTTGCTACAATGCACCAAGGCGATTAGCGTTAATGAATGCACCAAGTTGATTTTTTAACCTAAATATTTTAATTTTTTAATAAAAGAGTATGTAGTGCGGTGGTTTCTACTAAATGCACTGGTGCGTTTTGTGTTACTGAACGCACCACTATGTTTATTTGGAAATTATTTTGTTTTGATAATGATGTTTTATGGTCGTGGTGTGACATATTAGGAAATGTACTAGTGCGATTAAGTAAAAAACGCACCGAAATTAAAAATTTCTCTAAAACCTTTGACTGCTCGCCTCCAATAGTGACCTCCGCTAGAAACAAATATTTGAGTTCTTTTGGGAGGAGCATATGCTATAACCTATGCTAAAGGGCCTTTTCCTTGTAGTGAATAACTTCCTAAACACCAATATTTAGGTATGTCTCTTTATTGTTTTCAGGTTGCATGGTATTTTTCTAATTTTTAGCTCAACTTCCTATGCAAGGATGGTAAAAAATATGTAAAGGATAAAATGTATGGATTTAGATTGGTTTTGAACTAACTCGGCCTTTTTTTCTATAATAGAAATATCTGCAATGAAATTTTGTATTAAGTACGTTGATTTCTGAAGTTTTTTTGTGTTTTGGAAACAAAATAGTTAGCAGTGAAGTGATTGTATCTTGAAATCCCATCATGTGGGAGTACACAAAGAATACGTTCATAATTGCAGCTGCTATGCTTTCTTCATAACTTCAAATCATACAAATTTGAATAGGTGAGCTTAATTACCTTTATCTGCAGGCGTGGATAGAATCCAAAGCTCGATAACTGTTATGCCCTCCTCGAGCCTTTGTTGACTCAGCTCAATCAGGTATGGCATGGACTAGTACATTTTAGTTTGGTAGCAAGAATTCACTTTAGCAATTCAGTAGTGTTCAGCAGTGTAATTGTAGTTTAGAATGGAGAGGCAAGGTTGTGGTGATGGGAATCACCGCATAGTCATCGCTACCACCGCCTCATTGTCACCACTATCAGGGAAGTCATATATGGACATTAAAAGCATGAAATCAAAGGGGCCTGGGGAAGTCATAAATGGCCATTAAAAGCGGGAAATGAAGTATTTCAATGGTTCTTAAGTTAGAACTATATACACAAAAAGCGTACTACAATTTAATTCGAGTTGATTGAAAAAAAGTGTCACTATGTTGGTGCAATAGTAGGACGAGGTGGGGTTCACAGCGATCGAAGAGCAAAACAACCTCGAAATAAACCCATCTCCCATCGTCGGCACAGATGCATTGCGAAATGAACCTACACACACCCATATTGAATGTTCGCTGACGAGAGCCCACCGTCGAGTCCTAGGGAACAACACCCCAAGAAAACATCAGCTGCATGGAACCAATGGGTGAGAAGATAAATAGAGTTTAAAAAAAAATCTTAAATCCATCCGAAAGTGAAACTATGCCAAAACTTTAGACAGCTCAAAAATTTCGTAGATCAACCCTGGAACTAATCCACCTACGTGATCGCTATAGAGTCCCCCGTCGAGGACTAATAAGGTGCATTTGGTAAAAAAGACACCAACATATTTAAGATGGAATATACATTCTCATATGAGATGAGTATTTTCCATCTCCCATAAAGTGATCAGTATTATATATGAATTATTAGGAACCATGATAGATAAAGATGGATTTTTACAAACCATGCACCATGAAATGAATTTTACAAATGATTGCCCATTACAAAAAGGTGAATAATGTTCACCTTCTTATATAGAATTTATAAAATCTGATTGTGTATATACACAATATATGTAATTAATATCTCATGATTGCTACAATGTTAAGTGGTTATTGTTTTCCAAACTCAATTATCATCCTAATTAATTAAACCTATTTGACTTTTCAAGCTAATGCATATGACATGGATCTAATTCTAGGACATTGTCTCAAACATTCTCTCCTCATTTAATGGTAAACTTGCATTATATTATCTTTGCATTCTCTCCTCATTTAATGGGTCAAATCTTATATTTTATCTTTTGAAGCTTACCTCATGATAATCATAAGTTTGATAGTCCATGCTTTGTATATATATATGATTTGAAATGGATTCAAATACGAGTGAATGGTTGTAAAAATATATATTTATAAGTGATATTTTACAATTAATGATGCCATTAGGTAAAAGCTTAAAATACAATGTAAGAAATAAAAGAAAATATAGGGAAATAAAAGAATGTAAATGAAATGACTTCACAACCTCATAACCTTGAGGACAAATAAATTTTGAAACATGATGGGTGGCCGTCTAGGGTTTCTCAGGGATTTTGCAGACTTGCCTGATCTTGATGGTTGATGGATTGGCTGAGTGGCCTACGACGACTTGGAGTCAAGCTGATTCGTTGAATTGGCCTAGTACCAGCCAAGGTTAAAAAAAGTGGGAACTTTCTTTTCTGTTTTGGTCGTAGGCTACTATCCTTCCTCTCAATCAGATTGTCGGGTTCCTACAAAATATCTGGTTCAATCCATGTGATGTGTCTTCACTAGTTTAATGATTATTTCTATTTCTGCTGCTTTGCTTCTATATTTGGCTTTCTTTTGGCCGTTTTTGGGGGTGATATCTCCACAAGTTTGGCTTGCGGGCCCTCTTGACTCTATTGGCACTGTTGTCGCTTTCATCTCCCTTGGGGTCAGGCCGTAGGGTACCTTCATCCCGGCAGTTTTCCCTCATTTCTTGACATTACCGGCACTTGGGGTTTTCTACTTGGTGGGTGACTACAATATGGTGGTGCCTTCTCGGTCACCAAACCCTATTATTCCTCCATCGTCTACGGACTGTGGGTTTCTTCAGGATTCTTCTGTGGATGTTGCTCCCAGTCGTGTTAATCTCCGTGGTTTGAAGGCCAAATCCCGAAGGAGTGCAAAAACTTTTAAGGCCCGTGCTGAAATTGCGCATTATGATATAGATGGTGATTACAATCTGGAACGAATAGGGATTTTGGTGGATCGAGCCCTGGTTGGCCGACTGGAGTTCACATCGGCCAGTAAGTTGGAAATTTCTGATTGGGTATCTAAATGTTGGGCACCCCTCACTGGCATGGCTCCTCGTATAAACCTTCTTATGAACCGGTGGATTCTTTTTACTTTTAATGACGCGGCTCATATTGACAAGATTTTATCTACGTTCTGGGGGTTTAAGCAGGGCTCTTTGTTTCTAAAGCGATGGCACTTAAACTTTAATCCCCTGCATGAGTTTTAGCCTATTAGGCATTTATGGATGATAATCCCTGGACTTCCCATCGAGCTCTGGACTGAAGAAGTCATCTCGGGTATTGCTAATGTTGTCGGCAGATATATCCGTATTGACAAACAAAATTTCTACGGGATGGACCGTCGGTTTGCGAAATTTATGGTGGAGATTGACACGAGGAGGGGCCTCCCAGCAGAAATTGAAATCGCCTGGGGATCTAGGGTATGGAAGAAAAAGCTTGATTTCTTCAAAATTCCATTTCGTTGTTTCATCTGCAAGCAGATAGGTCACATTCGTGCATTTTGCCCTTTCATTTCAAAATACTCGAGGTTTTCTCCTGCTACAGGCTATTCTTCTCCTAAGGGTGGTACTTCCCAGGCTTCTGAACATTCGGGTAAGTCTCTTTGTAAAACCCCCATAAACTTTCCAGATTTGACTTCTGATGAACTCCTTTTCATTGAAAATTCTGAAAAAGTGCTCTCCAAGCGCATTTCTACGGGAGATATTCAAATGAGACATGATTTAGTGACGGGGTTACCTATTCCTAATTTGCCGAATAAACCCTCCTGTTCAAATTTTGGCCGTAAGCTTTTCTGTGACCTGGATGTTGTTCCCTCAGACTTAGGGTTTTCTTCACCACAGTCTGTAGTTCTTGATATTTCTGCTCCTAAAGTGCCGGCAATGCCTAACAATTTGGAGCCTCAGACGAATCTTACATCCTGTTCTGCAGAGATTGTTACTATTAATCCTCCTCTTCCTTGTTCTTCGACAACTCCTACAAATGGTCTGGGTCTGTCTCGCTCTCCCTCGGTTGGTCCTCCTCCTTTGACCTCTTTGCATTTGGAGGAAGAAAAGTGTCAATTATTGGGTGAGGCAAAGTCTTCTATTTGCTCTGCTACTGATGACAAAGATATTCTAGCTGATAGTGGTTATCTTATCTCGTCTAATGGTGATGAATTTCCCCCACTACCATCATTTTCTAGGAATCCGGGGGATGGGTCTAGGGCTTTGTCTGTTCATTCTTTAAACTTCCAAAATGTTACTATCAAGAGGGGCAATAAGAAAAAGAACAATTCCAAAAATGCTCAACTTCATACTGAATCCTACACCCCTATTTCTCAGAGATTAGAGGAGTCAAGCAAATCTGCTAGGGTTGATACTTTGGGGCTTAGAGCATCGTTCCCCAACTTGATTTCTCCCTGATGGCCTTTTTGTCTTTGAATGTCCGTGGTTTGGTTAAGGTGTCGAGGGTATAGGCATTGTCCAACCTCCTTAATGCTACTGTTCCTTCTATCATTCTCCTACAAGAGACCATGTGTGAAGCATCCTTTGCTATTCAAAAACTTTGGAAACTCCTTCCTCTTTGGGAGGTTGCTGCTGTTAGTTCCTGTGGACTATCTGGGGGGTTAGCAGTGGCATGGGATCCTAATATCTTTGATTTCAAGGTCCTCTCAACTCCCTGGGGTATCCTGTTAAAAGGTTCATTCTGTGGTATTAAACATACACTTTCCATTCTTAACTGTTATGCTCCATACAGAGAGAGACAAAACTTTTGGACTGCTCTCCGGGATTCTGGACTATTGAACTCGGATGATTTTATCATTGCAGGTGACTTAAACTTCACCTGTCATGCTGCAGAAATTTGGGGACAATCTACTAGATTAGATGAACTTGCTGATTTCTTTGTTCAGTTCATGGTGGAGATGGACTTGGTGGATGTTCAGCGCCATACTCTGTCTCCCACCTGGACCAATGGCAGATTTGGGACAGATGGTGTTCATAAGAGGTTAGATAGATATCTTGTTAAATCGGCACTATTGAGTTCCTTCCAGAAGCATCGATCTTGGGTCTACGAACACAAATTTGCAGACCATTGGCCTATTATTCCTCAGCTTGAGGAATTTAGAGGTAATCATGCATTACCCTTCAAGTTTAATTCATCCTGGCTCGATGACTCTACATTTTGTGACATGGTTCGGGCATATTGGTTAAGCTGTGATGTTTTCGATTCAAATCCCATTCAGAATTTCTGTCATAAGCTTATGGGCTTAAAGGATTCTGTTTCCAAATGGATAAAAGAGAAGAAGATGGCAGATAAAAAGGAATTATATTTGTTAGAACAAAAACTTCAGGCTTCCATAGCTGCTAACATTCAGGGTTCTCTTTCACATTCTGATTTTGAGGTCATGCGGCAGATTGAGCAGAAAAAAAAGAACTTCTTCTACAGGCTGAGAAAGAATGGCGTTTAAAAAGTCGGGCTATTTGGCTTACTCATGGTGATAAGAACACTAAATTCTTTCACTCTTTTGCATCAGCTCGAAGAAACAAAAAACATATTTGGGAAATTGAGAATAATAGTGGTTTACTTATTTCTGGGCTTGATCATATTAAATCTGAAGCTGTCTCCTTTTTTGGACATATTTATAAAGAACCGGATGAATGTTTCATGTTTGATCAGATTAAAGTTGCTACTTTATTCCCTCATTTTGTTAATGATCAAGAAGTTGGCCAGCTACAAGAAGAGGTTTCCCTTGAAGAAATTGAACAGACCTTGAAAGTTTTTGCTAAAGAGAAAAGCCCCGGACCTGATGGATGGCCGGTGGAGCTTTATCTGCATTTTTTTTATTTGATGGGGAGAGAGCTTAAAGACTTGGTAAATTATTCTCGCATTAATGGATATATCCCGGGGGGACTCAATTCCACCTTTGTGACCCTTATTCCCAAAAAAGATAAGCCCAAGACTTTTGGTGATTATCGCCCAATTGCTCTCTACAACCTGCTATACAAGCTTATTTCAAAAATTATTGCTGATCGCATTAAGGTTGTCTTGTCTCAGCATATATCCATGGAACAATTTGGCTTCTTGGCCGGAAGACAGATTCACGATGCAATTGGTATCTCGCAAGAGCTGTTGCATAGCATTAAGATTTATAAGAAAAAAGCCCTATTGCTCAAGATAGACTTGGAAAAAGCATATGATAGGGTTAACTGGTCTTTTCTCAGATTGATCCTTATCAGAATTGGGTTGCCTTCTTCATTCATCAAATGGATAATGGCTTGCATTACGACTACGAACATTTATGTGCTTATCAATGGTAGTCCGTCTGGTTTTATCTGCTGTTCTAGGGGGATCAAACAAGGGTGCCCATTATCCCCGCTGTTATTTATTCTGGTTATGGATGGATTCAGTAGATTGATTCATCAAGCATTAGAGACAGGACAGATTAAAGGTATTAAGATCTCAAAGGATTGTGTGATCACCCATACACTGTTTGCTGATGATGTATTAATGGCTGGGGTTGACACTGTTGAGGAATGGTTTTCATACAAGGATATCATTCAGATCTTCTGTCGTTCCTCAGGGATGAAAGTTAGTTCTGATAAATCCAATTTTTACCACTTATCGCCTATGGATCATCATATCAGTGACATTTCTTCTTTTCTGCCTTTTAAGTGTTGTGATTTGGATCACAGGTTTAAATATCTAGGCTTCCACATTAAGCCTAACAATTACCAAATCAAATATTGGTTTTGGCTACTGAGAAAAATTGAGGCACATTTGGCTCACTAGTCATACAGACTACTATCTATCGGTGGCAAGCTTATTTTACTGAAGTCTGTGCTTTGCAGCATACCAGTTTACTGGTTTTCTCTGCTCGAAGTTCCATCAGCTGTTCTCAAGCTTATCAAAAAATACTTTTTCAATTTCCTTTGGTTTGGTTCTGCTAACAGTGGAAAGGTTTCCTTAGTGGCAGTAGACTCCATCTCCAGACCATATAGATTTGGAGGCTGGGGTATCAAGGATTTGGGCATATTTAACATTGCCCTCAGACTCAAAAGTCTCTGGAGGTGTCTTTTTGGAAATTCACTTTGGTCTTCACTTATCCATGGCAAATATATAAAATCTGATATTGTCTGCTGGATCAGAAATCCTAAATTGGCTAGCTGGAATTTTTCTCCTTTGTGGCATGGTTTTATGAAGATCTTCTATTGGATAAAAAAATGACCTCACATGGCAGGTGGGGTCGGGAAACTTGATACGTGTAGGGATCGACCCTATCATTGGCTTGGAGGAGAATTATTTGCTGCCTCATTCCATCTCCCGATACCTTCAAATTTTGGGCCTTGATACCTTGGATAAAATCCATCTGTTCCGCACTGGAGAGGTGAGCAATACTAGGTGGATTTCTGCACGAGACATTGGGCTTTCGGGATACTTAGAAGACACTTGGGATGTTTACATCTCACATCTTAATTCTGCTGGTGTCTCCATTAGGCATGAGCCAGATCGGCTTATATGGGGGGGAAATCCCACTTCTGGGATTGTCACAGCGCGATATGCATATCATAGAATAGCACAAGACTTGTATATTTATCCACAAGACTGGTGGTATGAGAAGCTCTGGCACTGGAATATTCCTGCAAAACTTAAATGTTTTTGTTGGTTGTTATTGCAAAACAAGTTGAAGACCTGGGATAATCTTTGCAAAAGGGGTTGGTGTGGTCCCAGTATCTGTTTACTTTGTAAAAATGATGCTGAGTCTAAACAACACCTCTTTGTCAGCTGTAGTTTTTCTCACAAGATCTGGGATGTGGTCACAACCTGCTTGAACATCTCTCATTGCTGGGACATTGGAGATTTTAACATGTGCTTACTTAATTGGTTCAGATGCAGCAGAAAACACTTTCTCATTGCCATATGCATTCCCTGGGCTATATGGTATCACAGAAATTGTGCTATTTTCCAGAATGTTCCTCCTGATCATCTTCTTTGTAGCAGAACTGTCTTAAACATGTATGATACCTGTAAGAGTGATGTGATTTTGTCAAAGTCTGACAGAAATAGCTTTTTTAGCTTCAAAGTGGATCAACCTATACTCTTTTTTGATGGAGCTTCACAATTTGGTATATGTGCTGTTGGGGGTGTCATATACCTCAATGAGTCTCATTACTTTTTTATTAGACTCAATTGTGGATCCGGTATAAATATGAAAGCAGAATTAATGGCTCTCTGGTGCGTTCTCAAAATTGCCAACATCTTTGGCTTGGTTAACATCAAGGTGTATGGTGACTCCAGGGTCACCATTAAATGGGCTGCAGGTGAGTTTAAACTCAATGTATTGAACTTGAGTCACTGGGCACAACGGACACTTTTTGAAATTTCCAAGCAGCAGGGTACCATCTTCGAGCATATTTACAGAGAACATAATTATCTGGCTGATAAGCTCTCGAAACATGCTTTATCTGATTTGGAGGGTCAATTGTTCTGGGAAGAGTGGCACGACAACTTTCTTCAGGACTGTGGCTCTACATATTTTTTTGATTGATTCTGCTATCACCTGATCTTTTGGCTTCTTCCTATAAGCCTTTTGTTAATATGTATTGTACTTATGTAGTGATGCTAGTAGCTACAGAGCATATATGGGAGATCTAGGTTTCAGATCATGTACTTTCTGTATTGAAGCTTTTCAAGCTCCTTGACTTGGCTACAGAACTCTGAACTTCATTGTACTATTTGATTCAAACTTTGAATATCAATAGTAGTTTTTTTTCGCTGGAAAAAGAATGTAAATGAAAATAGAACAGAAAATTGAGGAATATGAAATGAAAGACCAGTCCCTTGGCTTCCCTCCTACCCTTACCCCCAACTCTCCTAATATTCTTGTTACTTGATTCTCAAAGGGATTTTTATTTTGTTATCTAAGAGGTAAGCTGCATTGTAACCTAAGATGAGTCATAAGTTTCATTGTAACCTAAGATTTCCATAAATGGACATTAATAAACTATTCAAAGTTGGTTTTCCCATTTGGGTTTTCAAGGTAAAATCTTTGTGACAATCATGTGTGTAAGTTTATTGTTGCATGATGGAGTTTCATTTACAACTACATTCAATGGATTTTTATGATAAAATTTGTATTGTAGTTATGTTAATTTTGTGTTAAATTCAATATATGAGTTATTGGAAGCTCTCTTATGCATTTGATATGTTGCATGTAGTCATGAAAATTGTTTATTGATTAATTCTGAGTGATAGCTTTGTCATTCCAATCATAATTTCATTATTCACCAGTATTTGATAAAATCCAATAACTACTTTGTATTTCCGTTAATATTTCTTTGGAATTTGAGATCAAATCCTATCATGATATAGTTGTTGTAAATTAATATTTGAAATGCTAAATTTGTTTAAAAAACAATAAAAAGTGGGTTAATGAGACCATTGATATTTCAACACAAGCATATTAGTCTTCAAGGTCATTTGACATTTAAAGAAGCCAATCCTCATCCCTTCCATTGTTCATAGATTGTATGCACCCACATTTATCCTACATGTAGTCATTCCCTAAAGGTTGTCAAAGCCATACACATGCTAGTAGGTTGCATTGCCTCTCCTTGAGATGTGAAGATGATTTGTTAGGCATGTGCAAGGATTGGACATCTGGTTGGAAAATGGTGACATCAAATTAATTCATAAAACGTTCTAAGTACTCTTCCTCTCATCAATTGTTGGCATTTAGTGAATATTTCCTAGTGGATGTATCACAATTCATTTTTTTACAATTTCATGGGGCCTTTCATGTGAACAAATCCCGATAATCTATATCTTAATTAGTGAATCCATCCCATTTGTGTAATGATTGGCCATCACTCACATGGTTTACATTATTTACATTTCATATATGCTCTCGATAATTAACATCTCATTTATGTTCAATTAATTGAGTCATGATAGAGTTGTTAAGTTTCTCATGAAGAGAATAGGATCACTAGAGTACTGTAAGAAGTGTTGGTATCTACTTTCCATAATTCATAGAAATATATACATAAGTCAAGTTGGCATTTGAATGAGTGAATACTCTTTATATATATGAAAGTATTGATTACCTTAAAGGAGTTTGGTTTAAAGAGTGTACATAACATACTCTTTTTTTCCATCATTATTTTGATTGTTGTTTGTTTCACTTTACAATATGTGGTGTATGTGAAGTAATTGGCTTGAAAATAAAACATTGCAATAAGAATTAAATCAGAATTAAATACCTGCACATAACCATGATTGTTTTTCTACTTCAATCATCTTCACGGATTTAGTTATGTTGAATATCAATGTGAAAAGGAGTAACATTGAAAACATAGATCTTAGTGACAGAGTAATTGCAAAGGCTTGGTTGTTATTGGCATTGTCAACCAGTTGCTTGTGTGTAGGTTACACCGGAGAATAGGCCATATCACCAATCCTAAGTAGAGTTGTTGGGTAGTTTTAACTAAGAACTACATCGTGAAGAAAATCCTCATAAGACATTCATAAGACATATATACATATACATATATATATATATATATATATATATATATATATATATAAAGGCTAAGAACATAGATCAAATTTTCATACTCTAGATGATCTATGTTGGTGAAGAAAGAGGGATATAACTCCCTTGTTTACAAATCATAAGGTATCAAAGAAGTTGAATCCTTGATTCAGTTTCCAAAATTTTCAAGAGAATGTAGGCTCAACATGGGTAAAGAAAAAAGAGAAAGGTTGGGATACTTGCAACCCATCAATGTGTGCTTCAAGAAGAGATCATGTACTTCAAGGAGGATGGTAGAGATGGAGAATAACCTTCAAACCTATAAGAAACTATTTCCATTTTTATAGGAAAATTTTATTGAATTTCAAGAGTCCTTGAGCATTGTCATGGAAGAGCAGGACAAGCACAAAGTTCATCTTGTGCAACTGGGAGAGAAGTCCATCCAAATGGATAGCTCGCAAAAGGAGAGGCTCACTTTGATGATGATACAGTGGTAGCAAGAGTTGGCAGAGAATGAGGAGGCATTGGAAAATCTCCAAGTAGTTTTCTAAATGACCAATCAAGCTTCTTATATTGCATGATTGAGGAATCCAACACCATGATGGTGTCAAGCATGGTAAGTCGAGTTTCTTTAGACCTTTCCCAAGAACTCTTTTGGTGATTTTTTGAAAAGCATACAAGAGGAATTGGTTCACAATTGTTAAGGTAGATGGGATACGATGGATGAGGGATAAGAAAGAAAAGGTAAGGCATCTTAAGTCCCATTGTAGCTAAATTGAGGGTTAAACATAGAGGCCTATGTTTTGATGGGAAAGAGAAAAATACCATAAGCACCAATATCACATTTGTGAAATTGAATGATGTTGTAGAGTCTACTTGATCATCTAAAGAAAGATCAATAACAAATGCAGATGACAACACAATAGACCATTTTGTCCTTCTTATGGTGGATTGAAGAAAGGTAGAATTGAGGAAAGTGAAAATAATCATCCTATGCCAACAGTTAGAATAAGCATCAAGCAAATCAGTTGGAGAAGGAGAAAAAGGATAAGATGTATGCATCAGGTAAGACGTCATTCATTTGTCACTTATGCAAGAGAAAATACCATAGTGCTGCCAACTATTAATACTTGGAGTTATGTTCATTATGTCGGAGAAAATGCCACTGTGTGGAATATTGTTAAGAGGAGCAAGCCACATGCCACAATCCAAGTTGTTCTCAAAGGAAGAACGGAAAGAAGACTTCTTGAATACAAAAAAAAACTTAGAGGCACCTAGATAAAAGAAGGATTTCTAGTAGCCCATGTAGCACCAAGAAATTTTCCCACTGCTACAAGTTGAGTGGCCATTGGGAAGAAACGTATTGGAAACTCCATTCAAAGCTTCACCCTAGAAACCATACAACTAGGAGAAGGGTGTAAAGAGTGAATTCTAAAGGAGATGAATAGATCCTTGTCTTAGCAGCCCAAGGAGTAGAAGTGTCTATAGGTTTGGAACGACACAAGAGGTCAACCTCACTAATGATGTAAGGAATTGTTCGATGGAAGCAAGAGAGAGAAGAGAAGGATCTTAAGTCTAGGATAATGTTTCATTCATTACAATCTAGTTGAAAGGTTGAAGAACTACTAGCCTATAAGTGAAACAACTTACCAATGAGTGAATAATTGGAGTAGCTATTTGGTAAATGGATGGTGGACACAATCCCATATCTATTTATTATTGTTAATATCTATAGCACTTCGACATAGTAGATTCACTAATTATCCTTTGTGCTAGGCATGCATATTTTATGGTGTATATGTGTTGGGAATTCTTTAAATTTGGTAAAGATGGAATGGGAAAAAGAATCGACGTGACATGATTGAAGAGAATGTTTGACCTATGGAAGTAAGTAGGAATAGAAGACAAGGAGATAATTTGACTCCATTTTGGATACTGACAATGCTCTAATTTTGGGGTTGAATATTCCAATAGATGGTTCATGAACTAAACATTCAAAGTCTCGTACAACTATCATGTCGGGGCATATAAAATTTCATTGAATGCATTTGATTCATTTTCCATGGTGATGGAAATTATAATAGTGAATCATTTACACAATGCTTGAACAAAGTTATGCATGTCTTTTTTTAAGCAAAGGAATGAAGTAAGTATGATTGATGAACTACAAAATTTGAAGACTGTAGAGTTTGATGCTCACAACATAGAATTGTTTCCATGTTTGGAAGCAATTTGTAGAGAAAACCTCCTTCCATAGGTTTTCTACATTATGACATAGTTGTCGAGATCTCCCTAAACAATCACATATTAAAATTCAACTTAGCTTTCAATAACTGCCAAAATGGACTATCTCCAAGTCTAGGAATGCAAGAGACTTGTATGATGTTGAAGATGGGGATGAATTAAAAATGAAGAATTCATATCTTAATAGTGATTAGCGTCAAGAGTTAGTGAGAAAAATTCTGCACTACATGAACAAGTGAGTGAGGAAACAGAGCTAGATCCATAATGTGAACCCTATCCAATAGCGAAAGCCACAAGCCAAAGACAAAACTAGAGTTAGATCTATAGCTAAGAGATAGAGTTAGATCCATGTTCGAAAGAAGTAGACAAGAGGAACACTAATCCAAATTAGTTTCCTATAATATTTTTGATACCATAATCTTCTCAACGGAGAGGTGTTATTTGAAGTGAATATGAATGTAAGTGAATGGTCGCAAGACTTAGTACCTACATGTGCAATTTGATAATTAATGAAGATTAGATAAAAACATAAAAGAAAATGCCAGTAATAAAATAAAATTAAGGAAATTAAAATAATTAAATGAAGAAGAATAGTAAAAATAGGAGAGAAAAATAAGGAATTGTAAATGAAAGGTCAATCACTTGGATTTCCCCTTACCATCCTAATCCCCACCCATCCCACGCCCCTTCCCCTAAAGTATCTTATATCTTCTTGTAAATTGGTAATCAAAGGGATTTTTCATTTCTTGGCCAATAGACGAGGATGCACAGGATCGATGAGTTGAATTGTGACCTAAAATTGCTAGAATGAACACTAGGTAACCATTGAAAGGTACTTTTCCCATTTGGGTTTCAAGGGTAAAATCTTTGTGTCATTTATGTGTGATTGTATTATTTTGTGATGGAATTTGATTTACAGATGCATTCAATGGATTGCTATGATAAAATATGTGTTGCAGTGATGGTAAATTATGTGGTAAATTTGGCGTGTGAGTTGTTGGAAGCTCTCATATATGCATTTGATATGTTGCATGTAGTCATGGAAATGGTGATGATATGGATTATTTGGAGAATGAAATGAAGGAAACAATATAAAATGGACACACACACACACACACAAATATTTTGCAAAAATCAAAGTAGTATAGTAAAACCCAAATTATATTAATGAATGGAATGGAAAAACACTGTAAACTGCAAAGAAATACAGACTAGCTTAGATGGTGGTAGCTTATCTCTAAAGAGGGATGTTAGAGCTACACTCATTTGCAAGAGTTGATTACAAAGAGACTGAAAAGGGCCTTTTATCATAAGCATAAAGAGGAAAAAAAACTAAACATACAAAAACCTAACCCTAGGAGATGAAGTGCCAAAAGGATTTGTGGGCCCCGAGACTACTAGTTGATATGCCAACTTCTCTGGGGCACAACTTTTGCATATGATATCTACTTAGGGCACACAATAAATCATTGGAAAGAAATATTTAAGGATTACAACTTTTGATTGGGGCCAGGGAATTCCATGGAAACCCTTGGACCCCTAATTGGCCAGAAAACATTGATTAGGGCCTCAAAACCACCTTGGAAGTTTGGAACCCAAAAAACTGTAGAAATTTGCCAAGAAGATGGAGAACCATTGTAACCCAATGGAACAAGTGGGTGGCCACCAGTATCCACTTGGAGCAGTCATGCCCCCTTAGGGAGAAATGGTCCCCATTGTGTCAAATTCCTCCATCAAATGAGGAAGATTTTGTTGAATTTGGATCTTGGTGAGCCACTTTCCCTGGTGAATAAGATACCATGCTTTAAGAACCCGATAAAATTGGATGTTCTGTTAGTGAGCTCCCTTCATCTAAGTGTCCATGATCTGTTCAACTATATCCTTCTCAATGTAGTTAGGATTGAGTTATGTAGGGGCCAAGTGCTTGGCTACCTCTGAGGTGTCTAAGAGAGGTGGAAAATATGGTCGAAGCAGCTCCACATTAAATATACGGTGTAAGATAAGGAAAGGGGAAATACTTAACTCAAAATAATTCTCACCCATATTCTTGGTGATGGTGTAAGTCCCATATCAAAGTGGGAAGAGCTTCCAATGGGGCCCAATGAGGTGCTCTTTCTGTAAATGTAACTAAAATTTATCGCCAACCTAAAACTTATGTGGAACCCAATGCTAATCATGTTGCTACTTATACTTGGCATTGGATTTATACAAGATGTCATGAACTTGTTGTTGGATGTGTTGGATCCACTCAACAAATTTGGATGCCCGACCAGACTTAGTTTGAGCATGGGAGGATTCTTCCTATGTATATGCAATGGGAAACCCTACATCAATTGGGGCTAATGGTTGGAACCCCAAGCATACCTCAAAAGGATTGTGGCTAATAGAGCTGTGAAGGGCTCTGTTGTAGCTATGTTGAGCATAAGGATCTCATCCCAAGTGTGGGGATGTTTGGAGTTGTACATTCTCAGTATATGCACAA
The DNA here is from genome assembly GCA_027924585.1 of Larix kaempferi. Taxonomy (NCBI): domain Eukaryota; kingdom Viridiplantae; phylum Streptophyta; class Pinopsida; order Pinales; family Pinaceae; genus Larix; species Larix kaempferi. Next base: position 2,101,956 of record BSBM01001313.1, read on the forward strand.
TCATCTTGTCAACCACCTCTATTTTCCCATCAATTTGTGGGTGGAAGGTAGTCGATTTGGTCAACTTGGTGTCCATCATTGACCATAGGTTGGACCAGAAGGTACTTAGGAACTTGTTTTCTCAATATGAAATAATGGTCTATGGGAGTCCAAAATGAACCCATATATGCTCAAATAAGAGCTTAGCAGTGGCATCTATTGTGATGCTCTTCTTCCTGGGATTTAAAATTTCCATCATAGAGAACTGTTAAATTTTGAGCATTAATTCATTATACCCTAGGATATTTGCTAAGAGAATAACATCTACAGTATATCAATGCATGACAATCATAATATGACAAGCATCACAAGCATCACAAGAATCAAAAGCATAGAGACAAGAGACACAGAGTTTTCGTGGGGAAAACCCTAAGGTGAAAAACCCCACAACTTCCTCAGAGATAGAGAGAGCAATGGCTCAACCAAAATACAACCAAATAACACTGAGATAGTCTCCTAGCAAATTATCCTCCTCCTCCTCACTAGTGCGCCACTTTCCAGAGAGAGAGTGAGTTACTTTTCCGAGTGAGTAAAATAGAGATCTCCTATCTCTATTTATACTCACCTTTTTGCCCAGTGACCCAATGGGGCCGACTTGTCTACTTAGATACATCCACATTATATTATATATAATTCTGGGCCCACCCCAAATGGTGGTCTAATAACCCATCAGCAAGTACACACACTTGCGACACTTGTCAATCCACATGACGACACTTCCTTATAGAGGAATAACACATCTCTTATAAGGGTACAATAAATATATATAAAATATACAGATGAAATACATTCCAAAGTTACATATACATCAACACTCCATCTTAACTAGGAAGGTATTTCTCGACACAGATCTACTAGACAAGTCTTCTTCTCTGGATCATCATCATCGATGCATCATCATCATCATCGTCACTGCTGCTGCTATCTCAACCAATCTCTGACTCTACTCGTCATAGGAAGTTCTACAGAGCCAGTCCTTTTTCATACTGGATGTAGGCCCGCCATCTGCAGGTCTTCATCATCACTGGCCATACTGTGGAATCCTCAGGACTTATTACGTGCGTCACAAAACCTGGCTGCAGCATCCCAGGCTATTACGAGCACACAGCTCTACCTGTAGGATCTCCCAGGAGCACATTACATGTGACCCATCACAAAACCTGGCTGAAGCATCCCAGGCTGTTACGAGCATGCGGCTCTACCTGTCGGATCTCCCAGGAGCACATTACATGTGATATCACCACAAAACCTGGCTGAAGCATCTGAGGCCTTTTTCATCCTGTCCAGATCTCCCAGGAGCAAATTACATGTGGTCATGGAAAAACCTGGTTGAAGCATCTGAGGCCTTTTTCATCCTGTCCAGATATCCCAGGAGCAAATTACATGCCATAGGACAAAACCTCGCAAGAGCATCTGCCAGATATCCCAGGGCACCGAATTACATGCCATAGGCAAAACCTCGAAAGACTATCTGCAGATCTCCCAGGGCACAAATTACATGTCCTCGCAAGAGCATTTGCCAGATGTCCCAGGGCACCGAATTACATGCCATAGGCAAAACCTCGAAAGACCATCTGCAAATCTCCCAGGGCACAAATTACATGCTTTCCTGCACAACCTGATCCACTGCCATAAAGTATCATCTGATACTCATCAAACATCATCCTGATGTACACATGATCAACCTGATCATCATCACTGCAACATCCTGCTGCATGTCATCTGGAGAAGCTCGTCATCCATGATCATCCAAGTATCCACCTGATACATACATAGATACATGATCCACACAATGTATCCATCAGCATACATGATCCACCTGATCATACAAAGATACATGATCCACACAATGTATCCATCAGCATACATGATCTACCTGATCATACAAAGATACATGATCCACACAATGTATCCATCAGCATACATGATCTACCTGATCATACAAAGATACATGATCCACACAATGTATCCATCAACATACATGATCTGCCTAATCATATAAAGATACATGATCCACACAATGTATCCATCAGCATCCAACATGATGCGTTCATACAAAATACATACACATGATCCATCCGATCATATCCAGCATCCAACATGATGCATATACATGATCCAACCGATCATATCCAGCATCCAACATGATGCATATACAAAATACATACACATGATACAACCGATCATATCCAGCATCCAACATGATGCATTCATACATACATATAATGATCCAACTGATCATATCCAGCATCCAACATGATGCATACACAAAATACATATAATGATCCAACTGATCATATCCAAGCAGAAACCAGAACATCCTCCTGATGTTCATCATTCAGCGCTTACATCCACAGCCATGTGAAGGATCCCCCTTCCAACATGCTTAGAATGGCTTCAGCAAATGTGTCCATCACTTCTTCCTCGAAGTGTCCTCGATCTGAAGCATGCCAAGCCTCTCTCTGAAGTACTCGAACTTCACCCTGGCTAGTGGCTTCGTCAGCACATCTGCAATCTGCTCGTCCGTCGCAACATACAGGAGCTTCACAGCTCCTCTCTGCACCATATCCCGGATATAGTGATATTTGATCTCTATGTGTTTCGACCTGTCATGAAACACTGGGTTCTCGGACAGCTTCACACAACTCTGGTTATCACAAAAGATACCAGTAGCCTCCAACGGGAGATCAAATAACGCAGACAATAGCTTCCGTAGCCATACTGCCTCACAACTAGTTGAACAGGCTGCAACATACTCTGCCTCAGCTGTACTCAGTGCTACGCAGGACTGCTTCCTGCTAAACCAAGAGATCACACCTGATCCCATACTGAAGCAACACCCAGATGTGCTCTTCCTATCTGCAGCACTGTCAGCCCAATCTAAATCAACATAACCCTGTAGGTTAAACTTTTGATTTGCTTCATACTTGAGCCCATAATCCACTGTACCCTTCAGGTACCTCAGAACATGCTTTACAGCAACCAGGTGAACACTCCTCGGATCCGTCAGGAACTAGCTCAATGTGTTCACAGCAAAGCAAATGTCTGGTCTCGTGTTCATCAGGTACATCAAGGACCCAATCATCTGACGATACATAGAGACATCAACTGGCTCAGATGAAGCATCACATAGAAGCTTCAGATTCGATGCCATCGGTGTGGCCATGGCCTTGCAATCCATCATCCCGAATCTCTTCAGGATATCTACTGTGTACTTCCCTTGACCAAGGAAGATCCCACCTGCATTCTGCCACACCTCCATACCTAGGAAATAGTGCATCATTCCCAAATCTTTCATATCGAATTCAGCTGCAAGCTTCCTCTTAGTATCTGCAATCAGTCTGTCATCTCCTGTCACAAATAGGTCATCCACATACAGTAGTAGAATCACAGGATTCTCTTCCTCAACCTTGTAGTAAAGGTTGGAATCCGCTTTACTCTTGGTAAAGCCCAAACTAGATAGGAAACTGTCCATCCTACCATACCAGGTTCTGGGAGCTTGCTTCAAGCCATACAAGGCTTTCTTCAATCTACACACATATGACTCCTTGTCATGTATTTCAAAACCGAGTGGCTATTCCACATATACTTCCTCTTCTACTACACCATTCAGGAAAGCAGTCTTGACATCCATCTGGTGTATTTTCCATTTCATAGCTGCAGCCAGGGCAAGTACTGTTTTGATGGAAGTATACCTGGCTACAGGTGCAAAAGTTTCTTCATAATCTATTCCCTCTTTCTGAGAGAATCCACGGGCTACGAATCTTGCTTTGTATTTCTCCACACTGCCATCTGCAGCATGCTTGATTTTGAAGATCCATTTAGAAGTCACAACAGACTTCTCTTTAGGTCTTGGGACAACATCCCAAACATCATTCTTCATTATTGATTGGTATTCCTCAACCATTGCATCCTTCCATTCTTTCTTTTCCGCTGCCTCTTCATAACTGGAAGGCTCTTTGTTCATAATGTCACAAAGTAAAGCAATATAGCTGGTATGTGATCCGGTTCTCTTCTTTGCTCTGTGTTCTTCTTCTGGAATACCAAATCTTTCTGCATCTTGAATGAGCTCTCTAGCCCATACAGGTTTCCTCTTGTGAGAGTTATCCTCACGGGGTGGATCTACAGGTTCTTGTGGATCTTCAAACTCACGAACAGCTTCTGGAACTGCTTCAGTCATGGTAGTGTCCTGAAATCTTGATTCCTTAGGTTCTTCATAAACTTCGGTAGGTGTCTTCCTTGATTTGATGAATGCTGAGTTTTCATCAAATGTTACATCCCTGCTGACATCAATCTTCTTGAACCCTGGAAAGTATATTCTGTAAGCCTTCAAACTTTCACTGTAACCCACAAAGATACCCTTCTTTCCTGAAGGATCTAGTTTAGTCCTCTTTTCCTTTGGGACATGAGTGTATACTGGACAACCAAATATTTTGAGATGGCTGACTTCAGGTTTCTTACCAGAAAAGACTTCTTTTGGTGTCTTGTTGTCCAATATCTTGTGGGGTGTTCTGTTCTGCACATATACAGCTGTTCTAGCTGCTTCTGCCCATAGATGCATAGGAAGATCTTGTTCATGCAACATTGCCCTTGCTGCTTCCATGATAGTTCTGTTCTTCCTTTCTGCAACTCCATTCTGTTGAGGATTATAAGGAGCAGTCAACTCCCTCTTAATCCCTGAATCACTGCAAAGCTTCTTGAAGTCATTTGAGGTGAATTCTCCACCATTGTCGGATCTGAATGTTTTGATCTTCTTGTCAGTTTGATTCTCCATCAAGGTTTTGAATTCCTTGAATTTATCAAGCACCTCATCTTTTCCCTTCAAGAAGTATACCCAAGTCTTCCTGGAGAAGTCATCAATAAATGAGACATAGTAAACATACCCACTCAGGGAACTGGATGACATAGGGCCACATACATCTGAGTGGATGATTTCTAGGATGTCTTTTGCCTTGCTTTCACTGCTTGGGAAAGCCTTCTTAATGTTCTTACCTTTTGCACATCCTTTGCAAACACCTTCATTTTTGGTCTTGATTTTAGGAAGACCCTCTACTGCCTTACTTGCAATTGGAAGTGCTCTGTAGTGCATGTGAGCAAGTCTTCTATGCCAAAGTTCACTTGGATCCATGGATTCATGCACCATGGCATGTTCAGGTTGTCCCTTCCATTTATACAAGCCTCCCTCTTGCTCTCCAATCACTACTGCATCATCTATGTTCTTTCCCTTTGGCCACATTAGGACTTGGCCATCCACAAATGCAACCCTCATACCTTTTGCATCCAATGCAGAGATGGAGAGTAAGTTCTTCTTGAGCCCAGGTACATAGAGGACTTCCTTCATCTTTAGAGATTTTCCAGAATCTAGGTTGTAGGAGGCTTCACCACTTCCTTTGATTAGGTATTGATAATCATCCCCAAGTTTCACCTTATGGGGTGATTCATGTTCAGATAGATTCACAAAAGATTCCTTAAACCCAGTCATGTGTTTGGAAGACCCACTATCAATCAACCAATCATTACAGCCATGGGAGATGGTACCTGTGAGAGCAGAGATCAGAACATACTCTTCTTCACTTGATGAGTCATCATTGCTATCACTTTCTACCCTAGCCTTCTTCTTTGGGGGTTCATCATCTTCGGCAGCATGAGCATGAAACCTTCTTTTGCTACCCTTCTTCTTCTTGTTGGGGATGTTATTGTCCTTCTTGTTCTTGGGACAATTTATGGCAATATGTCCTTTCTCATTACAGGTGAAGCATATTCTTCTTTCTTTGAAGTGATGTGAAGATCTCTTGGAGTGAGATGGCTCTCTCTTGGACTTTCCTTTCCTGGTGTGAGCTGTGAGAGCTTGATCTTCATTCCCCATCTTTTCTTCTCGTGCCACAAGCCTTGCTTCTTCTTGTGAGCATTCTTCCCGAAGTCTACTGAAAGAGATCAACTTCTTCCTTGCACAAATTCCTTGGATAAAGGAATCCTATGACCTGGGTAGGCCATTTAGAGTGGTCATCACCACTTCACCATTCTCCACCATTTCATCCACTGCTTCTAGTTGTTCCTTGATCTGGGAGACCCTTGAGAATTAAGATTGAATGGTTTCTCCATTCTGAAACTTCACTGCTTTCAATTGGTTCCGCAAGGTCATCTTCTGATTTATGTTCTTTCCTTCAAACAGCTTGGTCAAAGAGTCAAACATCTCCTTGGGTGTCTTAAGAGAAGACACATGGGGTATGAGATGGTCTTTGATAGAATCAGCAATGATTCTCTTTGCCTTGACCAAGTTCTTCTTGTGCAATGCCTTGGCCTCTTCATCCTCTGGGATAGGGATGTCTTCTTTCACATATGAGTCCAACTCATTCTCTTCCAGGATTAACCCAATCCTATACTTCCAGGCTCGGAATTTATCATCCCCTTCAAGCTTATCCTCAAGCTTGGTGTGGAGAGACATCTTTAAGAGTACTTCAAATGGAAATAGAAAAGATTTAGAACTTACCACTTGAAGTGCTGAAAACTGGATCTGGTCCTGGATTAGGGTTTGTCAGAGAAACCCTAAAAATTCAAAATGTGAATTTCCAAATTCTGAAAGGATAGAAAGATGCGCCTTGGAGAGTTGATCAGCCTAGTACATTCAGAATTTGAGATCAGCAAAGTCTTGCCCTTCAAAATTGCCTTTTTGTCCTCCTGGGTTCACTTGGGAGAGCCCTGAATTAGGGTTTGAGTTTCCCGGAGATCTACCCAGCCAAAAATCTCGATCCAAAGCTCTAACCTTCGATTTTTGCAAGGAGCTTCCAGCTGTGCCTTCAGTTTCCAGAAATTCCTATTTTTGTGGAAACCCTAATTTTTAGGGCCAAATCTGAAAATGCTCGGAACTGAATTCTGATTGGACAGATAGATGCGCCTTGATGAGTAGATCCAATCTACTATACTGAATTTCAAAAATCTGTGGAGAGAAACCCAATAAACAAGGAACACAAGCTTCCGTCACTACAAAATGTCTTCTTCTCAGGTTAGCTCTGATACCATGTTAAATTTTGAGCATTAATTCATTATACCCTAGGATCTTTGCTGAGAGAATAACATCTACAGTATATCAATGCATGACAATCATAATATGACAAGCATCACAAGCATCACAAGAATCAAAAGCATAGAGACAAGAGACACAGAGTTTCCGTGGGGAAAACCCTAAGGTGAAAAACCCCACAACTTCCTCAGAGATAGAGAGAGCAATGGCTCGACCAAAATACAACCAAATAACACTGAGATAGTCTCCTAGCAAATGATCCTCCTCCTCCTCACTAGTGCGCCACTTTCCAGAGAGAGAGTGAGTTACTTTTCCAAGTGAGTAAAATAGAGATCTCCTATCTCTATTTATACTCACCTTTTTACCCAGTGACCCAATGGGGCCGACTTGTCTACTTAGATACATCCACATTATATTATATATAATTCCGGGCCGACCCCAAATGGTAGTCTAATAACCCATCGGCAAGTACACACACTTGCGACACTTGTCAATCCACATGACGACACTTCCTTATAGAGGAATAACACATCTCTTATAAGGGTACAATAAATATATATAAAATATACAGATGAAATACATTCCGAAGTTACATATACATCAACAAGAACCAGTCAAAAACCACAAATACATAGTCATTTTCATGCTTGGTTGAAGGAAATTTGGACATGTAGTCCATGGAGATAGACTCCCAAGGCTTGTTTGGGTAGGAAATGGGGTGTACAATCCTTGCTTCTTGATGGAAGGTTTTGCAATGGAACAGGAAATGCACGATCAGATGTACCTACCAATGCCTTGTCGTAGCTTCAGCAAGTAGAAGTACTTCTGCAACACTGCGATTATCTTCTCTATGCCAAAGTGCACCCTAGAACTTGACTATAATGTGCCTCCCAAATCAACTTCTTACACTCACTTGAAGGAACACAGCGGTGGCTGAGATGGCATGAAATTTCACCCTAGAGATGAAAGTTTGAGACCAATGTTCCTGCTTGTATTGTCTGATAGGAAATAGCAAAGTTAAGGTCACTATCGTACAATTTGGGCCACTCAGATGTCTCATGTCCACAAGATTTGAGCACGGTAGTCATCATAACAAATGGATGTTAGCTTAGGAAGTCTACAATGTTATTGGTGCCTCCCTTCTTATACTTGATGTTTAGGTGGAATTGTTGTAGGTATGTGGACCACTTCTGATGGTGGTCGTTCTATAACTTTCACTGCATCTACATGAATTGCATGGGATTATAATCAATGTGGATGATGGTCTCCTTCCCTAAGATGTAATTTTTCCATTGACAGTTATCCTGCACAATGCAGTACATATCCTTATCATAGGTGGGATACCTGAAAAAAGAATTAGAGAGTGTCTCACTATGATAGGCCACCATATGTCGATGTTGAGTGAGGAATGCATCGATAGCATGGTCAGAGGCATTTATCTCAATGTAAAAAGGTTGTTTCAAGTCTAGTAGAGTGAGGATTTGGCTCCGAGCAGAGGCATCATTTCATATCCTCAAAGGATTTTTGTTGTGATGCACCCCAAGAAAATGTGGATTTGGCTCCACCCTTGGTCACTTTGCTTAAGGGCCAAGCGATAGAGAACCCCAACACAAACCTGTGATAAAGTTGGAGATGTCCAAGAATATGTGGAGATCTATTAGAGTTTTTAGGGTTGGGCAATCGCGAATGACTTGGATCTTTAATGTTGGGTCCAAATGAATCCCATGTTCATCCACAACATATACCAGGTACCGAATTATCTCCACGCCAAACGATAATTTCTACAAATTGGTGTATAACTTGTGTTGGAACAAGGTACTAAGGATCTTTTGAATGTGTTGTAAGTGTTTCACCCAAGTTCTATTGAAGATGAGGATGTAATCTAGATATACGACCACAAAAGAGCTTGTGAATGGGTGCAATATATCATCCACCATATTCATAAATGTTGTTGGGGAATTAGTCAAGCCGAAAAGCATGACCAAACACTCAAAAAGGCCTTGTTTAGACTTGAAAGTTGTCTTCCATACATCGACCTGCTCAATTGGGACCTGGTGGTAAGCTGACTTCAAATCAATCTTACTAAAGAACTTGGCACCCTTAATTTGATCAAGAAGATAATCAATCCAGGGGGTTGAGTATCAATTATTGACAGTGATTTTTTTCAAGGCTTTGTAATCAATACAAAGTCGCCATGTCCCATCCTTCTTCTGCACCAACATAATTAGGTTCCCACAAGGTGAGGAGCTCAGTCGAATGTGGCCTTTTTGGATGAGCTATTGAATCTAACACTTTGTTTCCTCATTCTCCCAAAGATGGAATATATATACTAGGCCATTAGGTAAAGGAGCACGAGGTGTCAAATCAATTGAATGTTTAACTTGACAGTGTATAGGCACACCTTTAGGAAAGGAAAATATATCTATGTATTCTTCTACAATCATGTCCACCTGCTTTTTATTTTTAGAGAGACCTTCTACTAAGGTTGTGGTAGTTGTAGTCACCTTTTTTCCACCTTCTAACCGAACCATGAAGAAGACAAATTTCCCATTCTGAGAGATGATCTTCCAACATTTCTTTGCAAAGATCAAGGAAATTACAGTAATCAGGCCTACCTCAAGTTTCCTATAGAGCTGGCCTTCCAAAGTAACAATAACACTATAGGGCCTATACTCATAAACAACATGATGTTTCCACATATAGGTTTGTCCTAAAAGAACATCACAAAATTCAAGTGGGTAAACATCACACAGTACCTCATCTTTGAAGGGATTTATACCATAGGATAGGAGGCATTATTAACTGACATAGATGTATCATACTTGGTCAACCAATTGATTGTGTATGATTGGGGGTGCAATGTCATCAACAACGTCAATCTCTTGATGACCTTGATCAAGATCAAGTTCTTTTGGCTACCACTGTGAACAATGAAATGTAGTAGATCCACTCATAATTGTCAATGGAAGAAGAGCTCCCCTTACTATGTCCCTCCTTAGACTCTTTTGGTTGGATCTTTACAGTTGTGATGGTGGCAATAGGTTCTGCATCAATTATCTACTTTCCCTTCTCTTTCTCTGAATTAGAGTCTGATCTAAATTCCAGCTCTAAGGATTTCATCTAAGCCAATAATGATTGTTTTGATCAACGTTAATTAGTGTTGTGCTAGGGGATTTTGTGTAACTAATAACACTTGACGATGTCTCTCTATGATTTATTGTTACACTTCTTTACCTATGGCTTAGCCTAGTTGTCATAATTTTGGCCACCCTTGCTCTATCCTTTGTTCTGTGAGTTAGGGCCACCTTTATCAGGATTCTGCTACAGTTGATTTGCAAACTCAAATTTCCACTTATTCTTTTGCTTAAAAAATTTCTCGATCTTGATAGCATGCCAATAAGCAACTCAAAGTGAGGAGATGTCCAGGAAATTCGGCTATGTTTGGATGCACATGTGTAGGCCACTGTGGTACTTTAGGACCAAGTGTCATTTAGAGTATCCAATACCCATCTTTCAGCACAAGGTACTTTAGGAAATGGTTTCAGAGTATCGTGTGAGGGTTTCCTTGAGTTCCTTGAGCAATAGCTTCATAGAATCTCCTACTCCATCATCTTCTTTTCTTCTCTTGTCATGTGAGGTTGATTGGGACAATGAGCATGGTTATACCCAAGATCAACTAGTTTGATACCCAACTCTCAATATTTGGATCTCATTGGGGACATGCCCTTAGAAACACAATATCATATTGTTCTAATACCACTGATCCGGATTATTTGGAGAATGAAATGAAGGAAGCAATATAAAATGGACACACACACACAAATATTTTGCAGAAAGCATAATAGTTTACAGTAAAACCCAAATTCTATTAAGTAATGGAATGGAAAAACATTACAAATTGCAAAGCAATACAAACTACATCAGATGGTGGTAGCTTATCTCTGAAAAGAGATGTGTTGGCTATGCTCATTCACAAGAGATGATCACAAAGAGACGGAAAAGGGCCTTTTATCATAAGCATAAAGAGGAAAAAACCCTAAAAATCAAAAGACCTAACCCTAGTAGATGAAGCCCCAAAAGGATTTATGGGCCCCAAGGTGGCTACTTGATACACCAACTTCTTGGGGGTGCAACTTTTGCATACAATCTATGTTTACGGCGCACGATAGATCATTGGAAAGAACTAACTGAGATTATAACTTTTGACTAGGGCCAGGGAATGTGTAATATCCTGATTTTGACCCCATTGCATTAAAATGTAAATAATGTAATATTGTTATAAAATCATGGTGAGGAGCTCAAGGCCAAGGCCCCACCATCAGTAAATCAATGGCGGGGCCTTGGCCTTGAGCTCCTCGCCACGATTTTATAACAATATTACATTATTTACATTTTAATGCAATGGGGTCAAAATCGGGATATTACAATCCCCTCCCCCTTCGAATAACACGGTCCTCGGTGTTCCAACACTTAGGAATAAATACCCACTTTGTCCAAAATTCACAAAATGTGGCAGGTCTATCCTGCGTTTCATATTTTTACTTTGAACCTTCAGGAACAAGTACTTTGGCTTCCACAAGCTGCTCCTGCTGGCTTTGATCTTCCAACTTTGCAGGTGGGCATTGCTCTATAGCAATCCCTTCCTATTATTTATCTTCCAACTGATCTACAAGTCTGGAATTTTATGGATTCCATCTTCTTGCTGTCCTGGCAACTATTTGAGGAAGATTTTCATCCAAATCAAATAGATTTTGGCCTACTACCATGATCAATGTGCACAACTGGCTCTCACTTTTCTCACCAGCAACACTTGGATGGTAACAACTGCAATCAATGGCTTTCAATTTCTCACCTGTGAGATTTGTCATGGTAATTCTTGTTAGGCCAAGCATAACACGATATTAAAAGTAGTCAATTATTTTCCCAATTGACATGGAACATCCATGCTTTACTCATGAGACTTCCACACTTTTCATGCTTTCCCAACATATACATGAACTCATTCATGTTTATCCTTTCACAGGAAATTTACTATTTCAACATTCACAATTCATTTCAAGCAATTAAACACAATCTATTTTCAACCATGACATGCACTCAACAATATTTTGTTTCTAAGATCCATCAGTCAAAAGGAAAGAGAAGAGTAAGAGTTTCCCCCTCTTAGTCTTGTTCCAATCTGGAGCCACACCACCACTGTGGTTCTATGCTCCTTAGCCTCTTTCACTTCAATGCGAATGCTTGACTTGCGCTTTATTCAGCTATGACACTTAGTGTCTAAGGTCTGTCTAAGGATTTTCAACTAGGGAACCCTTCCCCGTTGTTGCGTATAGAACCTTTGGCTGCTAGGACCCACACATGTCCATTATCACCATCTTTCATTATTGCTCATACTGAGCTCTTTAGGATGGTCACATGTCCACATGCATCCCTATGATGCCTTCATAATCCTTGCTTCCAGCAATACCTATATTAGATGTCTTCACTTTATTCCACAAGCTCCTTCTTTGCTTTACAAGCATTGGATTTCCCGTGGATATAATAACGAATGTTGGGCTGACACGCAGGCTACTCCACAATCATTCGATTAGGCGATGCCAAGCTAGTACATGGACTAGGTTTATCAGACATCCCATTTAGCAATATTCTAGGCTAGTACTCTGACTAGTTTCATTAATTATTTAAGGAATGTTTGGCCAGCACGCCGGCTACTCCACAACATCAAGTAGTTAATGCCCAACCAATTACTCTCTATCTTTATCAAGCATTTGTAGCGCCCAACCAGTTACTCTCTAGATTTACCAAGCATTTATGGTCCTTTCAGGGTCCTTGTTTTCTGCAATGACCAAGGTTTCCAACAAAGAAACAATAGTGTATCAACTTAGCTGTTAGAAGACTTATACCTAAAATCTTCATTATTCCAAACAAGAAATGAATTAAATTGAATACTTATTTGTATTGTTCATTTCCTCTCTGGTCCACGGGGTCCTGCTTCACTTTGCAATCCTTGGAATCGCCTATGGACTTGGATGTTTGGCCAGCACACATGCTGCTCCACCACATCATTCGCATATCCAATGCCAAGCCAGTATGCTGACTGGGTTTATTAGGCATTCCATTAACCAATATGCTAAGCCATTCTCCAACTGGGTTTATCAAGCATACAAAAACCATTTCCAAGCCAGTACACTGACTAGGTTTATCAGGCATGCAACAACCCTTCACCAATACCTCCACAACATCCAAATAACCAATGCCAATCTAGTACACCGACTGGGTTTACCAGGCATACACCAACTCTTCACCACAACATCCAAATAACCAATTCCAAGCCAGTACACTAACTGGGTTTATCAGGCATACAACAATTCTTCATCCACACAAGAATGGCACTCCTTCTCTTGTGCAAACTAGCAGTTACCTTTAGGAACTCTTTAGGTGACTCACTTGACTGCAGGCCAGCATGGCCCCACAATACCCACTCACACTACATAAGGATGATACCCCTTTTCTACTACACAGATCCTCGGTCATATCCATCCCTTCTAGTGTTCTTTAGTGTGAGCGTAAAAAGGTTACCACTTCCCATGCAATCCTCTTGAGTACCCTTTCTTCACTTTTCCTCTTAACATTCAACACCAAATTGCATATGTGTAAGCTGATAGCACAAAAAGGATAAGCAGACTCATCACTATTGATACTCTAAAATTGTAACCATATTTCATAACATTCACTATCAAGTGTTGAAACACCAGGAATGCGTCCATTCCCTTAGGGAGTAGTCAATATTGACAACCATAACATAACCTAGCACCTGAAAGGTATGCATCCCTTTCCGATGTGAGTCATGTAGGCCCTAGTCACACTCAAGCAGTCTGGAGTAATGATGAAACAATAAAACATGCTCTACCTATTAAATCTAATAACCAGACATGTATATTCTTAGTTAGGGTTACAAAATACTCATTCGTTTTACAGATGTATCTTTTCTTCATTTGCGAAGAATGGGGGCTCCCTTCTCCAAGTCAACAGTCCTTCGGTTTTCCACCCCAATATTTTCACGTTCCATAACCCGCACATGCCTTCTTGGCATAATTTTACTGTCTCACTCACATGATTCACCAACATGCAGTTAGGCTGAGACATTGTCAAAATTTACATTGGCGTTTCACCTGAAACCCGTTTCCAAAGCATGGGATCCTTCCCATCTAGTTTGGCTTATGCAGGCCATCACACATGGTCTTCCTGCAAGGTGTCTTCTTGACACACTCCTCAAACGGCCAAACAGTCAGCAACATTTAACAATCAATTTCAAATCTGATTTCCCTAATCAGTGAATGGCATTAATAATTAAATTCAAACATGAATTTACAATTCTGTCTCCTATAGAAATTGGTTTGTTCAACCATGAGGCCATCCTCCTATTGTTTGGCTCTTGTAAGTGGTATCACTCTGTCCATTATGGTTTTACACTTGCTACCATACATGAACATCCACCTACAACATGTTCTCCTAACACAACTTTATATAAGCCAAACAGTCATTAGCAATTATTAGCAAAATTTCAAATCTGAAATTTACAAATCTGTTTTCCTACAGAAATTAGATTTGCAACCATGAGATTATTCTCATAAACTTAAACTAGAAAATTTTCAGATTTGTTTCATGCATAAGTTACAACTATGAGAACCTTCTCATAACCTTTGGCTTCTGCACATGGTAGATCCTGGTATTTACTATGGACTTATCCTCAATGCCATATGCAAGACTTTTCTACCTGAAATCTAAACTTCAATCAGCCAAACACATTGTGAGTATCTATGCATATAATCTTTTCATTTCTACAACAGTCACTGAAGTGATCTCAGAATTATAATGCTCAATAATTCAAACACTTTCAGCTGTTAATATTTGAAATTCAATGAAATATATATATATATATATATATATATATATATGCATCATTATCATAATAGAATTGCAAGATAGTCACATTATCCCTGCAATTTAAATAAAAACTTCAATATTCATTACGTCATAGTCATATTCCTTTTATGCAACTTTGTCCTTCCAACAGAGCACTCTGGTAGCCCATCAACATGTCTACCTTCTTCATGCAATCATTCTCCTGCATTCACAGCAGCTCATGAAATGGTCTCAAGATTAACAATAGTTCACCATTTCATCTATTATCTAATTGCATTGAAACATAGATATGTATATCACAACCATGCATTCACACAATGCATCTCAACATGTGCACTCACACATATGCATGCATATTCACAACATTTACATAGCATTTTAATGTGCACTCACTCAATTCTTTCTTGCATGGATTCATGAATATTACAATGTCATGTCATCCATTTTACCATGACTGTCTCATAGGGCATGCGCTACCACAACATGGCAATAATTAATGCGCTACTACTTGATGTTGTGGAGTAGCCGGCGTGCTGGCCAACATTCCTTAAATAATTAATGAAACTACTCGGAGTACTGGCCTAGAATATTGCTAAATGGGATGTCTGATAAACCCAGTCGATGTACTGCCTTGGCATCACCTAATCGATAGATTGTGGAGTAGCCTGCGTGCCAGCCCAACATTCGTTATTGTATCCACGGGAAATCCAATGCTTGTAAAGCAAAGAAGGAGCCTGTGGAATAAAGTGAAGACATCCAATATAGGTATTGCTAGAAGCAAGGATTATGAAGGCATCATAGGGATGCATGTGGACATGTGACCGTCCTAAAGAGCTCAGTATGAGCAGTAATGAAAGATGGTGCTAGTGGACATGTGTGGGTCCTAGCAGCCAAAGGTTCTATAGGCAACAACAGGGAAGGGTTCCCTAGTTGAAAATCCTTAGAGAGACCTTAGACACTAAGTGTCATAGCCAAGAAAGGGCAAGTCAAACATTCACATTGAAGTTAAAGAGGCTAAGGAGCATAGAACCACAGTGGTGGTGTGGCTCTAGATTGGAACAAGACTAAAAGGGGGAAACTCTTACTCTTCTCTTCCTTTTGACTGATGCATCTTAGAAACAAAAGATTGTTGAGTGCATGTCATGGCTGAAAATAGATTGTGTTTAATTGCTTGAAATGAACTGTGAATGTTGAAATTGTTGAAATATTATAACTTCTAAGAATATTATATTTGTATTTTATTTTTCTGGAGATGTTACATTCCTCCGACGGGACTTTGTCATGTATCCAGAGATGTTTATTCCTCCGAGAGATTGTGCTAACTAGGGTTATTAGATCTCCCATGTGAGGTCAGCCCTGAGTTAGTTGTTTAGGGGTTATTAGACTCTCTTAGGAGAGGTCGGCCCCATTAGGGTGAAAAGTCAGTTAGAGATCAAGTATAAGTAGAGGAGGTATGTTCCTCACTTATCTCATTCATTCACTCACTTGTGATTGGCTCATGGGAGAGAGATAGGTATACATAGGAGGAGAAGGAGCTCTTGTTGAGGACTACATTTTGTATTGGGTTGACTATGTATATTGAGGAAAGCTTTGCTGGTTTTTCTACCCCATAAGGGTTTCCCAGGGTAAATCTTTGTCTATCTTGTGATTGTGTTTCTTTCACTGATCTTGCTAGTGAATTTATGTTAAAACTTAACATGGTATCAGAGCTAGCTTGAATAGGACATCTTTCACAAGGTGAAAATACCTCTCTCTCCTCCTCTGGTGAAAATTAGGGTTTCTGTAAAAGTTGGAATTTTTGGATTCTGATTGCATGGCTGGATAGCTCTCCTCAAAATCGAATTTTTGAGCCCATGATCGATATTTTTGGTTGGGTAGAACTCCAGGAAAGTCAAACCCTAATTTGACCAAAAGTGTAGAAAACCAGAACCAGATTTCTACAGCAGGTCCAAAATTCACTGGTCAAGTTTGGAGGCTAAAAATTTGAAGTTTCCAGAAAGTAAGCACACCAGCAACCTCGCCTCAGTCAAGCCAATCTCCTGGTAAGGTCAGTTTTTCATTTTTGGAATTTTCAATTTTTGGTGACCTCCTAGATAGGATGGCACCAAGCACTAAGCTTGAGGACAAGCTAGAGGGTATAGAGAATTTCTGGGCATGGAAATATAGGATTGGTCTCATCCTTGAAGAGAATGATCTTATTTAACATATCAAGGATGAAGTGGAAGAACCTGAAGAAGCTGAAGCTAAAGAGAAACATAAGAAGGACCTGATTAGGGAAAAGAGAATCATTGTTGATTCCATCAAGGACCACTTGATTCCCCAAGTGGCATCCAAGAAGACTCCAAAGGAAATGTATGATGCCCTTTCCAGAATGTATGAAGCAAAGAACATCAATAGGAAGATGAACCTGAGAGCTCAATTGAAGAGCACTGAGATGAATAAAGAAGAATCTATCCAAGATTACTTCACAAGGGTCTCCCAGTTCAAGGAACAACTAGATTCCGTTGGAGACACCCTTGATGAAGATGAACTAGTTATGACTGCTTTGAATGGTCTCACTAGACCATGGGAGTCATTCATCCAAACTATGTATGCCAGAAAAGAGAGTATGAAGTTTGATTTGGTATGGGAAGATTGTATTCAAGAAGAAGCTAGGGTTTCCAATAAAGAATCCTTGCTCAAAGAAGATGATCAAGCATTGGCCACCCACACCAAGAGAAGAAGGAATCAATCCAACTTCAAAAGGAATAACCACAAGGAGTCTCAACCTCCACAAAGATTTTAGAAGAAAAGAGGATCTAATCAAGAAAGAGATTACTCCACATTCCAATGTTACATTTTCCACAAAATAGGACACATTGCTAGGAATTGTCCTTCAAAGAAGAAAAAGGGTCCCCACTAGAAAAGACATCAAGCACATCTGGCAGAATATGATAGTGAAGAAGAGGAAGAGGAGGAAAGGCCTCAAAAGAAAAGAGCTAGAATAGAAGAAGAAGATGCAGAAGAGTATGTTCTATTCTCTGCACTCTCTGGGTCTGTGGCACCTGGAGAAAATACATGGCTCATTGATAGTGGTGCTTCAAAGCACATGACAGGACAAAAGAAAACTCGCTCAAAATTTGAAGAGAAGACCTCCCCATAGAAAGTATCTCTAGGATATGATTACCAATATCCCTTCAAAGGAATTGGTGAAGCAAGCTACAAGCTTGATTCTGGAGCTCCCATGAAGATGAAAGAAGTATTGTATGTACAAGGTTTGAAGAAAAACTTACTTTCTATCTCAGCATTAGATAAGAAAGGTTATAGGGTTGCATTCATTGATGGACAAGTGCTCATGTGGTCCAAAGGTAAAACTATTAAGGATGCAATTGTCATTGGTGAAGAGGAAAGAGGTCTATACAAACTCAAGGGTCATCCAGAAGTTTCCCTTATTCATGAAGCCACTAGCCCAAGTGAGCTATGGCATAGAAGGCTTGCTCACATTAACTACAAAGCACTACCTCATGTGAGCAAAGTAGTTGTAGGACTACCAGATCTAAAGATTGATCATGAAGGCACTTGCAAGGGTTGTGCAAAAGGGAAGAATATCAAAAATCCATTTCCAAAGAGTGAAACAAAGACTAAAAGTACTTTGGAATTGATCCATTCAGATGTATGTGGTCCCATGCCCACCACATCCTTGAGTGGATATGAATACTACCTAACATTCATTGATGACTATTCAAGAAAAACTTGGATATATTTCCTGAAGAGAAAAGATGAAGTCTTTGGAAGGTTCAAAGAATTCAAAGCCTTAATAGAGAACCATTCAAAAAAGAAGATCAAGATACTCAAGATAATGGTGGAGAATATACTTCAAAAGAATTTGAAGCATTTTGCAAAGAAGCTGGGATCAAGAGGGAACTAACCACTCCCTACAATCCTCAACAAAATGGTGTTGCGGAAAGAAAGAATAGAACCATTATGGAAGCAATGAAAACTATGATACATGATCAAGACCTACCTATGTATCTATGGGATGAAGCAGCCAGGGCAACAGTCTATGTACATAATAGGCTATCTCATAGTGCCCTTGAATTTAAGACTCCAGAAGAAGTATTCATAGGAAAGAAGCCTGAGGTAAGTCACCTCAAAATATTTGGGTGTCCTGTGTATATTCACATACCCAAAGAAAAGAGAACTAAGTTGGACCGTTCTGGGAATAAGGGAATATTTGTTGGGTATTGTGAAACATCCAAAGCTTTCAGGATATACATACAAGGATTTCATCATATGGAAATTAGTAGGGATGTGACATTTACTAGAGTGAGCAAGAAACCAAAGCCATTTACCAACTATGTGGCTTTGATGTGTGATCTTGTAGACCAAGAACCTACTAGTTATGAAGAGGCGGCTCATAAGAAAGAGTGGGTAGAAGCAATGACTGAGGAGTACCAGTCAAAAAATGAAGAATGATGTTTGGGATATAGTTCCCAAACCAAAGGACAAAAGTGTGGTATCCTCCAAATGGATATACAAGATAAAACATGCTGCAGATGGCAGTATTGAAAAGTATAAGGCAAGGTTTGTAGCCAGAGGATTCTCTCAGAAAGATGGAATTGACTATGAAGAGACATTTGCACCAGTTGCAAGGTACACTTCCATTAGAACCATCATGGCACTTGCATCCATGATGAAGTGGGAATTACACCAGATGGATGTGAAGATAGCCTTCCTGAATGGTGTAATTGAAGAAGAAGTGTACATAGAACAACCACAAGGATTTGAGGTTGGAGATAGAAGAACCCAAGTATGTAAACTGAAGAAGGATTTGTATGGGTTGAAACAAGCTCCCAGAGCTCGGCATGGAAGGATTGACAGTTTCTTGACTAGCTTGGGCTTTACCAAGAGTAAAGCTAATCCTAATCTTTATCTCAAATTTATGGATGATAAACCTGTCATATTGTTGTTATATGTGGATGATCTATTTCAGACTGGAAATGAGAAACAAATTGTCAAGTGCAAGAAGAAGCTTTCTACAGAATTTGAGATGAAAGATCTCGGATTGATGCATTACTTCCTAGGTCTAGAAGTATGGCAAGGCCCACAAGGAATCTTTCTCAATCAAGGGAAGTATGCTGTGGAGATCTTGAAAATATTTTATATGTTGGAATGTAAGGCCATGGCCACTCCCATGGATTCCAACTTGAATCTATTAACTGATGACTCATTAGAATTAGTGGATGTGACTCTGTACAGACGGATTATTGGGTCACTGATGTATCTGACAAATACTAGGCCAGATATATGCTTTGTTGTGAACACCCTGAGTCAGTATATAGTGGAACCTAGACGAGTTCACATGATAGCTGCAAAGCATGTGATGAGGTACCTGAAGGGTACGATAGACTTTGGTCTATATTATCTTGGAGATCATGATTTCAGATTGTATGGCTACACAGATGCTGATTGGGAAGGAAGTGTATCCAACAGGAAGAGCACATCGGGGGATGTTATTGTCTGGGATCAGCCATGATCTCATGGTATAGCAGGAAGCAGTCTAGTGTGGCTCTCAGCACAGCTGAAGCGGAATATATAGCTGCTTGCTCGGCTAGTTGTGAAGCGGTATGGCTTCGTAAGTTGTTATCAGGATTGTTTGACTTATAGATGGACCCCACTGTGATCCTATGTGACAACCAGAGTTGTATTAAGATGACAGAGAATCCAGTGTTCCATGATAAGTCAAAGCACTTAGAGATCCGATATTTCTATATATGGGATATGGTGCAGAAAGGAGCTATCAAGCTCGAGTATGTAAGCACTGATGAACAAGTTGCTGATATATTGACCAAACCTCTGTCTCGAGTAAAGTTTGAGTATTTCCGAGACAAGCTTGGTGTAGTTCAGAAGGACTCTCCTCGAAAGGGGGAGTGATTTGGTCAATGATGATATTTGGATACTGGTATCGATATGGATACCTATATCGATGATGAGATTGCCTACATCGACGACAAGGTCGATGATAAGGATACCTGTATTGATGAGAATACTGTATCGATGATGTGGATGCTTGTATCGATGATGAGGATACTTGTATCGATGATGAAGTTACCTATTCCGATGATGAGGTTGAAGATGAGGTTACCTATTCCGACGATGAGGTCGATGTGTGATCCTTAGACTCTGTCTAAGTAGATGAGGGGATTGTATCATCCTTGGAATCTGTGTCCTAAAAGAGATCAGGATTAGCCATCCTGTAAGTGGTTGAGGATTAATCATCCTTAGATAGTAAATCCAGTAATTCTGGAAGGAAGGATTGTCTTAAATGATTGTGAGAGGACTAATCATCCTTGGACAGTAAATCCAGTAATTCCGAAAGGAAGGATTGTCTTAAATGATTGTGAGAGGACTAATCATCCTTAGACAGTAAATCCAATAATTCCGAAAGGAAGGATTGTCTTAAATGATCGTGAGAGGATTAATCATCCTTAGACAGTAAATCCAATAATTCCGAAGGGAAGGATTGTCTTAAATGATTGAGATAGGATTGATCATCCTTAGACAGTAAATCCAGTAATTCTGAAAGGAAGGATGGTCTTAAATATTAATTGTGATATGATTGATCCCGTAATTCTGAAAGGAAGGATCATGTGTGTTGCAGGGTATGTTGCTGTGATACTGTTGATCGAGAGGATCTAGTTGATGATATGATGTTTTTGATCGAGAGGATCCAGTTGATGATGCAATGCTGTTGATCAAGAGGATCCAGTTGATGATATGATGATGTTGATCGAGAGGATCCAATTGATGATGTGATTCTGTTGATCGAGAGGATCCAATTGATGATATGATGATGTTGATCGAGAGGATCCAGTTGATGATGTGATGCTGTTGATTGAGAGGATCCATTTGATGTTGTAGAAGTTGAAGACTCAGTACTGACGATGATGATGTTCCAGTAACTGGTTGAGTTACTGATGATGATTGAAGAAAGCTTCCAATGATTTATAGATGTATCATGTACCATGTAGTCGATGAGTCCTTGCTCCTGCAGATGTTGTTATAATATCGTTCTCGTTAAGGGGGAGTGTTGAAATATTGTAACTTCTAAGAATATTATATTTGTATTTTATTATTTCAGAGATGTTACATTCCTCCGATGGGACTTTGTCATGTATCCGGAGATGTTTATTCCTCCGAGAGATTGTGGTAACTAGGGTTATTAGATCTCCCATGTGAGTTCGGCCATGAGTTACTTGTTTAGGGGTTATTAGACTCTCTTAGGATAGGTTAGCCCCATTAGGGTGAAAAGTCAGTTAGAGAACAAGTATAAGTAGAGGAGGTATGTTCCTCACTTATCTCATTCATTCACTCACTTGTGATTGGCGCATAGGAGAGAGAGAGGTCTGCATCGGAGGAGAAGGAGCTCTAGTTGAGGACTACATTTTGTATTGGGTTGATTATTTATATTGAGGAAAGCTTTGTTGGGTTTTCTACCCCATGAGGGTTTCCCACGGTAAATCTTTATCTATCTTGTGATTGTGTTTCTTTCAGTGATCTTGCTAGTGAATTTATGTTAAAACTTAACAGAAATAGTAAATTTTCTTGTGAAAGGATAAACATGAATGAGTTCATGAATATGTTGGGAAAGCATGAAAAGTGTGGAAGTCTCATGAGTAAAGCATGGACGCTCCATGTCAATTGGGAAAATAATTGACTGATTTTAATATCGTGTTATGCTTGGCCTAACAGGAATTACCATGACAAATCTCACAAGTGAGAAATTGAAAGCCATTGATTGCAGCTATTACCAGCCAAGTGTTGCTGGTGAGAAAAGTGAGAGCCAGATGTGCACATTGATCATGGCAACAGGCCAAAAGCTATTTGATTTGGCTGAAAATCTTCCTCAAATAGTTGCCAGGACAGCAAGAAGATGGAATCCATGAAATTCCAGACTTGTAGATCAGTTGGAAGGTAAATAAAAGGAAGGGATTGCTATGGAGCAATGCCCACCTGTAGAGCTGGAAGATCAAAGCCAACAAGAGCAGCTTGTGGAAGCCAAAGTACTTGTACCTGAAGGTTCAAAGTAAAAAGATGAAACGCAGGACAGACCTGCCACATTTTGTGAATTTTGGACATGTGTAAAGTGGGTATTTATTCCTAAGTGTTGGAACACCGAGGACAGTGTTATTCGAAGGGGGAGAGGATTGTAATATCTCGATTTTGACCCCATTGCATTAAAATGTAAATAATGTAATATTGTTATAAAATCATGGTGAGGAGCTCAAGGCCAAGTCCCTGCCATCGATTTAGTGATGCATATGGTTTACGTGCTAGGCAGACACAATGGAATTGCAAATATCATGTAAATATGCATTTTAATCAAATACCCACAACTAGCTATGCAATGCAACAAGAGATGGGGGCATGATTTTACAAGGAATTGGGAGGGAAACATTCAAACCCTTGAGCGAATCAAGTCAAGCCAAGTGTCAATGAGAGAACCCATAAAACCTTCAACTACCCATGTTGACTTTTGTGCCCAATCATTCATTTCTCCCAAGAGTTGGGTGAAGCAGTTAATACATTGGGGAATGGAGAGGTATGGCTATCCAAATTCGGGTATGGGAAAGCCACCCTTCATAGAAAATCATGTTTGACTTCTTGGGCAAGAAAGGAGCCACGAAATTTCTCCCCAAGCCATTTCCCATCAACAGGTTTTGCTCTCTCACGAGTTGGGAGCTACCTAGGCGTTTTCCCTCCATGTGTTTGCTAGTTTTCCCTTGTTTTCTAGCTGGGAAGAAGGCATTTTTATGTTACAGAGCTGTTGGGAGGAAGGGAGTTTGATTTGGGGTTTCATTGAGGCCGTTTTGGCAATTGGAATGCTCATAACATGTGGGAGAAATCGGTTTTGCTCCCTGTGGATGAATTTCCCTTTCCACAGTCTATTTTTAGTGTGCCCACGATTTGGGGAAATCCCATTGCCATCTTGTTTGTAAATACCATTTTTAAAATGTGTATCCATGCCCAATGATTGTGCTTGTTGTGTGTAGATAGAGTATGTTGGGGTATGGGTTATGGGTATCCATTGTTTTGGCTTGAGTTTGAGTGCAAGTATCCAGAAATGAAGAGGGTTGAGATTTAGCCTAATAAACTCAACTGTGGATTGGCTTGGCTTAGATGCAATGTTCATTTGGTTGTGTAAGAGCTTGAGAAACCACCCTTTTCCTTGTAGAAATCATGCCCAGCTCGGGGGTGGTCTCTGAGTGCTGAAAGAATATAGGTTGGTGTAACATCCCCTCCCATGGACCCAATTCAAGGAAGGGAACATGATACCAATCTGTGGGGCTTTTGCATAAACTCAGCCCGATTCATTAGATTCATACGAATTAAAACAAATGTGTGCAGATGCAATTCAACAAACATGCACAACGAAAATAAAAACATTATCTACACACACCTTTCATATGCATTCAGCGTATCAATAATAATCATCAAATAAAACATTGCAGAAGTAAATACACATGGAGATTACTTATCTTCATTGTGCAATTGTCCCAAGCAACTAACTATGTCACTGCAACATTCCACCCAACCATAGGTCTTTGCCCATCCTGTATTCTTTCAGAACTCAGAGACCACCCCCGAGCTGGGCATGATTTCTACAAGGAAAAGGGGACATTCATACTCATACACAGCCAAATAATCACTGCATCTAAGCCAAGCCAGTCCACAGCTGGGTTTATCAGGCTAAATCTGAACCCTCTCCATTTATGGATGCTTGCACTCAAGCTCAAGCCAAAGCAATGGATACCCATAACCCATACCCCAACGTACTCTTTTCTCACACATCAAGCACAATCATTGGCATGGATACACATGTTTAACAATGGGATTTACAAACATGATGGCCATGGGCTTTCCCCAAATCGTTTCCAGCCAAAAACGGATTGTGGGATGGGGAAAAATATTCACAGGGAGGAAAACGATTTCTCCCCCAACTATCTAAGCATTCAGCAGCCAAAACGGTCTCTATGGAACACCAATTCGATTCCCCTTCTTCCCCATTGGTATACAACACAAAAACGCCCTTCTCCCAGTTGAAAATGAAGGAAAACACAAAAAAACGTGGCTGAAAAATGCCCAAGTAGCTCCAAACTCGTGAGGGAGATAAACTAGTTGATTGATAATGGCTTAGGGAGCAATTGATGGCTCTTTTCTTGCCCTAGGAGAAAAAACACGTTTTTCCATGCAGGGTGGCTTGCCCATACTCAAATTTGGACAACCATACCTCCCATTCCCCAAGGCATTAACTACCTCAACCAACTCTTGGGAGAAATGAATGATTGGGTACAAAAGTCAACATGGGTAGTTGAGGGTTTGATGGGCTCTCTCATTGACACTTGGCTTGACTTGATTGGCTCAAGGGTTTGAATATTTCCCTCCCAATTCCTTGTAAAATCATGCCCTCATCTCTTGTTGCATTGCATAGCTAGTTGTGGGTATTTTATTAAAATGCATATTTACATGATATTTGCAATTCCATTGTGCCTAGCTAGCACATGAACTATATGCATCAATAAATCGATGGCGGGGGCTTGGCCTTGAGCTCCTCACCACGCTTTTATAACAATATGCATCATTTACATTTGAATGCAATGGGGTCAAAATGGGGACATTACAGTTGGGCAAAGACCTATGGTTGGGTGGAACATTGCAGTGACATAGCTAGTTGCTTGGGACCATTTCACAATAAAGATAAGTGTTTTTCTATCTATGTGTTTTGCCTCTGCAATGCTTTAAATTGATGACCGTTATTGATATGCTGAATGCATATGAAATGTGTGTGGATGATGTTTTATTCCGTTGTGCATGTTTGCTTGATTTGCATCTACACACATTTGTTTTATTCGTATGAATCTAATGAAATGGGTTGAGTTTATGTAAAAGCCCAAAATTTGGTATTATGTTCCCTTCCTCGAATTGGGTCCACGGGAGGGGACGTGACAGAATGCCATGGAAACCCCTATCTCGCTAATTGGCCAAAGAAAACTGTTTAGGGCCACAAAATAGCCATGGAATTTTGGGACCTAAAAAATTGTAGAAAATTGCCAAGAAGATGGAGAACCATTGTAACTCAGTGGAACAGGTGGGTGGCCACCAATGTCCACCTAGATCAAATGGTTTATTGACTAATTCTCAGTGATAGCTATGTTATTCAGCTAATAATTTCATTATTCACCAATATTTGATGAAAGACAACAAATTTGTATTTCCCACGTTAATCTTTCTTTGGAATTTGCGATCAAAGGTTGTCACGGGATAGCCACTTAAAATTAATAGTTGAGTTGTTACATTTGTTTGCAACGAACATCAAGAATTAGGTGAATGACATTATTGACATCCCAACATAGACCTACACATTGAGTATCTTACTCTTCAATTTTGCTTGACATCTAAGGAAGCCAATCCTCAGCCCATTCACTAATTAGAGGTCATACACAACCCCCTTTAGCATGCATGTAGTTGTTCCCTAAAGGTTGAGGTCTTTCACAACTCGTACAAGCCATACGCATGTCATATAATCCATATGCAAGTTGGTAGGCTAAGTTTCCTTGTTGGAGATGCGTGAAGAGGATTTTTTGGGCATGTCCAGGGATTGGACAATCGGTTGGTAAGCTGTGATATCAATTTTTTATAAAAAAATTAATACTTTGCTTCTCATCAATTCTTGGCATTTAGTGGATCTTTCCTAGTGGACATATCATGGTTCATTTGTTTGCCATTTCTGGTTCCTTTCATGTGAATGTATCATGATAATCTATATGTTAATCATTGCATCTATCCCATTTGTGTAATGAGTGACCATCCCTCACATGGTTTACATAATTGTCATTTCATATATTCTCTAGATAATTTCCATCTCATTTATGTTTAATTAATTGGGCCATGATAGATCTGTTTAGTTTCCCATCAAGAAAATAGGATTTTTGGACTATGTTGTATGTGTAAGCAATGTTGATATCTGGTTTCTATAATTTAGAAGAATATATACATAGGTCAAGTTGGCATTTGAATAATACTCTTTATAGAGTTGGGAATTATTATTTTCCTTGAAGGACTTTGGTCCAAAGATTGTACACAATATACTCATTAGCTCTTGTTTTCCATCCATATATTGAGTGGTGTTGGTTGCACTTTACAATACATGGTGTGCATTGAAGACAAATTTCTTAGTGATAGAGTAAATGCATAGGCCTGGTTGTTATTGGCATTATCAATTGGTTGTTTGTGTGTAGGTTACACTAGGCAAAGGGCCATATCACCGATCTTGAATAATGTTGCTAGGTAGTTTGCACTCAGAACTGCATCGAGAACATAAGCCTCTTATGCTATTTAGAAGACAAAGATATATGTATACAACTAAGACAAAGATCAAATTAAAATTCCACAGAAGACAATGTTAATAAAATGAGAGGGCTATAAGTTCTACGATATCAATATATAACAAGTTAAATAACATTATTTTTATTTCAATTTATCTAAACTAGAAATCAATGATGAATAGATCTTTAATAGTATTACACCAATTAAATCCTAATTTCTAAAAAGCTATAACATTAATAGCTTCTAAGAATAGTTAGGTGTATTACTGTTTATATCATATTTACAATGTTAATAAAATAAATTTAAAAAAATAAAAAATATAATAATTATAAAATATATTAATAAAAAATCTTTTTTTTTTGGAAAATTATTCTTTTCATATTTCTAAACATTTAGAAAATTCAATATTAAAATAAATTTATATTATTAAATTTATTTATAATTTAATATTATATAAATAGAATGAAAAATAAAAAGATTATGAATTAATATTTATATAATTTAATATTATATAAATAGAATAGAAATCCCCTTAAAGTATTGGTTCTTATAGCTCATTGTTATTTCTAATGAAATCACTAATAAACTAGCTATTGTCAAAAACCAAATGTTGGTAAAATAGCAAACTAAAAGTGATAAATATTTTTTTTTAATTCATTGTGAAGTCCTTGAAAAACATATTGGTTAGTTACAAATTTTATCTGAAAATGTTTTATGGTAAAATTGAGGTAAGGAAACAATTACATGCTGCTAAGGACGATGTTGGTGATGGGCATTAAACGATTATCATCATTTTCGCTTTTGGTGATGGGAATTTCAATTTTGATAAGGACATTAAAAGATTATCACTAAAAAGTCCTTTTACTGTTTGATCCTTATTGGATCCCTATAGACTTTTACCAACGGTGAGTTATGCGAGTTATGTAGTGTACTAGTATATATGTATGTTTAATTCTGAGTCCGTCTATTAACACATATATATGATGATACCATATGAACTCTAGGTGATGCTTTATTTTTTTATTTAAATACATTAAATATCCAAAATTCATATAATGATGTTATATTACTCTTGCACAAGTGAAGAAACCTAGGTGGATGAGGCATTTCGTCTCTTACTGGTATTTCTGCTATGGATCTGGGTATTGGAAGCTTTTGGGAGAAGGAATGGGAAAATTATATTTCCTTTCTGAACTTTGCTGGTGTGAGACTCTCTTCTTGTGATGATGAAATTGCTTGTTTGAACCTGTAACAAGGCAAATGAACAAGTTTCAACTAAGGAGGCATACAATGTTATTGCTGCTTGCGACAATTATCAGGTGCCAAAGTGGTGGTTTGAGAAGCTATGTAAATGGAAACTACTACAGAAAATTAAATGTTTTCTGTGACTTGTCCGGACAACCTGTTGCATAGGGGTTGGGAGGGACCCAATAGATGTGCCCTTTGTGGTCAAGATGCAGAATCCATTGATCACATATTTATCTTCTGTCCTTTTTTTACTCAACTATGAAGTTCTGTATGTGCTGCTTTGGATATTCCTATGATTTGGGGAAATGAGTCCATTGATAGGAACTTTTTGTTTTGGTATAAATCTGTTTTTAACCACTGGGTTCTACCAGCATATATATGTTGGGAGATTTGGAAAATAAAAAACTTGGTTATCTTTGAAGATAGAGCTCCAAATATAACTGCAGAATTATTAATTTTTATAAAGAGACTCATTCTGCAGAGGTAAAAGATAAAAGACTGAGAATGATTGAAGAAATTTTTCTTTCTACCGATGTTTATGGTTTTTTTGATGGGGCTGCCAAAGATTGTAGGTGTGCTGTGGGCACACATCTAAAAATTAATAGTGAACACATTTTCAAGTTGAAGCTAAATTGTTGAACTAGAACAAATTTAAAGGCAGAGATTTTACCTCTTTGGTGTTTGGTCAGGTTTGTTGTTTCTTTGGATATAGACTTAATAAAGATTTTTGGTAACTCTTTGACTATTGTTAACTAAACACAAAAAAATTTAATCTACAATCAATTGCTCTACTTCAGTGGTGTATGAGAACAGAGAAGATCCTGGGATGCATTTAAGATTGGGAGATTATCCACATTTACATGGAACAAATTACAAACAAAATACAATTGGAGACTCTTTATCAAAGGAGGCTTTGAAGCTGACTGGAGGTATTCTTTACTTGGAAGAATACATTGAAGACAAGCTGGATTATGAGGGTTCTGTTACTTATTTTACATAATTTGCATACTTTTTGTACTTGACTGTTTCGTATTTTGTGGGCTCGTTTTTCATTAGCTATAAGCTATGGATATATGTGAATGGTGGGAATGATAGTCTATTTGTGAAACTTAATTGGTGGAAGACTGTTTTTAAAACTGTCATTTTTGGACAGTTTATGGGTGCTAGATGTACTTTTTTATTCTTAGGAATAACAAGAGTACAATTTTTTTTCTGCTTGAGCAAAGATGTTAAACCCACTTCATATCAGATATGCAATTTAGCTTCTTGATTACCAACTGTAACTCTTAGAGCCATAGGACCACTCTACCAGGTGTTACAGTATCGAAACCCGGTGTGGCCTTGTCAAGCTGATCCTTAAATCTAGTGCTCCACATGAATGAGCATTTGTAATATTTGAATGCAGAATTGTGGGCAGTGCACATTATTTATTTACGTTGATCATTCAAGATCTTTAGCCTTCCAATATACATTATAAATCTAAGCTAATTCTCCCTTATATGGCCTCCCAGCAAGAGGCATTAACATAAAACGTTAATGTTTACATCACAGTTACAATGACAAAAATGGGGCTTTACTGTATTTCTGGAGATTGGTTCTCTATCTTCGCCACTTGCAATTGGAAATGGAAGCTATTCAATACTTACAGAGATTGGTTCTCTATCTTCAGCACTTGCAATTGGAAATAGAATATTGGAAATGGAAGCTATTCAATACTTACAGAGATTGGTTCTCTATCTTCAGCACTTGCAATTGGAAATAGAAGTTATTCAATACTTACAATTATAAATAGAAACTTCTAATTTTTTATAATTGGTTTGAAAAGTTTATATGAAAAATTTTAAGGATGTAAAAATTTTGGTAAATCTTACTTATTTTTAAAATTTTAAATATAAAATGGTTTAATAATATTTTTGTAAAAAAAATTAAATTCTAAAAAAATATAATCAATCATTTTAAAAAGCAATTTATCATTTTTTTATAATAATAAAAAACATTACAAATCAATTCAAAAACTAAATTTAATACCTAAAATTTTCATAAGAGAAAGTAGAGTCATGATTCAAATTTAAAGAAACTCAGTGATTAAACATTGATCATAGATAACCATATAGGATGTTGTCCAACGTTTACATACAAGCAAGCATTCTATTGCCTTGACTACAAACCAGAAAGATTAAACAACATAACCCCCAGCTTTATACAAAGTAATGGAAATCCAGCTTTAAAGCATCTAGCTGCACAGTAAATTATTTATCATTTATCACTTAATTTCAAGCTTGGCACAAAGTAACAGACTTTCCTTGCACCTATTTTCTCTGGACACAACAAATTATTTATCATTTATCACTCAAATCCTCTGTTCTTTCTGTACAAGAAATTATTTATCATTCATGGCCCAGTTTTTTTTTGGCTTTTCTCAGCACAATCATCTACCATCCAATTCCCAGCAAATCATTTATCAATCCAAATCCAATTCCACAATTCCAAATATGATTTCTCTTCACACAACAAATAATTTAATCACTTCATTTCTCTGTACACAGCAAATGATTTATCATTAACCATCCAATTCCAAGCACTGTTTGGGAGTCTTGACAACTGTAACAGGACAGGCCACATTACAAACAACATACTCACTGACGCTTCCAATGATAGCCCTCTTCAAGCGTCCCATACCCCTACTACCCACAACCAGAGACTGTAGTTGCAGGTCAGCCTCTGCATCACACAGCTTTTGCCTAGCATCGCCCCAGTAAACCTTGAGAACCACAGTCAGATCCTTCTGGCTTGCAACCAATTTCACCTCTTCAATGATTTCTGCCGTGAAGCGGATACCATATTTAATCATCATGGCGGAGCTTCCAATCTCCTCCAGAGGCACGAGCGGAGCTCCGCCTTCCATCCAAAGTTGCGCTTCCCCATATTCAGCGTCGCTGTTCACGAATATCAAGAACACCATATCTCCATGTCCGGCAAGGTTGGCGAGAGCCCAGTGGAGCGCGTATTCGCTGCCTCTGGACAAATCTATCCCTACTCCTACGTGCTTCTGCGCCATGATCAGATTGCTAGCCGCGCAAGACAGAGAAATCGATCTGAAACTATGTTTCTCAGAATTTGTTTCCGATTTGATCGAACCACGCAACTCGCAAGCCTCTTTTCCTTGAGTCTTTTTACTGCAAATCTCGATGGATACAATGGCTATATAGTCTTTCGGCCGACCTGTTACAACTTTCAGAAGGAATATATAAAATATCAAAGAAGACGTGTATAACAACCCAACCTTTGAAAGTCAAAGGGATAACTCATTCAACTGTGTGAATGCCTCTCTTTTCAACAGTGAGGGGCGTATTGATTCCCCACTTTCATTCATTAAAAAAGTTTTCAATAGTGAGAAGCGTATTGATTCCCCACTTTCATTCATTAAAAAAGTTTTCAATAGTGAGAGGCGTATTACTTGCACGCCAACCGGCAAAAACGTCTAATATTAGACTGAGCTTTGATTCTCCACTTTCATTTAGTTAAAAAAGTGAATATTTAGATGGATGGGTCTTTTCAACTCGGCGGCTTTACCGGTGTTTGTCATGTACCACATTTGGATTCACACGAACAGGATTATATTTGAAGATATTATAAGAACATGAGTATATTTGAAGATATTATAAGACATAGAGCCTCACTTGCTCTCGAGGCACTCGAGTCTTGGAGGAGATACCACAAAACAAAGGTAGAGACACAGCACAAAGTGCGGCCACCTCCAATTATACACACAAACTTGTTGATTGGGTTTTTCAATGGCTCCTCCCAATTAAATGGTGAGATTTCTGGGGCTGGTGTATTGTTGAGAGTGGACGTTAATAACTTGTTTAGATTGAGAATTGGCTGTGGGACTGGAATAAGAGACTTGACAGTGGTGGGAGATTCATTGGTTATTTTGGACTGGGCATAACTAAAGTCTGGTATCAGAGTATCAATACTAAAGGGATGGAAAGCCCATATCAGAGGACTATAGGCACTATTTCAAACTATCCACTACATCCACGTTCCAAGGAGTTACAACGAGGAGGCAGACATATTGTCAAAACAAGCATTACAATACAAAGTCTAGAGAGGATTATTCATTATCAACACTGGAGCGCTAACAGAATGTTGCGTGAGGGCTCTTTGGACTTCTATTAATTTCATAGCACTTTGCTTTCTTCGTTGACTCCGGTCATTGGGCTCTATATAGGTCCAGCCACTGGAGATGGCGGATAGGATTAAGATAACGTGGACCCCTATTTTTCTATCATGTTACAGTTTGATTAGACATGGGAGTACATACATCTACTATTTAATTGGGACAGTATGTGACATCCGGACCCCCGGTAGATGATATTGCATAGGAGAAATTACAAATAGCTCCCACACATGGAGTGGTCACATGCTGGTTTACTACAGTTTTCGAGGGGATGCACGCAATTGTTGGGTTATGTAATGCAGGAATCGATCCCCTTGTTATAAATAGTGGGGAATGCTGGAATAAGATGGTACATGAAATCAGTTTCCATATGATAAAACAGTTTGCAAATATCGTTGAGTTATGGTTTTTTGGTTATTAGAACAGGTAGAATAGATTAATTACAATGAGTTTATGTAAGTTATAATACCCATAGCACCAAGGAATGAGGATGTATAAGTCAGTACACAGCAGAGACTCAGATAATTTCTATGTATACTTTGATTTCAATATGGAATAGCAAGTATAGTATTTTTCAGTGTGAAAAAGATGGATGCGTCTTTTATTTTAGAATTTAGGGTGGACTAGCACCTATACTTTTCCTAAATTGCACAAGGATGAGACAAGTGTACTCTCTAGATTGATTCTATGGCAATAGTTCCAAATTCAAAATAAATAATTATAAAAGATAAGGGTCCATTTGTGACACATGAATAATGAACAGTTCATGTCAGAGTTTAACTAGAAAAATGAGGAAACAAGAAACATATAACTTATTCATGACACCACAAGTTAAGTGGCTATGCTAGTGTAATCTAAATATTAAACATTTTTACCCTAATTTCTTCACGATTTTTTTTCCATAATTTGATTTGTTTTTGAGATTTTTACATATCTTGAATCCATTTTTCCAATTAAAATTGGATTCTAAATAATAAACAACTATGATCTAAAAACCCATAATCAAATAGAAAATCAAAATAATATAATAATTATACCACTCCTCATCCTCAAAGCTGCTGTTAATCATGATTTATAAAATTACTTACACATTCAACTGTGGAAATGTCTCTTTTTTCAATTGTGAAAGGCATATTACGTGCACGACAACATTAATTTTTAATGTATTAGAGTGGTGTTTCAAAGAATCATGGTTTCTTTATTTTATTATATTTAAATTTAATATCGTGGACAAGCATCACGTTTTATCTACTCAATAAATTCTTGAAAACGGATGTAAAATAAATTATAATTATTTTTTAATAATAAAACCAAAATATCATAAACAACACTTTGTGGGAAGTTTCTCACACAACTTTTTTAAAGTAAAATATTAAAACCAAAATATCATAAACAACACTTTGTTGGAAGTTTCTCACACAACTTTTTTTAATTAAAATAGAGAAAGTCTTTGAAGTGAAAAGCCAGAGCCAGCCTAAGCAACTTTGGAATGTAAAATGAAGCCTTTGACTGATGCCAAGCAATCAAAATTTAATAAGTGTCAAGATAAGATAGGGAACCATTCTATATTTTTTTCTTGACTTTTAAGTAAGCATTTTCTGAACATGTACCTTGAATGTGGCTATGTACAATTATCGATGTTGTAGATAACTTAAATTTTCATAAACTTTACACATCGGATAGAAGTGATGTGATGTTTTGAGAAACAAAAACCTATAGTTCGATTTTTTATTATAAAATTTAGAATTTATATTTTTTTCACCTCAGAAGAAACATATAAAATTTAGAATTTTTTATAAGAAAGATTGTCAGCAAAGATTTTGCATCATGAAGAGATTTAGGTTTGGTCCAAAATGATCGCCTTTATTGTTTTTGGATTTAGTGGAATTTGTACCAGAATGATGCTATGACCTCCTTTAATGTATACGATAAGATGGTGGGGGTTGTTTAGGTCATAGCAATGTCTTGTGATCTAAATACATTTTTCAAAAAGTAATGTCTTGTGGCCAATTAAATACATGTCCTTTTGATTCTTGTAAAATAAAATTGTCAATAATGATGTCTGCAAAAATAAAACCCTTAAATTTTAATTCAGTGAAGCTTCGACAAATTTATAAACAATGGGGCTAGTTATTTATGAGATTGTGGATGCTATGCTATAATATATATATATATATATATAAATTTACTAAACTAAGGTCAAATTTGTAGTTTTTTGGTTAAAACTATGACTTTACTTTGAAGCCTTAGTTGTCCTTACTCTCCTTGCTTCGACCACCTCTTTACTAGTTTGTCCCTCCCAAACATGGATCCCAGAGGAAAAAATTCCCCCCCTCCCTTTTGAGGATGTGACTTTTCAAGCCTTGATTTCTTTGATTTGTTCTCAACAACCCAAGGTAAAATATGCATCGTAAAGGTTCATGGAAAAAGAAAACTCCATTCATATAGTCAAGCTCCCCACTTTGATGTCTCAGTTAAGAGCATTGGCTTTCACAGAACATGGTCTAATTGGCCAGTTCACTGGTCTATGGCCATTCCCCATGATTATGGATTTTAGATAACAAAGAATTAGAAGGAATGATCTAGGCAATCTAATTCACTACTTCTACAGTCGTGGTTTTATGAACTCTTATTTGAAAAGAAGGAAAAAATGGATTTAATTGTCAAGAATGGTGTATATTTCATGTGGCTAGGAGGGGCGTTATACTTTTATCCTAAGGTAGGTTTGGGTTCGTTTGTGTTAGATTCCTTTGCATTGTTGGAATGATGACTATCTTGCAATGATAGGAAATGCTCTTAGGAAAAAAAATTGATAAATCAAACTCAAGTCTGGAATGTTTGCATGCGATGGGATCTATGTGGAAGTGGATCTAGAAAAAAGGGCTTCCAAAGGCTATCACTTTATCCCTAGACAATTGGACACATTTAATTGCTTAGAAGCCTTAAATATGCATGGAAGCAACATCGGGAAGGGTAACCTAGAGACATGAAATTTGCACTCCATCCAATGAAATTTTATATTTTATATTTTTAAAAGTTTTGTTCCCATAAATGCAAAAACATTAAATAATTTTAGTTACAATCATTTATTGTATTTTCATCTACTTTAGATATTATTTTTCTCCAAGCAAACATGTTGCACATTTCATCATATACATGTGCAAAGACTCCTTAAAAAAATTATAGTTGTTAAACAAGGGCGCAAGAGTGCAAGGACATGCCACCTCGTGGTTCTTGTTTAATTAGTGATCTCTAAAAAAACACTATTAGGCAATTTTGTGGGTCAAATCTCCCTAAATGTTGTAATTAAAGCTTGGGACATAGAGGCTTAAGACCCCATGGATGGATTGTTGGTGCCCACTTTGTTACTGTTTTTGGTCAATAAATATACTCTGAATGGCGGCTCTATCATCATTTTTGATATCATAAATTGCTCTTTTTGCCATTTAGATCGCCGAATGGGACAGGTATGCACTTATTTATACATCTTATGAATATTGGGCAAGATTCACCATATTTTGGTTTATTAACGATTATCTGGCTTGTTTAATGATGTTACTCTTATTTTACAGATGATGGTTCTCAACGGAACCTTCAATTAGGCGCTTACTAGAGTCATGTTCATTCAACCCGCCGTTCGGACATGCATTCGATCCATGGATTCATTGGTTGAGGTATGCTCGGATTGTTACAAGGTAAACCGGTGCATGGAGTCTATTTGGGACGTGGCTCTAGTGGTTTGTGACTGGAGTTCTAGAAGGTTCTTCCTCCCATACATCCAACTTGACACCGCATCCATTTTTTCCCACGTCGAAGAGGAATTAACTCTCCAATTATTGCGTGGAAGAATGATGCTATGGACCCTGGGGGACCTTCCGTGTGTTGTCCTGAGTCATCATGAAACCGTTCCTTGGCATATGAGTTGTCATGAGATGCTGAGCATAACCGTTTTTGGTTATGTGTTGTCAAGGGATGCTGGACAGAGTCGTTTTCCTATATTAAAGGCTGTCTATTATTAGAAGCATTCGACCACTAAAAGGGTCCACTTGCTCTTCAAATTGTAATCGTATATATAGGTGTTCCTACCTCTGAAACAAGGAGGTCTTGTCAAGTTTTGTTGTGTATTGTTAAGTCTTGTTTTCTATTTGACATGACTGAGACGGAGTTAGTCTTATTGATCTTTCTCCGATTGCAAATGAACACAAGGATGTTGTAATGCTTTGTTAATTCAATATGTATATAGATATATATGTTCTAGTTTACTGAATGATCTAGGAGGATCCAAGAAGGAAAATTTTTGAAGTCCTCCAATCTCAGCAAAACCAGCACCAGATCGAAGGGCTCGTCGAGACGATTCCAACGGCGTTCGTTTCACCTCAAACGGACTCCATATGAGAAAGTTATCACGTTCTGTTCTATAAGGTCAACAGGAAAAATTGGCAAAAAGAGGTGCCACGTGGCATCCGTACTGTACAAACATGATGACGTGGCACGACTGACAGGGTGACATGTGGCATCCGTACGGTACGGACAAGATGACATGGCATGTATATACAGACCAATGGAGATTGAACATGTGGCAGTACGAGCAGTGACTTGGCGGTTGACTGGACGCCGACTGGGCATGAGGTGGACCAATCCCAGGCCGCCACGTGGTAGCACAAGATTGGCCAATAAAGCTAATACAAAATTATGGCCTCGGTAGGGTTCGACCCCATGACCTTTGCAAAGAAGGTTGAGCACCTTCACCACTCGGGATACGTGTGGTTCTTGGTATGTGCGGTAAGGTTCTTTTATTTAAACTTGAGGAAGTTTATAATGGCACAAAAAGGGGGTCGGGGCAAGCCCTGACCCATGGTTTTCAATGCGACAAGGAGTTTGTTACAACCCACGAAAATCACATTGGACGACCCACGGATAGGGTGACATGACCACATGTTTATAAACAGATTACATGCCATAGGGTTGGAGTGCCACCACATATTGCATAACAGACTTTGGCTTAAAGTTTTAAAAGTGGGTTTGTATGGTTATTATTATAATATGGTTTTAACCATATTAAAAGCCAACAAAAGGGTATGCCATTTTAAGGGTATTTTTAAATATGTTTGTTTATTATTTAATAAAAAAAGCTCAACCACATGAAAACCAACTTGGAGAAGTTGTAACCAAGGCCAAGATAGGCAAATTAGTTGCAACCAAAGGAATCCATGAGAGTCATGTGAAGAAGGGCAAGCCAACCTATATAAACCCATTCATATGCCATTTTCCAGTCATGCTTTGGAGTGGAGACTTTGTAGCTAAAGGAGAGAAGGCAGATTGCGTAGCTCTGCAGGAGGAAGGTACGAGTGTTTATACTCGTTTTATAGTGTCTTCAGGCTTCGGAGTTGCTGGAAGCAGTCTTGTTTTGTTTTGGGCAGCAGTTCTCTTCCTGACCATTGTTGCCAAGGTATCATTGTATCATTGCCATGTATTTTTCCTTATGCTGAGATTATAGATCGGCCTTCCTATTGAGAAGCAGACCCGAAGACGTAGTCCATCCTGGATGAACTCCATTATCAACTTGTTGTCTTTATGTGCGTATTGTCTATGATGTTTGGTTCTCTTCTTATGGATTTGTGAGCTTCATTCATGCTCTTTATGCAATTCATGTTAACGTCATAGAGTAGCAAAGATCTTGTTTTCGGATCACTACAGATCTTGCAGCATGTATGGTGATTGATTAATAAAGAATCAACCTCTACTTGCTGAGACGAGCCCCTCAACGATCAGCGGTCTCCAGTCTGTGTGTATAGTTTGTATTCGTTCCGGCAGATAACGTTGTGTTGTGTATTTCATCTTTGTATCTATCTTTTACATGATATCTATATCCTGAAATCTCAATTGCTGTTATGTTGTTTACATAGATGAAATTTATGTTATGTAGTTTATTGTCACCCATGTTTTATTGTTTATATGAATGAAGAGCTCTATGTTGTGTGATATGCATCTTGTGAAGTGCTTATGTTAACAATGTTTGCAGCATACAAGTAAGTGACCGGTTACGCTTAGGTTCAGCTAAGTTTTCTTCATAG
This sequence comes from Larix kaempferi, assembly GCA_027924585.1. Classification (NCBI taxonomy): domain Eukaryota; kingdom Viridiplantae; phylum Streptophyta; class Pinopsida; order Pinales; family Pinaceae; genus Larix; species Larix kaempferi. The sequence continues at coordinate 2,140,810 of BSBM01001313.1, forward strand.
GATAGGTCATATTTATTTCATCTCTTTTGCTTGATAGGTTAGGTTGCTTTCATCTCTTCCAGTTCACCTCTACAGTCTTGCTTAAGGAATTTAGCTTACTTGAGTTCCTTTGGAATCAAGTTAGCTGAGTTTTCCGAGCCTTCCCATAGTTAGCTCCTCTCTTAAACTTTGTAGTTCTTCCTCTGTAGCTTCAGAATTCTTCCAATTTCAAACTAAACTTGCTTTAGGATGAAGTAGAAATAGCTAGTCTTCCTCTTACATATATCACTTCTTCCCTCACTCTATCTTCTAAACAATCTACTCATTGCCTCCTTTGCATCATAAGGTCATGTGCATTAACCAGTTGATAACTAAGTCATCCAAAATTCTTCCTTCCCTCAGCTTAAATCTTCTTCTTTCATTCAGACTGGCATTCGAATTGTCATTCAAACAAGCATTCGGATTGTCATTCGGACCCTTACACTCTCTATATTGTTTTAGCATCTTCATAATCTAGTTTCTTCTGTCCATTTGAGTATAATGCTTCTTGCTTCTGATTTAACAGTTCAGACATACTTTAACTTTGTTTCATGTTTATAAGTTCTTAAATGAAGTTCTTCTTCTTTCTCTTAAACCTTCCTCCAAAGTAAAATTCTTCACATCTGATTTATTAAGTAGTTGTTGTTTCAGGTTTGTTTTAGATAGTTAATCTTTTCTAAGGTTGTTAAAATCTCTTCTATTGTTAGATTGGTATTTCATTCATATGAACATGTTCATGACATAAAAGTTGGATTATAATCAGATATTCTCATCAAAGTTTCCTGCTTGCCTTATACTGATCAAGTTTTTCACTTGTTATCATATCAGCTTTTTATCACTGATGTATGGATGGAAATAAGTCATGATTCCATAGTTATAGTTCTAAGCTTTATCACACCTTCTCTTTTAATTGGCATTCAGTTCTTCTTCCATCATTTAATTCTTACATAGAATAGTGTAACTCGATATTGCTTCAATATGTTGGCTAGGTTAGCTTTGTAATTGTGTTGTTTAGAGTTTGACTTGATTTTTCATTTTGAAAGATCTTTTGGTCTCTTCTTTATTAAATATCTCTGAAGACTGACAAGTTGAAATCTGAGATCCCTTTCTAACTAGGCATATATTTTGTCTCAACTCTAAGTCTACTAATCCTGGTCGATAATTAATATTAGGTGTTTCTTTGAGAAAGCTCACACACCCAACATGGATTTGTACCTCCATGTAAAGAACGACTAATAGATTTTTCCAATTCTACTTTAGGGAGGGAAAGCATTGCCATGAAGTTATACCAAACAACACTTGGACATGTTGAAACACTAGTTGTTTTTGTTGAATGGCATGAATAATTCTCTCTTCAAGAAGCCCCTAAGCTATATTTCCCAATCTCAATAGAATTCATAGAGCTCCCTCTACAATTCTAAGATTTACTAGAAATAATCTCAACCCCAATTGAAAATTTCATATACCACAAACCAATGCGGTTCTTTAACCTATGTCCTAACATATCCAAAAATTTGAAAGATTGTATGCATTCAAATGGGAGGTTGTGTTATTCAATAGCCAATGTTGTTAAGCCCTAAATATGGGCACATTTCCCCCTATATTGTGGTTCATTACATTAGTTTTGATGTCGGCTTTGGTCCATTATTGTTAATTGTCATTAGTATGGTTATATTAGTTATGTCGACTTGGGTCAGTTAGTTGGGATTGTACCCCTTAATCTCCTATATATAGGAAGGAGACATTTCATTTGAAGTATCTTGTCTTGTCTTGTCTTGCGTACTTAGTACATTGTGTAAGAAGGTTTCCCCCTCGAAGAGGCTTGTCAACTATTTTATTCAATCAAGTCATGGAATACTCTTTCTGATCTATTTCTTCCCTTTTCATACTATTTTTGGAAATTTGTTGTTTAACATTTGGTATTAGAGCCCTTTCCTCGGGATTGGTTTCTTCAAAATGAGTCATCTTGGAATTTTCCCTATAAAATTTTTTCTATGAGGGTTCAAAGAGCGATACTTAAAACCCATCTAGGGAAAAGGCCTAGCTAACTGTGGTTGAAGGTTCAGATCCTGAAACATTACAGGTTTAGATATATTCACTCTAGAATCTAGGGATTATGACTAGTCCAAAAACTAGTCTAAAATAGGTGTTCTGATAAAAAAGGCCATATCTGGGGCATGCAATATCTAAATTGAGTGATACCTATTGCATATGAAAGAAGACAGAACACAGTATCTGTGGTAGGGTTTTCAACCTAAGATACGTAAAATTGGACACGTGGCATACCGTACAAGTCCGCTATTCTGGAAAGACCCAAAATAAGAGGTGTTGGGAGATTCGCAATAAAGTTTTATTGGTAAATTCAAATTAGATCATACCAGTGGAATTGGAAAGAGGACACATAAGCCTACAACAATGCGAGGTTTCATAACCATAGGAGCAGAAATTTAAAATTTACATCAAGTTCAAGTCGGCTTTAAAATTGTCTTCTAATCAGAGTTTGAAAAGGTACGCCATTTTTAATTTTGATTAACTTTGAGTAGAAGGATCTAATTGTGGTGAAACCTAAGGTGTGATATCTATTTATATTGTTCAAAATTCCACCAAAAGGAAGTGTAAATACCTACACTACATCCAAACCCCCAGAGGATCCATCCTCGACGCATGATGAAAGGGAAGACCTCTCTTTTAGAGTGTCCCAGTTGGAAGATATGATTAAAGGGTCTGTGAAAAAATTTGATTTGGATAATTTAGAGGAGAAGTTGAATAAAATGGAGGAAAATATGAAATTTTCAGTGAGAACAGTTGCTTTACTCAATCTAGAGGAGAATTTGATGGGGAATATTACAACTATTGTTAATCTCATACAAAATTCAAGGGATACTCTTCCTACAGGTAATTATGTGTTCTAGGATACTAAGGAGGATAAAGATAATTCTCATGTTGAGAAACCTTACATGAATAAGAATATTCCAAGAGGAAATTATTTTTGTAATGGAATTCGTCAGGGATGGTCACCAAGGGGTACCCAAATTCCCAAGATTGACATGAGAAAGTTTGATGGCAATGATCCAATACCATGGATATTCCAAATAGAGCAATTCTTTGATCTACACCAGGTTCCAACTTTGCAAAAGGTAACTATTGAATCATTATATTTAGAGCCTGATCAATTTGTATGGTACCAATGGATTTGCGACCGTAAAAAGGACTATATTATATATTGGTCTATATTCACCGAAGAATTGATTGCACATTATGGGGATATTAATAGCAATACCTTCTTTAGCTAGTTAATCAATCTCAAGCAAAAAGGTTCAGTTGTAGAGCACATCAAACAGTTTCAGAAGCTAAGTCTTAGAGTGAAGAACATTCCTGAAGATAATATGTTGGATCTCTTTATTGGCACCTTGACAAATAACAATCAACATGAGGTGCGTCTCTTTGAACCACCATCCTTGGAGAAGGCCTTTAGGATGGAAAGGAAGGTTGAAAGTAAAAATATGATGATGGCTACTAGAAAGAGCACCTCCAACACATACCGAGAGAATATTTTTACTTCTTCTAACCCACCTCAAAGGTTGACACCTCAACAAATAGATGAAAGAAGATAAAAAGTCCTATGTTTTAATTGTGATAGCAACTATAGTAAGGGACATAAGTGTGGTGAGAAGAAATTATTTTACATAGAATGTGAAGAGGAAGGACCAAAAGAACAAGAACCATCTCTAGATGAAGAAATATAAGATACTACTTTAGAAGAGATTACTCCCACCATATCATGTCATGCATTGGCTGGAATTAGCACTCCTCAAACTCTCAAGATTGAAGGATTTATCAAAAAGAAAAAGGTAATAGTGTTGATTGATTCTGGTAGTACTCATAATTTCATTCATTATAAATTAGCAAAATATCTCAATTGATTTATATATCTAGCACTAGAGTTTCAAGTAATTATTGCAGATGGAGGAACTATTAACTGCTCAGGGAAATGCCATAATATAAATCTTATTATGGAGAATATGTATTGAATAGTCCAATGATTGCCATTCCAATGGGCGGTGTTGATGTTTTCTTAGGAGTTCAATGGTTACAATCTTTGGGAACCGTGGCTTTTAATTTTTAGAAGCTTTTCATGAATTTTTTATGGGAAGGAAAGGAATATGAATTACAAAGTATCATAGGGAAACCAAGCAAGGTGATAAGCTCTAATGGTATGAAAAATTGATGAAAAAATGACATCAAGGTGTAATTGCACAATTATGCTTGTTAGATGTTCAAACATCTAAGTCTCCTATTTCCCCAGATCTACAAAGGGTCATTAATAAGCATTCCAAGGTATTTGAAAATATTCCAAAAGGTCTTCCACCTATTCGAGATTTCAATCATGCTATTCACTTAATCCGAGGAAGTGTTCCTCCTAACATCAGACCTTACAGATACCCCTATGGACAGAAGAGTGAAATTGAGTGTATGGTTGAAGAAATGTTAGAGGCTGGAATAATTAGGCCTAGTCAAAGTTCTTACTATGCACCAGTGGTAATGGTACAAAAGCCGGATGGATCATGGCGTATGTGTCCAGATTATAGAGAGCTCAACAAGATCACCATTAAATATAAGTTTCCCATTCCTGTAATTGATGAATTGCTAGATGAATTACATTGAGCAATTGTATTAACAAAGTTGGATCTTCGTTCTGGGTATCATCAAATTAGAATGAGAGATAAAGACATCCCAAAAAAAACATTCAAAACTCATGAAGGTCATTATAAATTTCTAGTCATACCACTTTGTCTCACTAATGCACATTCCACATTTCAGGGTTTGATGAATTCCATTTTCAAGCCTTTTCTTAGAAAATGTGTGCTAGTATTCTTTGATGATATACTAATCTATAGAAAGTTTTGGGAAGAACATGTTCAACATGTTGACATGGTACTACAACTACTACAGGAGCAACAACTATATGCAAAACCTTCCAAATGTTTCTTTGGGGTGAAGGAGGTAGAGTATTTGGGTCATATTGTATCTCATGAAGGTGTCACGGTAGACCCTAACAAAATTAAAGCCATGATAGACTGGCCGATTCCACAAAACTTGAAGAATCTTCGAGGATTCTTAGGTCTAAGAGGGTACTACCACAAGTTTGTTCTAAATTATGGAAGAATAACAGCACCTCTAACAACATTATTGAAGAAAGATGCATTTTCTTGGACTCCAGAGGCAACTCAAGATTTTGAACAACTTAAACAAGCAATGCGCACAACTCCTGTATTGGCCACACCATACTTCACAAAAACCTTTATTGTGGAATGTGATGCTTCAGGAAATGGCATTGGCGTTGTTCTAATGCAAGAAGGACACCCACTTGCTTTCAAAAGTCATCCAATCAAGGGAAAGAACTTAAATCCCATTTATGAGAAGGAAATGTTGGCAATACTACATGCTCTTAAGAAATGGCGTCCTTATCTAATAGGTAGGCACTTCAAGGTCAAAACAGATCATGATAGTCTTAAATACTTCTTGGAACAGAGACTATATTCAGAAGGGAAACAAAAGTGAGTAACCAAGGTGTTGGGATATGACTTTGAAATCATCTATAGTAAAGGGAAACATAATGTGGTGGCAGATGCACTCTCCAGAAAAGATGAATATGTTGGGGCATTACTTTGTTCCATTTCCATTCTACAACCAGATTGGATAGTAGAAGCAAGGGAAGAATGGAAAAAAGACTTATCTGTGTGGACGCTCATTCAAAAGCTACATAATGATCCCAGTTTGTCAGATACTTTTGTGTGGAAAAATGATTCACTATGGTATAAGTATCACTTATATTTATGTAAAAACTCCCAACTCAAGCAGAAGGTCCTTTCTGAATTACACACCTCTCCTATAGGTGGGCACTCAAGATTCCTGAAAACTTACCACAAGGTCAAGCAGGAATTTTTCTGGGAAGGTCTTAAATCTGATGTTCAAAGGTTCGTGGTTGAATGCTTGGTTTGCCAACAGAATAAGGGTGAAACAGTTAAGACCCCAGGACTTCTACAACCCTTAGACATACCTTGTCAGTGCTGGGAGGAAGTCTCCATGGATTTTATCACAAGTCTACCCAAGTCAGAAGGAAAGAATGTTATTATGGTGGTTGTTGATAGACTCACGAAGTATGCACACTTTTTTGCACTCGCTCACCCTTTTAATGCAAGTACAATACCGGCAGCATTTATTGAAACTGTTCAAAAGTTACATGGAAATCCGATGATTATTGTAAGTGATAGAGATCCAATTTTCACTAGAATATTTTGGACTGAATTATTTTCCTGTTTGGGTACTCAATTGGCTCACATATCATCTTATCACCCTCAATCTGATGGGAAAACTGAGATCGTGAACAAGTGTTTGGAAGGCTATCTTCGTTGCTTTTCATCTGATAAACAAACACAGTGGGTGAAATGGTTGTCTTTGGCAGAATGGTGGTACAATACTTCCTTCCTTACATCATCAAAAATGTCTCCATTTATGGCACTTTATGGGTACCAGCCTCCATCTATCACATCTCCCTTCAAAGGAAAATCTAAAGTTCAATCCATGGAAGATCACATAGAGCACCAGCAAGAAGTTGTCCATATACTTAAGGACAACCTGACTATTTCAAAAAATAGGATGAAACAGCAAGTTGATCAACATCGCAGTCAAAGGATTTTTGAAGAATGGGATTGGGTATTTCTTAGGATACAACCTTACAAGCAGATGTCTCTCAAGCTATTAAACAAGGACAATAAATTAGCACCCAAGTATTATGGTCCTTATAAAGTGTTATAGAAGATTGGTAGTATGGCCTACAAATTGGATCTCCCTTCATCTTCAAAAGTACATCCAATTTTCCATGTTTCTTGCTTAAAGAAGGTAATAGGAGACAAGATCCCAATTCAAACAATATTTTCGGAGCTTGATGAAGAAGGAAAATTCATATTGGAACCTGAACAAATCACTGAAACAATGACTAAACAGCTACGAAATCGGGCTATTACTGAGTACCTCATAAAGTGGAAGAACTTACCAGTTGAAGATTCGACATGGGAAGATGAGTCCTTCATACAGAGGCATCCACAACTAATCAAGCGTTGAGGAAAACACTTGTCTGAAGGGGAGGGGCATGTTAAGCCCTAAATATGGGCACATTTCCCCCTATATTATGGTTCATTACATTAGTTTTGATGTCGGCTTTGGTCCATTAGTGGTAATTGTCATTAGTATGGTTATATCAGTTATGTCGGCTTGGGTCAGTTAGTTGGGATTGTACCCCTTAGTATCCTATATATAGGAAGGATACATTTCATTTAGAGTATATTGTCTTGTCTTGTCTTGTGTACTTAGTACATTGCGTAAGGAGGTTGACCCTCGAAGAGGCTTTTTATTCAACTATTTTCTTCAATCAAATCGTGGAGTACTCTTTATGATCTATTTCTTCTCTTTTCATACTATTTTTGGAAATTTGTTGCTTAACAAATGCAATATATCAATCTTCCCAACACATTTTTAGGTTTCACATACCCAAGATCCTCATTACACTATCTAGGATGCGAGGCACGCAAATCCACCATAAAAAAATTCTCTAATGCAAAATTTGAAATTCACTAGCTAGCTATAAAATTTATTAGTGGAAGAAAAATTAGAACAACTTAAATTTTTAATTTCCCATCGAAAGATATATATGTAATCCTACCATGAATGCATCCATAATTATTCAAATTAAATTTATATATTGAAAACTAAGAAACTGAGAAATAATAAATGAAAAACATAACCATATAACCATGGAAATTCATAACATATTCAAAGTACTGAACTTTCTAAGGAAATAACCTCCAACTAATTGAAAATGAAGGACATTCCTTCCAACCATAGGCTCTCTATCACACTTAATATTTCTATGGAAAATTACACCTCAGAGACGAGGCTATGAATCCATGACAATGAAGTGTCTAAGGTCTAGTTCTATGTTCTCTTTCTCAACCCACAACTTAGAAAAATTTCTTGTGCAAGAAGTCCCCTATATAACTATCCCAATCAACCAACACTATTCCCCCTTAGCGTGCACAACACCGATAATTGGATCCCCTTCTCTACAAGCAATCGCTCAAGCTATCCCAATTCCCTTCTAGTGATCAACACATGTTGTCCAAGGAATATCTATGTTTGGATTCTATGGATCCTAATTCCCAGGCCATATTATCTTATCTCAACAACAAAATAATCATTAACAACAACTTCCAATAGTAATAACATAGTCATGTATGCAAGTATTGTCCCTAGAATAAATTTCCTTCCCTCTTCCTCACCAAATTCATACAACCAAGAATGATGCTATATGCCCAAATTTGCACATTATATTGACATGTTAGTAACTCTCCACCTAGTCATCATGATGAACCCACATTTCACTTCATACAACTAATCCCCAATATTAGCATAAACAAAAGTTAATTAAATCAATTTTCATAGGCAAGTTTAAATAATTTAGGATGTATCTCAAGATAAGGTTTAGAATCAAGGCCTAATTCACTAACATACTCTCCCATTAGCACCCCTTTATTTCCCCCACTTGTGGCATCATATCCCTCCATATATTTTTCGTCCTTCTTTGTTTGCATCCATGAAGGATTTTTTTAAGTCGATATGCATAAGTACAATATCTTGGTCATCATGGACCATATATGTACAGCTTATATTCACTTTTTCATTACATATACATATTTACATTCTAGGGTGAAAAAATAGGTGTTGCATTAAGCACCAAATCCTCCACCATAGAATTAAGGATTGTCCTCTATTAGTGAAAATTGAGTCCCCCTTTCACTCATTCTCTAGCCCCTCTCACCAAGAATTGCAATTTATATTTTATGTAAACAATTATGGATAGAATAAATTTGTCAAAAAGTGAAAGGGTCATCATACCCACCGTCCTCAATGAACCATTCAACCTCAAAAAAACATCAAACTATTGGACATGTGTTTTACTCTTTACATGTTCTGAGAGAAAAAGGGGTTTTAGGCCGTTGATCGCCCCTCCATGTTGGGGGGTGAAAGGAACCTGTTGGCTCCCTTATAGGGGTTCGAGGTCAAAGTCCCTAAAAGAAAATTTTGGATATGTTTTTTGTTTCTTTTGTGTTTTTTCAGCCAATGTTTTTTTGGCCCATTGTAAAATAATTTTGGTTAAGGAATTAGGGTTGTAATATAATCCGAGTGAATGGATTAGTGTTCTAGATTCTATACTATTGTATTGTAAATGATGAATATAATGCAATGAGATAGAAAAAGGAGAAACTCTTAGTTAAGCTAGTTTTCCCTGTTAAGTTTAGCATAAAATTCACAACAAGAGCATAGTAAGGATAACTGAAAGAAACACAATCACAAGATAGACACAGATTTGTCCTAGGAAACCCTCATGGGGTATAAAACCCAACAAAGCTTTCCTCAATATAGATGAACAACAAATACAAAGATGTAAACCCCAAATAAGATCTCCTTCTCCTCCTTCGCAGATCTCTATCTCTCCTATGCACAATTCACAAGTGAGTGAGTGAGTGAGTGAGTCTGTTAAACAAGGATCACACATCCTCTATTTATACTTTACCTCACTTGACTTTTAACCCTAACTGGGCTGACTTCTCCTAGGAGAGCCTAATAACCCCTAAACAATTAACTCAGGGCTGACCCCACTAGGGGAGTCTAATAACCCTAGTTACAACATCCTGATGGAGGAAAAAACATCTCCGGATATACAATAAAGTCCCGACGGAGGAATGAAACATCTCCGGATAAAGTACAAATAGAATATTCTTAGAAGTTACAATATTTCAACACTCCCCCTTAACGAGAAGGATATTCTAACAACATCTACAGGAGCAAGGAGTCATTAACATCATACATGATACATCTATAAATCATTGGAATATTTCTTCAATCATCATCAGTAACTCAAACAGTTACTGGAACATCTTCAATATCTTCAATACTGGAACATCAACATCTTTAGTATTGAGTCTTCATCTTCTGCAGCACTCTATCAGCTACAACAACATCATCATCTGGATCTCCTGATCAACAGCATCATTTGGATCTCTCGATCAACAACATCATCATCTGGATCTCCCGATCAACAGCATCATCTGGATCTCTCGATCAACAACATCATCATCTGGATCTCTCAATCAACAGCCTCATCGTCTGGATCTCTTGATCAACATCATCAACATTTGGATCTTCTGATCAACAGCCTCATCGTCTGGATCTCTTGATCAATAGCATCAACATCTAGATCTTCCGATCAACAACCTCATCATCTGGATCTCTTGATCCACAGCATCATAATCTTCAACACACATGATCCTTCCTTTCGGAATTACAGGATCATGGATAGTCCTTCCTTTCGGAATTACGGGACCCTAGTCCAACAACTTTGGTGATCCTTCCTTTCGGAATTATGGGATCTAGTCCATCAACTCTGGTGATCCTTCCTTATGGAATTACGAGATTCTAGTCCATCAACTGTGGTGATCCTTCCTTTCGGAATTACGGGATCATGGATAGTCCTTCCTTTCAAAATTATAGGAATCTAGTCCATCAACATTGGTGGTGCTTAGACAATCCTTCCTTTTGGAATTACGGGACCCAGTCTTTATGGAGCTACCACACTTGGACAATCCTTCCTTTCGTAACTATCGGATCCTTGTCCACTACTCACATCTTAGACAATCCTTCCTTTAGGAATTACGGGAGTCTAGTCGAAGGATCAATATTTAAGACTATCCTTCCTTTTAGAATTACGGGATCATTATCTAGGGATGATCAATCCCACCACAATCCAAGGATCAGCATTTAAGACTATCCTTCCTTTCGGAATCATGAGATCACTGTCTAAGGATGATCAATCCTGATCCAAGTACGGGATGATTAATCCCTATCAATTTAAGACACCATAACATGTATAGGGACGATGTAATCCAAATATATTTATAGGATGATCAATCCTTATCGCTTTAGGACATAAGTCCAAGGACGATGCAATCCAGATCTATTTACAGGATGATCGATCCTTATCATTTTAGGACATAAGTCCAAGGACGATGCAATCCCACTAGTCCTCTTAGACAAAGTCTAAGTACCACTTCGTCGACCTCATCATCGGTACATGTATCCTCATCATCGGAACAAGTAACCTCATCATCGATACAGGTATCCTCATTATCAATACAAGTATCCACATCATCAATACAAGTATCCTCATCATTGACCTTACCGTCGGTATAGGAAACCTCATCATTGATACCAGTATCCAGATATCATCATCGACCACATCAATCCCCCTTTTGAGGAGGGTCCTTCTGGACTACACCAAGCTTGTCTCAGAAATACTCAAACTTTACTCAAGACATAGGTTTGGTCAATACATCAGCCACTTGCTCATCAGTGCTCACATACTCGAGCTTTATAGCTCCTTTCTGCACCATATCCCGCATATAAAAATATCGGATATCTATGTGCTTTGACTTATCATGGAACACTGGATTTTCTGTCATCTTGATACAACTTTGGTTGTCACACAGGATCGTAGTGGGATCCATCTCTAAGTCAAATAGTCCTGATAACAAATTCTGAAGCCATATGGCTTCACAACTAGTAGAGCAAGCTTCTATATATTCCGCTTCAGCTGTGCTGAGAGCCACACTGGACTGCTTCCTGCTAAACCACGAGATCATAGTAGATCCCAGAGAATAACATCCACTCGATGTGCTCTTTCTGTCTGAGACATTTCCAATCGAATCTGCATCTGTATAACCATACAATATGAAATCATTATCTCCAAGATAATATAGACCAAAGTCTATCGTACCTTTTAGGTACCTTATCACATGCTTTTGCAGCTATCAGGTGAACACGTCTAGGCTCAACTAGATACTAACTCAGGGTGTTCATAACAAAGCATATATCTGGCCTGGTATTCGTCAGATACATCAACGACCCAATAATCTGTTTGTACTGAGTCATATTCACTAATTTTGACGATTCATCATCCAACAACTTCAAGTTGGTATCCATGGGAGTGGCCATGGCTTTACATTCCAACATATCAAATCTTTTTAATATTTCCACAACATACTTTCCCTGGTTGAGAAAGATTCCTTCTGGTCCTTGTCATACTTCCATACCTAGGAAGTAATGCATCAATCTGAGATCTTTCATCTCAAATTCTGTAGCTAGCTTCTTCTTATTTTCCATGATCTATTTCTCATTTCCTGGAAGAAATAGATCATCCACATACAGTAATAGTATGATAGTTTCATCATCCATAACCTTAAGGTAAAGGTTAGGATCATCTTTACTTTTGGTAAAGCCCAAGCTTGTCAAGAAGCTATCAATTCTTCCGTACCAAGCTCTAGGAGCTTGTTTCAACCCGTATAGAGCTTTCTTTAACTTACATATGTGAGTTCTTCTATCTTCAACCTCAAATCCTTGTGGTTGTTCTATGTACACTTCTTCCTCAATCACACCATTCAGGAAGGTTGTCTTCACATCCATCTAGTGTAATCTCCACTTCATAATAGATGCAAGTGCTATGATGGTTCTAACGGAAGTGTACCTTGCAACTGGTGCAAATGTTTCTTCATAGTCAATTCCCTCTTTCTGAGAGAATCCTATGGCCACAAACCTTGCCTTATACTTTTCAATGCTACCATCCGCAGCATGTGTCACGTCCCCATTTTGACCCCCTTTGTATTAAATCGTAAATGATGTAAATATTGTAATTTGATCATGGTGAGGAGCTCAAGGCCAAGGCCCCACCATTGACTTAGCATTTTGTATCGGCAATTAAAAATAGATGCCTACAGCTCTTGTGCTAAATATGCACAACGTAAATTAAGACATCATGTAAATACGAAATTTAATGAAAAAACCAACAACTGGCTATGCTATTCAACAAGGAGATGGGGGCATGATTCTACAAGGAAAAGGGAGGGAAATTATTCAAACCCTTGAGCCAATGGTATTAATCCATGTGTCAATGGGGAAACCCATAAACCACCAACTACCCATTTTGTCTCATGCACCCAATCATTTAATTCTTCCAAGAAATTGGTTAAGGCAGTTAATGCCTTGGAAATGAAGAAGTATGGCAGCCAATTTCGTGCATGGGCAAGCCATCAACCTGGAAATTCGTGTTTTTTGCTTGTTGGGAAAGAAAACACCCATGAAATGGTGCCCAAAGCCATTCTGAACAGTCATCCTTCTCTCACTCACGCAGTTGGAGCTAGCTGGGTTTTTCCCTACACATTTTTCATCCAAATCCTGCATTTTTCCATGCCTGGGAGTTCGTTTTTGCATATACAGTAACTTGGGAGAGAAGGGCCACGATTTGGGGACTGTATGGAGGTCGTTTTTTCCCCCGAATGTCCAAGGACGTTTTTCTGAAAACGGATTTGGCTTCCCTGGGTTGTTCCCCAACTTCCCATTTCGTTTTTGTGGGTTCCCATGTTTTTCTGAGTTAGCTGAAACCCCATCTCATGCATCTCACTGTAAAAACGTTTTATCCTACCCCATAATTGTGTTCTGCTGTTGTGTGCATCCTCGTTTTTGGTTTGAACCTGTGAATTGAATTTTTGGAGTGGTAGTGGACAGAAGTGGCTTGATAAACCTAGTGGGGGAGACAACCTCTCAAGAAGATCAAGAGGGCTTTGGTTACTCTTCTATGCATACCCTGAGAGCACTAGATAGGGAAGGTATGGCTTGAGGGACTGTATAGCAGTGAAAAGAATACTTCCTTGTGCTGGGTGTGTAGGTATTGTGGGTTCCACGCTAGATAGATCTTGCAAGGTTATCCCTGGCTCTGTGCTGGAGCTCACTAGCTTAGCAACTCTTCCTTCCCATCTCCTAGCAGCCTGATAAACCCAATTGTAGATTGGCTTGGCTCATCTTGGTGTATGCTTGGCTATGTGTGAGTCTGTTGTTCCCTGGTTCCTTGTAGAGATCATGCCCAGCTCGGGGGTGGCAGTGGTGCTGAGAGATTGAGGAGCACACTAGCCTACGGTTGGGTGGAACGTTGCAGTTGCATAGCCAGTTGCGTGGGACTACTTTCGCATAAGATAAGTATTCTCCTGCATATTCTTGAAATTATTTAATTGATGGATATCTGAATGTATGGTGAAGGTGTAAATGATATTACTTCCGTTGTGTTATAAAAATAGTTATGCATCTACATATCTCTATTATATTATGTTATGCGAATGCTTATGTAAAAGTTCATGGGGCTAGATGCCCAGTTTAGTATCACGTCCGTTCTGCACTTTCACATGTATATGTATATTTTTTTTGTATTTTGAATGTTTGTTTATAATGTATGGGACTGGATGTCCGGTTTTACGTCACGATCCTCTCCATCTAGCTGGTATAATGGGAGGGGACGTGACAGCATGCTTTATCTTGTATATCCACTTGGAGGATACCACACTTTTGTCTTTTGGATTGGGAACTACATCCCAAACATCATTCTTCATTATTGACTGGTATTCCTTCGTAATTGCTTCTACCCATTCTTTCTTATGAACTGCTTCTTCATAACTGGTAGGTTCTTGATCTACAAGATCACACATCAAAGCCACATAGCTGGAAAATGGCTTTGGTCTCTTGCTTTCTCTACTGGAGTCTTCTGGAGCTCCATATCTTTCTGCTTCTTGTATAATTTATCTTTCCCATGCTGGCTTTCTCTTCCGTGATATGTTCATAGGTGGGGGTTCTTGAGGTTCTATCATATCATGGTCTTATGGTGTTTCTTCTTCAGGGAAGGAAACAACTTCTGTATTTCTAGGAGGTATATCTTCTTCATATACTTCTTCACACTGGCTCTTTCTAGATATTTTGAGAGCAGCTTCTTCATCAAATGTTACATCTCTACTAATTTCCATGTGATGGAATCCTGGGATGTATATTATGAATGCTTCGGATGCTTCACAATACCCAACAAATATTCCCTTCTTTCCGGAAGGGTCCAACTTAGTTCTCTTCTCTTTTGGTATGTGGACATATACGGGGCACCCAAATACCTTGAGGTGGCTTACCTCAGGATTCTTCCCTGTGAACACTTGTTTTGGAGTTTTGAATAGTTGTCACTTGTTTTATTTAACAAGTCTCATCATTCTTCATTTGTAGGTGATCGTTGTACGATACTTCCTACAAGTCAAATTTAATAGTATGGTTAGAAACATCTCATAGTTTCCAAATAAATGCATAAAAACATAAGTCATACTATCTTAGCCAATTCTATAACATTCATCCATATCCCACATTCATATGGTAACTTTCTAGATGCCTTCCATCTCTACTAGGACATTATTAAGAGTGTGCACTACTCCCAATATGTCAGCAAAGAGGTTTCACTCTAGATAAGTAGCAATAGAATGTTGTATAGCACCATAGGCTACTTACCCATCACATGCATAATACTGCAAATATCCTAATACATATGCATACAACTAGATTAAACAAAAATGACAATTCAAATACTTATCTTTGTTTGTTTGGTAGGATCTCCTTTTGATCCTAGTCTTCTAATCATCATCAGAGTTTCTAAACCAATCTTGTATGTTGCTTCTCCTATTCTCCTAAAGAGCTTTGTGAGGGGACTCCTTTTCTTCTAAACTAGAGAGAGTCGTCTTATGTCCTGTCATGTGCTTTGAAGCACTAATGTCACAGGACATATTCTTCAATTTCTTCCTTTTCTTGCTTCCTAGGAGGTTCTTCATTCTCTTCTTCTTCACTATCATCTTCTGCTAGATGTGCTTGATGTATTCTGTTGTGGAAACTCTTCTTCTTCCTTGAAGGACAATCCTTAGCAATGTGTCCTATTTTGTGACAAATGAAACATTGGAATGAAGAGTAATTTCTTTTTGGAATGGTTCTTCTTTTCTTTTGAAACCTTTGTGGAGGTCGAGACTCCTTGTGGCTTTCCTTCTTGAAGTTAGATTGACTCCTTCTTCTTTTGGTATGGGTGGCTAATGCTTGATTATCTTCTTTGAGTAGGGCTTCTCTATTGGCTACTCTAGGCTCTTCTTGAATGCAATCCTCCCATACAATATCAAACTTCATGCTTTCCTTTTTGGCACACATGGTCTGGATGAATGAATCCCAAGGTCTAGTGAGACCATTGAGAGCAGTCATGACTAGTTCATCTTCATCAAGGTTGTCTCCAATGGCCTCTAGTTGTTCCTTGAACTTGGATACCCTTGTGAACTAATCTTGAATAGATTTTCCTTGACTCATCTTAGTTGTCTTCAATTGAGCTCTCGGGTTCATATTCCTATTGATATTCCTCCCTTCATACATTCTGGCTAGGGAATCATACATTTCCTTCGGGGTCTTCATGGATGACACTTGGGGAATCAAGTGGTCTTTGATAGAATTAGCAATAATTCTCTTTTCCCTAATCATATCCTTCTTGTACTTCTCTTTAGCTTCATCTTCCGCAGGTTCCGCAACCTCATCTTTGATGTATTGGGAAAGATCATTTTCTTCAAGAATGAGACCAATCCTATATCTCCATGCCCAGAAATCCTCTATACCTTTTAGCTTGTCCTCAAGCTTAGTGCTTAGGGCCATCTTATCCAGAAGGTCACCAAAAATTGAAAATTCTTAAAATGCAAAACTGACCTTACTAGGAGATGTACTTGACTGAGTTGAGTTGACTGGTGTACTTGATTTCTAAAAACTTCAACTTTTCACCCTTCAATCTTAACCAGCGAAATTTGGATCTGCAACAGCTTTTCTGGTTTACTGGTTCACTAGTGCGCAGCTTTTTTGGTTCACTAGTGCACAAGTTCACATCTTTTTTGGTTCACTGGTGCACAGGTTCGCAGTTTTCTGGTTTTTTGGTTTTCTAGTCTAGAAGTCAAACTAGGGTTTGACATTCCCGGAGATCTACCCACTCAAAACATTCGATCTAGGGCTCAAAATTTCTCTTTTGAGGAGGAGCATCCAGCCATGCTCTCAGATTCCAGAAATTCCAACTTTTGTAGAAATCCTAATTTTCACCAGAGGAGGAGAGAGAGGTATTTTCACCTTGTGAAAGATGTCCTATTCAGGCTAGTTCTGATACCATGTTAAGTTTAGCATAAAATTCACAACAAGAGCATAGTAAGGATCATTGAAAGAAACACAATCACAAGATAGACATAGATTTATCCTGGGAAACCCTCATGGGGTAGAAAACCCAGCAAAGCTTTCCTCAATATAGATGACCAACAAATACAAAGATGTAAACCCCAAACAAGATCTCCTTCTCCTCCTTCGCAGATCTCTCTCTCTCCTATGCGCAATTCACAAGTGAGTGAATGAGTGAGTGAGTGTGTTAAATGAGGATCACACATCCTCTATTTATACTTTACCTCACTTGACTTTTAACCCTAACTGGGCCGACTTCTCCTAGGAGAGTTTAATAACCCCTAAATAATTAACTCAGGGCCGACCCCACTAGGGGAGTCTAATAACCCTAGTTACAACATCATGACAGAGGAATAAACATCTCCCGATATACAATAAAGTCCCGATGGAGGAATGAAACATCTCCGGATAAAGTACAAATAGAATATTCTTAGAAGTTGCAATATTTCAACATTCCCAGTTAAGGATTTCTAACGTAAATGTTATGAACCAAATTCCCCAAATAACATAAAAGCATACAGTAAAGTAGCTCCATGATTTGAGAATATTAAGAGTCAATGAATAATAAGCCTCTTTGAGGAGGTAACCTCATCTTTAAATATATCCAATGAAAAGGAGAATATTGTATGATCTCTAAAACAAGGTATATTTGGTATATGTAGGACATAAATGGTACAATTACAATTAAAGGGTCCATCCGACCATTAAAGGGTATATTTGACCAATAAACAAAACACTAATATAACATGTAAATGTGATAACTCAATATCTAAGTCTTAACATGCCCCTCCCCTTCAAATAAGTGTTTCCCTCAACACTTGATTATCCATGCATGTTTCTACATGAAGAAGCCATTTTCCTATGTCACTTTATGTATTGGTAGGTTCTTCCACTTGATGAAGTACTCAGTAATTGCTCAATTTTGTAGTTGCTTTATTTGTGTTTCAAGAATTCATTCAAGTTATAGTATGGTTTTCTCTTCTTCGTCAATTTTTGGTAAAGTAGTTGGAACTGAGATCTTGTTTTTAATCAAGAAACATGGATAACTAGATGTACATGTGAATATGGAGGAAAATCCAATTTTCAAGCTATACTTCCAATCCTTTGCAATAATTTGTAGGGTCCATAGTAATTGGATGCTAATTTATTATCCTTTCTTTTTTGCTTGAGGGACATTTGTTTGTATGGTTGTAGACTCAAAAATACCAGATCCCCCATTGAAAATTTATTTTCACTGCAATGTTGATTTGCTTGTTCTTTCATCATGTTTTGTGTTATAGCCAATTTATCTTTCATAGTTGGAGAACCTCTTGTTGGTTATTTATGTGATCCTCCATTGCACAAAGTGTCACATATACTTGGGAAAAGGGATACTTGTTCAATTTTGGACCATACCATATACTTCATCATTGCATTTAGGTAGGATGAATCATATGATATTCTACATGTTTGCAATGATGAACCATGCGGGGGGAACTTCTCTACAAAAATGATATCCCACAAAATTATTCATGTAGGGTACTATTGACTAACACTACACAAAGATACTACATATTATGTATCTCATTGTGATGAGTCCTTAAGGAAATGGAAACCTACACTAAAAGATGAAATGCCATTACAACCATAGATATCAATGGATAGCTGAAAATTGGGGCTTAGATTTTGTAGGTCCCATTGACCCACCATCCAACCAAAAACAACACATACCACTATGCACATATTACCTAACAAAGTGGGTAGAAGTGAAATCAATGACGGATTCTAAAGAAGATAAGGTGGTAAAATTTCTTTATGAAAACATCTTTACAAGATTTTGGGTGCCTGGAGAGATTGTAGTAGATCACATACCTCGACTTATGTCCAACTTAATTGAAGATCTCATAAAATTATACAAATTTGATCCCAAATAAATCTAAATAAAAGAATGGTTGGAAGATTCAATACTTGTATGTGTAAACTAACAATTAATGAAGATGAGTTTAGATGTAAAGGACAATACAAAGTTAATTGAGACAAAAGATAGAAAAATTAATAAATAAAATAAAATAAAATAGGAGAGAGGAATGGGAATTTAAATGCTAACCTCTTGTCCTTCCTATTACCCCCCATATCTTCTATAACCTCTTGTAATTTCACTCTCAAAGGGATTTTTTGTTGGTTGGTTGGACAAAGAAAACATGATGCAAAAGGGGTCATGAGATGCATTGTAACCAGAGATTGTTGAAATCAATAATTGAGCAACCATTAAATATTGGTTTTTCCATTTGGGTTTCTAGGGTAAAACATGGTGTTCATTATGTTTGTGATATATTCTCTTGTTCATTTTTAATTGTTTCCAATGTTTTAATGGAAGCTTCTGTGTATTTTAATTGTTATTTGGTTAATTTGATGGTATGAACATTCATTCTCAATTGTAATATGAAGTTCCCTTTTGTCATTTCACTCTCCTTAAAAACTTGGAGTATGTTAACAACAATGGAATGATCACTATCCATTCCAATTTGAATCATGGGGTAAATGGTTGTCATTAATGAACTATTGCACTATTTTAGAGTGTTGCTAATTATGGTTTCTAAGATTATTCATTGTTGAAAACATTTTTCCCAGCTAAATTAAGTTTTTTATTCCTTTATTTGTTGTCCATGGTCATTTTGAAACGATAAAATCATTTCTTATACAAATAACCAATGCAAATAATAAAAAGGATCCATAAATGGTCAAATAATCGAATATATAATTGATAAGATAAATAATGATGATTTACAACAAGGATGTAGTTGCATATATAGGGCTTATATGGTGACTACTCACCAAAGGTTATGCCCCTTAGTTAAATATAATTAAAATTATGTTTTATTTTATTATTTATATTATTTTAATATTTTATTTGTTACATTGCCTTCCCCTTAAGAGAAGCTTTGTCCTCAAAGCTTATTAAAGACAAGGCTTACGTCTGATTTTTTTGCTTATAATGTCATCTGTCATTTTTGTGTGTGTTAGTAACTGCGACTCTTGACGAAACGAGATGATATGAGTTACAGATTCCTAAGAAAAAATGTTGCATTGTTTGTGAAGTTTCCCATCCGAGATCTATCTTCATTGGAGTTGTTTGTTGATCATTTTGTTGGATGTAACTTCTCATTTTCTGCTTAGTTTGTTGATCTTGTGTTCTTTCTTTTCTGAATCATAACTCTTTTCTTTGTGTTCATTTTACCATGTCGTTGGTAAAAATGGATTTTATAATTTGGGTGTCAATAAGGAGTTCTTATTATTTGTTTTTTTACTAGATTGGCTTATTTTTGAACTGTGACAATGACTGGATTTGTATTTGCTTCTTTTTCTTCAATTTGGATTTTTGAGTTCGAAGGCTTGGATGTCCTCTTCTGAATTTGCTCCAACTTGTTTTCCAACAAATATTTATCATTTTTAAGATTCCTCATCATTTCTTCTTGAGATTTCTCATCATCTTTAAGCTTCTGAATCTGATCCATTAGATCTTGTTTATGCATCCTAAGGTGGCCACTCTCTTCTATATTTTCTACTAGTTTCTTCTGAATATTTTGATTCTCCTCTTCTAGCTTTTGATTGTCTTGTGATTTATCCTTCCCCTTCTTGATTTGAAGAAGCAATTTCTGATTATGATCTATTAGACGAGAGATCTCTTCTTCTTTGTCCATGACGACTTTGTCAAATTCTTTTTGCATCTTCTGTATTTATTTTTTATCTTCTTGTGAGATCACCTTCGAGATGTCTTTGAAGTCTTCATATGACACAACTCCTGATTTTGACTTCATTGTAGCATCCTGCAATGTGACTTGCTTCTTCTTATATGAGAACATTAAAACAAATTTCTTCATATTTAAGATGACTATCCCTAATGTTTCCATCCAGGGTGAACCCAAAATGATGTCGACTTCATTTATATATATATTCGTAACATTGAATTGGGATGTGAAATTATACTCATCAATTGTTAGTTGTAAGTCCGTAATTTCATATTGCTTCTCACGACCAGTATCTCTCTTTTTTATCACACTTGATTATGGGACTAATAATTGATTTTCTAATTTGTTGTTAATGTGATTTTCCTTGATGGTTGGACTAAGAGAAATGCTAATACATTTT
Organism: Larix kaempferi; assembly: GCA_027924585.1. Classification (NCBI taxonomy): domain Eukaryota; kingdom Viridiplantae; phylum Streptophyta; class Pinopsida; order Pinales; family Pinaceae; genus Larix; species Larix kaempferi. Next base: position 2,162,167 of record BSBM01001313.1, read on the forward strand.
CCTTGAATAATTCCCTCAAGTTTTAGTAGTTCAATGACAATTTTTGAGTAGGTCTTAGGGAATCTTTCTTGTTTTTTGTCACAAGATTATATTTTACTATGCATCTTATCCAACAACATCTTATCTTTGTACAATATACTTTACTATTCAATAATTAAATTTTCCCCACAATATATTATTACTATTAATAAAAGTTAATAATTACAATATTATTAATAAATATAATATAATAATTATTATGATAATAATAATTATTAATGATAATAATAATTATAATAATTGTTTGGGAGTGGAAGGATAATAAAAATGGTGTGGATTGGGTGGTTGGGAGGAATGATTGTTACCTTCCCCACCCAAGTTCAATTCTCACTTGCTTCTTGGTAACCTTAAGATTCCTTATGCACTTCTAGCTTTTATGTTCTAACTTTATTATTAGCTTTCACAAAACCACTTTTAAGAATTCTTATGCACTTATAGATTTCGAATATATTATTTTCACAAATGCTTCCAATATGGTTGGAAAATAAACCATGTACTATTTTGAAGAGACCACAATTTTAGGGAAACCCTAGGATAATGGGTAAAAACCACAATATGGCCAAAGGCCTGGATCGTGAACGTAACTCTGATACCAAATGAAACGATAAAATCGTTTCTTATACAAATAACCAATGCAAATAATACAAAGGATCCATAAATGGTCAAATAATCAAATATATAATTGATAAGATAAATAATGATGATTTACAACGAGGATGTAGCCGCATATATAGGGATTATATGGTGACTACTCACCAAAGGTTATGTCCCTTAGTTAAATATAATTAACATTATGTTTTATTTTATTATTTATATTATTATATATAGTATTCATATTATTTTAATATTTTATTTGTTACACATTTGTTGAACTTCCATACAACATGGATGTTGTAGAGAGGTCATCTGTTTCCCTTATGGATGCTTGAGCATCGTTTAGGCCATACTTCCATATGTAGGTCTCAGAGAGGGGTGTTTAGTTTTCTTGAAATTGTGCAAACATTGTTGAGTGCATATTTGTGGTTGGGCATGTGAGTTGTTGGGGAGATGACTAAATATTTTGGCAGTTGGATATTTCCCCATGATTTGGCAACTTATGCAACCCTCCATTGGGCATATATTGAGTCAATACATTGGATTATTGGATTTGCTTCTTGTGATTTATTCAATCCTTCCTTTTGTGATCATTCACTCTTCACATTGTTCCATTAATATCATGGTGGCATTACGCTTGGAGATATCTAATCCAAATTATGTTGAGAATGAAATGAAGATAGCAATAATAGGCAAAATAACATAGATATATTGCAAATAGCATAGTAATACAATGAAACCCAAACTATGTCAATGAATGACATAGTGGAAACAACCCAATATGAAAAGTAATACAAAGTAGCTAGAATGTCAACAACTTATCTCTTTGAAGAACTATGTGTAAACATTCCTATCTTTCCCAAAATCTATGCTCACCTACAACCATACTCTTCACTTTATTGTTTGCAATTTTCTCTTCACGGTGCTAATTTGTGATCCATAAACTTTCGTGGATATTCCACTAGAACAATTCATCACAACGGATCTTACGGCTACTTATTTTAATTAGTTTATTTTTAGAACTGTAACAGAAATGCATAATCCACACACATTTGAAACGGAAATTATGTTGGGAAAACCCTAGTATGGGGAAAATCCTAGCTAGAATGAGGACTACACCTTGTGCTTTTATGTAGAATGCAAATACAAAAGGAAATCAATACTCAGAATGGAATTATCTTGGACATTATGTCCCAAATATATGGTACACAATCTATTACTACCTATGTATGCTTCACGACCACCCCTTACTGTTTCTCAGCTATGGAACAATATGATAGAAATGGATCCCCTTCTTCTCCTAACGAACCAATCTCTAACATAGCTCGATAGTTGTATAGGGTTAAATTTAGGGTCTGTACATGCCTTGATTCTAATTTAGGGTTACGGTTTTGGACCTTCTAGAATGTTCTTAAAATTCCACACATGACTAGATACACATGTTTGAGAAATGAGAGCTGGCATGGAATCCACACGGAACTATGGTGGTTAACTTGATGGGTCAACCTGCAAGAGGCATAACTGCTTCATATAGACTCCGATTGAGGTAATCTTTCGATTGTTGGAAAGGTCTCCAACAGTCCTCGGAAGGTTCTGGACCCTAAAAATGAAAAATTATACCTACCCATAAAATGGGACCTATAATCCAATTCATCAAATCCTCTGACCCTGAAATATCCAAATAGGTGAAAAATTATATGTTGATCCATTTCAAATCAATTTGGGTGATTTTCTTAGTCCAGTAATTGGTTATGGATAGAACATCATGAATGCTTTACGTAGTGTAAAAATATGCTTGGAAAAAAGGTGATAGACTCCAAAGTAGATGAGAGGATTGGTAAAAAGATAATTGACATTACTTCTGACCATAGAATGAATGAATCTTACAATTTTTAAAGAAGTATAGTCATCCCATGCTTCCATAACTACATGATAAGACTTTTTCCACCAACCTCACACATGCATTCAATGATTTAATTTAATGAGTCAAAATGAATTAATTGGATCATTAAGGCACACAAAAATGAATGGATGATTTCTAAGGATGACACTAGGAAAAAGAGGATTTAATATCCCATAGGCTTACTTTCTTCTTCCCCTCTAGTGGAATCATAACCCATCTAATACTCTTTACACAACCATCTTGAATCGCTTTATTATTTTCCAACATAATGTTTACTTAGATTTTGAGTCATCATGACAAACCAACCACATGTCCCACATAGAAATAATTACATTATACATGCATATCCATTCAATAGTTAGGCCTTGGCCTTGAGCTCCACTCTAGGAATCCATACTAGCATATTTACATCATTTACATAATCTGATTTAATACAGTCGAAGGGTCAAAATTGGGGGTATTATAATTATATGGATTAATGGTTATAAAGGTTTGTTAGTTTTTTAGAATTTCAATCTGATCTAGGATCTTAACTAAGAGAATAACATGTACAGCATATCTACAGCATATCAAACATGGACACAATAATGCAAGCACACAAGAGACACAGAGTTTCACTGGGGAAAACCAAGAAGTTGAAAAACACTGCAACTTCCTCAGAGATAGATAGAGAAATGATACAACCCAAGCATAAGAGATAGTCTTCTCCTAGCAGTAGCTTCTCCTCCTCCATAAGTGCGCCACTCTCCAATGAGAGTATGAGTGAGAAAGTGAATGATCAAATAGAGTGCCTCCCACACTCTATTTATACATGACTTTACTTGCCTAATAACCTTTACTAGGTCGGCCTCAAGTTAACCACATAGCATAATGCTGACAGGGCCGACCCCCAATAGGGTGGTCTAATAACCCTTTAACCCACATGACTTATACAGGGCCGACCCCATCAAGGTGGTCTAATAACCCATCAAGTATAAGTTACAACACTTACAATATAAATGACGACACTTCCGTATAGACGAATAATAACATCTCTATAGGAATACAAACACTTCCGTATAGAGGAATAATGACATATCTATAGGAATACAATATACATATATGAAATACTTTCCGAAGTTACAAATACATCAACACTCCCTCTTAACTAGGAAGGTATTTCTCGACACATGTCTTCTAGCACAAGTCTTCTTCTCTGGATCATCGTCACTGATCATCGTCATCGAATCATCGTCATCATCACTGCTGCTGCTATCTCAATCAATCTCTCATCTACTCGTTATAGGAAGTTCTACAGAGCCACTCCTTTTTCATACTGGGTGTAGGCCCACCACCTGTAGGTCTTCATCATCACTAGCCATACTGTGGAATCCTCAGGACTGATTACGTGCGTTAAGCCAAAACCTCGAAAGAGCATCCCAGGACTGATTACGAGCATAGTGCTCAACCTATTAGATCTCCTGGGATCTTTTACATGCAACTGCACAACCTTTCCATGGCCAATGAGTATCATCTTGATACTCATGATCATACTGATCATGTCATCTCAGCGAGAAAGCCATCAAGTAGGTACACCTTAGGACTGATTACACTACCTATGCAAAACCTACAAGATCTCCTAGGACTGATTACACTGCCTCTGCAAAACCTGTAAGAGCATCTCAGGACTGATCATATGCCTCTGCAAAACCTGTGTACCATATTGTCACATCATCGTCTTCATATCATCGTCATCGCCCACGGAGCACAACCTAGATGCACACACACAGCACTTAAATACACTGGCATGGGAGGACCTACCTACCACCATCCGGGAATGGCTCAGCACTTACATCACTACCATGGGAGGACTCTCCTATCACCATGTCACCATGGAAGGAACTACCTGCCACCATGTCGGAAAGGCACAACACTTACATCACAACCATGAGAGGACTCTCCTATCACCATGTCACCATGGAAGGAACTACCTACCATAATGTCGGAAAGGCACGGTAATTACATCAACAACCATGAGAGGACTCTCCTATCACCATGTCACCATGGAAGGAACTACCTACCATCATGTCGAAAAATCCCGGCAATTACATCAATGACCATGAGAGGACTCTCCTATCACCATGTCACCATGGAAGGAACTACCTACCATCATGTCGGAAAATCCCAATCATCCCTTATATCTCACCATGGGAGGACCATACCTACCACCATGTGAGAATGGCCCAGCCCTTACATCTACACCATGGGAGGACCATACCTACCACCATGTGAGAATGGCCCCAACCATTACATCTCACCATAGGAGGACCATACCTACCACTATGTGAGAATGGCTCATGTGAATCTGTGTCTCCGGACTCATCACTTCCCTTTGGAGGGAATCTCGATCTAAAGTACACCAAGTCTCCCTCTGAAGTATTCAAACTTCACTCTGTCCAGTGGCTTGGTCAACACATTGGCTATCTGCTCGTCCGTCGCAACATACAGGAGCTTCACTACTCCTCTCTACACCATATCCTTGATATAGTGATACTTGATCTCAATGTGCTTCGACTTATCATGGAACACTGGGTTCTCTGACAACTTCACATAACTCTGGTTGTCGCAATATATATAAGTAGCACTCAGCTGGAGATCAAACAAATCAGACAGTAGCTTCCTAAGCCATACTGCCTCACAACTTGCCGAACAAGTTGCGACATAATCTGCTTTGGCTGTACTCAGTGCCACACAGGACTGCTTCCTACTAAACCAAGAGATCACACATGATCCCATACTGAAGCAACACCTCGAAGTGCTCTTCTGATCAATGGCACTTCCTGCCCAATCCGAATCAACATAACCCTCCAGGTTAAACTTTTGATTTTCCTTATACTTGAGCCCATAGTCAATTGTACCCTTCAGGTACCTCAGAATATGCTTTGCATCTATCAGGTGAACATGTCTCGGATCTGTCAAATACTTGCTCAAGGTGTTCACTGCAAAGCAGATATTTGGTCTCGTATTCGTCAGGTACATCAAGGACCCAATCATCTGACGATACATCATCACATGATCATCCTGATCATCATCACAGCATCATCCCGATGAATATCATCTGGAGCAACACCCTGAAGCTCATCATCCATGATTATCCTGATCATACAATGCATCCACCTAATGCATACCAAGTATCTACCTGATGTATATCATCATACATGATCTACCTGATCATACAATGTATCCACCTGATACATATCATCATACATGATCTAACTGATCACAACAAGCATCTAACATGATGCATATACATATACATGATCCAACTGATCACAACAAGCATCCAACATGATGCATATACAGAGCAGTAACTGGAGCATCGTTCTGATGCTCATCATCTAGCACTTACATCCACAGCCATGGGAAGGATCATCCTCTCACCATGCTTGGAATGGCTCCAACAAATGTGTCCATCACTTCTTCCTCGAAGTGTCGTCAATGTGAAGAACACCAAGCAAGAAAGTTGTTTTGACATCCATCTGGTGTATCTTCCATTTCATCACTTGCTTTGTATTTCTCTATGCTGCCTTCTGTAGCATGCTTGATCTTATAGATCCACTTGGAAGTCACAACAAACTTCCCTTTAGGTCTTGGGACCACATCCCAAACATCATTCTTCATGATCGATGGATCATGGCATTCTTCTCGGATCCTGGGAACTTCAATATATTCAATATCTTCAATAGATAACTTTGTTGCTGGAACAAATGTTCCAGTCCTTCTTTTGTAGGTGATGGTATACGATCTTTCCTACAAGACAAGTTAAATTGCATGATTAGAAACTTCTCATAGTTTTCAGAACAAATTCTTACACATAAAGAAATATGTCATACAGTCATGCAATTATTTTAACCAATGCTTCAATACAACATTTATCCATATCCCATAACTTTCTAGATGCCTTCCAATCTCTACCAGAACATTGTTAAGAGTTTGCACTACTCCCAACATGTCAGCAAAGAGGTTTCATTCTAGATAAGTAGCAATGGAATGTTGTACAGTGCCCTAGGCCACTTACCCATCACATGCATATTAGTAGTATACTGTTCATTAATGCAATTATTCCAATATGCATAATACACACCCTGAGTCTAGGAACATAAGCATATACATCACTAAACAATATTATTTAAACAAACAAATATGCAAGAAATGACAATTCAAATACTTATCTTTGTTTGGTTTGTAGGGTGGACTCCCTCTCAATATTTGCTTCCTTGCATGAAATTCTGGAGTGTGCTCCCTCTTGATCTTTGCTTCCTGGATTACCTATACTTGAACTTATATCCATCCTCGATCACTTATGCATACTTACTAGTATCATCATTGTGTTATCCTCGAGGTCTCATACATACATTCATTAGTATAATGTCAATACTATCAAGACACAATAATCTTAAACATGTATAGTCATGATCATTTCAAACACAGATAATAAACATTACTATTCAAGGTTTCAGGGAATACTTCTTTTACTCATGCATATTCTTTGTTTGACCAAAATACTTTTCTGGTTAGTCATATCATCAATCAATGTAAGAGACATAATATGCATAAACCCTTGATTACTTACATTTCTAACTTCATGAAAAATCATTATCAACCATACAATAGTATAAGATCCTAACACAAGGTAGGATTCTAACTTGATATAGAAAAACATACCTGGTTATCATATTTGCTAGTTATGTCTAGCAATGTCTTCTTGTTCTCTTCAATGACTTGTGCTAGTAACCTGCATATCTCATAGGTTAAGCATTGTAGAACCAAAGTATACATACCTCGTAAGTAGAGCTTCTATGTGATCCATGACAATGGATGAATCTTTGTCTTCATGCCACCATGGTCATATGTTCATGAACTAGAACATCATCTGTCTTTCTTGATGTACCTTTCAAGATAACGGACAACATCAACCTCATACAACACCACAAAGCATTAATACAATCATAAGTGTCAAAACCCTAATCAATGAATATCTGCATTCATAATTTTTATTAAGGTGATACGATAAGTCTAAAGTTAATCAAGATTGTACTAACCTTAATGAAGACAAACATACCATAAAATTAATCATGAACAAATCTTGAGACATACCTGGATAAGTCATACCTGTCGAGATTGATTGTAATCTTCTTATGTAAGGCCTTGGCCTCATCTCCCTCTGAAACAGGAACTTCTTCATTTATGAAGGTGCCCAAGCCATTCTCTTCTAGTGTTAACCCAATCCACTTGATTTGCAGAAACTGGATCTAGAGCTGGATTAGGGTTTGTTAGAGAAACCCTAAAAATTCAAACTTTGAATTTCAAACTTCTGAAAGGATAGAAAGATGCACCTTGATGAGCTAATCAAGCTGGTATACTCAGAATTTGAAAACTGCAAAGTTTCGCCCCTCAAAATTGTCTTTGAAACTTCCATATCTTCTAGACAGGATCCCGAACTAGGGTTTGATGAATCCCACCCTTCTACCCAACCAAAAGGTTCGATCCAAAGCTCTCAACTTCTATTTTTTCTGAGGAGCTTCCAGCCGTGATTACAGACTTCAGAAATTCCAACTTTTGCAGAAGCCCTAATTTTCCACCTTTCTGATCAAAATCCCGAACTAGGGTTTGATCAAGCCCGACCTTCTTCCCAACCAAAGAATTTGATCTTGGTCTCCAAATTTCGATTTTGATGAGGAGCATCCAGCCGTGGTCTCCGATACAAAAATTCCAACATTCTTCGAAACCCTAAATTCCCGGAGCCATGAATGAAGGTGCTTAAAATCCAATTATGTTTTGGCAGAAATATGCACCTAATTGTTTCTGGTGTAACTCTGAAATTATGAATCCACGGTGTCTAAAAATACAACCTATGGTAGCCTGACCTATCATCTTTCTAACCCCATAGGTCTGGCCTCAATTGGATTCATTGAGAGAGATTTATTTCTAGTGTTGCAACGTGACCTGTTTATGGGATAAAACAGGAGAGCGAACTTGTATGGAGTGCCACGTGTCACTGGTTCAACTTCGGCCTTTGAAAACCTTACTTGAGAAACTACATTCCGTGCCCTACTTGTTTCTTTTTACAGAATTTCATTTGGAGCTTCCTAGCCCAATTTGTGACCTTTTTTCCTAGGTCACCTGTTTATGACTGAGATTTGGAAGAGGCGGAAACCCTAGATTGTATAGATCATAAAACACAAAGTACAACAAATTAGAAGTTGTGATTCGAACAAAAGGTACATTGGGATATTATATTCGACCTGTAAAAGTTTCAGATCCTGAAAATTTGCCAAAATGGATTTATAGCGAAAGTACTTTGATGACTGGTTTTTTCTATATCAAGCCCTAGCTTCACAAGTGCAACAAGTGTCATAAATGCCATACCATGCCTTCTTTCAGGGGAGCTCTGATACCATGTTGGTTTTTCAGAATTTCAATCTGATATAGGATCTTAACTAAGAGAATAACATGTACAGCATATCTACAACATATCAAACATGGACACAATAATGCAAGCACACAAGAGACACATAATTTCACCGGGGAAAACCAAGAAGGTGAAAAACCCTGCAACTTCCTCAGAGATAGATAGAGCAATGATACAACCCAAGCATAAGAGATAGTCTCCTCCTAGTAGAAGATTCTCCTCCTCCATAATTGCGCCACTCTCCAATGAGAGTATGAGTGAGAAAGTGAATGATCAAATAGAGTGCCTCCCGCGCTCTATTTATACATGACTTGAATTGCCTAATAACCTTTACTAGGTCGGCCTCAACTTAACCACATAGCATAATGCTGACAGGGCCGACCCCCAATACGGTGGCCTAATAACCCTTTAACCCACATGACTTATATAGGGCCGACCCCATCAAGGTGGTCTAATAACCCATCAAGTATAAGTTACGACACGTACAATATAAATGACAACACTTCCGTATAGAGGAATTATAACATCTCTATAGGAATACAAACACTTCCGTATAGAGGAATAATAACATCTCTATAGGAATACAATATACATATATGAAATACTTTCCGAAGTTACAAATACATCAACAAGGTTTAAATTATTAGGTGTTAAGGGTTAAGCATTATATGTTATAGGGTTTATAAGGGGTAAGCATTATATGAAGTGGAGTTATAAAGGTTAGGTGTTGTGGGTGACATGTTACAGGTTATAGGGATTAGGTCATGAAATTGCTAAAATATTATTGGAAGGATATATATTTTAATACCAACATAAAGCCAATTGTTATGTAGGTTACATGTATAGAGTTTTAATATTCTAGAAATTATGATTTACAAGGATTAGTCATTGGGAGATAAATGGGTTATGGATATTAATAGTTGTGGGTTAGGGGCTATAGGGGTTATGAATTAGAGATTACATGAGAAATAAGTGTTAGGGTTTATAGGGGTCATACATGATAGATTATATCTCAAAGATGTTATGGGTTAGACCATAGGATTTAATATCATAGTGGTAAAGTCCTATGGTGATTGTAGTTGTTATGGAATTGAAGGGTTAGGGGATATAATAGTGATATGTGTTAAATATTATAGGGGTTATGGGAAAGTGGTTAAGGTAAATAGGGATTATAAGTATTGTGTTAGATAAGTGTTAGAGGTTTTAGGGGATAAAGGTTATTGGTTATAAGGATTGGCTAAAGGTTATTTTAGTAAAGAGTTAGGGGTGGAGGGTTAATAAGGTTGATTTGGATAGTTATTAGTTGTTATAAAGCATGTGTCTTACAATTTGCAATATGTATTAAAGGGTTTAAGGTTAGTTGTTATAAGGATTAGGGTTGATATGGGTATGATTTTAAGAGTTACATGGATTAGAGATTACGGGTTATAAATGTTAGTTGTGTAGTCTTATAGGTGTTGGGAATGTTATATTATTTGCATGTAAATTGACTGGAAAAGCCGATAGTCTACTGTAGTCGAAGGAAACATATAGTGAAAATCTATTTGATCAATCGATTGGAATAATTGTTTGGTCAAAGGAAACAAAATGATTAATGGGAAGTCGTCAAAACAACCAAAGCTCAAGTGGCAATTGACCAAATTTGACCCAGTCAAATCAACTATAACAAAATAACTGAAAGTGGTTAGGAAGTTCTGTGTTGTCATTAATGAGAAGTTGGTTGTATTTCATCTATAAATAAGATGTAATGGTTACAAAGTATAATCTTGGCGTCATATAATGAAGTGTGATTTGTGGTATAACAAGTCATGGTTGTAAACACATATTTTTGAGTGTATGATTAATAGATGAGCGAAAGCTCATTGGTTTGTTGGTTTTCCTCCCGAGAGAGAGGTTTCTAGGGTAATTTATGTGTAATGTGTTGATGTGTTGTGTGCCATTTTCTTTTGTTTAATATGTTTAACTATAAGAATAATTTTTAAAACCTGTTGTAACCAGTATTAGAACCAACAATGGGTATCATAGTTGTATTTGGATGCAGGGGGGTTCCTTTATTACTAAGGGTTTGGCTTAATCCTAGATCTAGTGAATACCTGTTACAATGGGATATTTCTTGAAACATTGACTTATAGTTAGAATGGAAAACACATTGAGGATAGAAATTGAAAATTTTAATGGGAAAAATTTTGAGCTATGGAAGCTTAAAATGTAGGATCTCCTTATAAATTGAGAACAATGGATTGCAATCAACCCAAGAACAAATCTAGCTAGTATGTACTCAAAGGAAGACAAGACAAATATCGACAAAAAGGAAAGAAATACAATCTGACTTTGTTTAACGGAATCTATATTGTTGAATGTCTCAGAAGAAAACACTACAAAGAATCTATGGGAAAAGTTGGGGAACTTGTACTAGTTGAAATATCTGGTTTGTTAGAGTAAATAACCCTCCTAGAGCATGTGTAGATGAGTCTAATAGGCCAAACCACACCCAAAACCACCTCCTGAGTCACCCATGAGACAAAACCCTAGTTTTGGGGGCACCTTCCCTGATTTTGGGGGTGCATTCCCTGATTTGGGGGGTTTTCTCCCTAATATAAGGAGTCACGTGTCCCCGTTAGACTTAAGTTACTTCACTAAATAAGTCTTAACTGACACCCAACTACTGAAAACACTCATTAATGCCTAGTTAGGTCAAGTAGCGCCCATTTTGAGTGATTTTAGGAACATGCATGCATTATTTAGTTAAACTGAGTGATCAGTGAGTTCCTTAATTAGTTAAACTTAGTTTAGGAGTGCATGCATGGCTAATTAGGGTTATATGCTTCTAATTAATCCTGACCATCCCTCTCTACATGGAATAAACCCTATTTCCATGGCATGGACAATTTGATTTTCTATTTGACCTAATTCAAATTGTTCCTCTATATATTGTAACATCTTTCATTCATTCAAGTACTTTGATAATTAATCATTGTCTTTCTTCTCTTGAAGGTTATTGTGTAATAATTCATGTTATATTATTGCACAATTATTCATTCTTGATTTGATCTTCATATCTTGTTAGCTTATGCACCTAGATCTTGGTATGCTCAAATCTTATATGGTATCATAGCATAGGGGGTGCTAAACTAGCTAGTTTGCTAGTATTAGTTTTCAAGATTTTGTAGGTTGAGAAGGGATTTTGCATCCACCAAGGAGGATTTTGCAGCCACAAAAGAATTTGTTCCATCTACCAAGCAAGGCTTTTTCATCCACCAAAGAAGGTCCTTTGTAGCCACTAAATAAGGTTTTTAAAACCACCACTTTTTCAAATTGAAGAAGGCTCCTTTAGTACACCAAGGAAGCACGTTTTTTTTGCATCCATTAAAGAAGGTTGTGCAGTCATAAAAGAGGTTTTTTGCAGCGATGGATCTACCTTCTAATCAAATTCTAACCCCCTTCAATTATTTTGAATGGAATCGTAGAGTGGAGATTCTCTTAAGAATGAAGGGTTTGTACCAAATGACCATGGGAAATGAGTTTGAACCAACGTCTCTTGTTGAAAAATCCAAGTATATTAACCAAATAGATGAAGCTCATGGGATGCTATGTTATTCTCTGTCTTCTGATCTACTTTACCATATTCAAGACAAGAAGACCCCCAAGTAAATATGGACCACCCTGTCAAACCTCTTCGGTACACAAGATGAGATGAGGGGTCATGTTTTGGAGGTGGAGTTAATGAATATGAGGACAAGTGAGTTTGAATCGGTACAAGAATTATTTACAAATTTCAGATCTATCCTCTTTCATATCAATATGTGCAACATCAATAAATAAGACACTCAAATGGTACTCTCTATCCTTTCTAAATTGGGTCCTAAATTTATCACTTTTGTTTCTTCATTTCACTCTACTATATTAGCACTTGGAGCATCTTTCATCATGCCTTCTCTAAATGTCTTTTCTTCCTCTCTTATTCAAGAGTAGGATAAGCTTTCTCAAATGGGCCTACAAAGGTCCTCAAATGCTCATGCACTTGTAGCAAATGAGGACAAGAAGAAAACTATGAAGCATAAGTCTTCATACAAAGGCAAGAATAAACAAAAATCAAAGTTCTCTTATGAAAAGACAACCTCGAAAGAAGGGAAGACTAAAGAATATCTGATATTGTGTCCCTACTAAAAAAAGGGACCTCACAAAGAAGAACATTGCAGGTACAAGAGATTCATTGAAGAAAATGAAGACAAAGTGCTCAAGCCAAGGCCTCCTCCTGAAAGGGGACATGCACTCATCACAACTTCAACTTCAAAATCAGCTTCTTGGATCCTAGATTCTAGAGATTCAAATCATATGGATTCATATGAGGACATGTTCACCTCCTTGCAGCCATCCTTTGTTGAAGAAGTACTCATGGGAGACAATACTCCAATCAAGATATGTTGAAAAGGTGATATTTTACAAGAAGATGGGCAGTTTCAAGATGTTTTCTTTGTAACTTCTCTACCGAAAATATTTTTTACATCTACCAGATCACTCACTCAGGCCATGGTAAGCAATTTATCTTCACTAAAGACTCAGTAATCATTTCATATTCAGTTGATGGTTCTAATATTACACTTGGAAAAGATGATCACAAAAACAAATTGCATATCTTTTCAAAGTTTTTGCCTAAATCTCCTGCTTCAGTTTTCTTAATGCATTATAATTATGTTAGTAAGTCATGGCATGAGGTATTTGGGAATATTAACTTCCCATACTTTCATAAATTAATCAAATAGTACGTGGTAGTGGGGATTCCACCTATATCCTTCTCAGATGGAGTTTGTCCTGGATGTGCTCTGAGTAAGCACCCCAAAGAGAGATTTGACAAAAGAAAGGTTAAAAGAGACACATCTCTTCTTGAATTAGTGCACAACGATATTACAAAGCCTTTTACTCACACATCTATGAATAAATAAATATATTTCTTCATTGATGATTTATCTAGATACACATGGGTCTACTTCTCAAAACACAAAAATGATGTATTTGCTTGTCTTCAAGATTTTAAAGCTCCTGCAGATAAACAGTTTGGTAAGGGAATCAAGATACTCCACATAGATAATGGTGGAGAGTATGTCAATAGATATGTACATAAGCTATGCTCTGCAGCTGGTATAGATATACAACATACCATTCCTTATACTCCACAACATAATGGGGTTGCAGAGCAGAAAAACCGCACATTGAAAGATATGGAAAATTGCATGTTGTAGTCGAAGAATCTTCCTCCAAAATTATGGGTTGAAGCCATAAATTTCTCAAATTATATTCAAAACAAAGTACCACACAAAAATTTAAAATGGGTTACTCCTTTTGAAGCATGGACTAGTAAGAATCCAACAATGAAGCACTTCAAGGTATTTGGATCCTGTGCATGGGATCATATTCCTTCTAAGAAAAGGAGGGCCTTAGAACCTCAAAGTGAGGAATTCCTTTTTGTGGGATATATTGAAGGGGTAAAAGTTTATAGGCTTCTGAATATTCATACTGAAAAAATATTTATTGAAAGAAGTGTCAAATTTGATGAAATTCCTATGCTTAACACTAGTTTTTGTATTGATAAACAACTAGTTACTCACAATGAATTGTATGATTCTTCTTCTAATGCTTAGACTGAAATTTCAGATTCATATACATATTCAGATTCTCATACACATTATTATGATCCTGTTGCAAATGAGAGTGTTTTATATCTAATCATTAAGAAGAAAACACTAAAAGAAACTGGTGAACTAGTTGTTGATCCTGTCAATACTCGAAGAACCCATTCTGAGTTTCATGTTGCCACTCACACTTTTGCTGCCATAGAGGATTTTATGCCTAATAATTGCTATATGATGGAATCATATGATCCTCAAACCCATGGGGAATCCTCCAGCAATCCTCATTGGGAGGATGCCATGCATGAAGAATATCAATCCCTCATGGACACCAAAACCTAGGATTTGGTACCTCTTCCTAAAGGGATGAAATTGATTCAATGAAAATGGATTTATAAGACCAAGATGGAAGCCAATGGAATTATGAGAAAGTACAAAGAAATATTAGTGGCCAAAGGGTTCTCTTCCAGATACATGGAATTGGCTATACAAAAACCTTTGCTCCAGTTTCAAACATGGATTCAGTTTGACTTGTTCTTGCTATAGTAGCTGCACAAAACTGGGAGATACATCACATGGATGTGAAGAGCGACTTTCTTCATGGGGACCTTCTAGAAGGTATCTACATGGAACAACCACCGGGGTACATTCAAAACTCATATATGGTATTCAAATTAAAAATATCTTTATATGGACTGAAACAAGCCCCTCAAGCTTGGTATGCAAAAATGGATTCTTTTCTTTTGTCCAAAATTATTTCAAGATGTATTTCAGATCCAAATGTATATATGCTCCGAGAAGAAAATTATCTCTTACTTATTTTACTCTATGTGGATGATCTCCTCATTACTGGGAGTTCCACTACCTCCATTGCATGGTTTAAATATGCTCTGCATGACATATTTTCCATGACTAACTTAGGATTGTTACAATTATTTCTTGGAATCCAAATCACCCAATCGGATTTGGGAGTCACCTTAACACAATATAAGTATGCCAAATATCTCATAACTCAATTCAAAATGGATGATTGCAAACTAGCTCCATTCCCCTTTCTTTCTGGATTCCAACTGGAAGATGGAGGGGCTACACCATTGGTTGATTGTACCCTATATAGATAGTTAGTTGGGAGACTTCTTTATCTTATAGACATTCAAGCAGATATCTCTTTTGCAGTTGGGGAAGTCTCCGGATACATGTAGGAACCACATGAGTTTCATTGGAAGGATGCCAAAAGGATACTTCGTTATGTAAAGGAAACATAATTATGGGATCCATTATGTTGTTGCTTGCAAATTTGACTTAGTTGGATACACATATTCTGATTGGGATGGCGATGGAACATAATTCCAGTCCACCTCTAGTTACTTCTTCAATTTTGGATTAGGATCTATTTGTTGGTCAAGTAAAAAGCAAGCCACTATTTCTCTATCAACAATGGAAGCAAAGTATAGAGGAGTAGTAAATGTTGCAACAAAAGCCATTTGATTACAAAATATTCTCATTGAGTTTGGAATAAAGTTTCATAGACCTACCATCATCTTTTATGACAAATAAAGAGCCATTCATATTTCAACAGAGGTTGTTCAACACCAATGGACCAAGCACACAAAGATCCATATGCACTATATCAGAGGGTTGATCCATGATGAGATCATAGATTTATAGTTATGCCCTTCCTCTGAGCAAATTGCAGACATTTTTACCAAGTATTTTTCTGGCAAGTTATTCATCCAGCTGAGAGATTTCTTGGGAGTCAAAGAAGTTCTAGAGGAGGATCCTTAAAAAATTATTCTGACATTCTCTTATTTTCACATTCTCTTTTATTTGGGGGGTTTTCTCCCTCTTTTCCAATTTACAAGGAATCTTGCTTTTTATGTGTATGAGTACCTAATATGGTCGCAAATTACCGACACTCATTTTTTTACTTAGTTTTTTTTCCTATTTAGGCTTATGGGGGGTGTTAGAGTAAATAACCCTCCTAGAGCATGTGTTGATGAGTCTAATGGGCCAAACCACACCCAAAAAAACCTTCTAAATCATCCATGAGACAAACCCTAGTTTTGGGGGAGCCTTCCCTAATTTGGGGTGCACATTCCCTGATTTGGGTGGGTTTCTCCCTGATTTAAGGAGTGTGTCTTAGTTAGACTTAAGTTACTCCACTAAATAAGTCATAACTGAAACCCAACTACCCCAAACACTTATTAGCACCCCAGTTAGGTCAAGTAGCGGCCCTTTTGAGTTATTTTAGGAACATGCATGCATTATTCACTTAAACTGAGTGATCAATGAATTCCTTAATCAATTAAACTCAGTTTAGGAGTGCATGCATGAATAATTAGGGTTATATGATCTTAGTTAATCCAGACTATCCATATCTGCATGGCATGAAACCTATTTTCATGGAATGGGCAATTCAAGTTTCTCTTTGACCTAATTCAAATTGTTCCTCTATATATTGTACCTCTTTCATTCATTCAAGTACTCTAATAATTAATCATTGTATTTATTCTATTCAAGGTTATTTTGTAATGATTCATGTTATATTATTGCACAAGTGTTCATTCTTGATTTGATCTTAATATCTTGTTAGCTTATGCACCTATATCTTTGTATGCTCAAATATCATATGGTTAACATGTTTTTTCTTTGAAATAAATTATACCTTCTAAGGATGGATGAAGGTGACTCAGTTACAGAGCACTTGAATGCATTCAACACTATTATTAGTTAGTTGTTATTAGTGGATATGAAAATCACTGAGGAGGATAAATGCATTAGTCTATTTTGTTATTTGCTAGATTCCTAGGATAGACTGGTCATTGCTATTGGAAGCAACAATACCACATGGAAGATCGACGATGTGGTCACGTCTCTATTGTTAGAAGATATGAGATGAAAGAACATGGAAGGAGAAACCCACGAAGACTTGACAGTAAGAGGTCGAACAATAGATAGAGGAAAGGGTAAAAAATCCATTAGGAAGTCGAATTCAAGGGGTAGATCTAAGACCAGATCACATGGTCCAACGAAGAAAACATGATGGAAATGCAGTAAAGTTGGGAATTATACACATAATTGTAAGTCAAAGGAAGTCGAGAAAGGAAAAGGGTGTATGACGGTCAAACGACTAATGGGAAGTCTTCACAAGAAGAGAAAGGAGATGTGTATTTGGCCTCCATAAGTACACATTATGATTGTGACTCTTGGTTGATCAATTCTGGTGAGTCATATCATATGACACCTCACAGAGAGTGGTTTTGTGAGTGTGAGAAGATAGATGGTGGTTATGCTCTACTAGGAGATGAATCATCAACCATGATAGTTGGATGAGGTAAAGTTTGACTAAAACTAAAAGATAGAAGAATAGGAACACGTGGGAATGTTTCATATCCCAAGTTTGGCTTGAAACCTTATCTTGATAAGTAAGATGGGAAATGTAGGTGTGCAATCTATATTTGAGAAAGATATGTACAAGATGGTGTGAGGAGCAATGGTATTTATGAGGGGAGTTCATAATGGAACCTTGTATAAGCTATTGGGAAGAACAAGCATTGATGATAGTGCTAATGTGGTATGATTGGAGCCTGACAACATATTTTCTTGTCCATTCAACTTGGATATGTTTTGGAATCAACGAATGGGACATATAGGTGAGAAAGGTATTCATGCTATGCATAGTAAAGGTATGGTCGAAGGTCTACCTGATTGATCTAAAGAAATTGACTTATGTGAAAATTGTATTAATGGTAAACAGAGTCGTGTAGGGTTCTCATCTAGTGCTATTAGGGATAAAGAAATACTGGAGTTAATACATAGTGATGTGTTTGGATCCATGCCAGTCCCTTCACTGGGAGGATCTTAGTATTACATTTATTTCATTGATTATTTCTCTAGAATGGCATGGTTGTATTTTCTAAGCAAGAAATCTGAGGTTTTTGAGAATTTTCAAGAGTTCAAAGCTCTTGTGGAGAATTAGACTAGTAAAAATATCAAGGTGCTAAGAACTGATGACAGAGAAGAATTATGTGGAAAATCATTCGACCAATTCTATATACAACATGGTATACCTCGACAAATCCCAAATCCATAAACTCCTCAACATAACATAGTTGCTAAAAGAATGAATAGAATGTTGATGGAGAAATTAAGGAGTATGCTTAGTGGTGCAGGTGTCACATAGGACTTTCGGGTAAAGGCGGTTGAAACGACTTATTACCTAGTGAATAGGTCATTTACGATGGATCTAGTTGACAAGACTCCACATGAGGCATGGGTTGGTAAAAATATCTCTCTTACACATCTTAGAGTGTTTGGTTGTGATTCCTTTGTGCATATCCAAAAGGAAAAAAGAACCAAACTCAATAGCAAGTCAGAAAAATGCATCTTCATTGGGTACAAGGATGGAGTGAAAGGGTATAAATTGTGGAACCTAATGATGAGGAAGGTAGCTAATAGTTGAGATGTGATATTTAGAGAATTCAGAGAAACTTGGATGGATGAAGAAGATAAAAGAGAAAAACCATTAAAGAAAGAGTTTGAAATGACAGATGAAATTCTAGATTTAGGTGAGTCAAATGAATCCGACAAAGAGGTGGAACAACAGACTCTATTAGGTGGTCTAGTTGAGTAAGGAAACAACTAGAAAGGTAAAGTACACCTGAATGTCTCTATGCTTTTATGTTATCTTCCATATAATATGATCCCATGTCGGGAAAGGAAGCAATTGACTCAACGGAGGGTAAACTTTGGAAAAGAGCCATGGAAGAAGAAATGGAGTCCTTGAAGAAGAATGAAACATGGGATCTAGTCATGTTACCAAATGGAAGGAAACCCATTGGTATTAAGTGGGTATTAAAAAAAAATGAATGTAGTAGGTCAAGTTGAGAAGTACAAGGCTTGACTGGTAGCGAAAGGGTATTCTCAAGTTGATGGAGTTGTCTTCGATGAAATTTTCTTGCTTGTTGCTAAGTTAACTTCTATAAGGGTACTAATGTATTTAGCTATAACATTTGACCTTGAGATATAATAGATGGATGTAAAGATTGTGAGCTTGATGAACAAATCTATATGAAGTCGCCTAGAGGTTTTATAGTGGAAGGAGAAAAGAAGTTGGTATGCAAGTCCAAGAAGTCTCTTTATGGTATAAAACAATTTCCTAGGATGTGATATCAGAAGTTTGGCATGTATTTCCAGCAACTAGGTTTGTGAGAAGTCACGATGGTCACTGTGTATGGGAAATGTCAATTACTCGGTGACCTCTCAGTGACTCTTAGGTCACATGGTCAGAAACAAGGTGTTACATTCCCCTCCCCCTTAATTTATGCATCGTCCTCGGTGCATCATCAACACTATATATACAATGAGATAATGTAACATGTCTTTAAATAGCTACAATATATTGTTGCACCACCTCCTTTAGTTTCCAAGTTGCTTTCTCAGCTATAGTTTCCATAGTGTTCTTGGTCCTTTCAATCTAGTATTTTTGTCGGCCATGCCATCCAAAATGCATCAACATTTTTCCTCCAATTCCTTAGTTTTCTTTCCAGTATTGGCACACATACATGTACCTATGTCATTCATTAAGAAGAAGTATGCATGTTATAATCATTCTCAAGAGATAGTCATAAAGTCCATAACAAGTTTCCAATTCCAAAATGTAAGAACACATATTTATTTCATCAAATAAGTAGGAAATATCTATCCAATAATTATCTGCATACACATTTATCTTCTTTCTCAAGGTTTACATAGGAAATAATTCAGCTCACTGTTCCTCTTGACACATAAGGAATGGGGCTCCCTTCTCTGAGTTAGAAGTACCTCGGATTCCCTTCTTTGAGTTAACAGTACCTTGGGTTTGCTACCCCGGTTCCCTTCTAGTGCACAACACAATGAATGGGGTTCCCTTTCATGTCCCAAAATTTTGCATTGGGTCACAATGGCCTAAGCCCCTTGGCCATACTCATGATAGTTTGTCAAATTGATGCTAAGGGTCAAATAATTTCCAAGAATGATGTCCAAGTTAGTAATAATGTGAAATTAGATCCAAATTGACAAGGTGGGTCACATTAAGATAAATTCCCAATTCAAATTTTGTAATATACCCATCCAAATGAACTGTCATGGAGGAAAATTACTAGTTCCCTAGGTTGGGGGTGGAAGCATTAAACATTGGGATAAGGGAGCTACAAAACCCAAAGTGACCTTAGACTTAAAATTTTACATTAAATTGGTCAAATAAATAATAATGAAAATAAAATAAGGTGGCATTGGATCATGAGGGCACATAAGAGGTTGTGGGACCCCCATGTGGCAAGATTCCCCACTACACTTGGCATGATTCTCTCCCCAATTCGAATTCAAGATGAAGGGTAACATACTTGGGGGATTTTAAGAGGTATTATTCATGGCATGAGTCATGTAAGGTCGAATTGGAGTGGAAGAATAACTCCCATGGAAGGGGAAGAGGCATCTTAGAAGAATTGTGACACTTGGGCTAGATTCCCTAGCTTCTATGACAACAATGGTGAAGATGCTATGACACCTATGACACAAATCAGACCAGAATGATGAAATATGACATATGACATGTCAAGGCTAAAAATATCCTCGAAGAAGGCGCACAAGGGATTTAGGGAAACCAAAGAGACACCCATTCGAAATGAGGGAAGATGGAGACTAGGAATTGTTGGACAAGTGGCACACATTGGAATCTCTTCCCAACTTGAGTTGGCATAAGTATTTTGGAAGGAATTCGACCCATGGAGGACTTGAGAATTTTATAAAAGACAAGAACAAAGAATGAAGGAAGCTTTTTATCATTTTCACAATTGCATTTGAGAGGAGAGCTAGTGGAGTGCTACTCTACTTGCCTTAGCACCAATTTCGAGGGTGAAAGATTACCATCCTAGTTGGTAATTGGAAAGGCCATTCAGAACTTTCATTTGGAGCTTCAATGAAGTCATATGTTGAAGATTCAAGCTACAGGGCAGCTCGTGGTCACTTCTAGTTCATCTTGTTTCTCCAACCATTTCAAGTTTTCTCAACATATTCATGATCCTTAAGGTGGGGCGCACTTGGTGAGATGTTTTTCTCTTTGGGGGAGCTTATAATGACCCATTATTTTTTCATCTGATTTAAATTGTCTATTATTCATACTCAGATTAGTTTTGAATTGAGAGTCCTAGTGGAACTATGTAAATCTGATCGATAATGAGCAAATGCTGCCATTTTCCCCACTATGTTGATGTATGCCAATGATATGATGATATATTCGAAAGGAAAAGTGAACCATTGATGAATTAATATTTTATGGACTGTTAATAATGTGTTATACAAGTTTCATGTTCCGTGCATAAGCTTTTGGAGTCATATTGTTCAATTTCATAGCATTTGGAGAAGATTGCCTATCATTTCCCCCAAGGTCGAAACTAGTCTTTTTGTATCTGATTTGAGAGGGTTTTATCAGACTTAATAAACTGAATGGTGATGCATATGAGACCATAATTATGTCCCCTATATGTTCCTTTATTCTGTCCTGAAATTCGAGAGATTCCAATAGCATTTGGAGAGCCATCTCCAGCACCTACCCAGGAGGTAATTGAACCCCTAATTGCTAGTCAAATCCCCTACCTTGGCCAGAGTTCAAAGGAGAGTTTTAGAAGCCTTTTGAAAACTTTAAAGCATACATGAACCTCATAATAATGTCCTAATACCATCCATATACCTTCTGTGACAAGTTGGGAGCATTTGGAGCCATTTGGAGACCAAGAAACCAAGACTAGTTGAGAGTCGAACTAGTGGAAAAATTGAAATTTTCACCATTTTAATAAATTTCTAAAAAGGGACATTACATTCCCTTATTTGAGTTAACAGTACCTCAGGATCCCTTCTCCGAGTTAAAATTATCTCAAGTGATCTGTCATTTACCCAGGGATTTCTTGCACAATAAGAGTACAACTTTAGGGTTCTTGTGTCTTTGTAGTGGACTTCTTCTCGATCTTTCCAACTTACACTTTTCACCATGAAATTATAATAAATAGATTTAATATCCACCCATGTCATTAACATAAACATACATGTATTAAGAATCATACTTTTACATACCAAACAATATTGGAAATTATTATCTTCACAATTAAATTCCTAATAAGAACATGAGTTCCACACATAATACTTAGCTTTCAATGGCAAGAGTAGCAATCAATGTCTTCATTATGCTCAATTTTACTGCCATATACAAGACATTTTTGTCTTTTCTTTATATATGTATGTATGTATTTTAACACAAATCTCTGCTCTTGACAAAGCATTCTTGGAGTCCATCCAATGCAACTAGTTTTCCATGGTAGTTCTTTCACTACATTACAATAGCTCCAATTCATGCCATTGTAATTAACTATGACGTCCTAATTCTCATAGTGTTTTTTCCTTTGCATATGGTAGTACTTAGTCTTCATTATGTTCTTATACTCGCTACCATGTCCAAGAAAACACTACCTTCAGTTTGTCTTCTTAACGGAATTTTAAAATCAGCCAAACAACAATGGGTATTCATTCATATACTCACTTCATTGCAATATTTATAATAACCCAAAACATTCTCGGAATTATAATGCCAACAATTCAATCATTTTTCAACTTCCACATATTAAATGCAACAAAATACCATTCTCCATATATGTATTACCAACACATCAAACTTTCTCATACTGCAATCAACACATGTGCCAACATGCACATTTGCACACTCTACTTATGCACATTCACTCAATGCATCATTGCATTGATTCAAGAATTCCATAATGCTAACTCTTACGATATTCCATATATGTTGAAGGATTTAAACAACACCTTGACACATCATCCATATACCTCACAATTACTTGTTTGATCATCTAGATACCCTCTTCCTCATTCCAAACAACACACCAAGAATATACTTCTTTAGTGCTCTTTAGTATTGGAAAATAGGTTGTAGACCAAGACATTGTTCACAAGCAAGGAGATTTTGGATATTTGTGTGGCGCTATAGCCTTCCCAATTTCAACAACAGATGGCCCCACACATGGTTATTTCACATGGCATATATTTCCCCAAGCATGAGTGTAATACTCATTTGAAATGGTTATTAACTCTTAACCATTCCCGTCATGACACACTAACTCCTACATGCATCAAAATATTATAAGAGCTTTTTAACCCAAGACTTTATTTATCTTAATTATGTATCAATGACATGCATGCATTCAAATGCCATCATGGACTTATCAATGGAGATATCCAACACGATTGAAGGAATTCTTACCCAATTCACATCAATACTCATGCAACATAGGTATGATCATTCCCATACCTATATGGTTTCCATCCACACCTTAGATGTTACCTAACTAGCTAGTGTTTTCATGGGAGCTCTCACCATTCCCTCCATGAACGTCTTAACAAGTTCTTTCCTTGTTCTCTTTCAATGTAAGATTGATCTCCACAAGAAGCTTCATCATCAACATATTCAACCAGGTTCTCAACCCTTCCTGGTTATACAACACATCAAAAACCATACTTAGTTATCATGTCATACTCATGGCATATATCAGCATATCACTCGTAGTGGATATGCAATTTCACATACATGCATTTCAAGCATATTCTCGTGCACTCTATCATATATTATTTCTGAATATGCTTACTAGTGCATATGATTTCCTGTTATCCTACACTCTTGCATTCTTATACCACAAGGATATCTACACATAGATACTTTATTAACAAAGAGAAACATAAGCAATGTAAAAGAGAATAGTCGAGGAATTTCTTCCTCCCCATTCCTCTTCATAGTGTGGAATTCCACCGTTTAACTGATCTCTTCCATGTCCTTTTTTCCAATTACATAATAGATCATCAGCTGCAATATTCTCACCCAAGTAGCAATGCTTAATTCATACATAGGTTATACTTGCTACTTTAATAATATAAAATTCTATTTTAGAAACAAAATAGGGATTTAGGGTGAGTAAATCTCCCTTGTTTGTATGTTTCCCTTGTTGGCCACATCCACCCTTTTCTTCTACAACCAATTCTTGACATGCTTGTATATTTTTGGAGGCTTTGGTCACTTTTCATTGTACTCATTTCCAAGGTCTGTTGCTCCAGTTCTCTCGAGCAATCTTAGCCAATCCTAGCTTGACATCTTATCTTGAGCTGCCTCTAACCTTATCCAATTCTTCTTTTTCTTTTTCATTTTTTCTTTTTTTAATACCGCTGCTAGCCTTTCTATTATTGCAACAAATATCAACTACCTCAACCAAGAGATCCACATCTCTTCTCTTTAATTTATTCCTTGCAATTTATATTGCATAAGATGGCTAAAATCAATGCATTATATGCATTCTTTGGCAATGCAATAGAATATTTAACCACTTTAAATAATCCATCCTTTACACGGGATATGCAATCCTTTTCAGTCTTATTTATGCCTTATTGGTAGCCTTTCCAACACACTACAATGGTGTGATTCATCTCACTTCAAATTCAACAACCAAGAGCTCTTATGTCTCTTCTTGCACTACTATTTTGCACATTTTGAATATGATAAATGCATGGCATGCACCTTTACTAGGCATTTCATTCTCCTATCACACCTTCACCTAACCATGCCAACTTCATCATGGATGTAACCGCAGTCATCCAAACTCAATTTTACATCTGACATGTTTATATACAACCATATAACTCTTTTCATAGGCTTACGAAGATTTGGTAATCATCCACATTTCTATTTAACAAACAGCTGAACCATACTTGACTCATTCCATTGTTCCTTGCATATAACTTACCTCTATGTATAACATCAACAAATAATTCAACTTTAGAAGATAAATATGGAGAGGAAGCCACTTTTGAATACTTCCATTATATTCCCTACATCATTGTATTTCCATTCTTAGACTTCTCATGATCTCCACAGTTCCAATGGATTTGCATTTTTCTCTATATTCATTTGCTTATATTTCCTCATTTCCCACATTGATATCTTGGCCTTGGATGTCTTCTTCAAAACTGTATGGAAGCTCCCCTTCTTCCCTTTTACTCTTCTGTATTTTTCTGGACACCTATCTTGCAGTTTAGGCTAATACCATACTGTAATATGAAATCTTGTATGTCATTACATCTGTTAGACATAACTTAATTCTGAAAATGAAATAAAAATGTCCATATATTTTAAATTCAAAAAAAAAAAAACACCATTTGACAGTTTTGTCAAATAGGTCCTACAAGTCAATTTCTTCTCATTTCCTGAAAAGCAAATGTATTTCTTAATTATGGAAATTTGTTTCATCTTTATTCTCCTTATGATCAGATTTCCAATGGCTGCTTCCAATTCCATTTCCGATTTCAGAGCTAGGAGTTACATCTCTCCAAAATCAACAATTTTTCCCTATATTACATTGTTCATGTAGTTGCAATTATTCTGAAGGACCAATTTTTGAGATCGATAGAAAAAAATTAGTAAAGAAATGGAATTTTTTTTATAATGGGAACTCATATCCCATATGATTTTTACTACCCAAATACATTCATTATTCAATTATGATGCTCCAATCAAATATTATAAAATTCTAGAATCAACAACTTTTAATTTTTGCACTTTTTTCAGACTTAGAATTTTCTCTAAAAACTGCTATCTCCTAAACTAAGAAGTTTTGGAAAATTTTCCTCTAAGAAAATTTTCTCATATTGATGAGTAGAACAAATGTTGAAATTAATAAAAATTCTAGTTTTGAGTTGTGGGGGCACTTTTGCCTCCAAGTTTTCAAAAATCACACTTTCGCGCGGCCAAATAGTGGATTTTGGTCTTCTTTCATTTCCCGACTTCAATTTTTTTGAATTTGGACTCAAGGATCCAGAGTTGTATGTGTTCCTAGGTCAATCCTGCACCATACAAATTTGGGCCTCAACTGCCCCCCCCTCCATGCCCATACTCTCGTTACGCACCTTCAAAACCCACTAAATTCATTTTTTGTAAAAATTAAGCAGAATGGAGAAATGTCCCTCGTTGAAAATCCTATAGCATGTATAAATAGCATTGAAATGACGTAAGTCTCATAAAATTATGAGTTAATCTGCTCATGGTATGGAAAAAATAAAATTTTGGCTCCATACTTGTTTTTTTCTAATAATTTTTCTAATTTTTGCTGGCATGGCATGGTGTTGACACAATAGGTTGTCGATGTGGTAGTATGACTGTACCTTGATGTTTCAAATAGTCCCATGTGTCACCCCATGATGTATCCATGTCACCCTCTTTCTAGTAAATGGTTTAAGGCTTGACGAAGAAGTGGTTTAAGAAAACAACTTTTTTGATCTTGAACTCCTGCTATGATACCGTGTGTTCCCAGTGGTTTCCTTTTAGGATCATGCTCCTTAAAATAAAGTTTGAGCACCTTCATGATCTTGAACGCTTAAGGACCATTGATCTTCCAGCCCGAGATCTGATCCCATCTTGGTCATCATGCAACTCTAATAGGGACAGGTCACTTCCTTATGTCCCATCGCGTCACACCACTGAACCATATGTGCCCTCCAAGCTTGAAATCTCTATCATATTTATTTCATCAAATAAGTAGGAAATCTCTATCCAATATTTATTTGCATACGCATTTCTTTTCTTTCTCAAGGTTTCCATGGGAAATAATTCAGCTCAATGCTCCTCTTGACACATAAGGAATGGGGCTCCCTTCTCTAAGTTAGAAGTACCTCGGGTTCCCTTCTCCGAGTTAACAGTACCTTTGGTTTGCTACCCCGATTCCCTTCTAGTGCACAACACAATGAATGGGGCTCCCTTCTCCGAGTTAACAGTACCTCGAGATCCCTTCTCCAATTTAACATTACCTCAAGTGATATGTCATTTACCCATGGATTTCTTGCACAAGAAGAGTACAACTTTAGGGTTCTCGTGTCTTTGCAGTGGCCTCCTTCCCGATCTTTCCAACTTACAATTTTCACCATGGTCTTATAATAAATAGATTTACTATCCACTCGTGTCATTAACATAAACATACATATATTAAGAATCATACTTTTACATATCAAACAATATTGGAAATCATTATCTTCACAATTAAATTCCTAATAAGAACATGAGTTCCACACATAATACTTAGCTTTCAATGGCAAGAGTAGCAATCCATGTCTTCATTATGGCTCACTTTTACTGCCATATCCAAGACATTCTTTTCTTTTCTTTATGTGTGTGTGTGTGTGTGCGTATTTTAACACAAATATCTGCTCTTGACAAAGCATTCTTGGAGTCCATCCAATGCAACTAGTTTTTCATGGTAGTTCTTTCACTACATTACAACAACTCCAATTCATGCCATTGTTGTTTAGATCATGCAAGCCACAACTCATGGTATTCTTGCAACGTGTCCTCAGAAATCATACTTTGTAATTAACTAAGGCGTCCTTCTCATAGTGTTTTGTCCTTTGCATATGGTAGTACCTAGTCTTCATTATGTTCTCATACTCGCTGCCATGTCCAAGAAAACGCTAACTTCAGTTTGTCTTCTTAACAAAATTTTAAAATAAGCCAAACAACAATGGGTATTCATTCATATGCTCACTTCGCTGCAATATTTATAATGACCCAAAACATTCTCGGAATTATAATGCCAACAATTCAATCATTTTTCAACTTCCACATATTAAATGCAACAAAATACCATTCTCCATATATGTATTACCAACACATCAAACTTTCTCATACTGCAATCAACACATGTGCCAACATGCACATTTGCACAATATACTTATGCATATTCACTCAATGCATCATTGCATCGATTCAAGAATTCCATAATGCTAACTCTTACGATCTTCTATGATATGTTGAAGGATTCAAACAACACCTTGACACATAATCCATCTACCTCACAGTTACTTGTTTGATCATCTAGATACCCTCTTCTTCATTCCAAACACCACACCAAGAATATACTTCTTTGGTGCTCTTTAGTATTGGAAAAGAGGTTGTAGACCAAGACATTGCTCACAAGCAAGGAGATTTTGGATATTTGTGTGGCACTATAGCCTTCCCAATTTCAACAACATATGGCCCCACACATGGTTATTTCACATGGGATGTATTTCCCCAAGCATGAGTGTAATACTCATTTGAAATGGTTATTAACTCTTAACCATTTCCTTCATGACACACTAACTCCTACATGCATCAAAATATTATAAGAGCTTTTTAACCCAAGACTTTATTTATCTTAATTATGTATCAATGACATGCATGCATTCAAATGCCATCATGAACTTATCAATGAAGATATCCAGCATGATTGAAGGAATTCTTACCCAATTCCCTTCAATACTCATGCAACATAGGCATGATCATTCTCATACCTATATGGTTTCCATCCACACCTTAGATGTTACCTAATTAGCTAGTGTTTTCATGGGAGCTCTCACCATTCCCTCCATGAACCTCTTAACAAGCTCTTTCCTTGTTCTCTTTCAATGTAATATTTATCTCCACAAGCAGATACATCATCAACATATTCAACCAAGTTTTCAACCCTTCCTCATTATACAACACATCAAAAACTATACTTAATTATCATGTCATACTCATGGCATATATCAGCATATCACTTGTAGAACATATGCAATTTCACATACATGCATTTCAAGCATATTCTCAATATCATGCATTTCAAATCTGCACTTCTCCATCCGTGATCACATTGCTCTGTCGATCACACAAAAGGACACTATGGATGGAAGAGCTAGGTTGACCTTGGATGAGTTATTGCTGAGACGACATTCTTTTGCTGAAAAACATATTTTTTCTACATTTTTCACCATGTGTGAGCTACTATTGCCACAGTGATCTAGCATTCTAAACATTAGTCTTATTGAAGACAACCTGCGCACATCCTCCAAAATGTTGCAAACGATGGTTGTCAAATGCAAAATTTGCATACTATGCGCTAGTCTACTTGTATGAAACCTGCGCACATCTTAAGATGAAATGAAAAAATACATTAAGATTACGAATTGGGATTAGTTGAAGTTTGTTCTGCAACTTCCCCAACCTCCCAATTCAACCACCTCTCGAATTCAACTGCCTACCTTGTCCCATAAATACAAGGGGAAGCCATGAGAGAGGGACCTAGAAGGAATGATAAGCTGTTGTTACACTGGAGGAATTCTTAAGTCATTGTGAGGAGCAGGAGCCCAGGACTCGGTTGCAGAAGTGTCTGGACATATTAGGTATATCTGTACTTATTTACATTTCTTGGACAATAAAAGGTGGAAATACCCTTCCCGTCCCATTTGAATGTCTATTTGATTGAATGTTTGTTGGATTGTATATTTGATTGTGGTTAATGCTAAATTGTTCTCAATTTCATTATATTTATTACAGTCAGGATACGCTAAGGAAGGTTAACTTTGTTTTGCAGGTTCATCATTGTGGAATATTAGGCGAAAGCTAGGACTAGCCAGTGTTAAAAAGGTACAACTTTCGGAACCCTAACTTCTTTCCATTTGTAATCATTAATGCAAAACATGAATGTATTTACCTGTCACCCCATGTAAGTTGGTAGTGTCGTCTCCCCCACTATAAGGTATTTTCCTGCACAACAGAACTGGTGACTCCGCTGGGGAGCACCGGTTGTTTTTGCTCTGGGGACCTTGTCTAGGTTTTCTTTCAGTTTTACAGTCTATTGGTTTTCTGAGAGGTTCTTATAGGTTACTTTGCTTTTCCTTTTATCTTGATTCATTTCATTCTGACTATGCAAAGCCCTTTCTTTTTCCTTTTAATCCCTGTGCGCTGGTCTCCTGTGCATACATGTGCGCATTTTCTAAAATGTACATGGGTTGTCAGTATCGAAACCTGCATACTTTTATAAATGTACGCGGGTTGTCAGTATTGAAATCTGCTTACTTTTAGAAATGTACGCAGGTTGTCAGTATTGAAACCTGCACACTTTCCTGTAGGATCAAACCTTTTGTTGCAGGGTTTGATTTTTTAATGTTGGGTATGTTCCTTCTTTTGCTTTGCCTCTTTGCTGATGTTGAGACATCCTTGTCCTTTTTTAGTCTTGTTTTAAACTCTTGGAAGTCCTCTTTAGATTGCTTCACTCACTTCAGTACTTGTTTTAGGTGTCTTTTCTGCTTTCTAGGCCTTTTGAACCTGTGCGCGACTCCTTGCTAGTCACAGTAGCGCATCTTTTGCCCTGGACACATGTTGCAGTTATATAGACCTGTGCACTCTATGCTTGTTGTCTGTTGCAGTACCTGCGCACTTTTACTGAGTTTGGATTTTCATTTTAGGGTTTGATCTTAGTTATAAGTATTTTGGGTGGTTTTTAAAGTTTTGATGGTCTGGATACCTTCTGAACTTCTATTCAGGTCAGGCCGAGTTAGTTGAAGCCTTCTCGATAGCTTTTCCTTTGAGTTTGTGTGGCGGTAGAGTTACCTTTGGTTTGCTTGCCTACCTTGTTTGTTTGGCGGGTGTTTTCTTGGTTTTTGGTGCTTAGGAGCAACCTCTTGGTCTGTTTTTCCATTGCATGCATCTGTTTTCCTTTCTTATTTTACACCCTGTTCTAAACCCAAAGTTTTTTCCATCGAAACAACTCTGTAGGTCAAGTATTTTTTGGTCTTTTAATTCGATTGGATTAAGCCATTAGGTATTTTATCTTTACCCACACCTTTGTTATATCTTGCTTGTTCCTTCTTTCAAGTTCATTTTCTTTTGCAAATAAAAGAAAAGTTAAAAATTGGATTTGGTAGCTTAGTAGTAAGATTTATCATCATTTTTTGAAGTAGCATAGATTATCTTGCTTTGAAAATTTAAAAGAAAAATTAAATTTTTTTTAGGATTGCCTATTTCTTGTTTTGAAAAACATAAACGAAAAAAAAGAGTCCTTGTGAAGTTTTAAGGCATCATTTGTACACACTTTTCTTTTTGTCATAAACCATACCACAGACTTCACTACCCTTTTTGAGTAAAAATTAGCCTCTAAAAGAAATTTTAATAAAATTAACTAGCAACTTTTTCTTTTTAGGTATACACATCATCAACTAGCTTAGGCTAGGGCTTCGGGATAAATCACCTTAAACTACCCGAAATCGGTTTCATTACTCAACAATCATAGTAAGACAATCGATTAGGTAAACCCACCTATATCAAAATATCCTGGGAATGCTCTACTCAAACTAGAGTTAAGCATGAGGCTGTGTGTGACTGGAACTACTGAGGATACCCCCTCACTTTCCTTTCAAACATAAACTAGAGCTTATTCGTGTATGGGGGTCCACTAGTACTTTTAAGTGCTTTTGGATTTCGGGCTTTGCTACGCTGCCCATGCATCTTGGCTAGGCTGGCGACTGTTCCCCCAGGTATTTTCGTATTTGTGGTACCCTTAGTATCTTGACCATTTAGGGCTCTTTATAGGTAGAGTGGAAGGCTATTTCCACTTCACCTCGGACAGACATGGAAGGTAACCCTTTGCAGTAATCCCAGGAGGGCGGTTTGGTGATTCAAACGCTTGCACCCAAAGGACCTCCATTGGACACCTATAACTGACCGTCGATACTCTATTGTTTTGTTCTAGGCCCTCATCATCCCAGACTTGCTTCTGAGATTATTAGCTTTGTTTGCTTAGTTTTGATCACTGTAGGACATTTTTAGTGGTGTGCTCTTTGTGCTGCTTGTTTTTAGTTGGCCTTAGAAATTTTTGGCTCATTGTTTCGGAAACTATGGATAGCATCCCAGTGGGCACCAATCAAGGGACCCCTGTTCAAGGGGTTCCTTGTGCTTTTCCATTCATTGGGAACATTGGTACTCCCTTAATGGCTACCTTGAATCTTCCGGGATTCCCTATAGGGCTACCGGTTTGGTTGTTTTCCACTCTAAACGCCTTGCATGGTCCTGATGCTTCTCAAGTAAGCACTTCACATCAAGAGCATCAGAACCCTATGCCCGCTTTTCTAGTAACAACTTCTCCTAGAAGGGGAAGCCATGACAGAGGGACCTATAAGGAATGATAAGTTGTTGTTACCCTGGAAGAATTCTTAAGTCATTTTGAGGAGCAGGAGCCTAGGACTCAATTGTAGAAGTGTCTATACAGATCTAGTATATCTGTACTTATTTACATTTCTTTGACAATAAAAGGTGGAAATACCCTTCCCGTCCCAATTGAATGTCTATTTGATTGAATGTTTGTTGGATTGTATATTTGATTGTGTTTAATGCTAAATTGTTCTCAATTTCATTATATTTATTACAGTCAGGATATGCTGAGGAAGGTTAACTTTGTTTTGCAAGTTCATCATTATGGAAGATTGGGAGAAATCTAGGACTAGCCATCGTTAAAAAGGTACAACTTTCGGAACCCTAACTTCTTTCCATTTATAATCATTAATGCAAAACATGAATGTATTTACCTGTCACCCCATGTAAGTTGGTAGTGTTGTCTCTCCCACTATAAGGTATTTTCCTGCACAACACACTCTATCATATATTATTTCTCAATATGCTTTCTAGTGCATATGCTTTCCTTTTATGCTACACTCTTGCATTCTTATACCATAAGGATATCTACACATAACTACTTTCTTAACAAAGAGAAACATAAGCAATGTAAAAGAGAAGAGTCAAGGAATTTCTTCCTCCCCATTTCTCTTCATAGTGTGTAATTCCACCGTTTAACTGATCTCTTCCATGGCCTTTATGCCAATTACATAACAAATCATCAGCTACAATATTCTCCCTTGTTTGTATGTTTCCCATGTTGGCCACATGCACCCTTTTCTTCTACAACCAATTCTTGGCATGCTTGTAGATTCCTAGAGGCTTTGGTCACTTTTTCATTGTATTCATTTCCAAGGTCTGTTGATCCAGTTCTCTCGATCAATCTTAGCCGATCCTAACTTGACATCTTATCTAGAGTTGACTCTAACCTTATCCAATTCTTCTTTTTCTTTTTTCTTTTTTATTTTTTTTCATACCGCTGCTAGCCTTTCTATTATTGCACCAAATAACAACTACCTCAACCAAGAGATCCACATCTCTTCTCTTTAATTTATTCCCTGCAATTTATATTGCATAAGATGGCTAAAATCAATGCATTATATGCATTCTTTGACAATGCAATAGAATATTTAACCACTTTAAATAATCCATCCTTGACATGGGATATGCAAACCTTTTCAGTCTTATTTATGCCTTATTGGTAGCATTTCCAGCACACTACAATGGTGTGATTCATCTC
The DNA here is from genome assembly GCA_027924585.1 of Larix kaempferi. NCBI lineage: Eukaryota > Viridiplantae > Streptophyta > Pinopsida > Pinales > Pinaceae > Larix > Larix kaempferi. The sequence goes on from BSBM01001313.1 coordinate 2,196,070, forward strand.
ACTTCAAATTCAACAACCAAGAGATCTTATGTCTCTTCTTGCACTACTGTCTTGCACATTTTGAATATGATAAATGCATGGCATGAACCTTTACTAGGCATTGCATTCTTCCATCACACCTTCACCTAACCATGCCAACTTCATCATGGATGTAACCGCAGTCATCCAAACTCAATTTTACATATGGAATGTTTATATACAACCATAGAACTCTTTTCATAGGCTTATGAGGCTTTGGTAATCATCCACATTTCTATTTAACAAACAACTAAACCATACTTGGCTCATTCCATTGTTCCTTGCATATAACTTACCTCTATGTATAACAACAGCACATAATTCAACTTTAGAAGATAAATATGAAGAGGAATCCACTTTTGAATGCTTCCATTATATTCACTACATCTTTGTATTTCCATTCTTAGACTTCTCATGATCTCCACAGTTCCAGTGGATTTGCATTTTTCTCTATATTCATTTGTTTATATTTCTTCATTTTCCACATTGATATCTTGGCCTTGGAGGCCTTCTTCAGAATTGTATGGAAGCTCCCCTTCTTCCCTTTTACTCTTCTGTATTTTTATGGACACTTATCTTGCAATTTAGGCTAATACCATACTGTAATATGCAATCTTGTATATCATTACATCTGTTAAACATAATTTAATTCTAAAAATTAAATAAAAATGTCCATAAATATATACACATATATCCTATATTTTAAATTTAGAAGAAAAAAAACACCATTTGACAATTTTGTCAAATAGGTCCTACAAGTCAATTTCATCTCATTTCCTGAAGAAAAAAAATGTATTTCTTAATTATGGAAGTCTATTTCATCTTTATCAAGGATAATTTTAGGGGCAAAATTTAGCCCATGGGCTATTTTTCCAAAAAAAAATCGCCAATTTGCATTTTTTGAAGCCCCATTTCGCCCAATTTTGATGGGGTAAACTTTTTTCACTCTAAAAATCACCAAAATATTATATAAACTATATAAAATCCTTAGAAATTTAAATAATTTTAGAAAAATATCTCCAAATATTTTATAGTTGACATTTTGAGAATTGGTAAGATTCACCAAGGTTTATAGACTTTTAAATAAGTATGGGTCCTTAAAATTATCTCTGATCTTTATTCCCCTTATGATCAGATTTCCAAAGGCTGCCCCCAGTTCCACTTATGATTTCAGAGCTGAAAGTTACATCTCTCCAAAATCAACAATTTTGCCCTATTTTACATTGTTCATGTAGCTGCAATTATTCTGAAGGACCAATTTCTGAGATTGATAGAAGAAAATCAATAAAGAAATGGGAAATATTTTATAATGGGAACTCATAGCCCATATGATTTTTATTACCCAAATACATTCATTATTCAATTCTGATGCTCTCATCAAATTTTATAAAATTCTAGAATCAACAACTTTTAATTTTTGCACTTTTTTCAGACTTTGAATTTTCTCTGAAAACTGCTATCTCCCAAACTAAGCATTTTTGGAAAATTTTCCTCTAAGCAAATTTGCTCATATTGATGAGTAGAACAAATGTTGAAATCAATAAATTTTCTAGTTATGAGTTGTGGGGGCACTTTTTCCTCCAAGTTTTAAAAAATCACACTTTCGCGTGCCCAAATCGTGGATTTTGGTCTTCTTTCATCTCCCAGCTTAAAATATTTTTGAATTTGGACTCAAGGATCCAAATTTGTCTATGTTCCTAGGTCAATCCTACACCTTAACAATTTGGGCCTCAATTGCCCCCCTCCCCCCCCCCACCCATACTCTGGCTACGCACCTTCAAAACCCACTAAATTCATTTTTTGTAAAATTTAAGCAGAATGGAGAAATGTCCCTCATTGGAAATCCTATAGCCTCTATAAATAGCGTCAAAATGACGCAAGTCTCATAAAATTAGGAGTTAATCTGCTCATGTTATGGCAAAATTAAAATTTTGGCTCCATACTTGTTTTTTTCTAATAATTTTTCTATTTTTTGTTGGCATGGCATGGTGCTAACACAATAGGGTGCCAATGTGGTAGTATGACTATACCTTGATGTTTGAAATAGTCCCATGTGTCACCCCATGATGTAGCCATGTCACCCTCTTTCTATTAAATGGTTTTAGGCTCGACGAAGAAGTGGTTTAAGAAAACAACTTTTGCGATCTTGAACTCCTACAATGATGCCACGTGTTCCTAGTGGTTTCCTTTTAGGATCATTCTCCTTAAAATAAAGTCTGAGCACCTTCACGATCTTGAACACTTAAGGACCGTTGATCTTGCAGCACGAGATCTGATCCCATCTTGATCATCGTGCAACTCTAATAGGGACAGGTCACTTCCTTTTGTCCCATCACGTCACATCACTAAACCATATGTTCCCTCCAAGGTTGATTGAACAACCTTACTAGCATTCAAAACTTGGCGTTTAATAGGTGATTTTGTGGTTTCAAGATCGAAGGGGAAGTAGTTTAGAAAAAACAATTTTGAGAGCCTAAGTGATTTCAGTGACGACATGTGTCCTAAGTTGTTTTCTTTTAGGCTCGTGCTTATTAAGATAAATTTTGAGCATGTTCCTAATCCTGAGAAGATATGAGACACTGATTTGGTCAAGTATGATCTGGACCATTAAATTTGCATTTCTCGTCTTTTAACATAACTTGAAAAATTTTCTTCAACATTGATGCATAATTTCACCCAAAATCAACTGAAATTCATTGTTTTCACTATGGATTCCTTCTGAACTAAACCATGGAAGGTCAAACATGATTTTCCCAAGTATTTTATCTGACACATTTTGTCATACACTTCATGTTCAACCTAGATGTATACATGTAGAATTCAAATACGGTCCATATAGTCCCAATGTTGCAACCTGGGCTCTGATACCAAATTGTCACGTACCTGGTGACCTCTCAGTGACTCTTAGGTCACGGGTACTAAGTCTGCTAACTAAATTTTCCTTCGATATTCAAATCATTTTTCTCTTTTTTTAATTAAACAGTTACAGTAGAAATAAATATATAGTCGCTAATAAAAATGAATATAAAATCTCTACATATTATCTCTGTGGAAATGCACTTGCCCATACCATTAATTCTATTCTTTTAAATCATACAATGACAACATTTCATTCACACAAAAATAAATACCAATCATTTATACACCAATGAAAACTTGTCTAAAAATATGACCAAATGAATGTAAACCAAGGACATTCCTCCCAGCTGTAGGCTCTATCAAGCCATATCTTTATTTGATAGAGCCACCCCCTATTTCGGGACACCCATACACAAGAAGGTACTGAGTTTCTGCTACATCTACCCAATCCTTTATTCTCATTTTGGATCCAATTCCCCATTCTAGTGATGGTGGTACAACCATTGGTATTTTAGGTCTAACAACAATGATGGTTCATACATGGAAGATTGATGAGACAATGGTCTAGCAGCCAAAATAGTGTCTCTATTTAATGTCCCCATTTTAGATGCACCATGGTTCACCACTAGGCCCATTAAAACCCCCATGGATTCTAGTGTAATACTTGCATTATTAAATAAAGAGGTTAATTTTGGTCATAGTCACTTAGGAAATTAAATAAACTATGGTGGGCCTCAATCTTATTTTATTTAATAATTCTAATAAAAATTTATGAGTTGTAATGGCCTAGGTAGCACAAGGAGGGCGCATTGGATGAGGATAAATACTATGAGTTTTCCTCCTTAGAAAATATGAAGGAAAAGCAACCCAAAAGCAACAACAACAAGAAAAGCAGGAAAAACAACAACAACAGAAAAAGCAGCAAAGCAGCACAAAAGCAGGAAAATCAGGAAAGAAACAGAAAATCAAAGAAAGCAAGAGTTTCATAATTTTTGAAGATAAGAGAGATTGGAAAAAGCAAGAAAGCAAGAAAAAGGCTCAGGGAAAGCAATAGAGGCTAAATTTTTCCAAGGGGGTGCACTTGTCGAGAGAGGGGGTCCACATGAGCCAATCACATGCCAAAGATATTATCTCCTAAAATAATAATTTTATTATTTTCATAAGAAATGTTTACAAAAGGAGGTTGAGCACTCCATTTTCCATCCTTTTCTAGTTTTTGAATTGAATCTTGAGAGCTCTGTGCCTCCCTGTAGCTTGGGTGATGTGCCCCATGGGCCATTCCATCCAATAAACTAGTTGAATGATTGTGAGATCTATATACTCGGGATTGAGGAAGAGGATATCCAGTCCTCTTCAGTAATTTAATTATATCAAATGAAGTGAATTTTCATATCTAATATTCAATCCAATGCATCTTGGTCAATTCATCCTGAAGAAGAAGAAGAAGAAGACAGTGAAGTCGTGCTCCAATACTAAGAGCCTCAGCTAGTTAAGAGCTATCGTCAAGCAGTGCGCACTATGAAACTTCCAGTGATTGTGATGCACCCCAGTGTGTTCCAGGATGACCTTATTTAGTTGATGAACCAGCTATAAAGGTGAAAAACGCCCCTTCTTTCTCTCCAATTCTCCACTTTTCCTTCTTCTTTGAAAAATCCTCAAAATCTTTGGGTTTTTGGCAATTTGAATGTAATAAACAAATTATGGCACCTCCAAATGTGTGGTTTTATATTTTTGATGTCATTTTATATGTTATCATACCTATTACTATCCATTATTGAAGAATTAGAGAATTTACCGAGTCATTTGAGTGGTCAGTTAACTAGATTAGCGCATTTAAGGGTCAAATTTGACTAGTTTTCCAATTTTGAGCATTTAATGAACCCCTGTGTTTATAATTTCTCTTTTGAAGGCCACTACAGATAATTAATGAGTAAATGAACCCATATATTCCCTTATATCATAAATTTGGGAGGATTTAGACCCATTCGAACTCATATGGAAATCTCCTCCTTCACTAGTCCAAGTGAAGGATTTTACACCTAGTTTATTTTCTGTCAATCAGATCTCAGTAAAATTAGTATATCAGGAATGAAATAGGTTTATAACAATCTAATCATTCCTATGAAGGTTTAGTAGCTTCCATACTGCACCAAAAGCAGTGGAGTTTCCACAGAAATCCTAGGGCGAATGCCTTGAAGCCTTTGGCCTAGCCAAAGGAGTCTGCCTAGGTGTGATGTACTCCTGAAAGTGAAGTTGTCAAAGTTATAACCTTGATTAATCCTTAAAATTATCCTTTCAGTGTGTCTCATCCATTCTCACTCAGCCCAAGTTGTTAGTCTTGTGTCAAATTCCTTTCTTGTGAGTCCAAGCCTGAAATATTTTGGAGTTAGTGTGCCTAATAGGGGCTTGGGTACATTACAGTAGTATCAGAGCATGGTCCTTGCACCTGTGAGCAACAATACCAATCTCTAGAAAATCTTAGTTGAAGATATATTATAGATCACACCTTCAAGTTGCATCCATGTCCTTGTTCAGTGAAGAAGATTATGCTTGGTATGAGGAAGAAGAGATCATGTATATTGATGGAGGCCTACCCCGAGATGAGGATGGTTACTTTTGTGACCAAATGTATAGTGAAGATAGCACGGCCGAACCACCAATGGCCAATCCTAAAAAGGATTTAGCAAAGATGATAGCAACAAGTGAAAACTTGCCCCACCACTACCAAGAGTATCTTGCTTTGGGGGAAGAGACTTGTAAGGCCATTCCTTTCAAAGATTATTTTAATTGCAGGTTTGGATTTTGGCCAAAGAGTTCCAATGGGGATTCTCTCAAGAATAATAGACCAACAATAGAGGAACCCCATTTCTCCATCTCTCAGAGAAAAGAAGAAGACAAGAAGAGAAAATGCCAAGCTACACCAAAACCATCCATATATGGGGATTTTATGAGATCATTTGGTTTTTCTTCAAGCAGATTCTCCAAAAGAAGTGATCCAAATGTAAAAAAAATGATGAAGCATCAAGTTGCTTGGAGGAGAATAGCAATGAAGTGAGAGCACATAAACATGAAAGTTAATACATGCACATAGATTCACTCAAATCAAATGAAGAAGTGAAGCAGAGAGGACCACAAGTTGCAGAAGTAAGTCTTCCTGAGGAGCATAAAGAAGAAAAGAATCCCAATACAAATCAAGCACTTGGAGAAGATGAAAAGGAGCCACATAGGTTTGATCAAAATTCTTATTTTTGCAATAGTCACTTTACATTGTAGCCCCTTGAAGTACCTTCCTCTTCATACCATAAAGTGATATTTTTAATGCATCTAATGATGATCTGTGTGAACCATATGCTGTGGACTCATGCCACAATAAAGTTGATCCTTTATGGAATCCATTAGATAAAGAAAACTTGGAGGAGAATTTTCCTTCTGAACTGTTAGAAAAACAGGATCACAGAGCAATAAAAATAAACAAGATGCAAATATAAATCACATAAACACAATACAAGAGAGACACCAATATAATGTGGTTCATCCAATATGGGCTACATCCACATAGAAATTTCCAGTCCTTATTATTATATCATCCAACAAATGAAGGGATACAACCTGCAGCACATCTGATGCAACTTCCTCTTCACTCTCTCACACAATCATAGATATCTTTACAATGATACAATACCCAACTGTATTACAATGCCTTCCTTTAAAGAGAGATTACCATGGGAAAATACTATGGAACACCCAATACCATGGGCCCATAAACCACCCATTATTGACCAAGTCATGACTATGAAATTACAACATTTTACAAGACATTTTTTTTCCGAAATTTTTGCTACGGGGGAACTTCCATAGATACCCCTCTATGGGGGGCTCCCAAACTATTCTTCGCCCCCCTGGACCCCCCATGGCGACTATTTTGGGGGGTAAATCCCCCCCAAACCCCCCCGTCATGGGATGAGATCCAGACACGGCTGAAACTTGACCTCTGAATAAGGAAGATCAGGCTCCACAACCAACAGTGAACCACATCATTTGAGTGGGACACTAAGGGAAAATCAAGACAATCTCATGGCAGCTATGAAGCACTTTTTTGACACCAATGCCTTGGTGACAAGATGTTGTTGGAGAGATTCGAGTGAATAATTGGAAGGAGAATCCTTATTGGGATATTTAGAAACTCTCATGGAAGCAGTGGCTAAGATGAGGTAAATCTACATGAGCCTACTTGCAGATAATGACCATATTATCATGATGACCGAGATGTACCATTGTGCACTCAAGAAGGAATCAAAAGAGTCGGAGAGGTCAATAGCGAATGGGAGGATACATATGATTCTTTGAAGAGCACCCAAGAATCTCTTCAAGAGTTAAGGAGGTATATTGATCAATTTAAAAAGGAGTTGATCACACCACATCCTCCATCCTATATGGAACATGATCATGTGCACATGGAAGGAGACATTTTGGGTTTGATGGAGGAACCTCAGGTGGATATTGGACATGAGGAAGATGTTGAATTGCAGGTGCTTGTGAAGATCCATGATGAAGAAAATTTTTTCCAAGCACTTGTTTTGGAGGATGAGGAGAAGAAATTAGCTATGGGGGAGACAGCTAAGGACATTCCATCCAAATCAACAAGCAAAGGTATTCACTATTCCATGGATTGGGTGGATGAGTAGATAACCACAATGGAAGATCAAGGATGCACTAGAATTGCTTGCATTGGTAGGAGATTTATGGATACATCATTTGATGTGAAATATTGTGAGCAGCAACATGAATCCCTATGGAATCCATGTGATCCATCCAATATGCATAGAAGCACATGGGAACCCTACCTGATTTGGTTGGATGGACTAGTTGACATGGAAAGTGTTTGCCAAACACTTACCTTGATTATGGAGGATTTTGAGCTACCTCCATGGGAAGGAGATTTAGCTCTAAAGGAGAAGGATGATTTATTTCCATTTGGATCAACAAGTATGAGTGTTTATTCACTCATGGATGGAATAAAAAGATGCAATGCAGAGAAGAAGAGCCATGGTATTGATGCACTAAAAATTTGGTTATGGGATCCTAGCATCATTTGGAAAGGCACGTTATTCCAATTGATCAAGAATTTAAGTAGGATGATGCATATTCCATGGGATATTGGAATTCAATGGAGTGACATATTGCTACCGATGACACTTGATCTTAGTGTCCTGCAGCATGATCGGTGGGATCCAGGAGGGACATCGACCTTTCATTTTCGGTAGATTATCTATGGGGAGCAGTGGTTTTGTTTCCCACATGGGAAGCCATATGATGGGTGGAAACCAAATCTTCTATCTAGTTGGATTGGGACTCTTACAAAGGATCCTTATGTGGACACCATGTAGTGTAGAGGTGGAAGTAGGAGACACTTCCCACTTCTCAAGTTCATTTGGGACCTAGGAATCATCCTTGGTCTAAACTACATCAGTTGGAGAGTTCACATTGCATTATGGGGGACAAAGAAACCTCTTGAGAGGGATTAGTTGTATGTGATCAAGTCCTTTCCAAAAATTGATCTCTACTTTGATAATCGTCAGCAAGTTTGATTGGAAGAAGTATATGAAGGGAAAATAGTTTATGGAGCATCTTGCACAAGTTGGTGGAAAAGTGCACAAGTCCTTTATCATCCATGTTTTCACTTGCTTGAGGACAAGAAAATTTTGGGAGAGGAGGAATGTAATGTACCCATTTTGGATGCACCATGGTTCACCACTAGTCCCATTAGAACCCCCATGGATTCAAGTGGAATACTTGCATTAGTAAATAAAGAGGTTAATTTTGGCCATAGTCACTTAGGAAATTAAATAAACTATGGTGGGCCTCAATTTTATTTTATTTAATAATTCTGATAAACATTTATGAGTTGTAATGGACTAGGTAACACAAGGAGGGTGCATTGGATGAGGATAAATACTATGAGTTTCCCTCCTCGTAAAATCTAGAAGGAAAAGCAACCCAAAAGCAACAACAACAGGAAAAGCAAGAAAAGCAACCCAAAAGCAGGAAAGCAACAAAAAATCAAAGAAAGCAAGAGCTTCCTATTTTTTTAAGATAAGATAGATTTTCAAAAAAAGGAAATAAAGAAAAACGCTCAATGAAATCAACAGAGGATAAATTTATCCAAGGAGCGTGCACTTATTAAGAGAGGGGATCCACATGAGCCAATCGCATGCCAAAGACATTATCTCCTAAAATAATAATTCAATTATTATAATTATTTAATTATTTTCATGAGAAATGTTTACAAAAGGAGGTTGAGAACTCCATTTTCCATATTTTTCTAGTTTGTGAATTGAATCTTGAGAGCTATGTGCCTCTCTGTAGCTTGGGTGATGTGCCCCTAGCTCGCATTGGGTGATGTGCCCCATTGCATCTAGTAAACCAGTTGAAGGATTGTGAGATCTCTCTTTTGGGGATTGAGGAAGAGGATATCTAATCCTCTTCAGTGAGTTAATTGTAGTAAATGAAGTGAATTTGTAGATGTGATTTGCAATCCAGTGCATCTTGGTCAATTCATCCTAAAGAAGAAGAAAAAGACAGTGAAGCAGTGCTCCAATACCAAGAGCCTCAGCTAGTCAAGAGCTATCTTTAAGCAGTGTGCACTATGAAAATTCCAGTGACTGTGGTGCACCCCAGAGTGTTTTAGGATAACCTTATTCATTTCATGAACCATTTACCCTTCTTGCTCTTCAATTCTCCACTATTCCTTCTTCTTTGTAAAATCATCAATATCGTTGGGTTTCTGGCAGTTTGAATGTAAGAAACCAATGATGGAACCTAAAAATTTGTGGTTTTCTATTGTTGCTGTAATTTTATATGTTATCAGACCTTTTACTGTCCACTATTGTAGAATTAGAGAATTTACTGAGTCATTTGAGTGGTCAATTAACTAAACTAGCGCATTTAAGGGTCAAATTTGACTAGTTTTTTAGTTTTGAGCATTTAATGAACCCCTATGTTTCTAATTTCTCTTTTGAAGGTACTTGTAGATAATTAATGAGTAAATGAACCCATATATTCCATCATATTATAAATTTGGGAGGATTTAGACCCATTCAAACTCATCTAGAAATCTCCTCCTTCACTAGTCCAAGTGAAGGATTTTACACCTAGTTTATTTTCTGTCAATCAGATCTCAGTAAAATTAGTATATCAGGTATGAATTAGGTTGATAATAGTATAATCAGTCCCCTAAAGGTTTAGTATGTTCTATACTGCACTAGAAGTAGTGGAGTTTCCACATAAATCCCGAGGCTAGTGCATTGAAGCCTTTGGCCTAGCCAAAGGAGTCTACCCAGGCGTGAAATACTCCCGAAAGTGCAGCTAAAAAATTTATAACCTTGATTCAGCCTTCACATCAGCATTTAAATGTGTCTAATCCATCCTCATTGACACCAAGCTATCATTCTTGTGTCAAATCCCTCTCTGGTGAGTCCAAGCCTAAAATATTTTGGAGTTAGTGTGCCTAATAGGGGTTTGGGTACATTACACTCTGACATGAAAGAATGAATGAAGAATTGGCTATTTATCATTATTTATATGCATGGTGGAGACTAGCCAAGTGGAACCCACGGCAATAAGAAATAGCCACTTGGAATCCATTCAGTTGGACACTTTTGTCTTTCCTAAAGAGATTTGGACAAGTGGCATGCATGGGTTTGGAACCTTTCCCCCTCTAATCCTAGGCTTGGGATAATCTCTCTCCTCCTTGTGGAAAGATACCCCCCCATATCATATTCGTCCTCCTTGGTCTGTAGTATTCGTGCATTCTTATATTAAATGTAAAATGCACAAAATTACATTATTTTGGTCTCAGTGAACCACTCATGTTTGGCTTCTAGCCATTTCTATCATAGTTACATAATTACATTCTGGGGTCAGAAACGGGGTTTTATAGGAATAAATTCGATGGTCTTTTCATATATGTGGTTCTGTATATTGACGACATGTTGCTGGTCAAAAATAACATGGATCTGATAAAGGTGGTGAAACTGCAGTTATCCTCCAAGTTTGACATAAAGGATCTCAAAGAAACAAATTTCATTCTTGGAATGGAAATTCAGAGAGATCATGTAGGTAGAAGCTTTGATTAAGTCAAAGAAAATATGTTGAGACAATTCTAAAAAATTTCAACATGTACGAGAGTAGACTAGTCAAGGTACCTATTCCTATAGAAGTAAAGTTATTTTTTGAATGCTATCCAAATACATAAGAAGAAATAGAGGACATGTTACATGTTCCCTATGCTAGTGTTGTAGGTAGTTTGATGTATTATATGGTCTGTACATGACCAAAAATTTCCCATGCAGTGGGAGAATTGAGTAGGTACATGTCGACGCATGGAAAAGAGAACTAGACTGTAGTTAATAGAGTATTCAAGTATTTGTTTGGCATGGCAGATTATGTAATATGTTATGGAGGAGAGCCCAAGGGAAACAAGGAAATCAATGGACATGGTTTTGTCGATTTTGATTGGGCTGGAGATATTGACTACAAGTGGTCAACCAACGAATATGTGTTAAAGATACTGTTAAGATTTTAAACGAGCATACATAATAATGAGATAACAAAGAATCATAGCAACGCATTTAACGCAACACAATTACCCTGGAAAACCCCATGAGGGGAAAAACCAACCAATTAAGATCCTCATTACCTTGGCTAATCCAGCCATCACCACCCACTTTAGGCAAATTACAATGGATTTCCCCAAGCCCTTAAATAGGCTTCATCACATGCAATATCATGGGCCGATGCATGGGATACCAAATACCATGGTCCCAAAAACCACCTACTTTGACCTAAGTCAATATTAGCTCAATGACTCATTTACCGAGTCAAGGTTAGCCTAACAGATATTCAACAAAGAAGTTAGTTGGATGAGTAGAAGAAAATTGGTCATTGAACTGTTGAATATTGAGGTTGAATATATGGAAGCTACTCATGCATGTAAGGAAGTTTTTTGGTTTCATAGGTTGTGTTTAGACGTTGGGTTGCGACATCATGCTGTTAGGTTGGATTGTGATAGTCAAAGTGCAATATTTCTGGAAAATAGTTCAGCATATCATTCCAATACCAAAAACATTTATGTTCAATACCATTTTGTGAGGGAGATGGTGGAGAATGAGAAGTTGTTACTGGAAAAGGTAAATGCAGTGAAGAATGTTGTATACTCATTGAACAAGTTAGTGAGCATGGAGAATTTTTCCTAGTGTAGGGAAATGATGGGATTCTCAGCAATCCTAAAGTGAACTGAAGTTATGAATCTCTTATTTATTCAAAGAGGGAAAAAGTGGGATAATGTTGGGAATGTTATATTGTTTGCATGTAAATCGACTGGTAAATTTGATAGTCGACTGGTATAAGTCAACTAGATTTGAAGGAGATAGACTGTGGAAGTCTAGTTGATCAACCGACTGGAATATGTGTTTGGTCAAAGGAAAATGATTGGTCGATAGGAATTCAATGGAATGACCAAGGATCAACTAGCAATTGACCAAAGTTGACCCAGTCAAGTCCACTATAACAAAATAACTGAAAGTGGTTAGGAAGTTATGGATTGTCATCAATGAGCAATTGGTTATATTGCATTTATAAATAAGATGTAATTGCTATGAAGTATAATCATGGAGTGATGTAATGAAGTGTTATTTGTGGTCTAGAAAGTCACAGTTTTAAACACCTGTTTTTGAATGTTTGATTAATAGATGAGTGAAAGCTCACTGGTTTGTTGGTTTTCCTCCATAGAGAGAGGTTTCCAGGGTAATTTCTATGTAACATGTTGATTTTTTGCGTGCTAGTGTCTTATGTTTAATATGTTTAACGATAAGAATCAATTTGCAAATATGTTGTAATCGGTATTAGAACCAACAATAGAGGATAAATATTGTAAAAGATTAGGGTTTATAGGGGTTAAGTGTCATAGTGGTGTTGAAGCCTCGGATGAGTAGGTTGTTGGAATGGGTTCTAAGGCTAACAACAGAGGGTGAAAACCCAGACTGAAAGGCTTCAAAAGGCTCTGTGCAAGAGCAGTTCTATCCCCATCCTATTTGGTGTAGTTAACTCCCACGGATACAAATCCCTCCACTGGCACTTATGGGGTTTGATCCCAAAGGATCAGTCTTCCTATGAAGGAAGATCAAATTGTTCTAACTCTAAAAGGATCTAAACCTAGAACAAATCTACCTTAAAGGAAATCTAGACTAAGTCAGATCTAATCTAAAGGAAGTGTATTGCTTGTGTGCAGGATAACTTGATCTGAGTTTTAATAAGTGATTTCACCATCATAACAGAAATGTAAAATTGGATCATTACTTATTACTTCAAAATATAATCAAGCAATGGAAATTACTGATAACAGTTTAAATATTAAGTGCATGCAAGATTATCCTGTAGTTCTTATGCTAATTGAAAAAAACATGAATTATTAATTTATGTGAATCAATTGCAAAAATAGATAAAGAATTTAATTGAATAAATTCAATTAAAACATAAATACAAAAAGACCATGAATTAAGACAAATCTAAATCATAGATCAATGCTTAATGATTGGTTGCAAAATCAACCGTATTCATAGATAATTAAGGTGAAGAAATCAGACATCATCAAAGAAATTTGATAACATAAACAAAGGAGATGCCAAAAGAAACTAACTTTGATTCATTTGTCTGCAAAAAATTACAAGATCACAAGTGAAACAGTGTTTCTTCAGTCCTTCTCTGGTGATTATCTCCCCCCTACCCCATGATACTTCTACCCTTTAAATAATAATTACAAAGATAGTTACAAAGGATAGCCATCCCATAAAACAGGGATTACAAAATCAACCTTCACTGCTTAATCATCTTCAAGAGCGATTAACACTTAACAACTCCGAAATTCCCAAAGGAATTCATTACCTATATCCGGAGAAATATCCTACAGTAGATTGTGAAAGATAACTACAATCCACTAGCTGCCTGCGATAGATAACATAGGAACTGAAAGATATTTCTTAGAAGATTCATGATGATCAACAATGTCCTCAAACACTGAAAAGTCAGTGACTTGTTCCTCCTTCTTAGGGATTGATAGAATGACAGGTACTTCATTGATTATAAAATCCTGGATAATGGTATCGTCTCGATCAGTGGGTTTTTCGGTGATCTTCCTTCTCTTCTTTTGAGGGAGCCGTATGCACATGGATTGAATCTCAGAGTCCTCTTCTTCACTCTCACTGCTTTCATCTAAAACACCTGTATCAAAAGGTGGTGAGAGAGGTTCTTGATATAGAAGAGGTTGAAGTTATTTCTCGTCACAAATCTGACCGAAGATTTGTGACTTCTCTGCATCTTGCTCACAGTATGTAACTGTTAGAAGTAAAACTTCTGAAAATTAACTAGCAAGGCCTTTTCTATTGCAATATGATGACCAACAAATTGCTCATGTTGACGTTTATATTGAAAAGAAAACTATAAAGATTCCATAAATGACTAAGCGTAATGAATTGCCATGATTTAAAATCTTATGGTATGGAACTTGCAATTATCACGTTTGTATTGAAATAACACACAACATGTGTCGACTAAAATTGGATTAAGATAGGATAAGATTGTTCATTAATTCACGTATGATCCAACGTCAAATCTTATCATTCAACCATTATAAGTTAGTTGGATCAATGATTACCCTTTTTCATGCTTGGCCGAAAGTGAAAATCGCAGTCAAGAACTTGGTTGCAATTCGAAAAACGGTGAAGAGAAACAAGAACCGAAATGATTATTCAAAATAAAAAACCCAATATCAACCGTAGGATGAAGGCGAATCAACGGTTGAGATTAAATCTGCAAGATGCAGGATAAATGTCGTGGATGTTTATTTTGCACATATGTACATTCTTTCTGCAATCCGCAATCCGCAATTGTGGGTTGCAGGTTGCGGAATCGCAACTCTAAGTATTAACAAGCCAAATGTTTCTGCATTCCGCAGTCCGCAATTGTGGGTTGCAGAAATACAAAGCACACTTAGTCAAAATAATGACTCTTTCGCAATCTGCAATCCGCAATTGCGGGTTGCGGGTTGCGGATATGCAAAACACAAAACTATTTACACAACGTTCTCGCAATCTGCATTGCAGATTGCGGGTTGCAGGTGCTAACAACCACGATTTACTTGAAAAAGAATTATGCATCCGCAATTTGCATTGCGGATTGTGGGTTGCAGAACGAAAATGTTTCAAAGCTGAAAAGCAAGCTTCCGCAATCCGCATTGCGGGTTGTGGAAGGAGTTAACTTTTAGGAAAACCAAAGCCTGCCGCAACTCACAAAAACACACAAAATCAAAAGAATTTTCAAATGGAAAATTACTAACTGAATCAAATAATAGAAAAGCAATAAAAGGATGATTAAAAACCCAAAAACAATCATGGAATTTAAACATTACCTTTGCATATAAAAATTTGGGGCTCCCATGTTTTCTTGAAAACGTGGGATCTGTTGTACCTACAACAAGTGGTTAATTGTTGAGCCTTATATAAGTCATAAAGATGAAGCGTTATAGGAGTTATACAATTTGTATACTTGTTAGGGGTTATAGATATTAGCGTTTATAGGGTTGTGAGCAATGGGTTATCAAGGTTTGGGTTTATAGAAGTAATAGGAAACATTGGTTGGGGTGTTGAAGGCTTATGGTTTATATGGTGTTGTGGAAAAATTTGCACAAGGGTGCATCCCTCCACTTGGTAAGGGGATAATCCTTATAGGTTGTAGCAAGGCCTTATCCATTGGATCCTTTTGGGGGTGAGTGAGTTCTCCAAATGATCCTGCAAGTGGTTGTTAGTGGAATTTAAATAAAAGAAAGAAAACTAAAAAATATATAACAAAGAAAATGGGGGAAGAATGCAGACACAAACAACCAAATATATGCAAAACCACTTTGTATTGCCTAATGGTCTGTTGATGTATTTGTAACTTTGAAAGAAATTCACTTGTATATTGTACATATTACATTTGTACTTTATTGTATCCCCAACGTAGATGTATTATTCCTCCGATTGGAAGTGTCGTCATTTGTATTTGCAAGCGTCGCAAGTTACATTGTAAGTGTCGTAACTTATATTTGATGGTTATTAGACCATCTTGGTGGGGTCGGCCCTGTATGAGTTATGTGGAAGGGTTATTAGGCTCCCTTAGGAAGTCGGCCCAGTTAAGGTTAAAGGAAGGTTAAGTTAAAGTATAAATAGAGAGTATGACTCTCTCATTCTATTCGTTCACTCACTCATCCAACTTGCATAGTTGAGAGAGAGGAGTGTGCACAAGTGGAGGAGGAGTAGTTGCTGAAGACATCTATCTTTTGGGGTTTGATCTTTGTGATCTTTGTATTGGTGCTCATTCTATCTCTGAGGAAGTTGTGGGGTTTTTCACCTTCTTGGTTTTCCTCAAGGAAACATTGTGTCTCTTATGTCTATGATTGTTATGATGTGCATGTTATTCTCTTAGTAGGATCCTAGATAATATTTTGAATGAAATTATCGAAAATCTAACATGGTATCAGAGCGGGACTAAGAAGAAGACACTATGCAGCTGCGGAAGCTAAGGATTCTTAATTTTTGGGTCTCTCTCCACAAATAATCAAAGGCAGGGGGCTAGGAAGACTCTCCTAAGGAAGGCGCGTCTTTCTGTCGAGACAGAATTTGATTCTGAGCACTTTCATTTTTTGGCCCGTCACTACTGCGGGAAATTAGGGTTTTTGACATAAGTGGAATTTTGGAGTTCTCTCGGCATAGGATTGATCTCCTCATCAAAATCAAATTTTAGAGACCAAGATCGAACTTTTTGGTTGGGAAGAACCCTGGGCTCTGTCAAACCCTAGTTCGGGATTTTGACTAGAAAATCAGAAAACCAAATTTTGACAGAAGCTACAAATCCGAAATTCTCAGGTCAAATTTGAGGGGTCAATTTTTGGAGTTTTCAAAATCTGAGCACACCAGCTTGCTTGCCACAGTCAATTGCATCTCCCTATCCAAACAGAAGTTTGAAATTCCAAGTTTGGATTTTTAGGGTTTCTCTGACAAACCCTAGCCAGCTCCAGATCCAGATTCAACAAATCAAGTGGTAAGACCTAAATCTTTTATTTCCATTTGAGTTTCTCATTAAGATGTCTCACCACACCAATCTTGAGGATAAGCTTGAAGGGACTGATAACTTCCGAGCATGGAAGTATAGGATTGGGTTAATCCTATAAGAGAATGAATTGGACACCTACATAAGTGAAGAGGTTCCAGTTCTAGAGGGAGATGAGGCTAAGGCCTTACATAAGAAGAACTTGGTCAAGGCCAAGAGAATCATTACAGATTCTATCAAAGACCATCTCATACCACATGTGTCTTCCCTAAAGACACCCAAGGAGATGTTTGATTCCTTGACCAAGCTGTTTGAAGGAAAGAATATAAATCAGAAGATGACTTCGCAGAACCATTTGAAGAGTATAAAGATACATAATGGAGAGACCACCAATCCTACTTTACTAGGGTCTCTCAAATCAAAGAACAACTTGAAGCTGTGGGTGAAGTGGTGGAGGATGGAGAAATTGTGATGACCACTTTGAATGGCCTACCTAGGTCATGGGACTCCTTCATCCAAGGAATCTGTGCAAGAAGGAAATTGATTTCTTTTAGTAGACTATGGGAGGAATTATCACAAGAAGAAGCTAGACTTGTGTCCCAAGATTAAAATATGGGAAGTGAAGACCAAGCTCTCATAGCACACACCAAGAAAAGTAAGTTCAAGAGGGAGCAACCTCATCACAAGATATCTTCTCACCTTCATCAAAAGAAGAAAGATCTCCCTCACATTAGATGCTACACATGTGATGAGAAGGGACACTATGCCTCAGATTGTCCTAGGAAAAGAAAAGGCTCCAACAAGAAGAAGAAGAAGAACAAGAAGAAGAGATATCATGCTCATGCTGATGAGGATGATCAACCTCCTAGGAAGAAGACTAAGGAAGAAAGTGAAGACTCTTCAAGTGACGAAGAATATGTTTTAATCTCTGCTCTCACAAGTACTGTTACACATGGGTATAATAATTGTCTTATTGATAGTGGGGCTTCTAAACATATGATGGGATTTAAAGAATCTCTTATGGACCTATCTGAACATGAGTCAGCTCATAAGGTGAAACTTGGGGATGACTATCAATACCCCATAAAAGGAAGTGGTGAAGCCTCCTACAAATTAGACCCTGGGAAGTCTTTGAAGATGAAAGATGTTCTATATGTACCTAGTCTCAAGAAGATTCTTCTCTCCATTTCATCTTTGGATGCAAAGGGGATGAAAGTTGCATTTGTGGATGGCCAAGTACTTATGTGGCCAAAAGGTAAAACCATAGATGATGCAATAGTGATTGGAGAGCAAGAGGGAGGATTGTACAAATTGAAGGGACAACTGAACAAGCCATGGTCAATGAATCCATCGAGCCAAGTGAACTTTGGCACAGAAGGCTTGAACATGTGCACTATAGAGCACTACCAATTGCAAGCAAAGCAGTAGAAGGTCTTCCTGAAATCCAGTCAAGGCATGAAGGTGTTTGCAAAGGATGTGCAAAAGGAAAGAACACAAAGAAGGCATTTCCAAGTAGTGAAAGCAAGGCAAAAGGAATCTTGGAAATTATCCACTCTGATGTATGCAGTCCAATGTTATCAAGTTCTCTGAGTGGGTATGTATATTATGTTTCTTTCACTGATGATTTCTCTGGGAAGACTTGGATTTATTTATTGAAGAACAAAGATGAAGTATTCAGCAAATTCAAGGAATTCAAAGCCTTGATAGAAAACCACACTGAAAAGAATATCAAGACTTTTAGATCTGACAATGGTGGAGAATTTACTTCATGACACTTCAAGAAGTTATGCAGTGATTCATGGATTAAGAGGGAGTTGACCACTCCTTACAATCCACAACAAAATGGAGTTGCAGAAAGGAAGAATAGAACTATCATGGAAGCAGCACAAGCAATGCTTCATGACCAAGATCTGCCAATGCATCTATGGGCAGAAGAAGCAAGGATAGTTGTATATGTATAGAACAGAACACCACACAGGATACTTGACAACAAGACACCAGAAGAAGTTTTCTCCGGTGAGAAACCAGAAGTTAGCCATCTTAGGATATTTGGCTGTCCAGTATACACACATGTTCCAAAAGAAAAGAGGACAAAGCTAGATCCTTCAGGGAAGAAGGGTATATTCGTGGGTTACAGTGAAAATTCGAAAGCATACAGAATCTACTTTCCACGGTTCAAGAAGATTGACATTCAGGGATGTGACTTTTGATGAAGACTTAGCATACATCAAATCGAGGAAGCCACATGTTGAAGACAATGAAGAACCAAGAGTACCTAGAATACAAGACACCACCATGAATGAAACAATTCTAGAAGAAGATCGTGAAATAGAAGATCCACAAGAGCCTATAGCTCCACCTCGTGAGAAGAACTCTCACAAGAGGAAACCAACATGGGAAAGAGAGCTCATCCAAGATGCAGAAAAGTATGGTGTTCCAAAGGAGGAACACAGAGAAATAAAAAGAACAAGGTCACACATGATCTATGTTGCCTTACTATGTGACATAATGACCAATGAACCTTCCAATTATGAAGAAGCGGTAGAAAAGAAGGAATGGAAGGAAGCCATGGTCGATGAATACCAGTCGATCATGAAGAATGATGTATGGGATGTGGTCCCAAGACCATAAGGGAAGTCTATTGTGACTTCCAAGTGGATCTACAAGATCAAGCATGCTGCAGATGGTAGCATAGAGAAATACAAGGCAAGGTTTGTGGCTCGTGGATTCTCCCAGAAAGAAGGGATAGATTATGAAGAAACTTTTGCACTTGTATCCAGATACACTTCTATCAGAATAGCACTTGCTCTGGCTGCAGTGATGAAGTGGAATATACACCGGATGGATGTCAAGACAGCTTTCTTGAATGGTGTAGTCGAAGAAGAAGTGTATGCGGAGAAGCCACTCGGTTTTGAGACACGTAATAGGGAGTCACATGTCTGCAAATTAAAGAAATCCTTGTAAGGTTTGAAACAAGCACCCAAGACATGGTATGGCAGGATTGATAGCTTCCTGACTAGTTTGGACTTTACCAAGAGTAAAGCGGATTCCAGCCTTTACTACAAGGTTGAGGAAGGCAATCCAGTGATACTTCTACTACATGTAGATGACCTGTTTGTGATAGGTGAGGATGGGTTGATTGCTGATACGAAGAGGAAGCTTGCTGCCGAGTTCAAGATGAAGGAATTGGGTATGGAGGTGTGACAGAGTGCAGATGGAATCTTCCTTGGACAAGGAAAGTATGCAGTAGAGATCCTGAAGCGGTTTGGGATGATGGACTGCAAGGCCATGCCACACCTATGGCATCGAACCTGAAGCTATTGAGTGATGCTTCATCAGATTCGGTTGATGCCACGATGTATCGTCAAATGATTGGGTCCTTAATGTACCTGACTAACACAAGACTAGATATTTGCTTTGCTTTGAACACTTTGAGCTAGTTCCTGACGGATCCTAAACATGTTCACTTGATTGTTGTGAAGCATATTCTGAGGTACCTGAAGGGTACGGTTGATTATGGGCTCAAGTATGATGCGAATCAAAAGTTTAACCTGGAGGGTTATGTTGATTCATATTGGGTAGGCAGTGCTACAGATAGGAAGAGCACTTCGGGGTGTTGCTTCAGTATGGGATCAGGTGTGATCTCTTGGTTTACCAGGAAGTAATCATGCGTAGCACTGAGTACAGTCGAAGTAGAGTATGTCGTAGCTTATTCGGCTATTTGTGAGGCAGTATGGCTAAGGAAGCTACTGTCTTATTTGTTTGGTCTCCAGTTGGATGCTACTTGTATCTTCCGTGACAACCAGAGTTGTGTGAAGTTGTATGAGAACCCAGTGTTCCATGACAAGTCAAAGCATATCGAGATCAAGTATCACTATATCAGGGATATGGTGCAGAGAGGAGAAGTGAAGCTCCTGTATGTTGCGACGGACGAGTAGATAGCATATGTGTTGACCAAGCCACTAACCAGGGTGAAGTTTGAGTACTTCAGAGAGAGGCTTGGTGTTCTTCAGATTGAAGATACTTCTAGGAGGAAGTGACAGGACACATATGCAAGAGCCCTTCCAAGCATGGTGGTAGGAGGATCCTTCCCATGGCTGTGGATGTAAGTGTTGTGTGATGAGCATCAGGATGATGCTCCGCTATGAACATTCGGATGATGTTCTACGTGATGATGATCAGTATGATCATGAGCATTATCATGATGCTTCGTGTGAGGATGATCGGTATGATAATGAGTATTAGGATGATACTTCATGGCCATGGACAGGTTGTGCAGTAGCATGAGCATATAATAGTGCCCTGGGAGGTCCTATAGGTTGAGCGGGAAGCTCGTAATCAGTCTGAGGATGCTCTTTTGAGGTTTTGCTTGTGCAAAGGCATGTAATCAGTCCTGGGAGATCCTATAGGTTGAGCAGGAAGCTCGTAATCAGTCCTGGGATGCTCTTTCGAGGTTTTTCCTGATAGCATGTAATCAGTCCTGGGAGATCCTATAGGTTGATCAGGAAGCTTGTAATTAGTCCCGGGATGCTCTTTCGAGGTTTTTCTTGGTCGCGTGTAATCTGTCTTGGGAGTCCTATAGGTTGAGTAGTAAGCTCATAATCAGTCCTGGGATGCTCTTTCGAGGTTTTGCGAAGTCTGCATATAATAACTCCCTGGGAGATCTTATAGGTTGAGTAATAAGCTCATAATCAGTCCTGGGATGATCTTTCGAGGTTTTGCAGATGCACATAATCAATCCTGAGATTCCACAATACGGGCCGCTCGTAGAGATGATGAAGACCTACATGGAATCTAGGCCTGCATCCAACAATGAAAAAGGGTTGGCTCTGTAGAACTTCCTTTGACGAGAAGAATTGAGAGATAGCACCAATGATCGATATGACGAGTACAACAGCAGTGACTATGATGCTCTGTGATCCAGTGACGATGATCCATCTCCAGTATTGAAGACATGTGCTTATATGTATTGATGACCTGTGTCAAGAGAATACCTTCCTAGTTAAGAGGGAGTGTTGATGTATTTGTAACTTCGGAAGATATTCACTTGTATATTGTATGTATTACATTTGTACTTTATTGTATCCCCAATGGAGATGTATTATTCCTCCGATTGGAAGTGTCGTCATTTGTATTTGCAAGTGTCGCAAGTTACATTGTAAGTGTCGTAACTTATATTTGATGGGTTATTAGACCACCTTGGTGGGGTCGGCCCTGTATGAGTTATGTGGAAGGGTTATTAGGATTCCTTAGGAAGTCGGCCCAGTTAGGGTTAAAGGCATGTTAAGTTAAAGTATAAATAGAGAGTGTGACTCTCTCATTCTATTCATTCACTCACTCATCCAACTTGCATAGTTGAGAGAGAGGAGTGCGCACAAGTGGAGGAGGAGTAGCTGTTGAAGACATCTATCTTTTGGGGTTTGATCTTTGTGATATTTGTATTGGTTCTCATTCTATCTCTGAGGAAGTTGCGGGGATTTTCACCTTATTGGTTTTCCCCGAGGAAACATTGTGTCTCTTGTGTCTATGATTGTTATGTTGTGCATGTTATTCTCTTAGTAGGATCCTAGATAATATTTTGAATGAAATTATCGAAAATCTAACATGGTCAAGCATATACAACACCTAGGAGGTGTAGGATTTGAGGGAAGCCAATAATATCCCTTAGGGAGGTTCTTTGTAATGTCCCTTGTTAGGAATTTTATTAAAATGGCAATTTTTCACTTTTTTCCCTAGTTCGACCTTTGACTAGTTTTGAGCTCTAGGTCCCCAAATTGCTCCAATTGCTCCCAAATATTCTGAGAAGGTATATGGATGATGTTAGAACATAAATATTTGTTTCAAGGATTCTTTTGGACCTTTAAAATACTTCTGCAAATCCTCTTTCAATTCTGGCCAATGTAGGGAACTTTACTAGTAATTTCCCTTTGACTAGTATTGGTCTCTAGGTCTTAAATTGACTCCAAATGCCTTCAAATATTCAAGGAAGGTGTATGAATGATATTAGGAATTGAATATTATTTTCAGGGATTAGATATGGCCAAAAAAAGACCTCTGAAAACTCTCTTGAGATTTTGGACCAAGTATGCAATTTTACTAGTAATTTGGGGTTCAAATCCCCATGGGGTAAGTACTGAAAATGGCTTCCCAAATGCCTCCAAACCCACTCAAATTTCTGAACAGAGGTAGGGTATGTCTCAAGGATTTTATTAAGGTCCCAAATACACCATTAATTATTTATTAAGTCTGTTACAAACCTCTCCCAAACAACAGCAAAAATCACTAGTTTGACCCTTGGAGAAATGGCACCAAATCTTCTCCAAATATAAATAAACTGAGTAAAATGACTTCAAATGCTTGAGCACTGAACATGAAACTTGTATAATACATCAATAAAATTCCATTCATCAAAAAAACATCATTATTTTTCTTATGCATTCGAATCCATCACCATTACATTGGTTCACAACAAGCTAGTGGGGAAATGGCACTGTTCTTTCATTAAAAATGAGATTTATACATTTTTACTTGGAATTTCAAGATGAAACTTTCTGGAGATGAATAACATAGTATTAAAATCATATTAAAAAATAAATGGGGCATTAGAATCTCCCCCAAAGAGTACAATAGCTCACCAAAAACGCCCTCCCTCAAGGATAAAAAATATGCCATCAAAACTGGAAATGGTCGAAGGAGTGAGATGCAATAGAAGAAACCATGAGTTTCCCTATAGCTTACACATACAAATAAAGACTCCAATGAAGCTCCAAATTAAATGTAAATGGCCTTTCCAATTACCAACTTGGATGGGAATCTTTCACCCTCGAAATTGGCCAAGGCAAGAAACTAGTCAGCCACTAGCTCTCCCTCTTCACAAATGCAATTGAAAATTTATCAAATGATAAAAAGATGCTATTCTTCTTTGTTCATGAATTTTATAAACTTCTAATGTCCTCCATGGGTCTAATTCCTTCCAAGAGACTCATTCCAACTCAAGTTGGGAAGAGATTCCAAAGAATGCCACTTGTACAACAATTCCTAGTTTCCCACTTCCACCAAATCACATGTGGAAGCATCTTAGCTGCCCTAAATCCCTTAAGCGCCCTATTGGAGTCTATTTTTATCCCTGACATGTCATATATGTCATATGTCATCCTTCAAGTCTGATTTGTGTCATAGGTGTCATAGCATCTTCATCATTGTTGTCATAGAGCTAGGGAATCTAGCCCAAGTGTCCCACTAGCTCCAAATTGTCTCTTCCTCTTCCATGGGAGTTACTCTTCCTCTATATTTCAAACTTGGATGAGTCATGCCATGAATAATACCTTTTGAACTCCCCCAAGCATGTTACCATTCACCTTGAATTCGAATTGTTAAGAGAATGATGCCAAGTGTAGTGGGGAAATCTAGCCATATGTGGGTCCCACTTCCTCCATGTGTCTTCATGATCAAATGGCACTTTGATTTTCACTTGTATATATTTATTTATCTCCTTTATTAAATATTTATTCCATTCTAATTTTCAAACATCATTTATTATTCCCCCTTATTCCAAATCCCAAAGCTTCCACCCCAAACCTAGGAAACTAGTAATTTTCCTCCTTAGCAATTATTTGACCCTTAACATCAATTTGAAAAACTCTAATAAATATGGCAAATGTGATTAGGCCATTGTGACCCAATTCCAAATTTGGGACATTACAAATCCTCCCTTCCCAATATTGCTTTTCCTCAAGCAATTTCAAACATGGGTGTTGAAGAACCTGCTTTCTGTATCATTCTTTGAAGTTTCCATTGAATTGCCCAACTTTGAGTCTTTGAGTTTCCATGAAGATTTTAGAGAGGAACCACCATGCTTGCTACTGCACTACTCTGATAAAAATCACTTTATTAAGTGGGAAATCCATCTCCCATACTGTTTGTTTCCCCAAAAAATTTGAAACCAATGAGATAAAAATTATTCCAGGGTCCCATTGCTTGTATTGCATTCCAACAATTAAGAGTGCTCTCCAACCCCCACCATTAGATAAGAGGATTCCTGGATCCCATTTTCTTGTATGCATTCTTCCAAACATCATTAGTACAAAATATATATCATCAAAGTACATAACAACATAATGAAAATGTACATCAAGGAGGTGCTTCATCAAAGAATCATGAAAGTGCTTATACCTCAAAGTAAGTATACCACCATTTTCCAAGTGCATACAAGCACCGAGTGAACAATCAAATATTATCCAATGACATGGGTGAGTATCCCATGTCCTATAATGCTACTCTAAAAATATGTAAGATGCATCAAAACAGTCAGTCATGTATTCTTTCATCCAAGTAGTTAATGAAGTTCCTCCAACATCAATTGAACTAAGCAAGGAGCAAGGAAGATCATGAGTCTTCAAGTGACTCAAGTGAACATCATAAGTGTATCCATGAAGATATGTATCATCATAAGGAAATAAAATATTATGCTACAAATGTAAATAATTAGGTGCTCTATTCATGTCATCATCAAAAGGAGAGGTAGGAGTTTCATACCCCTCATGTGGCACCACTAGAAAAAAACTTTTCACCCAATTTTCATCCCCAATTGATGTGGCTGAAAAAGAAGTAGGGGGTGAGGAATTATGAACCAACCTTAAATATTTACAACTCTTACCCATCGAAATCTTTAATTCATCTTCTCCATAATTGGCTGGTCCAACTGTTGTGAGATCATGTGCCTCCTTCAAGACTTTGCAACTCTCTCCATGAGGAAACTCATAATCCCTCTGAACAAAGATAAGTGCTTGTCCTTCTTCTTGTTTGAGTGTAGCATCTTCAATCACCTGAATATCATCATGTACCTCATGTTCCACCATCATATGAGGTTCCTCCTTTGTGGCATCAATTATTTCATCCATTTCCTTCTTTTCCTTGAAAAGAGAACCATTGCTCATTCTTTTTTCCAAGTTGCTTGCAAGTCCACTAACCACCAATTCGAACTCTTGCATGAATTGACTCCACTTGTCTTCCAAGGATGGTTTCAGTAATTTTCTAAACTCCTCATTGTCCTCTAAGGTTCCTTTCTCATACTTACTCATGGTGACCAAGGAATGCACTTCTTCTCCTACTTCTTACCTTTCACCAAAGTACATCCAGTTTCGGTTTCTAAGGGTGGTGGCTTATTTCTTTGACTCCTAGTATTCATTAATGTTCTACCACATCAGGTGCAAATACCATGCTCTGATACCACTATAATGTCCCTTGTTAGGAATTTTATTAAAATGACAATTTTCCACTTTTTTCCCTAGTTCGACCTTTGACTAGTTTTGAGCTCTAGGTCCCCAAATTGCTCCAATTGCTCCCAAATATTCTGAGAAGGTATATGGATGATTTTAGAACATAAATATGTGTTTCAGGGATGTTTTTGGACCTTTAAAATACTTCTACAAATCCTCTTTCAATTCTGGACAATGTAGGGAACTTTACTAGTAATTTCCCTTTCACTAGTATTGGTCTCTAGGTCTCAAATTGACTCCAAATGCCTTCAAATATTCAAGGAAGGTGTATGAATGATATTAGGAATTGAATATTATTTTTATGGATGAGATATGGCCACCAAAAGACCTCTTAAAACTCTCTTTATATTCTGGACCAAGTATGCAATTTTACTAGTAATTTGGGGTTCAAATCCCCCTGGGGTAAGTACTAAAAATGGCTTCCCAAATGCCTCCAAACCCACTCAAATTTATGAACAGAGGTAGGGTATGTCTCAAATATGTTATTAATTTCCCAAATGCACCATTCATTAGTTATTAATTATGTTCCAAACCTCTCCCAAACAACAACAAAAATCACTAGTTCGACCCTTGGGGAAATGACACCAAATCTTCTCCAAATGTAAATAAACTGAGTAAAATGACTTCAAATGCTTGAGAACTGAACATGAAACATGTATAACACATAAATAAAATTCAATTCATCAATAAATCATCAGTATTTTACTTATCCATTCGAATCCATCAACATTACATTGGTTCACAACAAGGTAGTGGGGAAATGGCACTATTCTTTCATTAAAAATGAGATTTATACATTTCTACTTGGAATTTAGACCTAAAACTTTATGGAGATGAATAAAAGAGTATTTAATTCATATTAAAAAATAAATGGGGCATTATAAGATCCCCCAAAGAGTCCAATAACTCACCAAAAACTTTGATTTTCACTTGTATATATTTATTTATATTCTTTATTAAATATTTATGCCATTCTAATGTTCAAACATCATTTATTATCCCCCTTATTCCAAATCCCAAAGCTTCCACCCCAAACCTAGGAAACTAGTAATTTTCCTCCTTGGCAATTATTTGACCCTTAACATCAATTTGGCAAACTCTAATAAATATGGCCAATGTGATTAGGGAATTGTGACCCAATGCCAAATTTGGGGCATGACATTCTTCTTGTCCAAACTAAATGTTAAGTGGGTGAGAGAAAAAAAAGGAGAGAAACTCTTGCTCCTTGGAGGACGGAGGCAAGGGAGCTTTGAAATGCTTTCAAATGTGGGAAGAGGTGAGCTATGAAGGAGCTCTAACACAAATCCAGCAGCAAAACTTTGTTCTTTTTTCTCTGTACAAGATGCATTCCCATGGCTTCCTTTTATAGGCCAAGAGGTGGCCAAGAAACAACTAGCACCAAATGTGAATTCCATCACCTCATGAAGTGGTTCCAAGTACACAAGAGGGGCTATTTAATGCCACAAGGAGTGTAAGGAGCCCAAATTTGAATTATGGAAGTGATGGGCCATTGACAAGCCTTCAATTGCATCATTGGTGGGTGAGATTTGAAAATCGCATGGATATTGAAGGAATTTTCATGCTATGGTCGCACGGGTTCTGAACTGGTAACACATGCTATAGCGTAAGTTAATAATGGTTTAGCCGTGCGACCTATTTATTTGACTGTTCTTGGGAAATTTTGGATTGATGTTGCCTTTTGGATTTATTGATGATGCCTTTGGTAAGATGCATTCTATATGTTGATGATGCCTTACTAAAAGAATATCTAAAATGTTGCATGTGTGCAATATTTAGGTGTTAACAGATGCCCCCTAATGTATGAGGTCTATAAGGGACTATAGAGCTGATAATGCATCATCGTTTCTTGTGTTTCTCTCCTATTATGTAGTGGACAAAGCATAGTTGGACGCGAGGGTACTCCCATGGGGAATATTGTTGGTGACGGTCAATGAAGCTATAATAAATAATGTTTTGATATACAAACAAGGTGTGCATACCCATGCTCGTGAAAAAGAAGTCAAGAATATTACAATAAGATAAGAACAAAGGGTCAACTCAAAGCTACTATTGGGACCAGGATGAAGGTAGCTTCAACCCATGTGAGAGTAATTGAACTTGGAACTGTTGTTGAATATTGAAGAAGCGAAACTGCTGATGATCATGAAGAGCCCACGGGGGTGGGGGACGAGAGTAGTGGTGAATCTATGTGAGGGGGAGACTTCATTGCTTCATTGTACCAGATGGAATGCTACCATGATTTTGCAAATGTGAACACTGCTACGTTCAAAAGTACATTTCCCCTTAATACGATAGAGGTGTTGTCGTCAAGCATAAGGGAAAATACTAAGTTAAGGAGCACTAATGACTCTCCCTACTTAGTTCGAGGTGATCCCTTATAGTGATTGAAAGGGACCCCAAGGTACAACTACAACTACTGTAACTCTCAAAATATGGTGAGCTCATGTCGCTAAGAGTTGAAGCATATGAGAAGACGAGGGTCTCATCATAGGAACAAAGACCATATTGTAACCAACTATATGACCGATAGACCTGACACAAGACTGGTTTATAAGCTTGGGGCTCATAACTTCCTTTGATCAATGTATTCATGGGGAGCAGGTGATGGAAACATTCCTTTTAGGAAAGGTACAGACTGAAACAGAGGGAAACAAACTGCAAGTGAAAGAGCTTCGATGGAGACACAATACTGAGACTAATGGTGACCAACAAAACGGATAATGTTGGGGATACTCAAATACATCAATCAAAGGAGACCATAGGTTGTTGCCAAAAAAATCAAGATTTCCCGCAGTTTTATGTGGATTGGGGAACTTATTTGTACATAAAGAATAATTGGTGGGGTCCCCACAGTTTTATGTGTGTTAGGGGACCAATTTGATGATGGGTGGAGTCCCCATGGTTTTGAGTGGGTTGGGGGATGCTTTACAAGATGAAGTGGGGGTTGTTTTGAAAACACAAAGATGGGTGCCCCATGAATTAATACCATGCAGAGTGTCCCTGTAGGAAGAACTGGATATAATTGGTTACTTTTGGGGGTGGGGGCCCCATTGGTTTCTTCATAGGGGGGATGATACGAAGAAGATTTCAAATGGTAAAGTGTTCATGGGGGTATGAGTAGTCAACTATGATTCTTTATTGTAACATATGTCAAGGAACTAGATGGCATCGACTGTTGAAGGTGGGGGGATAAATGAGAAGCTATAAAATGATGAACTAAGGTTGATATTTTCAAGATGTATCAAATTCCTTGGGCTTGTGGGGGTTCAACATCATGGGTGTCAAATGATGACAGGGGATGTAATGGTGTGCACACCCATGGGGGAACATGTTATTCACAGTAATGACTTTTATGTCACATCATGACTAGAAATTAGGGCCCGTTATCAATGGGAATATTGGTAAATTCAATGTGAGAAGAGGGAAAACATTTCCTATGTACCAATGTCGTAATGATACCTGTGATAGAAGCTCGACATCATTGCTGAGGAATGGAGTCTTATTCTTATAATGGAAAAACAAGAGGTATTCGGCTCTTGGTCATTATCCTGCACACATGACGCAAATACCCAAGTGTAATAAAGAACATGACAATGGTATTGGCGATGCAGAAATAGATAAACCAAAAACATATCGCACCTGAGGAGGGTGCATAACAGTAGGTGTGAATGAAATTTCCAACCATCTGATGAGTGAAAGACAGTTCCACCCATCTAATGATGGGGTCCTCCTTATGTTGGAACCTCGAGCTATATCTAGGTTGTAATATAATTGAATGAATTGAAAGGAATCCAACATTTGAAAGGATATCCCCTAGTTTTTTAGGCACCAGGTGATGGTTTTGGATGATCCATATCTCCATCGGAAGATGATGAATCATCACTTGTGATTAAACCAACCAAGGATGATGTAATATCAATGGTAGCGAGGTTGTACTGAGGTAAGTAAGATGGTCTTGGAGTATCATGAGTTCAAGAAAAGCTTCTCATTCTACATGTAAAATGGGACATTGGAACAAGAAGTGATAGGTATCGTTGTAGGACCAAAAGGGTCATGGTACTTGGGCATGGAGGGGTGTATGTGCCCCCGGAGAGTTGACTTGATCCAAAATGGTTGTGATGGACATAGGGGGAAGCATATGCATGTGATTCCTATGGGAGGAGCATCCATTATGCGGTGATGTAATCTTAAGATTGGTAGGTTGGGGATCTTGCGGCGTTGTAGGCTCCACAATGGGAACTGTCGTACGGGAAGGTTGTGATGGAGGAACAACCGGTGTTATTGATGATGTAGTGACCACATTGATAGAAGTTTCTTCCTTTGTTAGTGGGAAAGAGTTCTCAACCATCAGTTGAGTGAGGCGAATGGTTTCCAATGCATCACAAAATAGAGGGAGAACAGGACAATGGTGGGTGTAATGCCTAAATTGTGAACAAATCGAACATGCGTGATTCGTACGCAATGACTTGGACTTGGTGTTGGCGATGATTATGTGCCCCTGTCTATGGTTGGTGTGGCATGGGTGACATTGGCTGGGGTGTTGAGCAAGTTCTGAAGTTCTGGTAAAGTGGGGCACAAGTTGATCGCATGGCCTTACTTCCCACAAAGAATGCATGTTGGAGTGATCTATGGGTGAGAGTATTGGTCGATACTAGGGATTTTAAGCATTGTTGGTTGATTCCCCTTGATTTAGGATGACCGACCCTCGATGATTCAGGTGCAGGTTTGGGTAGGAGGTGGGCTTGCAACTTTAGTTGTTTCATGTCCCCCTGTGGTGGTCTTAGCGGCGACCAACTATGGTTTAGTTGCATATGTCATAGGTATGATTGGTGGTTCGGAGGGCATAACTGGCCTAGTATGCGTAATAGATGAAACAAGGATAAAATCATAGTGGGATACAGGTTTAGACACCATTTTCGAGTAGGGTGGTGTAAGGTACCATGCCAGAATACCCAAAGTGAGTCTAGGTAGAGTTAACTGAGCCACAACCAACGTCCCTTGTACACCTATGGGGGGGTACAAGAAAGGGATTTGGAAGATCATAGGTACCGATGGACTCAACGTTTGGTTAATTCCATGACTCAGCGGCGGTGCTGATGATGGTGTTGAGGAGGAGGTGGGGTCATTTTCAGCAATGAAAATTGTGCACATTAGGCCATCGATGGATGTGGGGATCTCAGGTCGTGGTCCATAGTATACTCCTAGCAAATTGGAGTCCTTGTACATGTCGGGGGCAATATCAACATAAGGAGGATGGTTTGTGTCGATGATAGTAGGTAGGATATTTT
This sequence comes from Larix kaempferi, assembly GCA_027924585.1. Taxonomy (NCBI): domain Eukaryota; kingdom Viridiplantae; phylum Streptophyta; class Pinopsida; order Pinales; family Pinaceae; genus Larix; species Larix kaempferi. The sequence goes on from BSBM01001313.1 coordinate 2,227,676, forward strand.
CAGGGTTACTAGTGGTGATGGGATCATAGTAGTTAAGATGGTCAAGGGTGGAAATATTCCCCTTTAAGGGAAACATCATGATACAGAATACCGAGGAGGTGACTGCCTTCATGGCGTACATATAACCACACCCCAAGAGGATGTTGTAGTCAAGTTGGGAATTGACTACTTCGATATCGATCATGACCATATTTCCCCCCAACACTACGAGGACATTTTAATACCATCCTCTAGGCTGGGATGGTCTCCCATCATATGTGTGAAGGGCGATAGACGGGGGAACTAACTCGGGTGACCCTAATCATTTCCAAACATTAGAGGACATGACGCAAGTGGATGCACCTTCATTGATGATACACCGATGAATCAGAATGTTCTTTATAGTGATGAGGACATGAAATGAAACTGAAGAGGGTAGTCACGGTTCACCTTTGTCGAGATCAAAGGTCATGAGGTGCGAGTCGGAAGGGTCGACAATGCCGAGTGCATTGATTAAATCATTTCGTTGGGTTGGGAATGACTGTAGTACTTCTAATGTGGACATGGCTTCAGGAGACTGAGCCAAGTCATCAACAATACTATAATTTTGGGTGGATTTCATATGGGGGTTATTAGGTGTACGCTGAAGTGGAACATTGGGAATCTGGGGGATTTGTTCGGCACTTGGGTGTGCTATTTGCAGAACCCCCCTGAGTACATGCCAACTAGCTCAGACTACGTGAGGGAAAAAAGACAATGGGTGAATAACGGTGGGGGCACAATTTCGTGGGTGTTTTCTTGTCATGGAAGCCAAAATACGATTTCCCAAATTGTTTTATTTCCCATACACGAAATTGGATAGCCATACCTCTCCATTCCCAATGCATTAACTACCTCAACCAACTCTTGGAATAATTAAATTATTGGGTGCATAAGTCAAAATGGGTAGTTGAGGGCTTATGGGTTCTCTCATTGAAATTTGGCTTAACACTATTGGCTCAAAGGTTTGAATATTTTCCCTCCCTATCCCTTGTAAAAATCATGCCCCCATCTCTTGTTGCATTGCATAGCTAGTTGTGGGTATTTCATTAAAATTCATATTTACATGATGTCTTAATTTCTATTGTGTGTGGCTAGCACGAGAACCATATGCATCGATTTTTAATTGATGATACATAAAACACTAAATCGATGGCGGGGCCTTGGACTTGAGCTCCTCACCATGATTTAATAACGATATTTACATCATTTACAATTTTAATGCAATAGGGTCAAAATCGGGATATTACATTCCCTCCCCCTTAAATTAGCATTGTCCTTAGTGCTCTTCAAAATTGAACAAAAATGTATATGCCACTCTCATGGCATATTTCATCTCCCATGTAGCCTCATCGGGACCGTAGTGCTTCCATTGCACCTTTACCTGTCCGATGGCTCGGTTCCGGAGAAATGTTATCTTCTTGCCTAGGATGCACAATGGCTCAGTTTGGAACTCTCCCTCGGGTTCCACCTGGATCACATCTCAATTAATCACATGGTTAGGATCATGTACATATTTCTTAAGCAAAGAGACATGAAAAACATTATGAGCTCTAGTGCTAGCAGGAAATGCAATTCTATATGCAACTGGCCCTATTCCTTCAAGCACTTCAAATGGCCCACAATATCTAGGTGATAGCTTGGCACAACTCCCAAGATTCAAGGAACTCTTCCTTGGCCTCACTCTAAGATAAACATGATCCCCAACACTAAATTCCCTGTGCAATCTATGCTTATCTGCATAGATTTTCTGTCTATATTAGGCTGCTTTTAAGTTAACCCTGATCTTTGCAACCTCTTGTTCCATTTCCTTAAGCAATTATGGACCAAGTACAATTATGTTCACTAGATTATCCCAAGTCACTGATGTCTTGCACCTTCTACCATACAAAACCTCATATGGAGTCATGCCCAATGATGTTTGTTTCCCGTTGTTATATGCAAACTCTACCAAGTGTAGATAATCCTCCCACTTGGATGGTTTGTTCATTACATACATGCAAAGCATGTCTTCAAGCACCTGATTTACTCTTTCTGTTTTCCCATCTATTTGAGGATGGTACGCGGTACTAAAGGTCAACTGCGTACCCAAATCTATGAAAAGACCTTTCCAAAAATTTGAAGTGAACTTGGTATCCCTGTCATAAATTATTGCCTTAGGAAATCCATGCAATCTGAAAATTTCCTTCATGAAAATATTTGCAATGGCATCGGCTTTATATGTGGACTTAACCGGTATAAAATGTGTTGCCTTTGTTAACTTGTCCACCACAACCATGATGGAATCATGTTGTCTCACAGTCATTGGAAAACCTGTAATAAAATACAAGGAAATTACTTCCCATTTCCATTCCAAAATTGGCAATGGATGCAATAAACCTGCTGGGTGTTGGTGTTCAACCTTTGCCTGCTGACATTTCATGCACTTAGAAATGTATTCAGCGATGTCCTTCTTCATCCCTGACCAGAAATATTGTTTTCTTTTTGTAGCAATTGTTTTCTGATATCCTAGGTGACCAGAGTATAGAGCTTTCGGGATTTCATCCATAACAATCATCCTCAAATATGCCACTTGGAATATAGATTCTATTCTTATAAGTAAGAAGTATGTCTCCTTCCAAATGATATCCTTCATACTTCTTTTCAAGGTCTTGCTGCTTCAATTTGTCATTTATCTACATATACACTTCATCCTCAACAATATGGTTAACAATCTGCTGCCTCAAATCTGGTTGGCAAGTACTAAGCATTGCCACATGCATTTCACGTACATTCCTGCTAAGTGCATCAACCACCTTGTTTTATTTCCCTTTTATGTGTTTGACTTCAAATTCAAATTCACACAAAAATTCCAACCATATAGCTTTCCTAGAATTTAAAGTTGGCTGCTCAAACAAGTATTTCAAACCACAATGGTCTGTCCTTAGCTCAAATTTCCTTCCCATTAAGTAATGCCTCCACATATTTAAAGCATGTACTATGGCTACAAGTTCTAAATCATGAGTAGCATAGTTCTTCTCATGCTCCTTCAACTTTCTTAACTCATAGCATACCACGTGGTTGTCTTGCATAAGAACTCCTCCAAGTCATTGATTGCATGCATCGGTACACACCACAAAGTCTTTTTATGGGTCTGCAATTTTCAAAATTGGTGCACTCGTAAGAATATTTTTCAACCGTTGGAATCTTTCCTTACATCTTGGTGTCCATTCAAACTTTATCCCCTTCTTTTGCAAAGAAGTGATTGAATGTGCGACCTTAGAGAATCCTTCAATGAACCTCCTGTAGTACCCAGCAAGTCCCATAAAGGATATCACATCTGTCACATTCCTTGGAGTTGGTCAATTCATAATGGCTTCAATATTTTCAGGGTCCACAGATTTTCCTTCATCTGAGATAATGTGACCCAAATAATGAATTTTACCTTTATAAAAGTCACATTTGCTTAACTTTGCATACAACTTGATGCTCCCTTAGCAATTCCAATTCCATTCTCAAATGTTCTTCATGCTCTTCTTCATTCTTAGAATATATAAGAATGTCATCTAGAAAAACAAGAACAAACTTGTCCAAATATTTGCTAAAAACACTATTCATGAGGCACATGAATGTAACTGGTGCATTTGTGAGACCAAATGGTACCACCACAAACTCATAGTGCCCATACCTTGTTCTAAAGGTTGTCTTATGAATATCCTCCTCTTTGATCATTACCTGATGGTAACCAGACCTCAAATCAATCTTTGAAAATACTTTTGCTCTTCTTATTTGATTGAAAAAGTCATCAATTCGAGGTAATGGGTATTTGTTCTTCACAGTGACTTTGTTCAACTGCCTGTAGTCAATACATAACCTGAGTGTTTCATCTTTCTTTTTCACAAATAGAACAGGTGCTCCCCACGGGGACACACTTGGCCTAATATATTTCTTTTCCAACAACTCTTATAATTGCATTTTCAATTCAATCAATACCGGTGTACTCATCCTGTAGGGTGTCTTAGGCACTGGTGCAGCTCTCGGCAGAAGGTCAATTGTAAAATCAATGTCTCTCTTTGGAGGAATTCCCAGAATCTCATCAAGAAAAACAACCCTAAATTCTTGCAATACATGATATTCCTCCAACTTAGGAGTTTCATTTTCTGTGACTCCAAAACATGGGTTGCATACAATTGACAACTCTTCCTACATAACTTCTTCAACTACATGGATGAAACTTGTCTAACATAGATCACCTTTAGAATGCATTTTACAACCCTTGGGTTTCCTTCTTCGTCCATGCATTCAAATGTCTTGTTGTAGCAGTCAAGCTTAACCTTGGGTGCTTCTAACCAATCCATTCCAATGAGAATATCATAGGAACCAAGTGGCAAAATATTCAGATTTGCATAACTGAATAGCCCATCCATCTCTAATGGACAGTTCTCTACAATTTCACTAACTTTTCTCTTGGTTATGGTGGCTAGTTGAACTAACCATGATTTACTATGCTTTAATTTCTTAAAAGCACAAATCTCAACAATTTTAGGAGTGATATAACTATAGATCTAGGATCAATCAAAATAGAAATAGATTGCTTAGCAATCTTACCTTCAATTTCAACAACAGTTGATTGATGATCTTCATAGCGGTCCTCTAGTGCTGCATAGATTCTAGGGACGGTCCTCACCACTTGACCCACATTTTCATCTCCTTGGATGTTGTGAACTTGATTTACATTCCCATTCCAATGTGGATAGTTCCTAAGCATGTGGTCCCATCTACATCCCCAACATTGAAGTGGTTCTCTTGGATCCTTTGGATCTCTTGGCTTGTCTCCCATCATCCTAGTTGGCTTAGTCACAACCTGTGATGTCTGCCTTTGATGATTTCTGAGATGAGGAGGTTTGAAACCCTTCCTCCTTTGGTCAAAATTCTCATTTTTCTTGTCCTTCCATGCCTTATGGAAATCAGGTTTGCTTTTGTTTTGATCATAGCAATACTTGGCCTTCCTTATTTCCTCCTCTAGAGTTCGAGGTTCATCAAATTCAATCCTATCTTTATATGACTGAGGTAGCCCACTTAGAAAACGCTGGATTTTCACCTTATCATCTCGAATATACCTGACATACCTCAACATCGCCAAGAATTTGTTTGCATATTCTTCCATGGTCAATTGTCCCAATTTCAGCTCATGGAACTCTTTGATCTTATCATCATAGTACCTATCAGAGAGGTACTTCTGCTTGAAGTATTTCTTGAACTACTTCCACACAATCTTTATTTCATTGATCTTCTTCACTTGCCTGATGTGCTCCCACCATATAGATGCTCTTTCATTCAAGTTGAATATGGCTACCCTTGCCTTCATATTTCCATAGTAGTCTTAGACTTGGAAATACTTTCTCATCCCAGGAAGCCAAGCTCCAGCTTCTTGACCAGACTTTACCTCTCCATCAAATGTATGAGGTTTTTCCTTCTTAAATTCCACATGTGAATTTTTCTTGTAATGCCTCTTCCTCTTACTCTTGTGAGATTAAGAGCTTGAACCCTCAATGGATTCTTCAGAGTCAGATGATCCATTAGAAGAGATTTCTGGAGTATATGTCCGTCTCTAGAAACTCTTCTTCAACTATTGGACCTCTTGCGAAAATTTCTCCTTGAACTACTCCGACTCCTTTCTGGATTTGTCGACTGATGCACAGAGTTAATTTTCCTTTGGATGTCTGTCAAACTCTGCAGCATGGCTGTATTCAACTGATTTTGTTCTTCTTGAGCTTTAATCATCCTTTCATTATCTTCTAAACAACTTTGCAACTCCACCCTTAGGCTCCTCATGGTGGCTGCAATATCTGGGGGAGTCTCTTGATTTCTTCTCCCATTGGATCATGTTTCGGCATTCTCAACTTGTATGTTCTCCCCCATGGCATTTGTCTCAGTATCATAGGGATCTTATGCATCATCCATGATGTTGATCTTCTTTGCCCAACTAAGACCAAATTTTCCAAACTGCACTATGTGGAATGCTTTAACTGCCTTTGATGTGACTATGATTATGCAAAATGTGTTCATAAACACAATTGTTAGCTGCATTATATTCTCATAAATTCATAAATTATTTTCATGCATTTGGGGAAATATTATATTGACAATTTTGTCAAATCTCAGAATTTTCTCATAATCAACAACTATCTCAGGGGGGCGATGGGCGGCTTGCCCCCTTATTTTTTTTTGTTTGTAAATCTTTCAATTTCGCGCAATCTAGTGTAATATACCAAAAGTATATTACAACTACTAATTTATTATCTATTAGTTTAGTTATTATTAATATATGTAAATGTCGGGAATGTAAGGACACATGGTTTAATGGTGTCTCTTCATATCTATAAAGCCGCACTAATTCAATGTAATATTCATCATTCAATTATAAAAATATATATATTATCAAATATGATAATCATGTAAGGCTTGTACCTTACAAGTGGTATCAGAGCTCTCGGCTCTCGGCTCTCGATGCTCCCATTCATATCTCCACTCTCCTCATCTCTCCTTCCACCTTCGCTGCCTCCTCCCCCATCACCAACCATCACTCCACACCCACCTCATCTCCAGCTCCCACCACACTCTCTCCTCTTTCTCATCCCTCGACACCCCACTCTTTCTCGGCACCTCCCATCTCTTCTCCCTCGCTCCCCCATTATCAGTCTCCCACCTCTGGCAATCACTACACGCCACTCTCTGCGCCATTCCACCTCCTCGGCTTCTCATCTCATGCACACACGTCCTCTCGCACCAGCACCTGCACACAAACTTGAGTCCTCCACTCTACCTTCCCTCACCCATCTTCATCAGCTCCATCCCAACCCTTGCGTCACTCTACCTTCCCTTTCCCATCTTCATCAGCTCCATCCCAACCCTTGCATCACTCTACCTTCCCTCACCCATCTTCATCAGCTCCATCCCAACCCTTTTCACGTACCCAAATTTCTAAACTAGTAAAAATTTAAACTTTTCACCAAGGACGATAACAATAAAATATAAAACACACTAATTCCTCTTTCAACATGACGTTGGTTAAATTTACGTCGAAGATATGGAACATACATAAGCATTTCTACGATTTTTAAGCTATTAAATTTAACACGAAGTTTTTCTGACAACGTTCGACAAATGATTCCCATTGTCAATTTCTATTCACTCTATTTCACTTTTCATCAAGTACATTCGTTCAAGGTAAAAATGTATAACTACTCTTTAATTTAAGTATACATTTTATCCATGATGCATCAACATGTCTTACCATCTTTACCTTAAACCTATTCATGGCACCTTTACTTAATAGTAGTGAACATAATCGTATGTGCTGAAACTTATAGTACACTTCTACCCCATAGATAACATAGTCAACCTAGAAAACATATTTCATTAAGTGTCAATTTAACACAATATACATTCAAAACATGCTTAATTTGCGCTATCATAGTCCTATATAAATGGAATAGGAAAAATATACACAAGAAGATACATTAAGTACAACCACAATGTCAAAGAGATACACACATAAAGGATACATACAAAAGAGAACGTTTTGACATGGTTCACCCGTATCTTGGGCTACGTCCACAAGGATTTGAGTCATAAATTTATTAGTCAATGAAAATGATTACAAAGGTACGCGGCTCAGTTGTTGATTGAGTTGTCGCCATACAATAGCATTTTGCTTGCTTGAAGCTTCTCACATAAAGGGCGCAAAAAGAAAAGTTATTTCTCAAAGTTTTACAAAAAGACAACCTTTATTTGACTATCTCTTTTATGTTTTCTAAGAACTAAACCTTTAATATATATAAATATACTTATATAATCCTAGACCCTCATGGATCATTACAATTTTTAAATGTATATATAACAAGCTATATTTAAAATTCAAGCATGAAATACTATGATCTATTTCTTTATCCAAAAACACTTAACACATTTCTTTTCAACCATTTAGCTTTACATAATCATAATCATAAAGTTTCTATTCATATATATATATAAAGAAACTTTTTTAAATACCCAATAGCTTTTTATTTAACCATTAAACATAATATATAATGATTTTAAAAAGCTTATATATAAACAATTCTTCATAAGCTCTTCATTAGCTTTCACCGAATTATTAAATATACTATATGATGAACATGTGTTTTAAGTGCTTTTACATATATAAAGAAAAATTCATAATACAGAATGATTTTATAAAAAGCCTATACATATATATGATAATCAAAATTGACCAACAGAAATGATGGCAGACAACCCTAGCCGAATGGCAGTCTGCGGGCTTTGGTGTTCTTCACGTTAGGGAAGTTATAACCTTAAATAAATGCCAATCGTTTAACATGTTTTTAAGTGGTTGGGATTTTTGGGAGTCGAGTGCTCCACGAAAGGTTCAATCTAAGGAAATAGCACCACGCTCTAAAAGAAGGAATGATATGTAATTAAATGAATTTTGAGAGCGTGGGGACAAACCATTAAAATACGGGGAGAGGTTGTCCCTTTCCCAAACACTCACCCTACTGCTTTTTAATTGAAAAGGCTAAACCACAAAGGTGCTTTGGTATCCAAGTCATTGGAAAAGAAACATCTTCAATCCTTAATGGTTTTTCTTTTTTTTATAAACCTTATAACAAGTTGTTATGTAAAGGTAGCACTCTAAAACCTAATGTTGATTATGTATCCCTTTTAAGGGAGTGCGTCATTTTCAATCTTCAAAGTACATATATAATTCTTTATATTGTTATTTCAATACAATACTATGTGATAAATATTATAACAAAAATATTTATTGAAGCAATACGCTTTTATATATATATATATATATATATATATAACTAATTTTATTATCTTTAAAGCAATATGCATATTCATGCTTTTAAAATGTTATCATTTTTATTTATTTAACTCCATATCTCATTTAAGTATGCGAATACTTCTATAGTTTGTTTATTACATGATATAATTAGGCATACTAATATTAATTAATAAGTTTAAGCATATTAATGTGCTCTTTTAGCTTAGATGGTTTAATAAAAGATACTTATATAAATATATACCATATACTTATATTTCTATAATCCTTTTCTACCCTCAAAGTAATTTTAACTAGTAACCCTAATTAGAACTAGTCCCTCGTAAGTAGGCATGTAAAATATTAGGTTTTAGCTACCACAACCCCAAATGGCATCTAAATAGGACAACCCTGTAACTTGGCTCTCATGGCTTCTATCCATTTAGTCTCCTTGCTACCCCATAGGATTTTAGCTACTCCATTTAAGTAGTGTTATGTTAGAAACATTTAGGAAAATGACATAACAGTACTCCAAGTACCACTGGTGGGGCCTTGGCCTTAAGCTCCTCACCAAGGTCGCTTACATAATTACAATTACATTTACAAGACTAATAATAATAGATGTTGAATTTGAGGGATGTTACACACTCCACCCCTTAAAGATAACACCATCCTCGATGTTCAACGGTTTGTCTTTTCCGTCCTTCCCCATCTTTCACTTGCTTTATTTTTATGCTTTGGTCGTCTTCACGTTTTTGCGATTCCTCAAGCTCTTTTTCTTGATAACCTGCACATTGTACAACTTGTACAAGATTTTTCAATATTTTTCAGTATAACATAAGTATACAAAATTTCAAAACAGTAAATCTTCATCATTCTTCCTCATCCTTGAGGGGATATTTGCTTATTCTAGCATTCATAACATTCATACATAAATACATGTGATAGTCTAGCTACCAGACAAATCATTAACACTTGCTTATATCATAAAGCAATTCTTTCAACAGAACTTTGTTTGATCATCAAACTCTTTTGTACTTCAGCAATCATGGAGACTCACGTACAAAATGTTCTTTTGTACTTCAGCAATCATGGAGACTTGCATACAAAACTCTTATGTATCTCAGCAATCATGAAGACTTGCGCACATAACATGAGTCCTCTGCAAACTCATCAGGAATACTTCTACGAAACATGACAGTCTTACAATACAACTCATAACATAGCCCCCCTCTTCATCGAACTTCTTGTGTGCATACGGCAAAACCACAAGGAAAAGTTACTACTCAGAGAACCTCTTGTGTGCTCAGTTCTAACAACACAAGGAAAAATTGTGAGCCCTTCCTCTGCTCAATTCGATGGATATAAAGTTTGCCTAGGACTTTTGGGTCAGTATAACATTCAACGAGCTACCCACCTGCTCTGTTCCACTTCCATGGGGAACATGACCACAAATAAGGGTAATTTGTCCCATAACAACAAGCTAGTTACTGAGTTCATGATGTTGTCCCCTCTGCCTGAGTCCAGAAAATCATCCTTTTTCCCCTCAAACCTTCTCATTCGAGTCCAGGAAATATTTCTTGGTAACAAACATTTATTATTTCTTGTATGCCATATGCAACATAATAACAACAGTATATTAAAATATTTTCACATCATCAGTCATAAGTCTTACCACTGAAAGTAATTCATTACTTACTTTTGAGCGATTCAGATCAACTTATCTGTATAAGTTCTTTTATAATCAACGTTCCTTCTTGATCACGTTATCAATCGATATTAAGATCACTTCCTGAAATGTTAGTATAAAGAAAAAATTATTTGATTCAATTGTTCAACTACTGGACACATTAGTTCCATAGCATTATACGCATGCTCACTCGATTTACTTATGCCTCATCTTCACTTCATTCCGATGTAAAATCTTGAACTTCCTCAATGTGAGTCTGAGATCAAACCTACTGAAAACATGTTAGTATTTAGTTACATATAGGTTCACTTCGAATTGAGACTTATCATATAAAGATTTTTTTTTTTAAGATTCCATGCTCCATCAACAAGATTAGAATTCTTTTCTTCAAACTATCAACAAGATACTCATTGATCCTTGTTAGAAAATATAACTTACTCTACAGGGGTATATCATAATGTATTCCTAAAATAAGGTTTAATTTAACCCCTAGGAACATTGCTTGCAAATATTAATACCCAGTTTTATCCTTAAAACTCAAATAATGATAAGAAGTTCTAAATGAAATATTGTTTAGGTTTAAGTAATAAAATGACAATTTTTCGAAAATTATTATCCAAATGCATCAACCACATGAATTCGTTCATATCTTTAACTATAATTTGTATCCTAGTATGTTAAATTTATTCTCACTATCAATACTTGAGGGTAATAATTACTTAGGCGACTCCACACTATTGGTTGTATGAAAGAAAGTCAACAAGTACTTTGTAAGTACATTCTAACATTGATATTTGAGAGTCAACTTTTATTTCGCTAAGTGTAACTACAATTTCTATAACATTTATGAGGCTATATTTTTCTAATGTAGCATTCCATGAAACTGTCGTAACAACTAAGTATTCTCATTACTAAGTAGCTATCAAAATTGAAAATGTTCAAATGAATTTGCCATCTCAAACCAACTTACTTCTTAGGAGCATACTAATAAAACTATACTGTTATCTTAGTGACGCTCATAGGTAATGCACTTATTAATCTCTGATAGAAGAATATCAACAACTAAATTGCAGAATTTAAATGATATTTCTGTGCAAATTTTTGAAATCACTTATTACTCGACATCTTTCACAACACTTTTCTTAACATATTTAGTACTTTACCAATGGACTATGAATCAACCAGAAATATGATGTCACTTCTGTTTTCCTTAACAAGATTAGTCAATCATAATACAAGGATCATTACATTTCACTTTTACTGAAATAATTTCAACTAAATATTACATTCTATGATAATGTCATTCAATCATGTGAGTATCTATACCTTTTATCTGGAAAGGAGAACTTACGACAAAGATCATACCTTGCTTCTAATTTTGTAAAGGAAAAAGTGGTGTTTGAAAAATACTTATCTTTACCCCTTCGGAGAAACTTGAAGTTGTTCTTTGAATTACCCTCGTCCATTTCAGTCCATGCATTCAAAATGAAACAAAAAAAAACAACTTGGTTAATTAACTCTATACTTATTGATTTCATGTTGAGCTCATCAGGCCCGAGTGTTTTAACTTAGTGCTTTGATACCATTTGTCACGTACCCAAATTTCTAAACTAGTAAAAATTTGTAAAAATTTAAACTTTTCACCAAGGACGATAACAATAAAATATAAAACACACTAATTCCTCTTTCAACATGACATTGGTTAAATTTCTGTCGAAGATATGGAACATACATAAGCATTTCTACGATTTTTAAGCTATTAAATTTAACACGAAGTTTTTCTGACAACGTTCGACAAATGATTCCCATTGTCAATTGCTATTCACTCTATTTCACTTTTCATCAAGTACATTCGTTCAAGGTAAAAATGTTTAACTACTCTTTAATTTAAGTATACATTTTACCCATGATGCATCAACATGTCTTACCATCTTTACCTTAAACCTATTCATGGCACCTTTACTTAATAGTAGTGAACATAATCGTATGTGCTGAAACTTGTAGTACACTTCTACCCCATAGATAACATAGTCAACCTAGAAAACATATTTCATTAAGTGTCAATTTAACACAATATACATTCAGAACATGCTTAATTTGCGCTATCATAGTCCTATATAAATGGAATAGGAAAAATATACACAAGAAGATACATTAAGTACAACCACAATGTCAAAGAGATACACACATAAAGGATACATACAAAAGAGAACGTTTTGACATGGTTCACCCGTATCTTAGGCTACGTCCACAAGGATTTGAGTCATAAATTTATTAGTCAATAAAAATGATTACAATGGTATGCGGCTCAGTTGTTGACTAAGTTGTCGCCATACAATAGCATTTTGCTTGCTTGAAGCTTCTCACATAAAAGGCGCAAAAAGAAAGGTTATTTCTCAAAGTTTTACAAAAAAGCAACCTTTATTTGACTATCTCTTTTATGTTTTCTAAGAACTAAATCTTTAATATATATAAATATACTTATATAATCCTAGACCCTCATGGATCATTACAATTTTTAAATGTATATATAACAAGCTATATTTAAGATTCAAGCATGAAATACTATGATCTATTTCTTTATCCAAAAACACTTAACACATTTCTTTTCAACCATTTAACTTTACATAATCATAATCATAAAGTTTCTATTCATATATATATATAAAGAAACTTTTTTAAAAACCCAATAGCTTTTTATTTAACTATTAAACATAATATATCATGATTTTAAAACACTTATATATAAACAATTCTTCATAAGCTCTTCATTAGCTTTCACCGAATTATTAAATATACTATATGATGAACATGTGTTTTAAGTGCTTTTATACATATAAAGAAAAATTCATAATAAAGAATGATTTTATAAAAAGCCTATACATATATATAAACAAATCTTCAAAAGCTCTTCATTAACTTTCAACGAATTATTAAACGTAATATATGATGAACATATATTTTAAGTGCTTATATATATATAAAGAATCTTCCTAATACATAATGATTTTATAAAAAGCCTATACATATATATAAACAAATCTTCAAAAGTTCTTCATTAACTTTCACCGAATTATTAAACGTAATATATGATGAACATATATTTTAAGTGCTTATTTATATATAAAGAATCTTCATAATACATAATGATTTTATAAAAAGCCTATACATATATATAAACAAATCTTCAAAAGCTGTTCATTAACTTTCACCGAATTATTAAACGTAATATATGATGAACATTACTACCTTCCTATCTCAAATTTTGATAAACATGTTTATATGAGATTTTTTTTTAAAACTCTAACAACTCAACAAGGGGTCAATTCCTAAGAGTGGTTCCTTGCCTCACCAATATCAAGTTTATTATGTTTATATATAAGATAGAAGAGACAAGACTGGGATTGAACTCATGGAGCCGTCCCTTCCCAAGCCTAAAACACAACTAACCACATTCTTTTTAGAGCTTTAAAAAGCACATCTTTGTGTTTAAGGACACGCAGATTCACAATGTGACAAACAGGTATTCTTATTGAATGTATATGTATTCACTGACAACGTTAGGCAGGGTTCAAAATTTCAGACCATGAGGCTGAACTACCATGACATTACTCCCAAAAGAAAAACAGAGTTCCACCCATTGATGGTAGCACCACACTCTAAAAGAATGAATGATATGTAATTAAATGAATTTTGAGAGCATTGATGGTAGCACCACACTCTAAAAGAATGAATGATATGTAATTAAATGAATTTTGAGAGCGTGGGGACAAACCATTAAAGTACGGGGAGAGGTTGTCCCTTCCCCAAACACTCACCCTACCTCTTTTTAATTGAAAAGGCTAAACCAAAAAGGTGCTTTGGTATCCAAGTCATTGGAAAAGAAACATCTTCAATCCTTAATGGTTTTTCTTTTTTTATAAACCTTATAACAAGTTGTTATGTAAAGGTAGCATTCTAAAACCTAATGTTGATTATGTATCCCTTTTAAGGGAGTGCGTCATTTTCAATCTTCAAAGTACATATATAATTCTTTATATTGTTATTTCAATACAATACTATGTGATAAATATTATAACAAAAATATTTATTGAAGCAATACGCTTATATATATATATATATATAACTAATTTTATTATCTTTAAAGCAATATGCATACTCATGCCTTTAAAATGTTATAATTTTTATTTATTTAACTCTATATCTCACTTAAGTATGCGAATACTTCTATAGTTTGTCTATTACATGATATAATTAAGCATACTAATATTAATTAATAAGTTTAAGCATATTAATGTGTTCTTTTAGCTTAGATGGTTTAATAAAAGATACTTATATAAATATATACCATATACTTATATTTCTATAATCATTTTCTACCCTCAAAGTAATTTTAACTAGTAACCCTAATTAGTACTAGTCCCTCGTAAGTAGGCATGTAAAATATTAGCTTTTAGCTACCACAACCCCAAATGACATCTAAATAGGACAACCCTGTAACTTGGCTCTCATGGCTTCGATCCATTTAGTCTACTTGCTACCCCATAGGATTTTAGCTACTTCATTTAAGTAGTGTTATGTTAGTAACATTTAGGAAAATGACATAACAGTACTCCAAGTACCACTGGTGGGGCCTTGGCCTTGAGCTCCTCGCCAGGGTCGCTTACATAATTACAATTACATTTAAAAGACTAATAATAATAGAGGTTGAATTTGAGGGATGTTACACACTCCACCCCTTAAAGATATCACCATCCTCGGTGTTCAACAGTTTTTCTTTTGCGTCCTTCCCCATCTTTTGCTTGGTTTATTTTTATGCTTTGGTTGTCTTCACGTTTTTGCAATTCCTCAAGGTCTTTTTCTTGATAACCTGCACATTGTACAACTTGTACAATATTTTTCAATATTTTTCAGTATAACATAAGTATACAAAATTTCAAAACAGTAAATCTTCATCATTCTTCCTCATCCTTGAGGGGATATTTGCTTATTCTAGCATTCATAACATTCATACATAAATACATGTGATAGTCTAGCTACCAGACAAATCATTAACACTTGCTTATATCATAAAGCAATTCTTTCAACAAAACTTTGTTTGATCATCAAACTCTTTTGTACTTCAGCAATCATGGAGACTTGCGTACAAAATGCTCTTTTGTACTTCAGCAATCATGGAGACTTGCATACAAAACTCTTATGTATCTCATCAATCATGAAGACTTGCGCACATAACATGAGTCCTCTGCAAACTCATCAGGAATACTTCTACGAAGCATGACATAGACCCCCTCTTCATCGAACTTCTTGTGTGCATACAGCAAAACCACAAGGAAAAGTTACTCCTCAGAGAACCTCTTGTGTGCTCAGTTCTAACAACACAAGGAAAAATTGTGAGCCCTTCCTCTGCTCAATTCGATGGATATAAAGTTTTCCTAGGACTTTTGGGTCAGTATAACATTCAACGAGCTACCCACCTGCTCTGTTCCACTTCCATGGGGAACATGACCACAAATAAGGGTAATTTGTCCCATAACAACAAGCTAGTTACTGAGTTCATGATGATGTCCCCTCTGCTAGAGTCCAGAAAATCATCCTTTTTCCCCTCAAACCTTCTAGTTCGAGTCCAGGAAATATTTCTTGGTAACAAACATTTATTATTTCTTGTATTCCATATGCAACATAATAACAACAATATATTAAAATATTTTCACATCATCAGTCATAAGTCTTATCACTGAAAGTAATTCATTACTTACTTTTGAGCGATTCAGATCAACTTATCTGTATACCTTTTATAATCAACGTTCATTCTTGATCACGTTATCAATCGATATTAATAACACTTCCTGAAATGTTAGTATAAAGAAAAATTTATTTGATTCAATTGTTCAACTACTGGACACATTAGTTCCATAGCAGTATACGCATGCTCACTCGATTTACTTATACCTCATCTTCACTTCATTCCGACGTAAACTCTTGAACTTCCTCAATGTGAGTCTGAGATCAAACCTACTAAAAACATGTTAGTATTTAGTTACATATAGGTTCACTTCGAATTGAGACTTATCATCTAAAGATTTTTTTTTTTAAGATTCCATGCTCCATCAACAAGATCAGAATTCTTTTCTTCAAACTATCAACAAGATACTCATTAATCCTTGTTAGAAAATATAATTTACTCTACATGGGTATATCATAATGTATTCATAAAATAAGGTTTAATTTAACCCCTAGGAACATTGCTTGCAAATATTAATACCCAGTTTTATCCTTAAAACTCAAATAATGATAAGAAGTTCTAAATGAAATACCGTTTAGGTTTAAGTAATAAAATGACGATTTTTCGAAAATTATTATCCAAATGCATCAACCACGGGAATTCGTTCATATCTTTAACTATAATTTGTATCCTAGTATGTTAAATGTATTCTCGCTATCAATACTTGAGGGTAATAATTACTTAGGCGACTCCACACTATTGCTTGTATGAAAGAAAGTCAACAAGTACTTTGTAAGTACATTCTAACATTGATATTTGAGAGTCAACTTTTATTTCGCTAAGTGTAACTACAATTTCTATAACATTTATGAGGCTATATTTTTCTAATGTAGCATTCCATGAAACTGTCGTAACAACTAAGTATTCTCATTACTAAGTAACTATCAAAATTGAAAATGTTCAAATGAATTTTCCATCTCAAACCAACTTACTTCTTAGGAGCATACTAATAAAACTATACTTTTATCTTAGTGACGCACATAGGTAATGCACTTATTAATCTCTGATAGAAGAATATCAACAACTAAATTGCATAATTTAAATGATACTTCTGTGCAAATTTTTCAAATCACTTATTACTCGACATCTTTCACAACACTTTTCTTAACATATTTAGTACTTTACCAATGGACTATGAATCAACCAGAAATATGATGTCACTTTTGTTTTCCTTAACAAGATTAGTCAATCATAATACAAGGATCATTGCATTTCACTTTTACTGAAATAATTTCAACTAAATATTACATTCTATGATAATGTCATTCAATCATGTGAGTATCTATACCTTTTATCTGGAAAGGAGAACTTACGACAAAGATCATACCTTGCTTCTAATTTTGTAAAGGAAAAAGCAGTGTTTGAAAAATACTTATCTTTACCCCTTCGAAGAAAATTGAAGTTGTTCTTTGAATTGCCCTCGTCCATTTCAGTCCATGCATTCAAAATGAAACAAAAAAAAAACAACTTGGTTAATTAACTCTATACTTATTGATTTCATGTTGAGCTCATCAGGCCTGAGTGTTTTAACTTAGTGCTCTGATACCATTTGTCACGTACCCAAATTTCTAAACTAGTAAAAATTTGTAAAAATTTAAACTTTTCACCAAGGACGATAACAATAAAATATAAAACACACTAATTCCTCTTTCAACATGACATTGGTTAAATTTCCGTCAAAGATATGGAACATACATAAGCATTTCTACGATTTTTAAGCTATTAAATTTAACACAAAGTTTTTCCGACAACGTTCGACAAATGATTCCCATTGTCAATTTCTATTCACTCTATTTCACTTTTCATCAAGTACATTCGTTCAAGGTAAAAATGTATAACTACTCTTTAATTTAAGTATACATTTTATCCATGATGATTTTAAAAAGCTTATATATAAACAATTCTTCATAAGCTCTTCATTAGCTTTCATCGAATTATTAAATATAGTATATGATGAACACGTGTTTTAAGTGCTTCTGTATATATAAAGAAAAATTCATAATACAAAATGATTTTATAAAAAGCCTATACATATATATAAACAAATCTTCAAAAGCTTTTCATTAACTTTCAACGAATTATTAAACGTATTATACGATGAACATATATTTTAAGTGCTTATATTTCATTAACTTTCAACGAATTATTAAACGTATTATACGATGAACATATATTTTAAGTGCTTATATATATATATAAAGAATCTTCATAATACATAATGATTTTATAAAAAGCCTATACATATATCTAAACAAATCTTCAAAAGCTCTTCATTAACTTTCACCGAATTATTAAACGTAATATATGATGAACATATATTTTAAGTGCTTATTTATATATAAAGAATCTTCATAATACATAATGATTTTATAAAAAGCCTATACATATATATAAACAAATCTTCAAAAGCTCTTAATTAACTTTCACCGAATTATTAAACGTAATATATGATGAACATTACTACCTTCCTATCTCATATTTTGATAAACATGTTTATATGAGATTTTTTTTTAAAACTCTAACAACTCAACAAGGGGTCAATTCGTAAGAGTGCTTCCTTGCCTCACCAATATCGAGTTTATTATGTTTATATATAAGATAGAAGAGACAAGACTGGGATCAGACTCATGGAGCCGTCCCTTCCCAAGCCTAAAACACAACTAACCACATTCTTTTTAGAGCTTTAAAAAGCACATCTTTGTGTTTAAGGACACGCAGATTCACAATGTGACAAACAAGTATTCTTATTAAATGTATATGTATTCACTGACAACATTAGGCAGTGTTCAAAATTTCAGACCATGAGGCTGAACTACCATGACATTACTTCCAAAAGAAAAACAGAGTTCCACCCATCGATGGTAACATTTACAAAACTAAGATTAGTGAAACGAAGGTACACCAAAAATCAAGCTTCAGGGTTCATTATGGTTTCATCTAATTCAACCGGTAAACAGTTCCAGGGTATCCATAACCAACGGAACATTAGTCGTGCAAACAGGGTCAAAACAATTATCGAAATTAAAACGATGCATCAGATTATAGCGCAAACAATACAGGGTGTATAATCCTACTGCAATGAAGACCGTATTTAAGCAATGCAGAGGTATGGAAATAAAAAAAAATAGAAAGCATATCTCTGTCAACTGGGCATCGAGGTAATAATAATATTTACATCTAAATATATATTACGATAAAAAGACAACAACGATCTCCTGGTTATTGGCTGGAAACAAAATCACTAGAGCCCAGCCGTTTGGGATCGAGTACAAGACTCAATACCATATGCAGAGTCAAATAACAGAAAACAACACAGTTACCAAAAGGTATATAAATTGCCACTGACATGCATATTTTAGCACGGCATGAAAAGAATAAAATACCGTCAAACAACAGAAACTAGAAGCATACCTAACTCTGGATTTCAGCATTTGGTTTGAGATTTTCGAATTGCAAATTCCCAGTCCATCGTACAACTCCTCAAAAGCCGAGTTGATATTCCAAGCATGAATACTAAAGATTTGCAGCTCTAAACCTCCTTCATCGAGATTTCCCTCTCCTTTTTCTCCCATTCTGAGCTTAATGCTATCTATAAGAGCTTCCATGCAGAAAAGAAATTTACTAGGGTAGCGATCCAATCAAGGAATGGAATCGCCAGGGCAGAGATTGATAATTAGATTCAAAGATCAAATATGGAACCCACCATGTAATACATTCATACAGTCAAACAGTACTGCGATCGCTCCCATGTCTCTGTTTTTCCCCTGACTTGTTCTCCTCCCCTTGATCCATCCTCTTGGCTAATATATATATGATAATCAAAATTAACCAACATAAATGATGGCAGACAACCCTAGCCAGATGGTAGTCTGTGGGCTTTGGTGTTCTTCACGTTAGGGAAGTTATAACCTTAAATAAATGCCAGTCGTTTAACACGTTTTAAGTGGTTGGTATTTTTGGGAGTCGAGTGCTCCACGAAAGGTTCAATCTAAGGAAATAGCACCATGCTCTAAAAGAATGAATGATATGTAATTAAATGAATTTTGAGAGCGTGCGGACAAACCATTAAAGTACGGGGAGAGGTTGTCCCTTCCCCAAACACTCACCCTACCTCTTTTTAATTGAAAAGGCTAAACCAAAAAGGTTCTTTGGTATCCAAGTCATTGGAAAAGAAACATCTTCAATCCTTAATGGTTTTTCTTTTCTTTCTTTTTTTCACAGAAAAATTCAACTTACTATTAATATACGAAATAGTAAATAAAACCAGCTGTCAGATCATACAATTACTCACAATCCCTGTCATATAGAGGACCATGGAATAACCAGTCAAAGTGACAGATGTGTCAACAACTACAACAGAATAGACCAATAATAAAAATGTCATATGTCCACAAGACAAAACAGGAATTCATCTTGTAGTAGAAATAGTTCCAAAAGTCACCAGATCAAATATATACACTCCAAAATAGATATAAAGTCTCATAAACAGTCATCCACAACTCCCAGTCACCAAATGCATCAAATAAAGGATCCATCTAAGCTATAAATACCGAACAACATCCATAAGAGGCTGAAATAAATGCCGCAAAAAGAGAGTAAGTATAGATAAACGTCCAACAAGTAGTTGGAACCAGTACATATCAAGGATCTGCACATAGAACTAAAAGCCATATAAGTATATCAGTCCGCATAATAATGGATAGAAAAAACAAAATGTGAATAAATTAAAGACTAGAAGCATCATGTCCAATGTAAATGATAAGAGCCATGGGTAAAAAGTATATCCTCCCGCCATTCTTGCCACATGATGACCCCACCCTGAGAGTTAAGAGCCCGCTTAGATAGCATATCCGCCTCCATATTAGCCTCCCTGAATACATGTTCAAAGTGTATATGTTCGAAATCCCGGATAAGCTTCTGAGCTGCATCCATCCAGTGAGAAAGAAGCATTACATTGAGTGATGTATTGCCTCTAGCCCAAGAGATAATAGATAATGAATCACCAAATACTACAAGAGAAGTGATCTTTCTCAACCGAGCCTAGAACAGTAAGAGCCAAAGGGCACATAACTCGCTCCTAGTATTGGTTCCATTACCCAGATTTAGCCAAATATGAATGGAGACATTGTTGGAAATGTGAATTGTAGCTCCCGCTCCACCCCCCTATTCTGACCCGCAGCAGCCCCATCAAAGAATCCACATGGGAATATCAGCACAGGAGGTGCAAATCGGAGTTTCTTAATCAGACTATCTCTGCCACCTACAGCTCCATGAATAGAGCTAAATTCTTTGTGTGCTGCAAGTGTTTTATAGCATATCCCATCCCTAAAAGGAGTCATGTTTTCAAAAATAATTAGGTTTCGAGCTTTCCATACCTCCCAGATCATATAGTATGGAACTTCTGTACAACCAGCAGAAACACGGGACCAAGCATCGAGACATTCACATAGTGAAAGGTGGTTCCAACGAAATTGCACTCCATCTTTGTATGCAATTTGATTCCGTATGAACTGACAGGTAGAGAAAAGGTGGTCTACTGTTTCCTCCTGTGAGCAACATAGGGAGCACCATCCCGGGCCACAGAACCCACGACGACATAGATTGTCCCAAGTTAGAATCTTGTTACCCAACGCAAGCCAGACAAAACATTTTATCTTGAGGGGTAAGACAAGTTTCCAAATAGTTTTATCCCACCAACGAACCACAGACTGAGTCTCAGCAAACATTGCATTGTATGCCAATTTAGCTGATACATTACCGCCAGCCACATCCCATGACCAGACAAATCTGTCCGCAGCGCCAGACAATTTTATATTAGATTGATATATCAGCCTGATATACTCATCCCATTCATTCCCCAAGGTACCCGATAAACCCAACTGAGAGGCCGAAATCCAGAGAGACCGCCCATCATTATACCGACCAGCCGCATGTGCCAAAGTATAATAACCATTAGCTCTGAGATGAGTCCTCAATTCCAACGAAAGAGTATGCCCCGTTGGTCCTCCCAAGATCGGATCCAGCCCCAGTTTTATGTCACGTCCATTGCCCGGCAACCAAGCAATCCAATGTGCAATAACCCTGAAGGATCCCATAAATCCATTCCAAATATTTAAG
Organism: Larix kaempferi; assembly: GCA_027924585.1. NCBI lineage: Eukaryota > Viridiplantae > Streptophyta > Pinopsida > Pinales > Pinaceae > Larix > Larix kaempferi. The sequence continues at coordinate 2,250,095 of BSBM01001313.1, forward strand.
ACTCCCAATGTTGCAGGTCGTTTCAAACGCAGCCAGTTTGTCACAGTAATATCTTTCAGGTATTTGGCTCTGATAATCCTTCCCAAAACTGAGTTATCAAAGAGGGCGCGCCAGAGACTTTTTGCGTGCAGAGCCATAACAAAAATTTCAAGATCCTTAATATTCCAACCCCCCAAATTCCAGGGTCGAGCCAATACATTCCATTTCATGAGATGAAATTTCTCCTGAACTCCACCACCTGACCACAAAAAGCTGAAACACTTCCGCCGAATTAAACAGAGTATGGTTCTAGGGATTTTACATAGAGAGAACCAATAAACACCTAAATTCTGTAATACGACTTTCACCAAAGTAAGCCTGCCACCCATGGATAAATGACGAAAGCTCCAGTTCCTAATACACATTTCAAACCGTCTAACAAGCCATGACCAATCATTTATCAGGTATTTAGTTGGCTTAATGAAAAAGCCAAGATATTTCGTTCCAGCATCGAGTTCCTTGAATTTTAATGGCAGAATAGCACTTATCGATTGTTCCACATCAGCCACCAACAAATGTTTCAAGAAAAAAGATTTTATATAACTGATAATCATACCAGTAACCACGCAGAAATGGTTTTTCTTTTTTTATAAACCTTATAACAAGTTGTTATGTAAAGGTAGCACTCTAAAACCTAATGCTGATTATGTATCCCTTTTAAGGGAGTGCGTCATTTTCAATCTTCAAAGTACATATATAATTCTTTATATTGTTATTTCAATACAATACTATGTGATAAATATTATAACAAAAATATTTATTGAAGCAATAAGCTTTTATATATATATATATATATATATAACTAATTTTATTATCTTTAAAGCAATATGCATACTCATGCCTTTAAAATGTTATAATTTTTATTTATTTAACTCCATATCTCATTTAAGTATGCGAATACTTCTATAGTTTGTCTATTACATGATATAATTAAGCATACTAATATTAATTAATAAGTTTAAGCATATTAATATGCTCTTTTAGCTTAGATGGTTTAATAAAAGATACTTATATAAATATATACCATATACTTATATTTCTATAATCCTTTTCTACCCTCTAAGTAATTTAACTAGTAACCCTAATTAGTACTAGTCCCTTGTAAGTAGGCATGTAAAATATTAGCTTTTAGCTACCACAACCCCAAATGGCATATAAATAGGACAACCCTGTAACTTGGCTCTCATGGATTCTATCCATTAAGTCTCCTTGCTACCCCATAGGATTTTAGCTACTTCATTTAAGTAGTGTTATGTTAGCAACATTTAGGAAAATGACATAATAGTACTTCAAGTACCACTGGTGGGGCCTTGGCCTTGAGCTCCTCACCAAGGTCACTTACATAATTACAATTACCCTTACAAGACTAATAATAATAGAGGTTGAATTTGAGGGATGTTACAACCCTTGCGTCACTCTACCTCCCCACATCCACTACAAGCCTTACATCATTATCATATTTGATAATATATATATTTTTATAATTGAATGATGAATATTACATTGAATTAGTGCAGCTTTATAGATATGAAGAGACAGCATTAAACCATGTGTCCTTACAATGCCGACATTTACATATATTAATAATAACTAAACTAATAGATAATAAATTAGTAGTTGTGATATACTTTTGGTATATTACAAGTCATCCTGCTCTGAAAAGATTCGTCCACGAATCTTCTTATGAGCGTGCTGCAACTGGATTTCTTGCCACGAATAACAGTGCCACGGTTTAGCAATTCTTGAAATATTTGGTCGCATTTCCATTCAAATATTTTCATGCATATGATTCTGTAGATAAACGCATAACAACTATATGGAGTATTCTTCTAAGCTTCTAATATGATGGTGTTCTTTTGATCTTCTAATTTGATGTAGATTTCTTATATTTTTGCATGCTTTGATATGGTTTTCTTATATGTAGGGGCAACTACTAATAATGTGCTTACTTCCTTGTCTGACGAACTTGTCTTTAGTTGTTCCCTAGGATTCTTCCCATCTTGGGTTGCGACTATTGGTAGAATGTTCATCTCTTCATTTGTCGCAACATCTTTTGGGTTATGTTCTTCTATGATATCATGATTAAGGTCATCTTTGACTCTTTTATTTTCATCTTTGCATTCTTCTACAACTTCAATTCTCTCATAATTGTTGTTAACATTGACTTTATGAACTTCATTGACTTCTACGACGTCGTCATTTTCTTTACAATTAATATTAACATTGTGATTGTCAATATCATATTGATCTTTCATATCCTTGTCTTCTACCTCTTTAGTTTCATCGTCTTTGTCATCATCTTCCTTATCATGTACTTTTCTTTGACTGGGAATCCCAACCTGGTCTCTGGTTTGTCCTTGAGTACCACTGGACATATTTATAGGCTTTTGGACTGGCGCATTAATGCGACTTACTTCCCTACCTTGTAAGAAACCACAACGAATTTTCGGAACACATGCATTTTTTTTACTAAGTATCGCATTTTGAGGTTTGTAGTTGGGATGTCTTTTGTTATCCCTCCTAGAATTTGGTGGCCTAGATCTTTTGTGAGGAGGGATATAAGGAGGCGAACGACGAGGCTTTCCTTCCTTTCTAGTTGTAGTAGCAACTTCATACTTCTCCCTAGTTGAATATTTAGGAGTCGTCGCAGTACCTTGTTCTTCATTACTTGGAAACTTGGGAGACGCAATTGCTTCTTCCATTATGGTCGTAGTCCTTTCTTTTGTCATGAGTGTAGATGCAATTCCCATCTCCACTTGACTTGAGAGCTCGGGAGTCAAAATATCTTCTTCCTTTATGGCTGAAGTCCCTTCTTCTACTATGAGTGTAGATGCAATTCCCCTCTCTACTTGACTTGAGAACTCGGAAGTCGTAACAACTTCTTCCTTTCTGGTTGTAGTCCCTTCTTCTGTCGTGAGTGCCAATGTAGACCCAAGCTCTGCTTGACCTAAGAACTCGGGAGTCAACATAGCTTGTTCCTTTATGATAGGAGTCCCTTCTTCTAACATGGGAATAGATGCAGTTTGCAACTTTTCTTGACCTGGGAATTCGAGAGTCACTGCAGCGTCTTCTTGACGTTGTGTTATAGTCAACTTCAATTCCTTAACTAGTTTGATAATGTCTTCATATCCGCTTTTTATTTCTTCATGTTGGTTTATTTTTATTTCTTTAGCCTCCATCTTTTTTATATCTTGTACTTCAATTCTTTCATCTCTTTTAGGTTTGTGGAATGGGCTAATAATGATCTTATTAAAAGAGGGAAACATGGTGATTCCAACTTTAAAAATATTCCAAAAGGAATTTGAATTTTTTTTTTTCTTCTCTCTTTTTATAAAAGATAATAATTATTATTATTAATGAATTAATAATAATTATTACTAAAACTATATAAATTTATTTATTTATTTTTATATAGTTTTGAAATTTATAATAATAATAATAATAATCTTGTAAATTTTTTTGGAATACTATAATAATAATATATCGTATTATATTTTTTTGAACTAGGAATTAGGGTTTAAACTTAGGTGAAGGCGTGAGTATTGATGGTGATGAGGATCATAGATATGAGTGAGCCGAGGGGAGTGCTAGGTTGGGATGGGAGTGGATGATGGTAGATTGGTGTGGATCAAGGCGAAGATGGCGGTCTTGGAAGTGGATTGTGGCGATAGGGGATGGACGAGATTGGATGAGGCTGGAGATGAGGAGACAACGGGTACAACGATGGCCGAGAAAGGAATGTGGAAGAGAAGTGCGGAAGGGAAAAATGGTGTTCATTGAAGGGATGCGCAGGGATGAACGTGGATAGCATAGGAAGCAGAGGGAGGAGTGATGGTTGGCAGGTCGAGCAGCAATTTAAGGGCGGACGAGCAAGTGGGAGAGCTATCTCGTGGAGTGGGGAATGAAGGGGGTATATTGCACAGGACTGTGCGATCGTAGTTGGGCGAAGGAGTGAGCTGCAAAAGGAGTGATCAAGGCGTGGTGGAGGGAGCATATGCGCAATGGGGAGTGATGGGAGTTGTGAGGGGAGGGAAATGGAGGAGGGCGTAGCTAGACTGGGGAAAGGAAATGGAGGAGCGCAGAGGAGAAGAGGAGGTGGAGGTGGTGTGTGGCAGCAATAGAAGAGATGCGGGGGTGGACGTGGGGAGATGGACGCAAGCTGCACGGGGAATGTTGGTCGTAGGCTACAATGGTGGATACGGGAGGAGAGGGAGGCGCGGTTTGCTGGGATGAGGGAGGCATAAGGAATCCGAGGGGGAAGCGTGAGGAAGGGGGGAGGCGTGAGCGGTAGAGAGGGAGAGGCGTGAGATGTGGGGAGTGGATGGAGATGAGGAGAAGGAAGGTGAGGGAGTAGGGATGAGCGTGGGAGCAAAAATTTAGTGAGGGGGTGGAGTGGGAGCAGTGATGGACGTGGAGAGGAGTGGTGTAGGTTAGAACATGGCAGCGTGGAGGGCGTAAATGGATGGAGATAGAGAGTGAATGCGCGAGGGAGTTTTGGGAAGCATGGGAGAGAAAAATGTGGAAAGGAGGAAGGGAGATGGGAGAATGGGTGGAGAAGGAAAGGAGCATACGGAGTGTGGAGGGGGATAGATGGGAGCAGCAGAAGTGGAGATGATCGATTAGGTGGAAGAGATGAACGAGAATGAATGCTGAGAGCTTAAGCGTGAGCAAGCAAGCAAGAGCCTAAAGCTCTGATACCACTTGTAAGAAACGAAATATGTGGAAGGAGTGGATGTGGGGAGGTAGAGTGACGCAAGGGTTGGGATGGAGCTGATGAAGATGGGTGAGGGAAGGTAGAGTGGAGCAAGGGTTGGGATGGAGTTGATGAAGATGGGTGAGGGAAGGTAGAGTGGAGGACTCAAGTTTGTGTGCAGGTGCTGGTGCGAGAGGACGTGTGTGCACGGGATGAGAAGCCGAGGAGGTGGAATCGCGCGGAGAATGGCGTGCAGTGATTGCCGGAGGTGGGAGACTGATAATGGGGGAGCGAGGGAGAAGATATGGGAGGTGCCGAGAAATAGTGGGGTATCGAGGGATAATCATGATAATCATTATTAAAATATATATATATTATCAAATATGATAATCATGTAAGGCTTGTACCTTACATCTAGTGCATAAGTTCCATGGCATTTTTAAATTTCTGCCACATGAAAAATATCCATGGAAAACTGCTTAAATTACCTGTTTCGACGGACTTATCCATTTGTCTCCGATCGGTGCACTTCCAATTTGACGCTGACCTGTTTCAACAGACTTGGCCTTTCGTCTCCGATCTGTTTCGGCGGACTTGGCCTTTTGCCTCCGATCGACGCAACTTACAATCTTGCGCCGACCGTTTCGGCATAACTTACAATCTTGCGCCGACCATTTCGGCGGACTTGGCCTTTTGTCGTCGATCCATTTCGGCAAACTTGGACTTTTGTCGCCGATCGACGCAACTTACAATCTTGCGCCGATCGTTTCGGCAATTTTCTCACTTCCTCGTTGAAATGTATCAGTGAATTTCCCAATTCCTCGCCGATAGTTTCGGCACTCTTTCTGATTTTACGCCGACACGGACTTAGACAAAAATTCAAAAACTTAATTTTTTTTTGAAATTTTTTTGAAACTTTCCTACTGATCAATGGTGATCAGGAAGCCGTTTTACCACTGCAATTGTTCAACTTAGCCCATTTAGACCTGATGTTGTAACCTGCGGCTCTGATACCACACTGTCACGTCCCCTCCCATCGATCCAATGCAAGGGAGAAGACATGACACTAAACTAGACGGTTTCTGCTTCTCAACACCATGATTTAATGTATAAATTCATACAAACATAATGCATATATGTGTACATATGCATGATTAAATTTGACACAGCAGAATAAAATTATACTACACATCTAACATGCATTCAACATATTCATGATAGTCATCAAATAAAGACATTGCAAATTAACACAAAAGAGTACTTATCTTGAAACAAAGTAGTCCCGAGCAACTGGCTGTGCAACTGCAATGTTCTACCCAACCATAGGCCAGTTGTGCTCATCAATCTCTCAACACAACTTCCATCCCTGAGATGGGCATGATTTCTACAAGGAAAAGGGAACAGTAGACTCACATGTAGGAAAATATACACCAAAATCAGCCAAGCCAATCCACAGTTGGGTTTATCAGGCTTCTAAGGCAATGGAAGGGAATGAATTGCTAAGCTAGTGAGCTCAACAACAGAGCTATGGATACCTCTACAAGATTTATCTAGATCGGTACCCACAATTCCTACACACCCAACACAAGGACGTATTCCCTTCACTGCTACACAGTTCCTCAGGCCATACCCTCCATTCTAGTGCTCTCCAGGGTGTGCATAGAAGAGTAACCAAGGCCCTTTTGATCTTTCTGTGAGGTTACTCTCTTCACTAGGTTTATCAAGCCAATTATAATCCTCTTCCACTCTTAATTTCTTACTCATAAGTTCAAACCAAAACAGGGATGCACATAACAACAAAACATAAGTGATGAGTATGAAGAAAAACATTTTGACTGTGGGATGCTCAAAATGGGGTTTCCATGAGTTTCCAAAATCGTGGGCACCCAAAAATGGACTGTTAGAGGGGGAGTAAACCCTTGGAGAGAAAAATCAATTTCACCACACTTTTTTGGCATTCAAGGGGCATAAACGACCTCTATAGACCCCCAAATAGTGACTCTCTTCCTCCCAACCAGTCTGCAACACAAAAACGAATTCCCAGCTATGGAAAATGAAGGAAAAAGATGGAAACGTGAAAGGAAAACACCCCAGCTATCTCATACTGCGTGAGGGAGCAAAGACCATGGGTGAATAATGGCTTGGGCACAATTTTGTGGGTGTTTTCTTGTCATGGAAGCCAAAATACGATTTCCCAAATTGATGGCTTTCCCATACACGAAATTGGACAGCCATACCTCCCCATTCCCAATGCATTAACTACCTCAACCAACTCTTGGAAGAATTAAATGATTGGGTGCATAAGTCAAAATGGGTAGTTGAGGTTTTATGGGTTCTCTCATTGACATTTGGCTTAACACTATTGGCTCAAGGTTTGAATATTTTCCCTCCCCATCCCTTGTAAAAATCATGCCCCCATCTCTTGTTGCATTCCATAGCTAGTTGTTTGTATTTCATTAAAATTCATATTTATATGATGTCTTAATTTCTATTGTGTGTGGCTAGCACGAGAACCATATGCATCGATTTTTAATTTCCGATACATAAAACGCTAAATCGATGGAGCGGCGTTGGCCTTGAGCTCCTCACCATGATTTAATAACGATATTTATTTACATCATTTACAATTTTAATGCAATAGGGTCAAAATCGGGATATTACATTCAACCGCCACATCGTGCCTAAAAAAAAACAAGTATTAACAAAAGAAAAAAGGTAACAACAAATGTAAACAAGTGGAGGTGTATAGCATTTCAAAAAAGTGACTAGTTCTAAGTGAGCCAGATTAGAAGTTTGATTATGTGACAATTTTTTTAATGAACTTGTGTCTGCTTTGAAATTTCATGGTGTCTCATCACCTCAATCCAAGATGCTCACCGAAATCCAAGAACTCATCGATCCATGAAAACTAAGAATTCCAGGGTGGAATTAGACTAGGTTTGCATGTGGTTGTCCTCTCTCATTTGTTCTGCAGCCCCTAGCTTCCCTCTATCTACCTTTGTTTTCGGTGGTCTCGAATCAACTCACTATGCTTATCAACCTGAAAGGTACATTGGGTGGGTTAATGGCTCTCGAGCTTACTTATATAGTCATGAATCAACAAGCTCTGGATCTTAATATACGTCTATTACTTCTGCATCACTCCCAAGAAGAACATGCCATGCCTTACAAGCTATCGATCTGGACCTGTAAGGGTGCTTATAGCTCTTCGATGGCTAGATCAACTGTTATACCTCAAGTTGCCACACCATGTGTAAGTGAGAGTCTGCATGTTTCACCACCATGGAAAACATGATGTTTATGCCTCCTAAGGGTGTTAGGACCCTTCATTCTAATGTTGGTCCCTTCCCTAGTCACACTTAGAAGCAAATCCAACATGCAAGGGGTCGAAACCCACCTTAACCACCTCCCAAAATTACCACTTACTGAAATTTTCACGCCCTGCATGCCTATGGGGGAGCGAAAATTTCATCTTTTTCGCACCCTGCATCCCTATGGGGGAGTGAAAATGTCAATATTTTCGCGCTTTGCTCAGTATAGGGGAGTGGAAATTTTGGTTTAGGCTTATCCCTTTGATTCTGGATCTTGGATCTCATGGATATTTTCTTGGGATGAGGTACCCCTTCGAATCCCATCTCACATTCCCTCCTTGGCATGGTTTAGATCCTTGATCCACATCTTACTCACTTAGATCCATCATTTTCTCCTAGTGGTTGGCCTTCCCAAATCCTACTTAAGGAGGACCATCCATGAGCTAAGGGGAATGATCTTGGAAACACCAAACTTATGATCCTATGAATCTTGCAAGGGTGTTGGCACATGATAGATCCGCAGGATGTGCGGAAGCCGACAGGCGCGAAAGGGTCATTCCACGGAAGAAAGACCTTTCGCCATGTTTTGTGGAAATATAAGAGTTTTTAGATTAGTTGAGTCGGTCATGTGGACCAAATTGTAATAAGAGAAAAGCATATAAATAGAGCAAGATTGTAAGCCCAAGGGCATCTAAGTTTTGGATATTAAGGTGATCTTTCGGATTCTGTTGGCCATTCTCTGCGAGGTTTGTTTCGTAGATGTTAATGAATGAAGATGTTCGATTATGAATTCTGTTGTTATGCGATGATGGGTTACTTAAATGATTTCTGTTGATTTGTGTTGATACATGTTGGTTAACATGAATATCCTGTTGAATATGCTTTGAAATAAATATGCGAATGATTGGTTAAATAGACTGTGGTAAATATTGTAATCTCTGGTTAACGTGCACATATCTTCTTCACAACTGCGGAAGCTTGGTTCCTGCAGCACCCTTATTCACTTTGGGTGAGACCTCGCCTGCTTCGCAGGCGTTGCTGGAAGGGTAACTCCTTTCCAGGCCAGTGTGTAAGGACTGTTGGTGTTTGTTGACGACAGAGTGAACCCCTGTCGAGAAGAGTTGTGTCAACAAATGGTTCCGTTTCTGGGAACCTAAGCTAGAAAAGAAGGGGATATGTTGTGGCACCCAACAAAACTAGAGATCCAAGAGTGGTTCGAAGAATTCGCAGGAAGTGAGAAGAGGGACCCTAAACAAACAACAACCGAGTGGTCACAGAAATACGTTCATTCATATATTCACGAAATCTTCTTCTGTGAATTCCCGGTGGTACTGCATGAGTGGCTAGCACAGTTGACGTATCGCAAAAATCACTGCCAGAAGACTGAACCTGAGTGTTGGACCTCGGAGTTAGTGCGACAACTGAAATAGGTCAACAACAAAGTATCGCGAGTTGTTTATTTTTGGGTAGACAGTATCCTCGAGGGGTACATAACTGAGTTCGCGGTAGATACTATTAAGTCATACAGTGACGCCGAAAGAAATTTCTTTAGAGGACCAAGGGGAAGGTTCTTGTCATCACTAAAGTTGTGGATTAAAATGCTAGTCTGTGAAAAAGGAATATTGAGGATGTCTGCTGATGAGTAGAAGAATCAGTGTGCGAGGATGAAGGTATTGCGTAAATGCAAGCCTGGAGGAAAGATGTGGTAGATGGACATGAGTGACGACGAATTTGAAAGGGAAGCTAACAGAGAGTGTGGTCTCTTGAGGAGTGGAGAAATATTCTGACGTCCTGAGAAGAAGAGGAGGACAGAGAGAGAGTCTCCTGAGAGGACTGGAACAGAGAATCATGAGGCAGGACCACAAGGAAGGAAGTGCCCTTATTGCGAGGAATACGTTGACCAGGCTACCCCAGAGGCAAAACAAGGTCAGATCGTAAGTTACCATGTACCTTCGACCCCGCACACTACTCCAAATTTTATAGGAAGAAACCAAAACTACTCACAAAGTTTCCCTTCTTGCAGTGCTAAGAGTAGCGCTTCGGTAAACAACAATACTAGCAGTGTTAGGATGGCAGACGAGGAAAAGATGCCCACATTCCAAGGAAACGGGACTGAGGATCCCGAACAGTATTGGTTTGTATTGGAAGCAGTCTGGACCGTGAATCAGGTCCAGGATGATGCGATAAAGTTGGGACAGCTAGCGACGACCTTGAGGGGTCGTGCGCTAGACTGGTACATGAAATTCGTAAAAGTTCTGGTGGGGACAATAGTAAAAACATTGGTTGAGATCAGATCCGCAATGATTGACGAGTTTAAAAAACCAAAATCTGAGTCGCAATACGTCACGGAGCTTAAAGAAATTAAGTAATTTCCGAATGAATCGGTGTGGGAATTTGATCATCGTTACAAAACGCTGATAGCGAAAGTAAGCTTTCTGGTAAATGAGTTACAACATAAAGAGTGTTTTATCACAGGACTGGTACCGCATATACGAGGACTGTTGATGCAGCAAAAGGTCGCGACACAAGTGGAGGCGTTGGAAATCGTAATGAAACTAGAGGCTTCACCGATTGGTGACGCAGGGATGGGAATGGACAAGGTACAGGCGCAGTTAGCCAATTTAATGCTCCAATTGGAGGACATCAAGAAGGGAAAGGAGACTCGCGGAGACATATGGTGTACCAGATGTCGGAACGAAGGACACCATAAGGACAATTGCACAAAATTTTGGGAATATTTGCAGTCAGGGGCGCCAAACCCCCTTCGACAAGGAGGTATGCCATGGTGTACTGTATGTTAGACCAAAGGACACCGACTGGAGGAGTGCGTATACTTGCAAAAGATGATCGAAACCAGCAAATTTGTACTGCAAGTTCTGTCGGTCGGTGGGCCATGATGAGAAGGACTGCAGGGCCTATGACTTGCTGCAGGAGCGAACAACTAACACATACTTTATGAAAGGGAGGAACCGCCAGTGATGCAGCAGCAATTACATTATAGTCAGCCACAGCAATACGACCAGGAGCAGTATGGGCACCCGCAGTATCCCCCACCACTATATGGATAACCGCAGTATGGGCTGCAGCAGTATCAACAACCACAGTACGGGAAACCGCAGTATCAACAATATGGGCCACCGCGCGGAGGCTATGGTGGAGGATTCCGCGGAGGACGAGGTCGTGGAGGAGCTACTGGAAGAGGATGAGATTCGATCACCTGTTATAACTGTGGCCAACAGGGGCACTGCCAAAGAGACTGTCTAAATCCGACGCCGCAATGTACATATTGTAGCGCTGCGGACCACAGTGTAGAGGACTGCCCCCAACTTATTGCAAAATGGAAAACCAAACATCCACCCCAGATTCAGAACAATCAGAATGCACCATCGACCGTATAGAGGATATCGACGGAAGCCAAAAGTAGTCATGCAACAGTGGGTATAGTAACCAGAGGAGGGGCGGCGACAGGTAGCGATAGGTTGCACCCCAATATTAGACCTGCACAACGGAAGAAAACCACCTTCGATGTTGCTACCGAAAAAGAGGTTTTCTTAAAGACGCAAGAGGCAACAAGAAATCAAGGACAGTTACCTTTTGAAGAAGAAACCTACGATATGCCGCCAACATTTGATTCAACGAAGACACGACAGAGGGAAAACACACTGGAGGCCTTCCTAGAAAGTTGTCTGGATTTGGCCAAAGATTCCGCCGCACTGGAAGAAATAGCTCGCATACTACGATGCGGAGGGGCATGACTGGAATAGAGAGTCAATCACATACATAAAAGAAAAACAGGTCGGGAGATGCAGATGTCGGCACAAATCAGAGAGTTTGATGTCGACTCCATCATCCTAGACTTAGGGTCAGATATGAATATCATGAAAAAACAAACATGGGAGACGATGGGGAAACCATAGATGACCTGGTCACCGGTACAGCTACGATTGGTGAACCAAAGCAAAGTCACTCTGCTTGGACGGATCTGTCAACTTCCGGTTGAAATTGAGGGGCTCAGAACGTACGCAGACTTCGATGTCATTGAGATTGTGGAAAACACCAGTCCCTATCCGGTACTGCTGGGGATAGACTGGGCTCTGGAGAATCAAGCAATCATTAACTTCAAGAAAAGAATAATGTCATTCAAAAATCAATAAATAAGAGTCATCGCACCACTGGATCCCGCAGAAGGACAACGCTATACAGAGTCAACCAGAAACGAGTTTACAGAAGGAGACAATTTATACAACATCTCGGAGGATTATACTAAACCCACCACAGATGGAGACTTAGAATGGCACAGCATTAGTTTGGTACTCTCCGACCCGGATGAGGTCCTGGAGAATTGGCAGAACAGGATGCATGAAGTGTCCTTTCGAAGATGTGCACAGATCACACAATCCTTGTGAAGGATAGCCACAGATGAGTATGGAAACATGGCGGAACCACGAACAGCCAAAATAGAGCTAGCTGTCCCAGAAATAACGATCGAATAATATAGCATCAACCCAGAAGATAATGGTCTTAGGACCACAGCGACACCCGAACCCAAAGACAATCGCAACAATGCGACACTAGAAAGACCAACCGACAGATTTCAACGACCTTTAGAAACCGAGGAAGTAAACATTGGATTGGAGGAAAATCCAGAATTCACGAACATTAGTGACCATCAGGACGAGCCGCTCATTGCAAAAATAACTGTCCTACCACATGAGTTTCGGGACCTGTTTCCGACAGAATATTCAGAAGTGAAGGAACCCTCCAACAGTTCAGGCGACATAACACCTTTCCCGGAAAATAAGTCGAAGTGGATCCAGCAACGACCACCAATCACGACAATCAGATGAATTGTAGCAGAATCATAGACTCATAGCATTCCAAAGTACACAATAACGACCCACCGAAATCTGCGAAGGATAATCGCAGTAGAGAAACCAAATGTGCAATGACGTATCACCATAGCGGCACTTGCCGCGCCATTTAAAAAAAAAAAAAAAGGGGGGGGGGCTATCACATGAGTCACAATAAATGAGAAGAAGCTGACAACACAAGACAGAAACCACCACAATAAGCGATAGTCCAATCCGGCATTAAAAGAAATAAAGGTCGCATTTATACCACACGGCACAACGTCAAATCCGAGGCACCAGGAGCTACTACCCAGCGCACGCAACAGATTTGACGAATCCTTATGAGAATTGGCAATGATAGCCTCAAACGATCGAACACCACCGACCGGTATATAGAAGGAAATGGGGAAATAGGTTCAGCCATTGTAGTATTCTAGGAACTGCATGGAAGTATATGTGTCTAGCACCAGTACAGAACGACCACAGGCCACACCGATTGTTCAGGAGCAGCCCGAAGTTATGTCGTCAATCCCACATAAAAAAAAGAGGAGTGCAACTCGACCCCCTGACTCTGGTTGGGAGACAAAAAAGGCCACTAGGGAATCCACCAAAAATAAGAATGGCGCTGCAGGATCCTCAGCTGTTGAAAATGTATAGGAGGGATACAACGGTCCCATGCTTGTAGAATATGTTCCGCCTCGTCGAGCAGGGGCGCCCACGCTGCGGATCAACAAAAATGATAAATACACTATTGCGGTCGCACCAATTCCCACAGGGGTTAAAACAAGTGGGGATATCACCATCAAGTTGCAGAGATTACAATACACCGACCATGATCTAGCTAAGTTTAAAGAGTACGCAGAGCTTATGAAGACGTCCACCACGCCGACGGCCCAACCACGAAGGAACCGAGGGAGTGGGCACAAGGATTGGCACAATCAGGATTGCTAGGCATCACTCTTCTACCACATTTTGGACGCCTAGCACAGGTCAATACATGTGTCAAGCAACTCCTTGCATGTTTCCACGACAGCTCCCTGTGGATACATGAGAGAATCCCAGTTACCGTCGACCTCATCGCCACAGTCACCGGCCTACCACAAGAGGGAGGTGACCCGTCAAATTTTTTTCAGGGAAAGGATAATGATAAGAAAGTAGCCGAGCAGTTGGCTATAAAGTATGGGGTATAGAAGGATTCCCGAGGCTACCTGATCCACACAATCAACAACCAAGTGGTCCGAGTCACAACAAAAATATTGGTGGTCAAAGTAACAAGGAAAAATTGACCGATGCAATGCAATTCAGGGGTCATGGCAGCAGCAGAACGATGCGCCATAGGAGAAACGTTGAACTGGGCTCAATTCCTGCTGCACGAATTGACCGAGGATGCATACGATGCCCAGGAACACGGACGACCCTTTACATACTCATGGTTACTCCTCCTGATCGCCTTAAAAGCATGGAGGGAACCGGACGACTACCAATGGGTGGCCCTCACAGAACCGCGAGTATGCGATGGTGCATGGTATCAGAACTTGTGGGAAACTACCGATAAGGCCCGGCAGCAGGAGAACGTTATCCAGTTCTACATTTGGCTCAAAAGAATGAAGATGGATGCAATGTTGATACCACAGATCACACTACAGGTTGCGACGAAGTATCAGTCCATCGCCCAAATTTCTGTTGAAAACCACACGATTTACCTCCGAGCACATGTAGATCCCACCAAGCAATGGGTGAGAACACAGTACAAGCTCAGTGAAGCCGAGCTTGACAACATCATCACCCACTGGTCTAAGGAATAGAAAGTCCATGCATATCCGAAGGACATTGAAGCGACAAAAACAACAGGACGATAGGACTCGGCCAAGAACGAAGCGCCTTCCGCCAACCAAAAGGAAGAACAGGGAACTGATGCGAAGGATCAAACGGTCGACTCTAGTCACAACGGGGCCTCAATAGCTAACACCCCAATGGACCCGGAGCTCGACCTCTAGCAGGAAGAAGGACAAACAAAGAACAGGATGGACCACCACGACGATGGTACACGCGTCGGGCTCACTGCGTAGCAGGCTGACAATCTGGTGGATAGTATCATGCAGATCATAGAGCACAACCGCCGGAAGGTCATAAAGTATTCCGCCGACAATTTCCAGTACATCGGGGAATTGTTAAACAAGGTGGCAAATACAATAATCAACATCAGGGTACCGCACGGAGATGTCGACCAGAACCAACCGAACCCCAAAGTTGAGGTAGCTGTAGGCACCCAACAATGCATCGTCCAGGTCGAAACCCATGCATTCCTGACAGGAGACGACACCTTGGATATTGAGATTCGGAAGGCTGACTTGGCAATGATTGATTTCAACCTGCTCCCAATGTTAACCCTACACCGCGTCCAAGAAGCACCAAGCGCAGAGATCCGTGACCTCGAGGTTACAATACATAACAAAATGGTCCAATATATGAAGCAACTACAACACAATGAGATAAAAGTAGAACACCTTCAGGCCAAACATGCCGCAGCTATCGCAGCAAAAGCACAAGCGGTCATAGAAAAAGATCAATTTGAAGCAACCCTGGCAGAAAAAGAGAAGGTTATCCAGGAGCAGGCTATTGTACTCACTGAGCAGGGAAAGGTTGTCGAAGAAAGGACGCGATTAGAACAAGCACTTGCGCAAGCATGTGAAAAGGCAGAGATATATCCGGATGTTGCCCCGGAAGCCCAAGTCGTGATGTTAGGAGTCGTTGTCACTGAGTTCCGAAAGGAAAATGCAGAGCTGCAAACCCGAGTTACACCCAACACTCCACCCGCACAAGTTCAGAGTCGTCAGACAGTGATAGAGGAAGCAGTGGCGGAGATTCAAGATATGGAACAGGCATCCCAATAGGTGGCAGTAAGCCTTACAGAAATATGGGATAGATTGGTTGATGATGACCAACTAGCTGCACTAAAGAAAGCATTTTGTGAAGCCAAAGAACAGTTGGAGACATTTAAAGGATCGTTTAAGATGATGCCCATAATGATACAGATGGCGAAGATTGCGGAACTCTAGACTATGAGGCAATGAGCAAAAAAAGCCGACGAAAGGAAGCAACGCCGAGCGACACATTTGAATGAACTTCAAGGAAAGGCTGAAGCCCTCATTGCCAGAATAGTTCCAGAGATGAAACAGGTACAAGAACAGTTGCAGGAGGCCCGACAAAAGGTGTGTGACCATCCAACGCAGCAGCAGGTAACAGAAAGTACACAGCTCCGCGATTCAGTCAAAGAGATAGTCGACCAGATCCAGACCGCCTACGACGACTTTCAGCAGTAGTACAACAAACCAACAGTGTCCACCTGAAGTGGCTCAGGACGAGCCACAAGTTTGTGTTGGGGGCCTGTTGGCAGAGGATAGATCCGCAGAAAGTGCGGAAGCCGACATGCGCGAAAGGGTCATTCCGCATAAGAAGGACCTTTCGCCATGTTTTGTGGAAATATAAGAGTTTTTAGATTAGTTGAGTCAGTCATGTGGACCAAATTGTAATAAGAGAAAAACATATAAATAGAGCAAGATTGTAAGCCTAAGGGCATCTAAGTTTTGGAGATTAAGGTGATCTTTTGGATTATGTTGGCTATTCTCTGCGAGGTTTGTTCCGCAGATGTTAATGAGTGAAGATGTTCGGTTATGAATTTTGTTGTTATGCGATGATGGGTTACTTAAATGCTTTCTGTTGATTTGTGTTGATACATGTTGGTTAACGTGAATGTGATATTGAATATGCTTTGAAATAAATATGCAAATGATTGGTTAAATAGATTGTGGTAAATATTGTAATCTCTGGTTAACGTGCACATATCTTCTTCACAACTGCGGAAGCTTGGTTCCTGCAACACCCTTATTCACTTCGGGTGAGACCTCGCCTACTTCGCAGGCGTTGCTGGAAGGGTAACTCCTTTCCGGGCCAGTGTGTAAGGGTTGTTGGTGTTTGTTGACGACAGAGTGAACCCCTGTCAAGAAGAGTTGTGTCAACAAAGGGTGATGTTGGAGAGCTTGGAAGGAGATGCTATCATCTTCGAAATCAAGGTATAACATTGTAATCAACTTCTTTGGCTTTCTTAATGATAACTTGGCCTATTCTCCCATGGCTTGTCTCTTGTTATATTGATGCATGATATGTTGTAGATTAGATCTAGATTAATACATCTACTTGCTTGGAAGTTTTGGTCATTTGTCTTGTTTAACAGGTTCAAGCCTTGAAGATCAAGCTTGGAGCTGGAACTAGGACAATCTACAGGTTGGAGGTAAGTTTTACTTCTTCATTTCTTCTTCCATGTTCAATAGCTTATGTATTGTGCTAGATCTAGGAGAATAGATCACCATTTGTTTTGTTTTTGTCATGGATTAAGTATCTAGGGTCTTAGGTATGCCCATGAGAGAGTTTAACTATCTGTAGGAAGGATTCTCTACCACATCAAGTGATCTAAGATAAAGCCCAAAAAACTACTACAGAGTAAATGAAGGACTTGGTAATTTTGCTTCTAGTTTTGGTAGGGACTAGAAGCTCTGCTTCCATCTACCTTGTTGAGGCATTTAATGAGCTAAACTTAAAAATCTTGCTCTATTTTGTACTTTCTCCAATTCTTTTTAATGAAATCTTTTACTAGTCTTATTGGAAAAAAAATAAAAATAAAACTCTTCGATATATACCAAGGCTCTAAACTCACAAGAGTTTGAAACCTAAATAGTAGTAACATTCCAAACACTGAGCTACAATAAATTCTAATACGTTCTGGGAAATGCAATGCCATTAAAACTATTCAAACCATAGGATACCTGAAATGGCAATCTATGTAATGCCTTTTAATCGCTGAGCAATTGCCATGGTACTACCAATCTGTACTCAGGAAAAAAAGATGGTGCTATTTCTTCTACCATTCATTCAACATCATGGTACCAAGAACACCCTCAACACGAAAACCAGAGCTCTATTCAGTAAAAATATTATTAGATCTATGCATGCTAATAACAGTAGTGCTCTGAAATCAGAAGAAGATCTTGGCAATGGCAGTGGCAACAGCGCTGGCGTTGACATAGACAAAGATGTGAGTGTGCTGTGTGGCCAGGGCCGAATGAAAGAAGCGCTGGACATCGTACATGGCATGGATCGACGAGGTATGGCAGCGGATTTTTCTACTTACGCATTCCTCTTGCATGGTTGTGCCAACAAGAAAGCGGTGGTAGAAGGTAAACTAGTCCATGCCCACATCATTCAGACAGGATCTAAAACCCATGACATGTTTTTAGAAACCAAGGTTGTCATCATGTATGCCAAATCCGGGGATTTGGAGTATGCTCGCAAAGCATTTAACGAAATGCCTGAACGGAATGTGGTATCTTGGACTGTGATGATTGGAGCGTGTGCCAGGCTTAGACATGACGAGGAGGCTCTTGATTTGTTTTACCAAATGCGGCGAACAGGGATTGCAATTGATCACTTTGCATTTGCGAGTGTTCTGCCGGCTTGTGCAAACTTGGCAGCCCTGGAAGTAGGCAAGGAGGTTCATCAAGACATAGCTAGAAATGGGTATGAATGTAATGTGTTTGCTGGTAGTGCTCTGGTGGATATGTATGTCAAATGTGGAGCTATAGAGGCTGCACGCAATGTGTTTGACAAAATACCTGAAAGAAACGCTGTGCTATGGACAGTGATGATTTCAGCTTATGCCAGGAACGGGCGAGGGGAGGAGGCCTTGAGATTGCTTTACCAGATGCAGCGAACGGAAATCCAACCGAGTCAGTTCACCTATGCTGTTGTTCTCCCTGCTTGCGCCAACTTGTGTGCTCTGGAGCATGGCAAAGAAATCCATCAGGAGGTAATTAAAAGAGGATTTCTGTCTAATGTTTTTGTTGGCAGTGCCCTTGTCGATATGTATGTAAAATGCAGTAGTGTAGAAGATGCAAGCAAAGTGTTTAATGAAATGCCTACACGAAATGTCGTCTCATGGAATACGATGATTACAGGGTATGCACAGAATGGGCTTATTTATAAAGCCCAGGAGCTCTTTCAGGAAATGCCTGAGCGAGACGTGGTCTCATGGACTTCAATGATTGCAGGCTTTGCACAGAATGGGCTTGTGGATGAGGCCCTGAAAATATTCCGAGCAATGCCCGAGTATAATGTGGTCTCATGGAATGCAATGATTGCGGGGTATGCACAGAATGAGTGTTTTGATGAGAGCCTCAAGCTGTTTAGGCAAATGCGATTGACAGGAATCAAGCCAAACTGCGATACATTTGCTAGTGTTCTCTCAGCGTGCTCCAACTTGGCAGCTTTGGGAGATGGGAAGCAGGTGCATGAAGTCATTATTAGAAGTGGGTTGCAGTCTAACATTTTTATGGAAAGTGGCCTTGTTGACATGTATGCCAAATGTGGGAGCATAATGGATGCACAGAAAATTTTTGATAAAATGTCTAGACGAAACACAGTCTCATGGAATGCAATGATTGTAGGTTATGGCATGCATGGTAAGGGAAAAGTGGCTCTTCAGTTCTTTGAACTAATGCGGCAGTCAGGTCAAAAGCCAAATTATGTAACTTTTATTGGTGTTCTGTCTGCATGTTGTCATGCTGGCCTAGTGGATGATGGATGGCGATACTTTGACTCTATGATTCAGTGCTATGGCATCATGCCTACAATCGATCACTATTGTTGCATGGTTGACCTTCTTGGTCGTGCTGGCTGTCTGGATGAAGCCAAAGAATTTATTGACAAAATGCCCATAAAACCTAATGCTGTTGTCTTGGGGTCTTTGCTTGGTGCCTGTAAGGTTCATAATAATATAAAGATTGGAGAACATGTTGCAGAATGCCTTATTGAGTTGGAGCCAAAAAATCCTTCACATTATGTTCAACTGTCAAACATATATGCAGCAGTTGGCAGGTGGGATGGCATTGAGAAAGTGCGAAAATTAATGAAAGAAAGGAATGTAAAGAAGGAGCCTGGATGTAGCTGGATTGAGATCAATAACAAGCTAACTACTTTCCTTGTCGGAGACAGATCACACCCACAAATGGAAGAAATTTATGCAAAGTTGGAGACATTGTCAGGGCAGATGGAAGCTGCAGGGTATGTCCCTGATACAAAATGTGTGCTACATGATATTGAAGAGGAGCAGAAGAAATATATACTTCTTCGCCACAGTGAAAAGCTGGCAATTGCATTTGGACTTATTAATACACCACCAGGGACATCCATTCGAATTGTGAAGAATCTTCGGGTGTGCAGTGACTGTCACTCTGCCAGTAAATACATCTCAAAGATAGTTTCCCGAGAAATTGTTATGAGGGATACCAGTCGTTTCCATCATTTCAAGGATGGGCACTGTTCTTGTGGGGATTATTGGTGATGATAATTGAAAGAAGCTCTAGGTGTACCTTGCATGACAGCGATCTTTGTGCATTTCAAGTCTCTTAATTGCAGCCAGGACTGGGTACAGCATTCTGTTTCTGTTAAGGCATTTGGAGATGCCATGTATAATTTTCTGTACGCCAGTTAGCAAAAGAAAACACTTTAGGCAAAATTCATGAATCCTACGTATTATAAGGGGGCATACCATCTTTAAAAGATATAGTAAGAGAGGTGACAATGAAAATAGTTGGCAATATCTAGGCTGGAAAGTAAGAACTGAACATTGGACCAATGGTTTCTGCTTGATTAATTTTCTCTGACATCTCTTCTAGAGACAGCGAACTGCGTTCCATTGCCATTGCCTATATGGATCTTAATGGACCATGTCATGGTGGATTATGAATCCTCTGAGCTTCTTTTGCAGTCTGCTTGGTATTTACAATTTTGTAATGGCTGCCTATCAAACAACAACTTCTTCTGGTGTAATGACTTTTGAGACTTATGTTAAACATTGAATATTATGTACATAAATAGGGAGTGAAAATGGAAATTCTGGTAAGGTTTAAATAGAACAAGGTTCTGTGTTCTATCTACATCAGTATTATATTAATCATGAAAATCACCGAGGCTAAAAGAAGAGGGGTCTTCCTGAAACAGTAAAAGTAATTTTACACAGATGCTTCCACAGAAAACCAGTGGCGATCAACCATATGGAATGCCGCAATGATCTGCAGCTGTCCCAAACCATCCAAAAGTATTACTCAAAAGAGGGCCTTTCCGTGAAAGTGAAGCAGTAAAGAAGTGGTATTCAGCCTGAAACCATGTTCAAAAACATGTGTTTGTGGCACGGATGAAATGATGCCCCTGTTCAAATTTCATCTACATACTTTGTTCATGTAAGTTAGAAGAAGTGGAATTCAGCATGAAGCCATGTCCAAAAACCTGTGTTTGTGTGGCAAGGATGAAATGATGCCACTGTTCAAATTTCATCTACAAATACTCATGTAAGTTTATTGCAGTGTTTGCAGGCACCGTGTGAGGCTGTTAGGAAAAGAACAGGTAAAGGGAACAGAGCTGCTCTGCATCACTTGGCCAGCTGGACTGCATCCCAAAAAACATACAAAGACAAGCTCATCACTCAAGCAGTTGTCAGTATGAATCCAGCACTGGGCAGGGTATCATCATGATCTTTAGATCTGAAGGTTCATAACAGTTCTCAGAAGTCGAGATCTTTTAGAGTTATTGAAATTGTCTTTAAATTCCAGGTAATGTGCAAGGCTTAAGCATATACTATTCTAATATTATATGAAAAAGCCTATGACTCAGCCTACCGTGCTTATGTAAGAAACTTTCAGAGATTGATGACAACTTACATTTAGCTTTTCACGTGTCTTTTGAATTCAGTTACGAAGGTTTTGATGTTTGTTTATGTCTCATCACATCAAATTGGTATCCAGTCACGAGTAAGGAAATTAAATGAGCTTGCACAGTCAATATTTTCATCTTTGGATTTTACTTGCTTTTAGCTTGACAAACTGTGCTCAAACTCAATAATTTGTCCTCTTATTTACACAATTTGTATTCTGTTTCCATCATTCATATTTTTATATAAAGTATTAATCTCTTTACATATTTCTACTAAGGCATTGTTTAGTATGCTAGCAAGTTAGTGGGTTTAGTGCTAGTAAGGGGCCAAAGGAGGATCCATCTTCCTCTGACCATATCTGATATTGAAAATTTTACCTTAATTCATTTGACTGAAACAAAGGATTGCATTGCTACTTTCAGAGTTATTATGTCCTGGCAGGACATATAGTATCGAGTTTTTTTCAAAGATTTGTCTGTACTGTGTTATTACTTTTTGGTGTATATAGTTTTGGTAAAGTTTCAATTTATGTTTATTTCTTATTTTTTCCATAAGTAGTTTATGTTCCCATCTCATTGGATGTGTACACGCTGACGTCTGCCTTGAACCCTGGAGTGCACAGGGTGGTGGCACAGCTGATGTTGCGCAAGGCAACTAAGGTTCTGTCTGGTTTGATTCGGAGATCACAGTAAATGAATGCAATTGAATTCAATTGAATGCCTCCATCAATCTGCAGCTGCGTTTTTCCCAGAACTAGGCTTGTAATATAGAATGCTGTATACTAAAAACCTGCAGTGATGACATTTCTACAGGGGTACCGAAAACACATCCGACCTCCACCTTCAAATTCATTAATCACTGTACCTGTGGACTAAGAAACACCACCACATTTGATATATTTATCATATGAGAGTGCTGCATATAAACTTAATCTGATTTTGTGAACAGTAGCAGGTTGTTCCAAATTCCAATACAAATTACTCCACAAAACTGCTAGCCGCCAGTTTTTTTTCCTTATTTTCAGTTGACACAAGTAAAAACCCTGTACCAGGATGAGCCGCAGTGAAGAGCTGGGATAGCTCATTTGTAGAATAAAGAAATGAAAATCCTCGCGCCATCATATTTTTCAAATCTAGTTCATGGCAAGCTGTAAATATCCATGTACCTGTAATGGAATAGATGGATTTAATGGTAGGAAAGAAAATTCCATAGGCATGTGCGACATTTCCGTTGTGCTGAATGCCAACTGAGGCTGAGAAATGCTATCAGAATAAGGAAGGAACCATTTTACTCTGTAGCAGATGGCCCTGACAGCTTAAACAGAAAAGGTCTGTGTGGGATTTCAGGAATCTCAGCATCTCCATCCAGCATCTTCACAACTTCCACCATTCGAGGTCTGAATGCCACCATAACATGCGAATACAAAAGACCTACCAAAACAAATCTCTCCGACATGCCCTTCGCCCCACTCTGCCAGATTCTCTTGTCTACTATTTCACTTATCTTGCCATTTTTCACCAGTGATCATCCCAGTCCATGATGAGGTAAAGGGTGACCAACAGTGCATTTCTTCCGTTTAAAGTCATGCCTTCCCTGTATGAAGAGCCAGGAGCTAATGCTTGATGGAGTTGGAGAGGCCTGGGATGATATGATACCAGAAAGTAGCTGGAGCTCTTTGTGTTGTGAAATTTGGGTATATTTTGGTGGAGTGGATGTGTGTGCAGATGGCCAAGGAATAGGACTTTTTGTCAGGAGACGGCTTCCTAACTTTCTACAGTCTCTAAATTTGAAATATGTGAAGCTGGGATACCATTAGCTGATCAGCCATGCTGTTTATCTCCTCAGTGTTACTCTGTAGCAGATAGCCCTGACAGCATAAACGGAAAAGGCCTGTGTGGGATTTCAGGAATCTCAGCATTTCCATCCAGCATCTTCACAGCTTCCACCATTCAAGGTCTGAATGTCACCATAGCATGCGAGTACAAAATACCCACCAAAACAAATCTCTCCGACATGCTCTTCGCCCCACTCTGGATTCTCTTGTTTACTATTTCACTGATCTTGCCATTTTTCACCAGTGACCATCCCAGTCCGTGATGAGGTAATGGGTGACCAACCTCCTAGAGGTGTCGAGTGCCTTTCTGCCGTGTAAACTGTAAAGTCACACCTTCCCTGTATGAAGAGCCAGGAGCTAATGCTTGATGGAGTTGGAGAGGCTTGGGATGATATGAAACCAGAAAGTAGCTGGAGCTCTTTGTGTTGTGAAATTTGGGCTTGTTTTGGTGGAGCGGATGTGTGGGCAGATGGCCAAGGAACAGGCCTTTTCGTCAGGAAATGGCTTCCTAACTTTCTACACTCTGTAAATTTGAAATATGTGAAGCTGGGATACCATTATTTGATCAGCCATGCTGTTTATCTCTTCTCAGTGCCCGTTCTGCTGCTGGTCTTCAGTGCAGAGATAGGTAGCTTGAGCCGGCACAACTTATGGAGGCTGTGGGAGCAACCCCACTTTGATATGACCATCATGCTTACGTTCTCCGGAGCCAGTGTTCATGCTGTGCCTCTATTTCATGTCTCAGCCACGTTTGGTCTATCTGGTGGACTTTGCTTGTTTTAAATCATTGGATGAGCTTAAGGTAAGTATAACTTGATGAGTCTGCAGTGATTGATTCCATGTGTTCATGTCTGCCTTTTTGTTTATGTCGGCCTGTCTATGGTTATGAACTTGATTTCAGTTTCTACAAAGCGGGCTCTAACTGGTGACATTGGACATGATCTAGGAGCATGATATATTCTTAGTTTTACCTATTTTGTTGGAGATTTCATTTTGTTCTATACCATATATTCTACAAAAGAAGTTTTAGAGGACAAATATGCCTAGGGTTCCCTGATCCCATTAGAGATTTAAGTAGTAGTACGGGCCTTTTCGTATTGTTATAAGATTACACTTGTCCAAGGTGCTCCACAACCCTTGAAAAAAACCAAGGTTTTTTAATGGACCTGGAGATCTTTATTGTTTCATGTTTTAGAGCCTTGAGATAGATCTGTGCTGAGCTTCAAAATTTTTTGGGTTTGTCATCTACACAGAGCTTTCTATTAGTCAATAGTTTGTTGAGTTTGTCATCTAAACTAGGAGCTTTATATTAATTTTAATGATATTTTAAACTTGTTATTGTTTAGTAGCAGTAATAGGGTAGAGCAATAACAATTTGTACGGACACAAAACACAACCTTTGTGCCCTCCAGCAGCAGGATGAGAGAGGGATGGCCTTAAGAATTTGGGTTCAAACACAAAGCTGATGATTTCAAATGAGGAAGAAGAAGAATTTTAGTCTCAAACGGCATTGGCATGTAGATGCACAACAATGCTTTCTTCTTATTGTTGTTGTTATTATATTATATCTTGCAATGGAAGCAGTGGCAGAGGCTTTTACTGTTGCAATGGAAGGGTTGAAAACCACGGAAGATTGGGTGTTTTATAGCACCTAACGAATGAAGATGAAACAACTTCTTCCAACCCTGGCAAGTACTAACATTACTACACTAAAGTTTTGTAAATTTCTATTTCTAATTCCAGTGAAATGTGAAACACATTTGGAGTTGTTTGAAAATGTGTGCTTTTATAATAGATGTTTGTTTTGTTTTTTTCCTTGAAAAGAATTCGTAATTTTATTAACTTCAGAAATTGAGTTACAAAATCACTTTCTTCAGTGGCTGATTGCCATACAAAGTCTAGATAGTTCTTTCAGCTACAGAGATAGAATGAATCTCCACAACCAAAATTCAAAATATATACATATACCATTTACCTCTACCCTGTGCACCAAAACAAAAAAGTCTATGCAAGATATAACAAGCAATACAACGATACTACTTCTGGAAAATCTGAGTAAAAAAGACAGTCATAAATCTGAAGGCCTCAAATACT
The DNA here is from genome assembly GCA_027924585.1 of Larix kaempferi. NCBI lineage: Eukaryota > Viridiplantae > Streptophyta > Pinopsida > Pinales > Pinaceae > Larix > Larix kaempferi. Next base: position 2,275,680 of record BSBM01001313.1, read on the forward strand.
AAAAACAAAGAAAAATATTTTCTTTTATCCTTCAGATGAACCATTCAAAGCCCTCGTTTGTGTTCCTGCTGAGATTCATGAAAAGGGGGGTGATAGTAGCCTGACATCTCCCCATATTTGAATTCTGAAATAAACCATGTACCCTGTTCCATGGATAGCCCTGCTTTAGATTGGATGTTCGCCTCCACATTCCACTCTCTGTAAACATGCTGAAAAGAAAGCCTAATCAAGGAAGATGCTACATTTCAGACCTCCCCCAAAATTATGGACAACAAGAGGACGTTGCAATTTTGATCACCTGTGAGCCACTTGATCACATTGAGAGAGTCCCCGAAAATCTGCAGTCTTGTGACATCATTTTCCCTTGCTAGCAGGAATAACAGTTTAGCAGCCATTAGCTCAGCATAGTTATTCATCCCACCCTCGAGCCTTGCTTTGAATTTGAAGAAGTGAACACCTGATAAGTATAGGATCTCCCCCTCCCCCACAGGTCAAAGGATGACCTTGAGCCATGCCATCAAAATACCCCCAGGCCACGGTCTTGTCTATCACCTCTGCGTCCACCCTCCTAACTGGGATTGATTTGGATTCTTGTGAAAAAATGCTCAGAATGCTCAAGCCCTGAGCAACACTAATATCAGGATGAGTAAATTTCCTCCCAAAGATTTTGTTGTTGCTTGCCCTCCAAATTCTCCAAGCCACTGTGATAGGTAATGCTTGAACATGCTTTATCCTTGAAATTTCCAACCAATTTCTGAGTCCTTCCTCCATTGTAGTTCCAAACCATGAATTTCTGATTCCCGCGCTGGCATATATCTGTTGCCATACCTTCTGAGCAAAATTGTAACCCATAATTAGATGATAATTTATTTCAGACATGCAGCAACACAACGCACATCTTCCTGGGCCTTCCCAACTCCTCTTCAGCAAATTATTCCATGTAAGGGCCTTGTTGTTTAAGAGACACCACATGAATATTTACCCTTTCCGCAGGCATTTCAGTTCCCAAAGAGGTTTCCACCACCACATAGGTTCCTTGAGGCCATCCTTCTCCGTAATACATGTGTAGCCTAGTTTTGGAGAGGTAATCCTGGAGGGAGCATAAGACCAAACTAATTCATTATGGCAATCCTTCAACTGGACCTAACCTGCCTTTAGGTTGTCAACCAGATCCCTCCAACGAGCCCTTTCTTCTTCCTCTGATCTAATCCCTTTTCCTGGGATCCATCCTTGACCCAATACGGAAGTGCTAAGGGGATTTGCCGCCTGTGCGAGCGTGTATATGCCCCCTTCTCTTAATTTTCTGACCATCTGATATGGAAGAATATGGATTTGATTTGATCATACCCAAGCATCTTCCCCAGCTGAACTGCACTTCCATTACCAACTCTCCAGGCCAATCCTTTACTCAACCGGATATGCCTGTATCACAACTTTCTAGATTACCAAACAATTCCCGAGTCCCTTTTCTTTTTTTTATGAGCCAAGTCTCTATAGAATTCTAGGACATGTATTTATCTTTCACCACCTTGCAACCAGAAGCCCTTTCCTTTAATAAGTCACCAAACCTACTTTCCTGCAAGAGCTTTTGAGAAACTAAAGATGTTCTTGAGTCCCCATCCATCGTGTGCCTTTGGACGAGCCAACCTATCGCATTTAACCCAAGGAATGACCTTTTCCCTAGACCCCCTCCATATTAAACGAGAAACTGAGCTTTCTCAACTCTAATACCCTCTTAGGGATCCAGGATAAGAACATCCAATAGAATGGGATTGCCTCTAGGACCGCATTAACCATAATTAAATCCCCGTACTCTAGAAAGCCATCGAAAACTCCATCCCTTCATTCTCTTCTCCAATTAAGATATTAACCAATACCAATATGTTTTTAAATATTTGTTTGGTTTAAGCATGAAGCCTAAATACTTAATCCCATCCTCCATAGTTATACTTCTAAAAGGAAAGAGTTCCTTCGACCCGACGATGACATTATCCTCCATCCCTATGAAAGAAATAGACAATTTAATCTCATTTATCAACATACCAATGGTTGAGCAATATAAATCAAGTATTTTCCTTAGCTTTTCCAAATCTCTCAAGGATCCATCACGGAAGATCAAGATGTCATCGACGAAAAAGTAAGGGAGTCATGCATACTCTCTCACCTGTTCTAATTCCTTTAAATGAGCCTGTCCACTTTGCGATAGCGGTCATCCCTGTTTGAACTCTCTCCCCGCTCAAAAAAATTTGAGGCCACTCCATTTACTAGGACTAAAACTGACATAGAGGAAAGGCAACTCATAACCCAAGAGATGAAAGGGATTGCGAATCCTAAATGAGTCAACATTAATCTGATATACGACTAGTTTACCATGTCGTAGGCCTTTGATAGGTCAATTTTTACCACTGTTGCTTTCAATTTTTTTGCCTTTATACTGTGAAGCCCTTCTTGAGCGACTCCAATAGCCTCATGGATTTGACGTCTCGTTAGAAAACCAAATTGTTCTTCTGAAATAGTTTTAGATAGTAAAGACTTCACCCTTTTAGAAATGACCTTCGCTATTACCTTATAAATACTATTGCAAAGTGAAATAGGCTTGAAATCTTCGAAAGATCTCGGGTTGTCCTTTTTTGGGACCAGAGCGATGAATGTGGAATTGAATAAGGCTAGAATTTGGCTCTTTACATTGGACTCCTCCATTACCTTCAAAATATCATTTTCCAGAAAATCCATCATACCTTGGGAAAAGTCCAAAAACCATCTGTAAGGGCTTGGGCTTTTGTCCTTATGGAAGCTGAGCATTACAACTTTTAATTCCTCTCTAGAGGCCTCATCCATTAAGACATCGTTATCTTCCTCGTTAACAAATTTGGGAAATACCTATGATAACCTAACAATATCGGCTATCATTTCTCTCTCCTTTGCTCTAAATAGAGCTTCTAAGTGTGCTAACCCAACTTTCGAGATCTTATCAAACCCATTTATCTCCCCCTATTCTCTATCATCCAAACTGCAAATAGTGTTAGAGTTCTTTCTTCCTTGAGTGAACTTATGAAATAATTTCAAGTTGTTGTCACCTTTTTCAAGCCATAGGGCCCTGCTCTTGAGCCTCCATATTGCGGCTCTATCCTCTAAAAGTTTTATCTTTATTTATTCATGACCACAATTCTCTTTCTTAGATGCATCCGTAAAAAAACCAAACATGTTGGCATCATATAAAATGGCCAAACCTGCTTCCGTGTTAACTAACTTCCGCTCATCTTTGGGCCTTTTATCATGGGCCCATTTTAAAGTAGCCTGCTTTAGAGATTTAAGGTTTGTGCATCGCCAATTCAGCTCTAGATTCATCAAAGAAACTCCACTTCTCTCTAACCAACTTTAAAAAACCTTCTTCTTGGAGCCAAGATGACTTGAATTTAAAAGAGCCAACACTCCCTCCCTATTTCCAGCACAGTCGACATATGATCCAAGTCGCCTCCTTCATCTACCCATTGTCGAACTGTAAGGTTTTCTTCCAGCATATCCTCTTTAATCACAAATCAATCAAGCATTTTTTGCACTCTACTATCACATGTCCTCTTGTTTCTCCATGTATGCTTAATCTTAATAGGATCAATGTCTAGCAACTCCCGAGCCTCTAGTTTGTGAATAAAATAGTCAAAAAGCGTGTCAACTTGAGCCCAAGGGCCCCTTACCTCAGAGCTACCCACAGAGAAATTTAAGTCTCCCCCTACTATTAAGCCATCTTCTTGCATAAACTGCGTTTGAAATATAAATCCTCCTATGGTCTGCATATGACCCATATATATTTATGAATGAAAAAGGTCTGCCTATCTCTTGGAAAAGTCTCACTCACTTTTCAACCTGTCGCATGCAAACCTTGGCTCTTTATGGCATGCATTCCCCCATACAACCCCATTACTCATGTGTGGATCGATTGGCATTCACGACCCTATTCTTGCACACATGAAATCCACGTGCATCAAATAGCTCATGCAAAATAATCAAAATATCAGTGATATCACCCGATATCGTATCCAGACTCAATCTGGAGTCTATGCAACATTGATGCTACTCTGTGCTCAATGTGCACTTGTGTATTACCTGATATCATATCCAGACTAAATCCGAAGTCTGTGTGACATTGATGCCACTCTACGTTAATGTGCACTTGTACTTTCTCTGTCACACTTGGAAGAATTGTTAAGCATTTGAAATATATATATTTACATTTATTATTTCATATGTCATATTGCCAATGGTTAGTCATCATAAATCCATTTACACCCATTCATTTCTAACATAAACAAAAATACTATGGTGATCATAACCATTTAAGTTTTAGCCTCAAGACCCATAACATCATTCTCGCTCATTTGTGGTCAAATTCCCTCAATTAATAACATAACATAAGCAAATGGGGCACTACACTTAACCCAATAGGTGGAGTTGTGCTCATTAAATAACTTCTCTTGTCCCTCCCCCTATATGTAGGACCCATGTCCTAATTTTACTCAGTTTATGAATAAATCTAAATCATTTTTCTTTGTTTACATAATGTGTCAAGTTTTTGTTTTCATTTCTAGTTTTGTTTAAATTTCATGCCTGTAAAAGTATAACATTTACAGGTTTGAAATAAATATATTTATTGTTTTATCTAATTCTAACAATTACTATTTATGCAGGTGTAACGGCAAATACATGTGTACTCATTCACAAAATTATCATTTTTCAATAACTAGAAAATAATGATTTACAGTGTTAGAAATTGATTGTATACATGTAGGAGAAATACCTATAGATAGCTAGTAGACCCCTTTCTGCGCTTTTACCTTGTTGTATGCCCTAGAACCAACAGTCTTCCCAAAACCTTCAAACTCAATCAGCCCAAATTGAGTTGCCACCCTGCTAACCGGAGAGGTCTCGCCGACCACCTAGCTCCAAAGGTACCCCTTTGGACCCCCGAGCCCAAACCGAGTATAAGTCAACCAGTTAAATCTCTCTGTGAACTCTCCAACAAGAACCCCCTTCTCCTCTGCTCTGTAAAATTCTATCTATGCTCTGTAATTTCCCCAAAATATCCCAAGGTGAAGATCCCCTCTCCCCCCTTGTCTTCTCGACCTTATTCTCATGTCTTCCCGACTCTTTTTCCCTGCCATTACTACCCCTATCCTCTCATTAATGAAGTCCCAACCCCCTCATGTCTACTCAGTTAGCTCCCTCGAACCATTCCAATGAAATAATATTAGTTTAATAATCAATCATTAATTATTCACCCCTCTTTATGAGGTTTAACGACAACAATTCACAACAATTATCTTTAACATTCATTTCTTATTCAATAATACAACTTTTAATTAATAATAAATGTTAAATTATTTTTATAATCAAGTTTGGGGTTGGGGTTGGTTCAACCACCAACCGTAAGTGCTTTACACTTACACGCTTCATCAATTTAATTACTTAATAAAAATTGTCGATTGATCATTAATAATAACCTAGTCATTAATTAATGACTAACACACTTCTGATATGCTAATTACCTTTTTAATTATAAATTCAAACTAATCTAATTTATCAATTATCAATAATAATCCTATCAATATAACTCACATCATTATGAATGTACATTTATATTAATTAATTAAATTAACTAAGATTTAATCAACTCCTTCACCTAGTTCCATATTAATTGCACCTTAGTTTATAATTAAACTAATTAACAACCTTTGCTAAAGATAACGATAGTTTTATTGTCATCAATTTAACATTATTAACATATAATTAATATTAACCGAACAATTTCATATTAACCTAATTGACATGATAATTACATTTAACATTTTAACCCTTAGTATTCACTAAATAAATTTAATAACAATCAATCAAGTATTACTAATTAATTGCATTAGTTACTACCTGGGTTATCTATAGCTCGTTTATTAATCATCAATAATTAATTATTAATTGACAATAATTAACATTATTATTCAACAATATTTCACACAATTTATAAATATGTAGGCGAGTTATGTAAGCGTAGCTACTGCTTACATACCTCGTGTAAGTACACTAACAGTACTAAATCACATACATCAATCATAATCATGAAATTTATTGTTCACTAACACATGTTTAACATAGTTCGCAAGGTACAGTCTTTTACCTAACTGCATCTTATTAAGTTACGACAATTCATACCTTACTGAGTTACGACACATAATCAATCAAGGGTTTTTCCACACACAGAGTTAGATCTTGTTTCCATCCTGACTTCAAGCTACACCTATCTACCTACATCATCTACCTAAATCATAACTAACTTCCACATCCTATCCTTTCCTCTACTGGACTACCCTGAAGTGTCAAGTCATGACCGGCTCCAGCTAGAACCCGTAAGCGGAAGTGTCAACTACATCAACCAAGCTTCCCCAACAGGAAACCACTAGTCATCATCACACACCTTGGGGAGTGCGCCGTAGCACAACCCTCACATGACTCTGGGTTTCGGGGATAAACAGTGGGTAAAGCCTCCACCCCCCCTAATGGAACAACGAACTATGTCTACCCGACAAAATAACTGCGTTGCACCTGTATTCAGTGTGCCATAGTATAACCAATCTGAGCGGTTGAGTTTCCTGTAACCCTATTCCACCCATACATCATAATAATCATGCGAAAGTAAATAATGCATCACTCGCATACCATTTATCTTTCGGAGTCCATGTCCCCGAGGCTCTCCCACCTCGTACGATCTAGCTATCACTTAGCCATTTTAACCTGTAAGTTAGTCCTCGACATACAACCTAAAATATCATGCACAAATCCTCCACATGTACACATACTTTTCATCATAACATAACAATATTCAATTAATTTATTCACCATGCACTTGGCATAACATTCATTCATTCAACATATAACTTTAACGGTATCTACATACCCATCATTCATTAACTAGCATATCTGCGACATAAGTAACACATGATACATACATCCAAACATGACTATATATCATAACACTAACATCACACACACACACATATATATCTCAGCAAAATAATAGAACCATATGTCGACAGTGTCGTCAAACTGACAAAGTCTCACAATCAAGCAAATACAACATATAATAGTAGTTCGGGTAGAAATGTCAAAACGGGGCGTTACATACACCCACCCTTCAGGAAACTTTGTCTCGAAGTTATGGTCAAAATAGTGTGGGATAATCACGACGCATAGTCTCTGCGTCCTCCCATGTAGCAGAACTTGGGTTGTATCGGTCCCACTAGACCTTAACCTGGTCCACCAAATGGTGCCTGAGTTGTCTAACCCTGCGATCCAATATACGTAACGGTTCGACCTTGATGGTCCCCTCGTCCGAAACCTGCAGTTCCTTCCAATTTATTTTATGAGACTCATCAGCTACATAATGTCGCAAGACAAATACATGAAAAACATTATGAGTTTTGTGCAAATGGGGGTGGCAGCGCAAGATGATACGCAATGGGTCCAACCTTCTCTAAAATTTCAAAGGTTCCTATAAATCGTGGCGACAACTTTGTTTCTTTCCCAAACCTGATGGTACTTTTGCTAGGCCTGATGTGTACGAACACTGCATCACCAACCTTATAGCTTCGGTCAACTCTATGCGCATCGGCATAGCTCTTTGTCTATCCCGAGCTTCCTTTAACCGCTGTCTAATCTGAACAACCTGTTTTTCCATCTCTTGAATCAACTCAGGTCCTGTAATTACTCGATCCTCTAACCTTTCCCAACTCAATGGCATTCTGCATGGCCTTCCATATAACGCTTCATATGGAGGCATCCCAATTGAGCTATGGTAACTGTTGTTGTAAGCAAACTCTACCAAAGGTAAGTGCTTTTCCCAACGAGTCTACTGATCCATGACATACATCCTCAGCATGTCCTCCATCACTTGATTCACTCTTTCTGTTTTCCCATCTGTCTCTGGATGGTATGCGGTGCTTAAGTTCAACTAAGTACCCAACGCTGACTGCAAACTTGTCCAAAACCTGGACGTAAACTTGGAATCTCTGTCCGAGATAATCTTCTTGGGAAACCCATGGAGACGTAACACTTCATTTATGAACACACGAGTGACATATGTGACATCATAAGTCTCCTTAACTGGAATGAAGTGAGTAGTTTTGGTCAGTTTGTCGACAATGACCATAATGGCGTCATGCCTATGAGAGGTAAGAGGCAATCCCACCACGAAGTCCATGGAGATAACCTCCCACTTCGACATAGGAATGTCATGTGGCGGTAATAGTCCTGTCGGGTGGTGATGATCAGCTTTTACCTGCTGACACTCAAGGCACCTAGCGACGAATTTGACCATGTCGCTTTTTGTCCCTGCCCAAAAGAAGAGTTGCTTCATGTCTGAATACATCTTCTTTACACCCGGGTGTGCGCAATACACTACTCTGTGGGATTCATTAAGGATAGTCTCTCTAATATCTCCCTCTTTGGGAATATACATCCTCCCTTGATACTGTAACAAGCCATCGGCTTCCAACTCATAGCCTTCAAACTTAGGTCCCACCGGTTTCCCACTTTGGAGTGCCGACATGACCTTTAGGTACCAACTATCCCCAATTAGTTGTCCTAAAACTCTTTCCCTCAAATCAAACCTCAAAGGTATGAAAGAGAACAGTCTTGGTTTTCTGCTTAAGGCATCGGCTACCACATTCTCCTTCCCTTTGATGTATGAAATCCCAAAATCATACTCGCTCATGAATTCACTCCATCGCCTTTGCCTAGCATTAAGGTCTCTCTGAGTGAAGATATACCTCAAGATTTGGTGATCTGACTTGAGCTTGAAGCTTCATCCAACAAGGTAATGTCTCCAAATCTTTAGAGCTAACATCACCGCAGCCAACTCTAGGTCATGGGTAGGGTAATTCTCTTCGTGTGTTTTTAACTTTCTCGACGCATAAGCTATTACCCCACCTTCCTGCATCAACACTGCACCTAAACCTTTCCTTGAGGCATATGTGCAAACTGTGAATTCTTTCTCCATATTTCGCACTCGTAGAATTGGTGCACTCGTCATTAGTCTTTTAAGCTCGGCGAATGCGACATCGCATTCATCCGTCCATTCATACCTAATGCCTTTACGCTGTAGGGTAGTTATGGGTTTTGCGATTTTTGAGAAACCCTTAACAAATCTTCTATAATACTCGGCTAACCCCATGAAGCTTCTCACTTCATGCACATTCCTTAGCACGGGCCAATCCATTATGGCCTTAACCTTCTCAGGGTCCACTGAAATTCCCTCACCGGGAATTATATGCCCTAGATAATGGATCTCCTTCTGATAGAACGAGCGTTTGGATAACTTACTGTACAACTTGTGCTCTTTTAAGCATGACAACACTATTCGCAAGTGTTCCTCGTGCTCCCTTTCATTCTTGGAGTAGATAAGGATGTCATCCAAGAAGACTTGCACAAACCGATCTAAGTATTTTCAAAACACGCTATTCATGAGGCTCGTGAATACAGCTGGGGCATTGGTCAAACCAAAGGGTACCACTACAAAATCATAGTGCCCAAACCTTGTTCGAAAAGCAGTCTTAGGTATGTCATCGCCTATAATTCATAGTTGGTGGTAACCTGATCGCAAGTCGATCTTTGAGAAGACCAAAGCCCCTTTCATTTGATTAAAGAGGTCATCAATTCGAGGTATCAGGTACCTTTTCTTCACTGTGGCTCTGTTCAAATCTCGGTAATCGATGCAAAGACACAAGGAACCATCCTTCTTCTTCACAAATATTACTGATGCACCCCATGGTGAAATACTTGGTCTGATGAACCCTAGGTCTAGCAGTTCCTTCAACTACATTTGCAACTCACAAAGTTCTGGGGCCGTCATCCTGTATGGTGTCTTTGATGTTGGCTCTGCATTGGGTTTTACCTCAATGGTAAAATCAAGTTCCCTCTTAGGAGGTAATCCAGGCAATTGCTTTGGAAAGACATCACTGAATTCAGCTAACACTGGGTACTCATCAAAGGAGGGTCCCTTCTCGTTGTTTACCGCTTCAACAATGTACAACTGACATCCCTGTTGTATACATCACTTTACGTTCATCGTGGATATGAAATGTAGGGACACCTTCCGTTTGACACCTTGGATCTCGATGGCCTCTCCTTTGTCATCAACGCAAATAACTTTCTTTCCATAAAAATTCAAGAAAGCTCAATGTTCCTCAAGCCAGTTCATTCCTATGATGAGATCATAAGTTTAGAGGGTGGTGACGTACACCTTGACTTGTGTAACACACACCCCAAGATCCACTACGCACTTTTCGACACTAGGTCCTACCGCTTGCTTTAACCCTAAAGCCATTTCGACTAAGTTGAAATTGTCATGCTCGTAGGCTGCCAACCCACATTTGTCTAATGCATATGGTGAAATAAAACTATCTGTAGCACCTGGATCAAACAATATTCTAAGTTTAACATTATTGACCGTACCTGATGATTCCACCATAGTGGATTGGTGTTCTTCCTGATGGTTGTTTACTGCTGCCGAGATCTGATGCCTACTACCCCCACTCCCCATTGGAGCCTTTCCTTATCGATGCACTGTACCGGATCGTAATTCGGGACAGTCACGTTGGTAATGTGGACCTCCACATCCCCAACAAGCAACAAGTAATGGAGTGAATGAGATAACATGTTCAGACCTCTGTGAGGGATTCCTCCCCCTGGGACCCCTTCCCTTGCCGAATGATCCTCTAAAATTCCTCACACCCTGGTGAGTTCCTGTGGGTGAATGGGGCACTTCCCTAGTTTCCACTAACCTATCTACCGCCGCAACCCTTGGTGTGTATCTGTTTCCATAGGGAGGTGGCCTCGCATACCCTCCCTGAGGGTAGCTTCGAGGAGCCTTCCCCACAAAACCTGACTGTTTAGAGTTGAATGACTTGATGGGATTTGCACCCAGCATCTCCTCTGTGTAACGAGCGCAATCAACCGCTTCGTCAACCGAAGTTGGTTTCCACATCCGTACCTGTGCCCTGATCTTGGTATTGAGCCCATACACAAAGCGCTCAACCTGGTGTTCGTCGTTGTCCAAGTAGGGGACATACTTAACTAATTCCATAAACCTTTCTTCATAATCCTCCACGGATAGATGCCTTTGTACCAAGGCATGAGGGGCTCCTGCCTATTCTTCCTGATAGGATGTAGGTAAGTACTTCCCCTTGAAATTTTCCACAAATAGTTCCCATGGAACCGTGTCTGGTGTAAGGTGAAATTGCCTTTCTTGGTGCCCCCACCAATTCAAAGCGACCCCCTTTAGTTGAAATATTGCGATCTTAGACTTGAATGTGGAAGTGTACTCATGTAAGGTTAAGTACCTGGTCATCTCTTCTAACCAAGATTCAACTTGTATCCCTACTCGACCCCCTGAAAATTCTGGAAGCCTTATCTTCTCAAGCTCCCTTGTGATATCCTGATGCGGAGGTCTTGGTACCGTATTCACTTCTACCACGGGAATTTACTCCCTTAGTGGAGGGGCCTCCACTTCTGCTTATGAGGTAACACTTCCTCTCTATAGTCCTCAGAGTGTTTCGTTTAGTGCTTCGAGCGAGCACAATATAAGGATGGTCTCTGGCGATAGTGTCGGCACATTCGGCTCAGGTAATGCCGTCGCCTGACCTCGCCCTCGACCTGCTCGCGTCCTTACCATGTTATCCCTGTAGCATGGCATAACATGATAACTTAGCACACGCCGACATCAGGTCTATGTTACTATTAAACTCAACTGTTAATTCAAAGGGTGCGTAAGGCGATTTTTTTGTTGACAAACGTTTTTACATAAAGGGATATAGTTCTGGGCGTTGGATCAGGCCATCTTGAGGCCACCTGGTACTAAATCTACTAGACAATTCCACATACATTTCACGGGGTTCAAATTAAAATCTACGATCTTTTGACCATAGTCAATTTTAATTAAATATTCAATATTCAACTCGATTTAGTTTGTCATTTGAATAACATTATTTATCACTAACATTTTAATCAATTTAATGTTATCCTTTAATCTATTTATGGTTAAATAAAAAAAATTTAAAAGTTGAATTTTGAAATTAAAATTTCAGTAAAACATACATCATAACACTAATATATGTAAAATAAAATTTAAAAAAAAAACTTAAATGATAACACCAAAATTTTAATAAACAAGTATCGTGAAGATAAATGTAATTAAATATAATTTTAAAATTTCAATTTTTCAAAATAAATTTATGAATTTATATAAAACATAATATCAAGTTTTAAATTAAAAGTTTGTTATATATCTTAAATTTTAAATTTTTAAGATTTTAATAAATAAAAAAACCGAATATCAAAATTTTGACAAAGTTTATATATATAATTTATAACCAGCTATATTTATATATAGTTTATATATTATATCCAGCTATATTTATATAAAAAAAATATTAGGTATATTTAAACAACCCTCTACCTATTTAGCTATTTAGGACAATTTACACACACTCGAAAGGTTTCAACCTAGTTGTAACCTCTACAGAAGCCCGTATGAACTCCACTGAGTGCATGCATGATGGCCACGCGTCCGGCATGCAATTAAAACCATTAAAATATTCCATCGACCCTTAAAAGGGCAGATCCCTCCCCCTCGGTGTCATTTCTTCCTCCTTTTCCGAGAGTTACTGCTCTGCAACACTATGCGAGGGTTTTTGACGAAAATAAGATTTTGTTCTAGATCTGAGGCGCCATGGTAGAAGCATTGGGCACAAGCCGGAGGAGGTCGTGGTTACTGGTATTTCGTAATTTGTCTGGCATTTGCATGTTTGCCAGTATTTGCTGGTTATTAAAATATTGATGTTTCCTTTCAAAACAAATCTTTTGCCCAGACAGTTACAAGACACCTATTCAGCCTTGCATAGAGACTTTCTATATGTACTGCTAGCCGTAGGTTGGTATGGCTATCGTAGGATTTATTGCTCAACCAACTCTTGCTTTGTTGAAATGCGATCTGTCTTCTTGTTTACAGCTTAGTGGTATTCATTTTCTTTTTACAGTTCAGGTTTTCTGTTTACATCTTAGTGGTATTCGTTTTCTTATGAGAGGAACACAACCCAGCTCAGAGAAGGCGCCGCTCCATTTTCCCCCTTTTTTATTCGCTTCACGTTTTGGCATAGTGGTCGTGGCTCCAAGCTTGGGTGCAACTCCCTCTCTTGGCGTTTTTCGTTGGGCTCTCCTCTTGCACAGACCACACACGTGGCCTCCTCTCAGCACAAGTCTGCATAGACATGCCCGCGTACTCCCCTTTGTGTGCAGGCCTTCCTCCACGCAGCCTCCCCCTGCACGCAGAGCCACTCCCACGCACGGTCGGCCGCGCCCTCAAGGCTTGCTGGCTCTTGCTGGGATGCACCCAGGACTCAGCTCACAATTGCTTGGTTGGGATGCGCCCAGGCCGCTGGTCGCAGTGCCAAGGTCCCATGCATGGCCAAAGAATTTTTTTTTTTCCTTTGTGTTTTTAAATTTTAAAAATTTTAATAGTTTTTTTTGTTTGTTTTTAGATTTTAAATTTAAAATAAAAATATATATATTTTTGTTTCATGTGGCGTAGTTCGATTTTTTATGTGTGTTTTTTTTTAAATTTTAAATTTTTATTGTTTTATTTATTTATTATTTTTAGATTTTAAATTTAAAATAATCAAATATATATATATATATATATATATATATATATATATATATATATATATATTTGTTTCATTTGGCATAGTTCGAAAAGAAAAAAAAATTATATTTTTTTTCCTGCAATAACAAATAAATATATTGTATATATACATGATATACCCTTTTTTTCATTATTATTATTTATTATTTTGTTTGTTTTTTTTGTTTCTATTCGAGATAACAAAATAATAAAAATACTAATATTAACATAATTAATTGATTATGTTTCTAGTATTTTCTTCAATAAGACTTTTACTAACTTCTTAATATATCTCTTCTTATTTTGCAGGTGTAAGCTTTTAAACAAGTTGGGACACTAGTTTCTTCCAGTTTGGGGCATTTTATTTTGTTCGAATGTAGTAATCCCTCTGGTTCCAGATTTGGAACCATGGCTCTGATACTATGTGTAGGACCCATGTCCTAATTTTACTCAGTTTATGAATAAATCTAAATCATTTTTCTTTGTTTACATAATGTGTCAAGTTTCTGTTTTCATTTGTAGTTTTGTTCAAATTTCATGCCTGTAAAAATATAACATTTAATTTACATTTACAGGTTTGAAATAAATATATTTACTGTTTTATCTAATTCTAACAATTACTATTTGTGCAGGTGTAATAGCAAATACATGTGTACTCATTCTCAAAATTACCATTTTTCAATAACTTGAAAATAATGATTTACAGGGTTAGAAATTGATTGTATACCTATAGGAGAAATACCTGTAGATAGCTAGTAGACCCCTTTCTGTGCTTTTACCCTGATGTATGCACTGCAACCAACAGTCTTCCCAAAACCTTGAAACTCAACCAACCCAAATTGAGTTGCCACCCTGCCAACCGGAGAGGTCTCGCCGACCACCCAGCTCCAAAGGTACCCCTTTGGACCCCCGAGCCCAAACCGAGTACAAGTCAACCAGTTAAACCCCTCTGTAAATTCTCCAACAAGAACCCCCTTTTCCTCTCCTCTGTAAAATTCTATCTCTGTTCTGTAATTTCCCCAAAATATCCCAAGGTGAAGATCCTCTCTCCCCCTTGTCTTCTCGTCCTTATTCTCATGTCTTGCCGACTCTTTTTCCCTGCCATTACTACCCCTATCCTCTCATTAATGAAGTCCCAACCCCTTCATGTCTACTCGGTCAGCTCCCTCAAACCATTCCAATGAAATAATATTAGTTTAATAATCAATCATTAATTATTCACCCATCTTTATGAGGTTTACCGAAAACAATTCACAACAATTATCTTTAACATTCATTTCTTATTAAAAAATACAACTTTTCATTAATAATAAATGTTAAATTATTTTTATAATCAAGTTTGGGGTTGGGGTTGGTTCACCTAGCTTCCCTTATAATCAACAACGAATCACCGAAAACAACGAGGTCCTCAATACCATCACTTCTCACAAGTTCAAGTCCTTTAATCAGGGCGAGCCATTCAGCTCCATTGTTGGAATTTTTGCCTAATCCCCATGCATAATATTTCATTTTGGTTCCATCAGAGTCACAGAGGATTCCACCCGCACCTGCTAGCCCAGATCATCAATAATTAATTATTAATCGACAATAATTCACATTATTATTCAGCAATATTTCACGCAATTTATAAATATGTAGGCGAGTTATGTAAGCGTAGCTACTGCTTACATACCTCGCATAAGTACACTAACAGTAATAAATCACATACATCAATCATATTCATGAAATTTATTGTTCACTAACACATGTTTGACATAGTTCGCAAGGTACAGTCTTTTACCGAACTGCATCTTATTAAGTTACAACAATTCATACCTTACTGAGTTACGACACATAATCAATCAAGAATTTTTCCACACACACAGTTAGATCTTGTTTCCATCCTGACTTCAAGCTACACCTATCTACCTACATCATCTACCTAAATCACAACTAACTTCCACATCCTATTCTTTCCTATGTTGGACTACCCTGAAGTGTCAAGCCATGACTGGCTCTAGCTAGAACCCGTAAGTGGAATTGTCGACTACAACGACCAAGCTTCCCCAGCAGGAAACCACCAGTCATCATCACACACCTTAGGGAGCGCGGCATAGCACAACCCTCCCATGACTCTGGGTTTCGGGGATAAACGGTGGGTAAATCCTCCACCCCCCTAATGGAACAAGGGACTATGTCTACCCGACATAATAACTGCGTTGCACCTATACTCACTTTGTCATCGTATAACCAATCTGGGCGGTTGAGTTTCCTGTAACCCTACCCCACCCATACATCATAATAAACATCATAATAATCATGGGAAAGTAAATAATGCATCACTCCCATACCATTTATCTTTCGGATTCCATGTCCCCGAGGCTCTCCCACCTTGTAGGATCCAGCTATCACTTAGCCATTTTAACCTGTAAGTTAGTCCTCAACATACAATCTAGAATATCGTGCACAAATCCTCCACATGTACACATACTTTTCATCATAACATAACAATATTCAATTCATTTACTCACCATGCACCTGGAATAACATTCATTCATTCAACATATAACTTTAACGGTATCCACGTACCCATCATTCATTAACTAGCATATCTGAGACATAAGTAACACATGATACATACATCCAAACATGACTATATATCATAACACTAACATCACACACACACATATATATCTTAGCAAAATAATAGAACCATATGTCCACAGTGTCGTCAAACCGACAAAGTCTCACAATCAAGCAAATACAACATATAATAGTAGTTCAGGTTGAAATGTCAAAATGGGGCGTTACACTATATCAATGCTTGGTTATGCTAGATCCCATGGGGTTAATGAATAAAATAACCTGTGAAATTCACAGGCTTATTTGGCAAGGAGGAATAACCAATGAAATAAAATTTCATCTATTCATTTGGAACATGGTATGAGGTCCTCGACATTATGGTCGGTTATGAATTAAACATCCATGAGTCATGAATAAAGGAATGGGCACTAAAATACTTTGGAGATTCATTAACAAAAAAATGGGTTGGTGGAAAAAATCCAATCTCAAAAAATATAAATTCAATAATAGGAAAAGATGCATAGATTCCCTGCCAAGATTCACTGAATAACTCACACATGGAAGGTAATTTATACTATGGAACCCTTAATTAAATCAAATCTCACATGGAAGTTGAGTAATTATAATCTCATTGATATATGGAAAGACAACATCAACATAAATCCCCCTATCGATAATCAGGGAACTTTGCATCCACTCAGAGATTGGATGAAATCCCATGGGAAACATAATTTAAATGATATCTCTTGTTGGTTGGAAAATAATACTAGAAGGATACGATGGAATATCCAACACTTTCCTTGCCTAGTGCACTTGAAGAATCAATTTCTTATCAATCTAAAAGGATGTGCTCCATCTAATACATATGAGAAAGATAGTCATGGTTGGGGTAATGTTGGATACACAATAAAACAAGGATATCTCTCTTTAAAGATGGGCTACGATATTCCTTCTAAATCACCTCTTTGGAAGCATATATGGCATCTAGACAGGATCCCAAAAGTCAACACTTTATATTGGGTTTTGGCCCATAATGAGCTCCCGATAGCTGAAAATTGAAGTAAAAGAAAACGCAGTGGTCCATCAAGGTGTGCTCTCTACAATGACAACATGGAAATGTAGAAGCATCTACTCCTTGACTGCAAATTCTCAAAGCAAGATCGACACCTGACCTTTCATGAAATTTAAAATCAATGGACTGAGCCTGTAACATGATGATAAATCTTCCAAGATTGGGCAAAGAATTACAAAGGAAATCTCAATAAAAAGCATGTTTTCAAGAGAGCATGGACAACAATGCCCAAATATTTTTGTTGGAAAATATGGTTGGCTAGGAACACGACCATTTTCCAATAGGAATTAGAACCTCCTAGCTTTACTATAGCTAAATGTAGAGGTCTTATGGATAAGACTATTAAGAGAAAAGGATTGAAAGGCCATTCTCCCCATTTACTAGACATAGAAGAAAGGGTTTGCTTCATGGATGTAATCTCATGTAAAATATTTCCCAAATCAAGAAATGCAATTCTCATCATCGGCAAATCAGGAAAACCGAGCAGTAGTCTTAGGATTGGTTTGCTCAACAACACATACATATTTGTTTTCTATGGAGCTTCCAAGAGGAATCCAATGGTGGAAGGTGTGGGGGGGGGTCATTTTTTATCCCAAAGGAACTCGATAAATCACACATGTATGAGTATTAGGAAGAACATCAAATAATTGAGAAAATTCCTATGCTCTTCTACAAGGGTTGAAGATGGCACTCACTACAAAAATAGAAACCATTCTAGTTTTTAGAGACTCTATGATCATCATTCAACACCTAAGGAACAACACCCTACCCTTTGATGATGTCCTCACAAGTATCATTCCAAGAATAAAAAAGGAAATGTAGGCCCTTAAAGATGTTCACTTCTTCCACATCTTAAGGTCTTTGAATCAAGATATTGATCGCCTTCCAAACCAAACAACTAGGCTTGAGGAAGGGCATATGTTAAAAAGTGGGGTGGTATTCTTCAACCCAATCCCCTAACGTTATTCACCCAATTAATATTGTATCTCCCACTTCAAGATTATGAATTCACGAGGATTAGTAGGTCTTTCACATATGTGATCTTCATTTCATAGGTTCGAACGAGGACGACGGTAGTCTTTAGGGATTGGTTCCTCTTGTCACTCCTTGTCCTTGTTTATGGGAATTCTGGTGTCAAAGGTTGCAAAGCTATGTGTCTTATTCAATACTTGGGTCTCCTTTCACATTTTTGAACTAGATATGTCAATATTTCAGGAGCACTTGTTGGCCATATAGCTCAACCACCAATATTTTTTCCATGGCTATCTCTAGCTGTCATTATTCTAGGTTCTTGAATTTAGACTAGTGTTGTGACTATCAAAATTGTAGCAATTGGAATGTTCACTTAAGTGTGTGAAGCAACCTTTATTAGGTTATTTATGTGTCAATATGGAAGGCAAAAGCCTTGACTTTAATTTTTGTCCACCCTAAATATCAAGTAGTCATAAATTGGTGATTCGTAATCCAGGTCTAGGCTATATTTAGTCCAATTTGTGCTTGTTGGTTGGAAATATGGATGAAAAACCTCATAGTTGTCAGATGGATATTCAAAAACTAGGAGGTTTCTGAGGAGACAAGAATACCTAATTAATGGAAATAGGACCTCAATCTTTTATGTCACTGCGAAGACTTATGAATCGAAACATAAAAAATCTTCACATTATCTTATTGCGATGAATCTAATGGTTAAACAAAATAGGCAATTGTAGGGCCTTGAAGAAGAATGTGCCAAGCTAAGAGCCATGATCATTTCTCTGAGTAAATATTCTACTTCTACAACAACCAACATGAGCACTTCAGTTGGATCATTTCTAATATAATTCAAGGAGGAAGAAACCATGCATCAACTTTAGGAGGGCATGGAGATTGCTAAGAAGGATTCATTTCCCTCAAACCAAGCCCAATATGATGTCCTTGGAAAGTGTACTCATTTCTAATATGGTTTCAATCATATTTTGCAAATTTGTTTTGTTGCTCGACACCTTTTTTAGAATCTATATGGTCAGACATAATAGGCCTAGATATGATAGAATAAGAGGCATAGTATATTAGTCTCAACAAGATGCAAATTTTGAGCAGAAATGCATGATCCTCTCTATCTTATTGTACTCAAGTTTTGTTCATCTATGTTGTGGCTTCTTTTAATAGAAATTTAACTCAATCTTGTTAAAAATGCAACTCTCTGTTTTTTAATAAGGGAACAAAATTTGAAAGTATTAAGCCGACCCAACTGCGTTGTTAGAACGATGGAGACTAAGAGTTCTCTTATTTCAAAGAGTAGAGGGGAGTGGTCTTGCAGATTGGATTCATTATTAGGTTGCTTAGGAAGAGAATCCTCAATGAGTTCATATTTTGAGTCAAAGTGGGACAGGTCTTTGGCCATAGATTATTTCTAGGTAGTACAAACTTGGCCCTTAAAGTGGGGTTTAGATAATTTATGATAGGGTTTTGAAGTGAGAGGACTAGGGTTTTGGTTAGGTTGAAAGGTAGGGGATGTAACATGTGAAGAATTTCCTTCTTCCTCTACCCTTTTATCATATGGATTTCATTTTTTGGAGAAACAAGGATGTTTATCTTAATGGCCTCAATCACTTGTAGCTTTTCTAACAAGAACAATGGATTTTTCATAAGTGTTGGTTTTAGGTATTCTTACCTCAAACCAGATCTATGGCCATAGATTGGAAATATAAATTTCATGCATCTTATCCATGGAATCTTGCCCTTGGACTCAAGAACTTGGAATTTAATGGTAAATTTGTCAATATGCATCTCCCTCTGGAAAAAATGCATGAGTTGAATGTCATAAGGTTCATCCAAGTTGTGATTTTATCTTTGAGTTAATGCATTTGAAAAATCACTAAATTCCCATGTAGGGTTTTACCAATCCATATTTCTACCCAAGTGTGAGTTTCCCTATCTAAATGTTGGAGCACCACATTAAATTTATCATCTTGGTCACACAGGCGTTACACCTTGAATGTAAGATTGACCTTGCTTAATCAAGTATGCACTTTGAATTCACAACAAAAGTTGTATTGAGGTATCTTCATCTGGATATTCTAAGTGGGTTGCTAAAATTTCCATGGTGGTGACCTTGGATGGGTGCTACCGTTCAGAGTCCCCAAGGGTTTACCTTCTCCTCCTCATTGTGAAATATGGGGTCATGGTGTGAGGATTCAGATTCAGGGATTCCATTTCCTTTTAGAAACTACTTCATGTCATATGGAATTTTGTGAAATCTAAATCTATCTCATCCTTGATCACATAACCTTAGAATATTGTCCTTGAGGTTTTCGTTTTCTTAAAAACAAATGAGAATGAAAACACAACAGGAGTGAAAATAACCAAATGTGGCCACTAATGCAACATAAATGGAAAATGAACAACAATAACAATAAATATGCAAGCATAACGGGGGTGCTTGCACACCCATGCATACATTGCACTTGAAAATTCAAGGAATGGAGGAAGACTTATCCAAGAAATATCAGAAACTTGTTGATATGTACTTATAGAGTGATAAAGACACATAAGAGAGGGGAGGGAACCCGTATTTATATCCAGGGAGAGGAAAAACCCAAATAAATTCCTAACTAAAGACTTAAGTCACTAAATAATTCATTAGGCCCTTATTATACTAAAGTGTTTTTTTTATTAATATAACACTATTACAAAGTATTGACTTACAAGTGAAATGGCTCATGACATACATAAAACCTACTACCTAAGATAAATGTTGTGGTTAGTTACATAACAAAATGTGCCAATCATCCATTGAGACATCACATGAACCTAATCTCAGTAGTCTTCGATAAGGAAACTCAACAAACACTATTTAGACATAGTGTCTTGGTGTCCTTTCTACAATTGAGATGCTTTATAGGCATTTGGGTGGGGTGTAGATTTCAAATTTAATTTCGGAATTACATTGGTGGAAACTTAAAATGTCAGTATTATCACCATCTATAATTAGATTCCAACACTTACCTTCAATTTTTCACTTGGTCTTGAAGATGGTCTTCCTTTGTTTTGGCTCATTTTCTTCCACAAACTTGTTTTCTAGCTTTAACATTGCTCTTTTGAACATCAAGTGTATGCCTTGCGTTTGCTCATATTTTACAATGTTATGTCCAACATTGACTATATTGCGTGTGTAACATGAACTCTAGCTTTATTTCTTCTTTTGTCATTTTGATGTTCTAGGCATATGTATGCTCAAGGTCCAATTGCACTACACTTAAAACATCCCACCTCTACCTTTGCCATACCCCCATTCTTTGTTAGGGTTATAAAATCCTCTTAAAACCTAATCACCGGTGCTAGTTTCTTCCTCATTCTTCACATTAGTCTATCCTCTTGCACTGGTTTCCCTTTATATGCATCTTATTCCTCTACCTCTAGAACCTTGTTCTTTCCTAGCCAGCTTCTTTTTTAATTTCAAAGAACGTTAAAATCCCGTTTTACCAAATGGAAATACAACAATTTAATTCATCTTAAATACGAAATTTAAGACTGTTTATACACCTTTCCACTATTTGGTATTTTGGTTCATCTAGTTTAGATTGAATCACCAATGGATAAATTATTTGGTGTATTCACAAATAATCATATCCCTTTTCTTCAAGTTATGTACTTGTATTTACAAAGTCTTTCGATAATTTGCATGTAAGAATTTGTTACGTAAAGATTCTAATTCTCTCTTTTTTGCTTTTGAACTCGATCCTTTTGTATGAAATCCCACCATACATAAGCATGCCCCTTTAACTTTGTGGAAGCAAATTTCACAGGATGAGAGTCTTCCACTTTCTCATTTTCCAAATACCACTCCATTTTCCAATTCATTGTACCGACGTCTCATTTTTAGACTACCATCATAACTTTGAACTTCAACTTATGTGTTTCCTCTTTATTTCAAAATAATGAAGTAATTTTACTCCAAGGTTTGTTTCTTGATCATTTCTCCCTACTTCTTTTGGATTCAATTTTGATTATTCTTTTAGATATCCACTCTACCAAGTTTCCAATAATTCAACTCTTAGTCTGAATTCTTCCAATTCTCATTTCATTGCTCTACTTCCTCCATGCACCGTTAAATAAATGTCAAATAGCCTCAATTGAATAGCTTTGAGCCCCTCCATCTCAAATATCTAATATCTATTGCAACATAGAATATAATTAAAAAAATCTCCAATTATATCTCATTGGAACTTCCTTTTGCCACAACAATTCAACCAAAAAGTTTCAATTACGTGAATTTTCTTCACTAATGTAGGAATCAAACCAGCTCTAATACCATGGATGCAAAGCCTAGAGCCTATGAATTAGAGTGCACAACATTAAACAACAATTACAAACATACATTTACACAAACATAGAAGAAAATTTGAACTCAATTTATTATTCAAATGCAAATGTCCAAGTCTATTGAACATGCTGACAAAATCACAAGGGTGAGTCGAATATGTCTTAGGCTTTCTACCGATTTTTGTCCTTCAATGGGTCGAATGCCTCTATATACTTCTAATTATTCAATAAAACCAAAAACCAAATACCAACTGCGAATTATTTTAAGAAATAACCCTTATTCCTCTTCTAAATTATGATTTATGGATTGTTAAAGGAATTCAAATTACCCAAATGTTTCAGATTCTAAGGAATTTGAATTGTTCATTAATCAAATTGTTGACCAATATGACCCAGGGGTGGTCATATATGAGGTTAAATGCTTGTAATATGATCCAAGGGGAGCAAATACGGGGGAAAATACATATGTAATAGGGTCGGCCTAATGAAGGGCTTCATGTGCAATGAGTTGATATGTATATATAAAGGTAATGTAGTTATTATTGAGAACATGGGAAATGATTATGAAATGTCATGTAGTAATTGAAGAATGACCACATCTTATTCAAAGAATTATTGTGTAACTCTTCTTTATTATCGATATTGAAGTTGTACTCCACGTTCACATTTCTATATATGATATATATTCTTATCTATTTTAATCATTTTAAGGATTTGATTCATAACATTAACCTTTAAAACCCAATAAATTAAGTTTATTTCCCTTGTTACAAATTTGAATTCATAATTACATCATTGATATCGTTAGAGGCTAAGCAAATTAGTCTTAAAAAGTTTAAAGGAAAAATGATTAATTTGTTTTCAAAATCCCAAAATATCCCTCGAACACCTTTATTATTTTCCTTCATGTTTTTTTCTTCTTCTCCCGTTTTCAAGCTCCCTTCATCTTTCCCATTAATTCCCCTCATGTTTGACATTTCCAAATCCCCTTCATTCCTTTCTATCATGAAAAACGAGTTTGTGAAGTTCGAGATGGGTCCTTCTAACATTTGTGAATTTAGAAGCCATATGAACAAATCAATTTAAAGCTTCCCAATAGTTTAAAGTGAAGGTTTCGGAGATTCGAGGGATTTGTTAATGAATTAATAATAAGTCCTTTCCTTCGATGACTTTTATCATGAGATTCCCAAGCCCAAGGTTGGGAAGTACCTTAGGAGGCATTTGAAAAGTTTAATGTTATGATGTAAATCAATGTTTCTAAATCAAATAAATTGTACTTTGAAAAATGATAAAACAATTTTCTAAGAAGATAAGACAACTAATGTACTAATAAAACTTAGAATAATTTTTCAAAATTTATCAAAATATTAATACTTAATATGAAATTTAATATTAAATTTGATATTTTTTTATAATAATGGATTTAAATTTATTACAAAACATAATTAAATCAATAACAATACTTACTTTAACATTAAGTAGATGTTTACGAAGTGCATAATAGACGGTAAATGAGTGTACTGTTAAGACACTCTTTGTGTTAGGTTATCGATTCGAAACTTCGTGGGTACTAGCTTAAAAAAAACATTATATAAATAAATAAAACTTAAGTACTTTGAAAAAAAATTGATATACCTCAACTTAAAGTAATAAATATTTACATCATATAACATAATAAGAAATTTAATATATGCTAGTTTTGTGTTGGATTTCAAATAATTAATTTAAATTAATTTAATTACAAACCTAAATCTAAGTATTTCATAGCTAAACAAATATCAAGTGAAAATATAATTATGCATCAATATAAGTCATTCAACAACTGTATAAGTCATCAATCATCAAAGTTATTTAAAATTTGTGGTGATTTAGATTACATGTTTTATTTTAAAAAATTATGTCATCACAACCATTTAAAATTTATTGTAGTAATTCAACACTTTTCATAGATGATAATTAAAGTTGCAACTTTAAATATAAAAACTCAATATGTAATGGAAAAACTCAATATAGCCTTTCACAATCATCTAATAAGGAAAAATAATGTTCATGTAAATATAATGTGTTATATGTACCCCGATATAAATTATCATAAAATATAACTAAGTTTTTGGGAGCTTTGGTTTGGGTAATGTTGGTGAAGTAAATTTTAAGTTGTTTTTACAAGGTAGTAATTATAAATAAAATAAACAAGTGGAATTGCATAGTAGTAAGTTCTTGGGTATAGTGTTTGTTTTTTATTGGCTAAAGAAACAAGTTTTTAGCAAGGATTTTTTAGGTCCTAGAGTATCAAAACGATGAAAATTCAAGGTGAAACTGCTTGTTTGATGTCGATGACATGGATTTGATTGGCACGATTACATGTCACAATACAAAAACAACAAGCAACACAAGGAAAAGTTCCCCAATACACACTAAATTTACTATTGGGAAATTGTTCTACCAACTTCTAGCTTATCACTATTTGATATATGTTACACTCAAAGGGGTCACTATTTAATAATGCTATGTTTAGGAAAAATTAAATACAATTTTTGTCTACTACAATTGGAATATATCAATTCCCTTAAGCACTCCTCTAAAGTGAAATAGTGGAAACTCTAAATATCCAAGGTTAAAGCAGTTAACATCCCAATTTAATAAGCCTTGTAGATTGTAGGTAAGGTGCTCGTAATTGTAGCCACTGAAGCATTAGCCCCTTTTTAATTAACCACTAATACTATAATTGTTATATTATTAATACATTATATAGGTAAAGGGAAAGTGCAAGTTTTGCCCGCAGCCTCATCTATAAGCGGTTCAAAAGGGCTTTTTTTCTTGATGAAAAAGGGTGGTTTCCAATATGCAGCCTTGAGCAATATATAAAGGGGTCGTTGTAGCAAGGATTGGTTTGAAAATATTTATATAAAGTGGGTTGGAGGTCAGATGTTGTGGTTTTCTCGACGGGAGGTTGTGGGATGCGTTGGTGTGGTGCTAGAGATAATAGTTGTCTACTCTCCTTTAAAGGGCAGCATCCCGGAGACAATCCAAACAACAACCTTAGAGCCTTAAAGATGCTATTTTGAAACTCAATGTGAGCAGTCTTGAGCGATTATTAATTACGAAATGGTGTTTACCTTAAGAATCCCATCAATAACATCATACTTTTGAATGGATTAAAAAGAACATAAATGGAAGAGCGAAAGAAATTCAATTGCAATAATAAACCAACATAGATCTATCTTAAAGGGGATCTACCAAAGTGTCGAGAGAGATCAAATCTCTCGAAGTACAAACCCCTTTTTAGAGTGCAAATGTTGAGGAAGTCTTTTAATTTATCTAATTTGTGTAGATTTTATATATATACCGTTGTAAATGTTTTAAATAATCGACATGTTATTTTTTATAGTATTTTATTTTTTTTTAAAAAGATCAGCTCCGGGATGAGCACGAAAGAAGTTACACATCTCTCCTTATTGGACTATAAAATGCGCCTCTTCGACGCAACCAAAAACATTAGTTCCCACATGGATAAAACTTTTGAAATAGGATCACCAACTTAAATGAAATTATAAAAACGGGGATCACCAAAATGGACAAGTTTTCCCACAAAACGGTTGCATTCGTGCTTTTCTTGAATTAAGTTATAAAAAATAAGGTGCCTTAACTTAGTAAACTAAAATATTAAAGTTTCTATCTTCTTCGGAATATGGATGAAAAAATCTGGATGATGAGCTACATATGCAAGGCTTGGTTCCTTTTCTCAGGTTTTAAACTTTTATGTGAACTTTGAACTCATGGAGCTTTTCCACTTTGTTTGTTTTTTTCATTGTAAAAATAAATTTGAAATGTTAATGTGAACAAATCATAAACTTTTATGTGAACTTTGAACTCATGGAGCTTTTCCACTTTGTTTGTTTTTTTCATTGTAAAAATAAATTTGAAATGTTAATGTGAACAAATCATGAAATGCATAATGCTACTTAAAACTGCTTGACGAATAAATTAATCTGAAAACTTTTCGTTCTATTGTGATATCATTGAATCCACACTCCAGGGAAAAATAAAGGTAATAAAATCAAATGTTAAAAGAAAAACTTTTCCTTCTGTTGTGATATCATTGAATCCACACTCCAGGGAAAAATAAAGGTAATAAAATCAAATGTTAAAGAAACATACACGATTAAATAACAAGTTTGAAGAAACATAGTGTAAAAAAAAATAAAAAAATTATAGAGTGTTGTCAAAGAAAATAAAACTGGGTATAGAGCACAAAATAGAATCTAAACTTGCATACAATGGTTTCTTGCATATGCTAAAAATGAAAACAACCATAGAAATGAAAGGCAGCAAGAGACTATTCAGATTTATTGTGGAGAAACTAACTTTCTATATTATTAATGAAGCACTACATTCCACAATCACTTGGTTATTGTCATTTTATACAAAAGATTCAATTGATGTCTTGGTGCTTGCTGGGAAGTAATATAGTAGTTCCATGTTTGTTTGGTGAGTTGTTAGGAGTGTGCTAATTGTTCATGATCCATATGGTGTGTGATTCTCTCCAAAGTTGTTATAGATCATTGATGACAAGGCAATTGCCCTACTTTTATGGTTGTTTTTGACATGTGTTAACACCTAAATCTCGCACACATGCGACATTTAAATTAGCGATTATTGTAGTAAGGCATTATCAACATATAGAATGCAGCTCACCAAAGGAATCTTCAACAAATCCAAAGGCAACGTGAGTCCAAAAGTTCCCAAGAACAGTAAAATGAATAGGTCGCATGGCTGAACCCTCATTAACCTGCGCTATAGCGCATGTTACTAGTTCAGATCCCGCGTGACCCTTGGGCGGAAATTCCTTCGATATCTGCGCAACTGTCAAATATCACCCACCAGCGGCACAATTGAAGGCTCATCAATGGCCCAACACCTCCACAATTCGAATTTGGGCTCCTTAGACTCCTTGTGGCATTAAATAGCCCCCTTTGTGTACTTGGAACCACTTCATGAGGTGATGGCATTCACATGTGGAGGTAGTTGTTTCTTGGCCACCTCTTGGCCTATAAAAGGAAGCCATGGGAATGCATCTTGTATAGAGAAAAAAAGAGAGAAAAGTAATGTTGTTGGATTGGTGTTAGAGATCCTTCATAGCTCACCTCTTCCCACCTTTGAAAGCATTTCAATGCTCCCTTGCCTCCTTCCTCCAAGGGGCAAGAGTTTCTCTCCATTGTTCTCTCAACCTACTTAGCATTTAGTTTGGACAAGACGAACCCCCCTAAGAAAGATTGTTGAATTCCCCTGCAGCCTACACCTCCTAGGTGTTGTACATGTTTGACCATTGGGAAATACAAAATAGTTTTGCATATATTTGGTTGTTGGAGTTTGCATTCCTACCCTATTGTATTTGTTATATTTTGTTTTAGTTTTATTTCTTTTATTTAAGTTTCTCTAACAACCACTTGCAAGATCACTTGGAGAACTCACTCACCCCACCAGGGCCACCAAGGATTGAGGCTTTGTTGCAACCTACAAGGCTTTTCCCCTTACCAAGTGGACGGATACACCCTTGTGCAATATTTTCCACAATAGTTATAATGGTGACTCCACTTATTTTTGTTTATTTCTTTTAAACTAAGTTGTTTTATGCTAAGTGCTTAATTATGGGTGCTTGTCATTTGCAAGAGATCACGTTTACCACCTCCAACTCCAGAATTTGGCCCCCTGTTGGCCACACTAATTTTTTTACATACTAGCGCAGATCCCGGTCTCTCGACCACGCTACAGTGTGGAAACTCCTTCGACATTCGCGCTACCCACTTAGATAATCAGTTCACCACTCTCTCGGTATTCTTCTTTCTTACCCGCGCACCTTTTCTGTGTGTTTCCCGCACTACCGTGCATCTGTTTGTAATTGTTCCGCACTATTGCGCGACAGAGTGATAGTTGCCCGCGCTACAATCATTTAATTTGCTTTTTATTTGGATGCAACAATCTTGCGGCGCCAATGGCTGCTCACTAATAAACTAGAATAATATAACTTGCAATAGTTTTCATTATTTCTATAGTAATTAGCCCACTTAGACTAAGATTAGGGAGTAAAGAGTCCACATCTCTCGAAACTTACTTAGGTAACCAACTTGGAAGCTTCCAATGGGATTCCTTGTTGTCACTAGTAATCAAGAAATCTCATGCTTTTATTTACTTTTGCAAAGTTTTCACGCCAAGTAGCTTAGCTCACCATTGGCACACAAGCAAGGACCTAAAGTCTCTTTTCTCTCAAAGTATACTCTTTTCATCGCCCTCTTTGGGATCTTGGTAAATCAGAAACATGAGTTAAGTGTAAAATAACTCCATTGCACACTTTTGTTTCATTAACACTTTGTTTTTGCAAGCACCATTAACATCTTTTAGATTTGAAGTAGATCTCCACTTGCATTTATTTCAAATTTCTTCTAGTTAATTGCAACAATCAATTTGCTTACTTCAAGTGTGTTTTCCCCACTAGCACACACTAAGGGACATAAAAGCTCTTCCGATCTTAATATGTTCTTCACCTCGCACTTCTTGTGAGCTTGGTGAATCAGAAAGGAGAAGAAGTGTGAAATACCTCCCTTACACTCCCTAAGTGAATTTAAGACCCTTAAAAGCAACCCTTGTAAATGCTAACTAACTAAAATTCTCCATAGGAGGTCAGAAAAAAATATTTTAGCTTGGTAGGATTGATTGGTCTAAGCATCCAAACAATGCCCATCAATCTAATTTCATTAGGATTTTGAAACATAACATTGTTGTCTTATAGGGTACTATCAAAATCCTGCTATAAGCAAGTGTTCAAAGAAAACCCGGAACAAAAGTGCACTGAAACCAAGGAGGTGAAAGCCGAGGTATAGTTTCCCTGCTCTCCCCTACGAGTCACTCAGCTCGTTGTAGGGGGACGACACTATACCGTACAAGCCGAACGACTGATCCACACTTGACGCAAGGTATCTTAGTGGCCAAACGTAGGATATCGCCAAGGAGCAATTGTGGGTGCAATTGACTCCTGAAGTTAGCTATTACCATTGGGAGGTGTTTCCAAGTCTTTTTGATTGGAACATTGGCCCCATCGTTGGTAGAACTGGCTCTTTGTTACCTTCACTTATCACTAGTCAATTAGTGCATGGATCCCATTATCACCATCAGTTGTGATTTTGGAAGGTCCAGTTACATTTGAGAGGAAGGACATTAGGTATTTTTAGGGAATTTACACTTATTTTCTTTCTAAATACAAGTTCACTAACTCGTAATTAAAAAGAACCTATATGTGGGAACTCTTGCACTAAACCGACTTTGCACATATCAGTCACTTGTTGCACCATATTGCATTTGTTGCAGTTGGCATATTTTTTTGCATTTGTTCAATTGTGTTTAATTCCACCATCACTTTCATTTGACACTAATATTTCACCATAGAGGAACAAAACAACTCCCCGAAGGCAGTCCCGAAGACTACAAGGCCTAACCCCTCTCTTGAGGGGTGGTTTTACACCATCTCCCTGTGGTTCACACGGAAGACACTCTAGCTGGGCCGCTCCCATGCCACATTGATAGGATCATTAGGGCGAGGCCACTCCTTGCTTGATTCATTTTCTCCTCTAGGAGAGAGTGTTAATCCTTTTACCCCCTCCATCGCCGAAAGAGGCTCAACTTCATTTTCTCCCCTTGGAGAGAATCTAGATACATTTACCTCCCCCCCTCTTGAAAGAGGTCCCCCTTTGGATTCTCCTCTTGGATATCCTTTGGACCACTTTGATCCACCTTTCTCGTAAAATGTCATTCGTTATTTTCAATACCACCTCGGTCTCCACCTCACGGAAACCCCACACAACACACAATGGTAGGATTGAATCCTACCCTACCTTTCATGGCTAGCCTAAATCTCTCAGATTTGACCAAACTGATCAATGAACTTATTGCACATGATCCAACATGGCCATCTATGCCAGATAAACTTCCCTCTGACATTACTAAATTCGAAGGGAAGCAAGGGGATGATCCCGCCAACCATGTCATGTCCTTCCACCTCTGGTGTTCCTCCAACAACATAGTGGAAGACTCAGTGAGGCTTCACCTCTTTCAATGCACCCTCACTAGAACGAAAACCAAATGGTATGTGAACTTACCAAGATTGTCCCATGCCACCTTTGTAACATTGGCCACCGCATTTCTCACATACTTCCAGTTTCCGATTCACCATGACCTTGGTCTCAAAATTCTCACAAATGTTCAACAAAACACATCTACACACATCGTAGACCATATCCATGAGTGGCATAGATGCCGAACATTGTGTAAAATCAAAATACAACCACCATTCTTGTTGGATTGGTTCATCAAATCAATCCTCCCTGATTCCCCTCAGCACTGGTCGTTGGATCCTACACCTGCGGGTTCGTCACACTCGACAGATGGGATTACTGGGTCCATTTCCCATCTAGGAAAGGTTCCTCCTACTACTCTGACGCCATTTAATATGGCCCCGCAATACCCACCCATGACACCTATATTGATAACCCCTCCTCCTATACCAACCCCACTAGTTGGTCAGTTACAGTATGGACCCTATAGTCCTACTTATCCAAATGTTATCCAAGCAACAATGGTTCCTAAACCACAAATGGCACAAGTCGTTCCTACGTCCATATCTTATGAAGCACAAACTGCATTTATCCCACCACCAGGATATAACCCTTACTATCCATTTCCATCCCCGACTGGTTAGGCTCCCACACCTCACATGGGCGTCAACCTTGTTTAGCCTTCTTTCACACAACTAGCTCAACAGTTTGAGCAGTTGAACACCACAAATCCCCAAAATCCTCAAAATCAAGGGAAGAAGAAAGGGAAGAACAATCGAAACCAGTAGCAGGGGAAAGAGGG
Source organism: Larix kaempferi (assembly GCA_027924585.1). Taxonomy (NCBI): domain Eukaryota; kingdom Viridiplantae; phylum Streptophyta; class Pinopsida; order Pinales; family Pinaceae; genus Larix; species Larix kaempferi. The sequence continues at coordinate 2,307,248 of BSBM01001313.1, forward strand.
CAATCCTCCTCCCTATCAAAAACAGAACCTGTGTAATCAGAATGTGAGGACAACCAACCACCCTAGGAAAGGGAAGAACACCAACCTGAGGACCAATTAATCTTGCTCCATTTGCGGAGAATATGGTCATTACACCCATCGACACTTCCCTCTTATCCCCGACTTCCAACAGTTGGTGGAGGCCAAGAAGAAGTCAATGATAAATCCTCCTCAGGCCCCCAATCCTCCCCAACCCCAAATCATTGTCTTCCAACAACCCTTCTTAATCAAGGGGTCATTACACAACAACAAGATCCCCTCCCCTCCAGCGATGCCTCCCAAAATATCTACACACTGGATGTTAATATTCAGACTCGAGACGAAGGTTATATATGATAGGCCTGAAGCTACCTTGTGGAATATGTCCCTCTCCCCTCAAGGGGCTCTTGGCAAATACCACGCCCAAGTGCTGAGTATATCCCACGGATTCCCAAAGTCCCACTTCGATGCACACCTAATAACCCCCATATGAAATCCACCCATAATTATAGTACTGGGGATGACTTGGCTTAGTCACCTGCCACAATGTCCATATTAGAGGGGCTACATTCATGCCCAACCCATCTAAAGGCATTACTCAATGCACTCGGCGCCATCGACCCTTCCGAATCACGCCTCATGACCTTTTATCTCAACAAAGGTGAACTATGACTACTCTCTTCAGTCACATTTCAAGTCCCCGTCACGGTAAAAAGCATTATGATTCATTGGTGTATCATCAATGGAGGCACATCCACTTGCGTCATGTCCTCTAATGTTTGGAATGATTGGGATCACCTAATCTGGTTCCCTTGTCTATCGCCCTTAGCACATATGATGGGAGACCATCCCAACCAAGAGGATTGTACCAAAATGTCCCCACAAAGCTAGGGGCAAGATGGTCATGATTGATATCTAGGTAGTCGATGCTCAACTTGACTACAACATCCTCTTGGGGTGTAGTTATATGTATTACATGAAGGCAGTCGCATCCTCAGCCTTCTGTATCATGATGTTTCCCTTAAATGGGAAGATTTTCACCCTAGACCAGCTTAATTACTATGATCCCAATGCCACTAGAAATCCTGACAATATCATAACCATTGTTGCTGGAAAAAATAAACCCCCCTATGTTGATGTTTCCCCTGTCATGTACAAGGATTCTAACTTGCTAGGGGTGTACTCCGGTCCACCACCATAGATCCCCACATCCATTGTTGGCCTAATGTACACAATTTTCACCACTGAAAATGGGCCCACCTCCTCCTCAACACCATCATTAGCACCGCTTCTAAGCCATGGCATTGAACAAACGTTGAGTCCATCAATACCTATGATTATCCAAATCCCTTTCTTGTACACCCCCACAGGTGTATAAGGGACGTCGGTTATGGATCAACTCACTCTACTGGACTCACTTTGGGTATTTTGATATGGTACCTTACACCACCATACCCAGAAATGGCTTCTAAACCAATAACCCACTATGAGTTTGTCCCTGTTTCGGTTGTTACGCCTACTAGGCTAGTTACGTCATCCGTACCTCTAGTCGAACCTACGATATTCACAATTAAACGAGATTCGGTGGCCACCAAGACCCACCAATGGGGGCATGAAACAACCTAATTTGAAAATCCCTCTCCTACCTAACCATGCACCTGAACCATCAGTGGTCGCTCAGACTAAAGCAGGGGGCATCAACCAACAACAGTTAAAATCACCAGTAATTACCAATACTCCCACATAGAGAGTCACACCACCATGCGATATTTGCGCTCAACAAGGCCATGTGACCAACCTGTGCACCACCTTACCAAAGCTCAGAAATTTTCTCAACACCCCTTTTAGTGTGACACATGCTCCATTGACAATAGCAGGGGACACATCATCTTCACCCACACCTAAGCCCAAATCGCGTACAAATCATGCATGTGTGATATGCTCACAGTTTGGGCATTACACACATCATTGCCCCGATATCCATCGATTTCGGGATGCTTTGCGACCATCTTGCTCACTCAACCGATGGTTGAGAAGTCTTTTCCACAAACCCAGGAATCAACTTCCATCAATGTGGTCACTGCATTAATGACAACACCAATTGCACCTCTCTTAGAACCAGCCCTTACAGTGGTTCCCATTGTCGAGCTTATGACATTGCAAGACCCCCAACATATAGAAATTATGACAATCGCACCACATGATGGGTGCTCATCCTGCAGGCATCATATGCACATGATCCCCTCCAGGGCCATCACAACCATTTTGGATCAAGTCAACCCCCCTTCGGAACAGACGCCTCTCCGTGCCCGAGTACCATGCCCATGCCAATCCTATGGCGACACTTCTCAGTTTTTCTTCCAGTGTCCCATTTTATGCGCCGAACAAGAATCCAACCTCGAAATGATGAGGATCCAAGATCAACTCTCCTCCCTCATCACAATCCCACAAGGCCTACCAGCTGAGGAAATTGTCCCCCCTCTACTAGATACCATCAATACCACATCATCTTTGGCTAGTTTACTCACCATTAATGATTCATCATCCTCAGACGATGACCCAGATCAACCACACCCATTGCATGTTTCCTAGACATCAGGGGAAGGTGCACTATGTTTTTTGTTACTGCTTCTGCATCGTCAATATCTTTGTCATGTTCTTTATTACACTTGGGTACGTGTGCCATGTGTGCAAGATAATGACCAAAAGCTGACAACCTCTTATTTTTCATTATAAGAAAAAGACTCCATCCCTCGACATTGGCATTGGACTTCTATCATAGGTATCATATCGAAACTGGCATGTAGGAAACGCCTTCCCTCTAATTGCATTGCACTTACCAGATATTCCCGTTGATAACCATAGGGTCCTAATTCCCAGTCATGATGTGCCATCAATATTATCACTGTGAATAACATGTCCCCCCATGGGTGTGCACACCATTACACTCCTTCTCATCAATTGACACCCATGATTTTGATCCCACACAAGCCCGAGGAATTTGATACAGCTTGTAAATATCACCCCTAGTTCATCATTTTATACCTGTGCATTTATTCCCCCACCTTCAATAGTTGATGCCATCTGATTCCTCGACATATGTTACGATCAAGATTCACCATTTCCCACTCACACCTCTATGAGCACACCACCATCCGAATTATTCCTCGTATCATCCCCCTCATAAAGACACCAATGGGGCCCCCACCCTATGAAATAACCAATTCCATTCCATCATTCCTGCGGGAGTAACCTGCATGGAATTGATTTATGGGGCACCCATCTTCGTGTTTGCAAAGCAACTTCCACCTCATCATGGAAAGCATCCCCCAACTCACTCAAAACCGTGGGGACTCTTTCCATCATCAAATTGGTCCCCCAACACACACAAAACTGTGGGGACCCCACCAATTATTATCTATGTACAAACAAGTTCCCCAATCCACATAAAAACTACAGGAACTATTGATTCTTTTGGCAACAACCCATGGTCACCTTTGGTCGATGTATTTGAGTCTCCATATCCCTAGCATTATCAATTTTTCAGTATTGTGTCTCCATCAAAGCCCCTTCACTTGCAGTTTGTACCTCTCCTTAAGTAATGTTGTCATCAGTAGGCCTCTCCCTATTTTCATTGATCAAAATAAGTTACGAGCTCCACACTTATTAGCTAGTCTTGTGTCAGGTCTATCAATCCTACAGTTGGTTACAATATGGTCTTGGTTCCTATATTGAGACCTTCATCTTCTCATATGCTTCAACTCTCATCGACATCAACTCATCATATTATGAGAGTTGTAGTAGTTGTAGTTGTACCTTGGGGTCCCTTTCAATCACTATAAGGGATCACCTCGAACTAAGTAGGTTGATTCATTAGTGCTCCCTAACTTAGTTGTTTCTCCTATGCTCAACGTTAATACCTCTATCACATAAGGGGGGGACGTACTTTTGAAGGTAGTAGTGTTCACATTTGCAAAAACATGGTAGTTGTCCATCTGGTACAAGGAAGTTCCCCCTCGCATAGCTTCACCACTACTTTAGTCCCCCTCCCCTGTGGGATCATCATGATCATCAACAGTTCCGCTTCTTTAGTACTGAGCAGTATTTCCAAGTTCAATTACTCTCACATGGATTGAAGTCGCCTTCATCCTTGTCCCAATAGTATATTTGAGTTGGCCCCTTGGTCTTCTCTTATTGTAATCCTCTTGACATATTTTTCACGAGCATGGGTATGCTCAACTCATTTGTATGCAACAACATTCTTTATTATAGCTTCACCAATCATCACGAGCAATCTTCCCCCATGGGAGGACCCTCTCATACATATATTCTTTTTCCACTACAGAACAAGAGAGAAACACAAGAAACGATGCATTATCAACTCTACAGTCTGTTCCGAACCTCATACATAATGGGGCATCTGTTAATGCCTAAATCTCACACACATGCAACATTTTGGTGATTCTTGTAGTAAGGCGTCATCAACATATAGAATGAATCTCACCAATGCCATCCTCAACAAATACAAAAGGTAACGTGAGTCTAAAAGTTCCTAAGAACAGTCAAATAAATAGGCCATGCGGCTGAACCTTCATTAACCTGCACTATAGTGCATGTTACTAGTTCAGATCCCGCACGACACTTGTGTGGAAATTCCTTCAATATCCGCGTGACTATCAAATCTCACCCACCAGCGACGCAATTGAAGGCTCATTAATGGCCTATCACCTCCACAATTTGAATTTGGGCTCCTTACACTCCTTGTGGCATTAAATAGCCCCCTTTGTGTACATGGAACCACTTCATGAGGTGATGACATTCACATGTGGAGCTAGTTGTTTCTTGGCCACATCTTGGCCTATAAAAGGAAGCCATGGGCATGCATATTGTAGAGAGAGAGAAAAATAGCAAAGTTATGCTACTGGATTGGTGTTAGAGCTCCTTCATAGCTCACCTATTCCCACCTTTGAAAGCATTCCAAATCTCCCTTGCCTCCTTCCTCCAAGGAGCAAGAGTTTCTCTCTATTGTTCTCTCAACCCACTTAACATTTAGTTTGGAAAAGAAGGACCTACCCAAGGAATATTGTTGGATTCCCTTGAATCCTACACCTCCTAGGTGTTGTACATACTTGACCATTGGGCAATAGAAAGTGGTTTTGCATACATTTGGTTGTTGGAGTTTGCATTCCTACCCCATTGTCTTTGTTATATTTTGTTTTAGTTTTCTTTCTTTTATTCAAGTTTCACTAAGAACCACTTGCAAGATTTGTTTGACGGACAATCTACCAAGAGCAGACTTGAGGCCTGATATCCCTAGCTCAACTAAGTCTAGAACAAATAAGACAGAATATAGAATGACTTTGCTAGATCTAATTAGAGATCGAGTGGATAGATGCTTTACCTTTCAGATCGTTGATCCTTTCTCCTTAATGTTTGCTCCAAGCTTGATGGTCTTCAGATCTCAACTGCAAAACCTGTCAAGACAACACATAACAAAGCAAGTAGTAAAATGCACCTAAACAATAATAGATCTAAGTAAGCAGTTAAGCATGAAAACTACACAAAACATCATCAATGCAATGAGATTTGGTGGAAAGCATTTATATTACTGTATAAAAGGGAAAGTACATAGAAGGAAGTGATTACAACCAATGACTTAACGCAACAATCCTTCTCCAACCAAGCCAATGCCAAAGCCTCCAAAGGAATGATGGATCTCTCAATGGATGAGCAGAGATCTCTCCTAAGGTAATTTCACCAGCATATAGATACTATAGACTTCCTCCCCTTGGAATGGGAATGAGTTTCACTTATATAGGACTAAGAGGATAGGATAGGTTGAGATATGGTAGGAGAGAGTTAGGGGATCCTTCCAAAAGGCTAGGAATCGAATGCCATCTCTCCTATAGGCTAGGGATAGGTATCCACATCAGCTACCTTCGAGAATGGGCTCGAAGATGCACTTTTATCCAACTAACTAACATCGTCGCAGGCTGCAAGAGGACAACCTGCGACATCGCAGGTTGCATTAAGATGACCTGCGACGGCCTCTCAAAACCTAGCAGAAAAAAGGTTTATATCTCTTCCAAGTTAATGACTTAGTCAAAGGAACTTTAGGGATGTATACACTAAATCTCAGGGTAGCAAGATTTAGGTGTAACAGAATGCCCCCCAAAGCATGAAGCTGTTGAAAAATGAACAGATGAAATGCTATGACAAAAGGAAAGGAAATGGACTTGTCGGACGAAGGATGTTGCTGTAGTACAACTGAATCTGAGTACATAGTCTCATATGACTCACAACATGGTTGCCGACCAATACAATGCAGATCCATGGTAGTAATGACCGACTGAACACAATCATGGCTACTAGACACAAGCGTAGATCCATGATGAGATGATAACACAACCACGACCAATACAAAAGTGGATCCGTGTAATATGAATAAAAAACAATCTCCATCGCAACCTGGGTAAAACATGACTCCCCAGGGTCTTCAAGCCAAACCTGCAATGATACGAATCTATCCATGTGATTACAAATGTCTTGACGTCGAACATGTTAGAAACCTATTGATTACCGATCATTGATTTATACCATTAACAAGTGCGAGGGAAATCACCATTAATGTCAACGATCCCCAAGGTATCATAGTACATATCATCAAGCGCGAATAAATGAATTGAAGTCAAATGCCGGATGAAATCTTTCAATCAAGAGTCAATGATGTAAACTCATGTCGAAAGCGAGGTAACCTACCATTGAGGCATGCAGGCCCAAGGTACTCGATTGGTTTCTAGATTCAATCCTCGGATGATTATTTGAAGTCGACAAGGACGAATCCGTCGAAGGAGGGCCATGATGAATCCCCCATCATCGACACAAAACACAACAACAGATGTTTGGAGTAGATTGGATGGTACAGTAACATACAAGACTGACCTAGAGTAGACCAACATGGTGGAAGGTGTACTAACTGCAGATAATGAGTGGTGAAAGTATTCTTGAACATGGGCATGGCATGACTTGGCAGTATTGACATGACGAGTATGAAACCAACTCCTAATGAAACTGATGGTGGAAGTATTATTTGGATGACCCAATGGAGTAACAAGACTCAGGAAGTAGGAAAAACTTGAGGACATACGGATGATCCAAGTGCAGTATGCAAATGCAAATGAGTGCCATGTTCAAGATCGACTAGGTACTGCCACAAATAAAGAGTGTAACATAAAAGCTTTCCTTTTTCCCCATCATGAATGATGAGTGCCTAATGTGTTTTTTAGGAGCTTGATGAGGGTAACCAGATGCTCGATATAGCTCATCTCATAGATGAGTCCAATCCCAAATATTTTCCAAACCTGGGAGAGGAGGGGTTCGTCCCATGGCGGGCCCTTCAATGTTATATTTTAATGAGTCCATAGAAGGTAAAATCAGTCGTCATTTCATGTTTAGAGAGTCTGAAAAGAACTAAAGAAGACTCCAACGGTCCTTTTTCGTAAAGTTAGCCTCATCGCCCGAAAAATGGTAAAACAACGTGGTAGAGGACTCTTCCAGTCATGATTGGCTGGAGTATTCCTTTTTCGTAAATAGTGCCCCCTGGTCCGAAAAAGGGGTAAACTATCACCAGGGAGACGACCATTCAAATTCTTTAACAAGCGTGAACACGACAAGTTCACTTGGAAATCTTTTCGTATTTCGAGAGCCTGAAAAGAGCTTAAAGATAGACTCCGGGGGGGTTCATTTTCCATAGGATTTTAACGAGCCTGAGAAAGTGATAAATCATAACTTGGTGACTTATTCTCATGGTTTTAAGAGCATGAGAAAGAACAAAGAGTAAGCTCATCATCATTAAATAATTGAAATCTAATGGATGAAAATAACAACAAAACTATTCGACGGGTTGTTCATACCTGAGATGATCGCTACGATGCGAAAATGGAGTAAATGAAACACTTAACATCTCATATACGCTTGGAACTAGGTCAAATAGTCAAACAGATATTCAAATGCAGTAAAAACGATCCAAACTATAGAAAATAACCCATAAAGCATCTAAATTTGAAAAAGAATATTCCCTTTTTGTTTATAAAATAAGAAAAGTGACCAAAAATAGTTACCATTGTTATTTGCCAAATTTGGGGAGAAGAAAGTGCCATTTGGAGCATATTTTCATTTGTCGATTGTCGGAGCTACGAGTGACCATTTCGCATTCTGTCAGGAGCAGGTAAACCTAAATATCAGCCAGCATCTTTCTAGTGGTTTACAATTTCATTTTTTGTTCATTTTTTATGTTTTTGGGTTGACTTTGTGAGGGGATTTTGCGCCCTCGGGTCATCACAGGTCTCCCTTATGGGAACTGCAATGAACCTAGATCATCACAAAACCCATAAGGATGTCTTACGATGATGTCACCTTGTCATCAAAGACGGGGTGCGACGGCGGGAATATCCATCTCAAAAATCAAACCTAACCCATAAGAAAAACTTTTGATGGTTTGAGTGAGCTCTAATGGTGCTTAAATGCTTCCTTTGACAGGTTTGTGGCCGCCAACATGGTTCTAGAATGGCGCGAGCGTGAACATGAAGTGGAAGATGTGCAAGCAGAAAATGATCCATTTTGTTTGGAGGCATTGAGGAATTGTGGGTTGTTAAATTTCTTCCAGGTCCAGGGCATGAGGGCCCAAGTTCCACTACTGGAGCACATGCTCCGGAGTTGTGATGCAGCGCAGCAGTACTTCATGATCGGGGAGCATATACTGATTATAGATGTTGATGACATCTATTTCTTGATAGGATTATCCCGGAGGGGGGATAATGTGTCTCTCACCGGATCACGAGGGAGTGACCGGATGGTGGATGACTTGATCACCCAGCACTGTACTCCACATGCCCGTTCCTCTAGTGGGAAAATTCCCATTAAATAGGTGCGAGATCGTCCATTGCATGCTATAATCTTTACTATAATGAGGATAGCAGGGATCCAAGCGGCTCATCTAGCTACCAAGTCCCAAATGTTGTATGCGGAGGACTGTATGTCTCCAAAGGTGTTCAACTGGTGTGAGGGACTCCTCACCAACCTTCGAGCTTAGCTGACCAAATGTTGGCATGGTGAGCTCGAGTAGTTCGGCTATGGATCGGTAGTGATCTCATTCTTGTTGGAGCGGGTTCCTCTCTTATGCCCACAAGTGACTTTGGATGACAGGGATCCCAAGGATCCTCACATGGCCCGATGGAAGGAGGTGATGGCCCACCATGGTGGTGGGGGTCCAATCATCGAGTACGGTTCCGGATTCTTCACCTGGATGGAAGGCCAGCTGCTCATGATTGAGGACTACCCGTACAGTGGTACGGATTTCAAGGAGGATCCAGACCTTGTACTTCCTAAGGGAGCAGAGTGGGGAGAGATCGGTAAGAACAATGACCCTTGTACTTTTTCATTTTGTATATTTATAATTTTTTTGGATAGTGCTGATGAGTTAATAACATGTGTATGCAGATGTGGGTCCTTCACGACTGGTGGGAGTTTTGCTTCTCACGAGGAGAGGAGAGGCACCACTAGTAGCCCCAGCCATGCATGATTCCATCGTGGAGATGGAGGACGTCTACGACAACCTTACCAAGTTGACATTGGACGTTCCAGATGCAGCAGTGCACGAGTTACTGAGTCCCATGCAGAGGTACACGGTTGGTGTGACCTTGCGCTTCAATGAGCTGCTCTGCAAGGTAGCGAGAGCGGTAGACTGCTTCCAGCAGGCGAGAGCTGCGAGACCCAGGGGTGCACAGGCTAGGCGTTAGGCCTTGTGATGTTATGTATGTACTGAGAGCTTTGTGAGCCTCAAATTTTGTACTACTGAAAGCTATCAGGCTTCAGATTTTGTAGACTCACTAAAGGCCATCGTGCTTCAGATTTTTGTATCAGCACTATTTTATCTTGATATATATATATATATATATATATACAGACATTTTGGCGGTTTTATACATTTGTGTTTGATATGAGATCTTGTCTATGCATTTGCTTATACAATGAATTATTTACATGTTATGTTTTCTTTTATAATTCATGAATATGCTCATGTGTGTGCAATGTACCAATCTAAGATGAAGTTGGCCATGGAGTCGACAACTGCATTCATGTCTCGTGGAATATGCAGGTACTGAATGGATTCGAAGGACCTTTCCAGAAGACGAACTTGTCTGTAGAGACAGAGTAGGGTAGGGTCGCGGATAGCGTAAATATGGTTGAGATGAGAGACCACTAGTTGAGAGTCCAAATGGATTACAATGTGGTCCATACCCAAAGAAATAGCGTCGGTTAGGATTCCAATGACTGCCTGATATTCCGCAGCATTGTTGGTTGTGAAACCTAGACACATTCCTCCTGAGCTGATAAGCTCGCCGGTGGGAGAGTAAAGCACCCAGGCTGCCGAAGCAAGGTTACGAGTATGCCGACTAGCGCCGTCCATGAATCTGTAGCAAGTTGCCATATGCACATGCAGACAAAACATGGTTTAAGTAACGAAACAAGACCTAAGCACGCAAAAAATCAAAGTGTCACACCACACAAAACACACGCCATGTACAGTATATACAAAGTACTTATGCATGAAAGACTCAGGCATGGTACCTCTTCAGTTAAAGCCCATTGCGGGGTTCACCTAAAGATATCCCATCGTAGTCTTCAAGTTCGTAAGCTCCCTTCTCCAAGACGCACTTCACTATGTAGGGTCCATGCCACATGGACTCAAAATTTCCTACCCCCAGCTTATCATGTCTTTGGTCATAGGTAAGGACCAAATCACCCTTTCTATAGGTGCGAGGTTCTACCAGCTTGTCGTACTGTGCTTTGATGCGTTTCTTATGAGCCTCATTGGCAAGAGCGGCGAGTCTCGTCGAGTTTAGCTAGGTAGAGGAAGCATTCTTCCTCAACAGTAGTATTAGGGAGAAGTTCAACTGCGATTTTGAGGGACGGAATCTCGCACTCAATCGGTAGGACAACCTCCAATCCATAAACTAATTGGAAAGGGGTAAATCCAGTGGCGGTCTTGACGGAAGTTCGATAAGCCCATAGTGCAGAGAAGAGCATATTATGCCAGTTGGAATTGTGCGTACCCACCATGCGTTGGATCATGGTTTTCAAGACCTTGTTAATGGCCTCTACTTGTTAGTTGGACTATGGGTAGTACGGTTTTGAGTTTACATGGCGAAAACCCAATCTAGTGCTTAATTCGTCAACCGTGTGGTTCATAAAGTGAGAACCATGGTCAGTAACTATAGCTTGAGGAACTCCGAACCGCGCTATAACATGATTAAACATGAAGAGTGCGGTGGTTTTGTCGTCGTCTGTGTATGTAGGCATAGCCTTGGCCCACTTTGTGAAGTAATCCATGGCTACTATGACGTAACCATTCCCCCCGGCCGAGGTAGGCTTACAATGCATGAAGTCAATGCCCCATTTAGCGAAGGGGCCAACGACAATAACCAGGTGTAACGGGGCGGGGTGGGTGCGCTTCTTAATTTGGAAGTGCTGGCACAGTGGACATTTTTTACGGCCTCAATACAATCTTTAAAGATAGACGGCCAGTAATATCCTGCGTGAAGTATTTTCTGGGCTGTAGCCATCCCAAAGAGATGACCGCCACATGCCCCAGCGTGAAAGTCATTTAAGACGTGTTCAGCCTCTTCATGAGTGATACAACGTCGAAGAATAGAATCAATACCACGACGGTACAAAGTATCACTGATCATTAGATAATACTTTGCATGGTGGCGAATGCGATGACAATCGTCCCGCGAAAGTTGGGGGCTGAAACGTTGGGTCTGAAGATATAAAGTGATATCTCCATACCATGGATCAGACGTGCTAATGAGGAACAATGATTCGTCTGGAAGAGAATCATTGGGCTCAAAATCGACATCAGCTCGGGGAATATCACAGATCAACTCATCAAACACCAAAGACTTTTTAGACTTATCCTTTTCGAATAGGAGATCAAATTCCTGCAGTACACGATCCAGCGTGAATACTTTCCCGCAAGCACCTGACGTGTCAGAACGTGGTACATGGGGTTCTAATCGGAAATGATGGTGGTGGTGCGGAGCAAGATGTAATGTCAGAACTTTTGGACGGAAATGATTGCCGCGAGAGCGAGTTTCTCGACATGTGAATACGGGTTTCAGAGTCAATGAGACCCTTACTGAGGTATTAGATCACATGCTCATGGGCATTGTTGTCTTCTTGGACCAAGACCATGGCGATCGTGGTGGCAGAAGCAACAAGATAAAGTATATAATCATTGTAGTAATTGGGTGGTTGGAGCACAGGGGTGTGCGTGATAACATGCTTGAGACTATCGAAAGATTGTTGTTATTGGTCGTCCCAAATGAACAAGACGTCTTTCTTAAGTAGTCTCATGTAACCCTGTGTCTTTTGCGTGAAATTACAGACAAAACGCCTTAAATAAGTTGCCTTCCCTTGCAAACTTTGAAGTTCTGTTATGTCAGTGGGAGGTGGGAAAGCGCCGATGGCTGCCACCTTCAGGGGATCAATGTGGATCCCGTCTTTCAAGACTATGAAACCGAGGAGGAGTCTAGACTCGGCGCAGAAGATGCACTTGTGAGGGTTCAGGCGGATGTTATACCGCCGGCATCTGAGGAATACCACCATCAGATGGTCAATGTGGTACTCACGCTGTCATGAATGGGCAGGTAGATCGTCCAAGTAAGGTTCCACAAAGTCCTTCATGTCGTGAAAGGCATACGGAATGGCTTGCTGGAATGTGGCACCATCATTTTTAAGGCCAAAAGGGAGCTTTTGATAAGCAAATGTACCCCAAGGACAGATGAAATTTGTCTTGTGTTGATCAATTGGGTGGATCTCAATTTGGTTGTAGCCGAAAAATCCATCCATGAATGAAAAGATGATGCTTCCTGCACAATTGTCGATGATCTGGTCAATAAAGGGAGTCGGGTAATTGTCCTTGGGACAAGCCTTGTTAAGATCCCGATAATCGACGCAGATGCGAATGGTACCCCGCTTTTTAGCTACAGGGACGACGTTTGAGACCCATTCTGTCAATGGGATAGGGTAGATAAAACCAGCTTTCAAGAGCTTTTCAATCTCTACCTTGATTGCCACAGTCTTTCGGGGGTGCATCGGTCGCAACTTTTGCTAGACTGGTTTAGCATCAGGATAGGTTTGAATCGTGTGTGAAACAATAGCGGGGTCTATCCCAGGAATCTCCTCATAAGTCCAAGCAAACACGTCTCGAAATTGCTTGAACAAGGCCGTGAACGTTGTAATCTCTTTAGGGGAACACTTCTGGCCTAAACGAATGTGTTCCACTACACCAGGAGTAAGCGATATGTCGACCAAAATGGTAGGCTCAATATTGGCCAAGTTGCCTTCAAAGTCTGTTTGACACGTGAGTATCGAGGACTAAGAGCAAGGGTAGACATTCGGTGTAAATATGGTTCTAATTCTATTCTCCACAGTACCCAATGAAGGAAGGAAAGACAATCGATGATGGAGGTCTTCCCATGGAAGGTCATCCGCACTCATGATTTCCATAATGGACTCATTAGACTGAAAAGTTTGGAGCAAAGGATCAGGTAGGGATGATGTTCACTATAGAGAACAGGAGGTGGAGGCCACAACTAAGTAGTCCTCTGGGGTTGACTGGATAGCCTCGTAAGTGCGTTCAACGGGTGAAAGAGGCATAGTGTCTCCAATCAAGTGTGTGGTGGCTTTATCAGGTATAAGCCATTGATCAGTAGAGTTGGGGATAGATGAAATTCGAGAGGAGATCATGTTCACCGTGGAAACATGATTTGGGGGATCTAAGGTTGGAAAAATGCCCATAAGGGATGAGTCCTTGATAAGGCCAACCTCCACGCTCTCATATGGTTGCGAAGATTGTCCAAGTAATGGAACATTATTGCCCGGGTGAGTAGCGGTGTCAGGTGTACAGAAATCCAGTTGGTTGACAGTAACAATTCGGCCTTGATGGGGGAATTGTACTATGCGGAAGATAGATGATGCGACCGCAGTCATGGCGTAAAACCAATTACGACAAGCAAAATGTTATAATCTAGCGGGGCGGTGACCACTTCCACGTTAATGATTGCGGTATTTCCCCCAACTCGACTGCTAAAGCTTGTAATAGCCCATGAGGTTGAAAGCCATGTCCGTCAAATGCTTTCAAGGTGGTAGGAGAACGGTTCAACTTGGGAGAACCAATGGCTCTCCAACATGAAATCGACATGACTGAAGTAGAGGCACCTTCATCCAAGACGGTATGATGGATTGTCTTCCTAGCAATGTTTGTGGCAACTTGAAATGCTAGCTGATGGGAAAGCCTCGGTTTAAAGTATCCAGCCGGAACATGATGGTATTCGAAGAATCCAGATCAACCGCGCCGATGGTAGCGAGGAGAGTCTTGCACTGGTTAGGACAGTTCTGCAAGACCTCAAGTGTCGACATAGCAAAAGGAGCTTGTGCCAAATCCTCTACAATATTGTAGTTCTGAGCGACCCAAGCATTGGGATTGAAAACAGCTTTTCGAATCGTGCTCTTGGGCGGACGCAACACTGACTCTAAAGAGGGATTCTCAATGGTGAGAGAAGCGTGCGGTACGGTGACGTTGGGAATCGAAGTGGAATCTTTTTCGGTATTACTTCCAATGGGTTCCTTTGGCGGGACGGAGTCATACGAACGAGAACACGTGTTCAAGTTGACGGTCTCACTACGCATCATGAGAACATGCGTGAAGGAGAGGTGTGTGCGATGAGTTACTGGTTTTGAGTGGGGAAGGGATCGTTGAGAACCGCGGTAGTAGAGTTTCCTTTAAGAAAATTATGAACTTTGTCTCGGTGGGGACATTCTTTGGAGAAATGGTCTCCACCGCACAGCAAACAAGGATACTTTAACTTCCTCTTTTGTTTGGTGTCTTCCTGAGTGGGTTTGGACTCCTGTTGGTTAGAAGATTTCTTAGGTTTCCCTTTGTTCTTCTTCCTACCACCGGATTTCTAAGATGAAGTTGATTGCACAGAATTCACCTCTTTGGTGGAGGTAGGAGTGGTGGACTTGGTAGTGCTGTTGCCAGCCTGTGGTGGTGATGGGGAAGAACCTTGGGGGTTCGACGAGCCACCAGTTTGAATAGAAGGCTGGGAGCTAAGGGAACCAATGATGCCATCAGCTTGTGGTCCCTTGGGTGGTTTCGCGGGATCGTACATAGGGCGAGGTGCGTTAGGAACAACTTCATACAATGTGTCGGATTGAGCATAAACCAAGTCTAAGTCATGGGAACGGGAAATAGCCTGTTCCTTAGTGACTGCTCCTCCCATAGCTACGTCTCGAGCTACGACAGGTAAAAGCGACTTTGTGAACCAGTCAGCTAAGAGTTGGTCCGGAATATGAACCTTAATAAGACGTCGTCTTCGCCGCCATTTATGAATATGATCTGAAATATGAGTGGCAGTGTTCTGGAAAAGGGAGGTCAATAAGTCCGTACCAGCCTCATAGTGAATGGGCAAATGGAAGTGGTTCAAAAAAGACATAGCAAGAGATCGAAAATCGGGAAAAGAATTGGGTGGTACCTCAATGTACCACTTGGTAGCTGGGCTGGTGAGAGTCCGTTGAAATAACCTAAGACGGATCGAGTCATCCATCAAGTAGTTGGATGAACACCATAGATGGTATGTCATCACATGGTTTTTGGGATCCTCACCAGGCTTGCCATCAAATTTGGGGATATCTGATGGTAACTTAACCAGAATGGGTAGCTAGTTATGCCCATGGAAAATGGGATCGTTCGTTAGACGAGACAAGTTGGGTAAGTCCAAATTAGCCAAAAATGGCAGCTGTTGGTTCAAATGGGGGTATTGATAGTATTGATAAGGCATGTATGGACTGGTAGGACTTTGAATTGACTGATTATAAGGTGTCCTTGGGGGAAACTGACCGTAAGGGGGTGTGCCTCCTGGACCATAGGTAGGTCCGCCACCATAATAAGGTGGTCCATTACCATAATAAGGTGGTCTGTTACCATAAGGTGGGGTCCTTCCTCTGCCGTAGGGAGGGGGTGGGTCGCTTCCAAATGGTGGGGGTCCGCCACTACCACTGGGATAGGATGAGCCTCCACCGCCTCCGCCGGGAGGAGGTGGTGGTCCGCCACTGCCACCAGAATAGGGTGGGCCTCTGCCACCTCTGCCGGGGGGAGGTGGTGGTCCACCTTCGTCATTGGAAGGGTAAGGGCCTCCTCCACCACCTCCACCATAGTAGGGTGGTCCTCCACCACCACCACCAGGATGGGATGGTCCTCCACCACCACCAGGATGGGATAGTCCTCCACCACCGCCACCAGGATGGGATGGTCCTCCACCATAACGTGGAGTTCCACCACCACCCGGGGGGGGGGGGGGGGTGGTCCTTCACCTCTGCCTGAAGGGGGAGGGCCTCCACCTCCGCCGCTGGGGGGGTGCGCCATGATTTCCAGAATGAGGTGGTCCTCCGCCAGAAGGTAGAGGTTCGCCTCTTCCGGAGTTGTTTGGGGGCCCGCCGCCTCCAATGGGAGGTGGGGGTGGACCAAACGGGGGTGGTGGTAGTTGAGGGACTGTAGGTGGGGGTCCATGTTGTAAAACATTTTGCTACCCCCATAGAGTGTATGGATTTCCGAGGTAGGGTACCCCATAGAGTGCATTTCTAGGATTGAGTTGTCCCGACACAGGGTTAAGATAACCTGGATACGCTTGACTCCATGGTGGTTGAATTACATTGGATGGTCCCCCAACATGGGATAATCCCGTAGTGGAAGGTCCGGGAGGTAAGGAATTTCCAACGGAAGGACCGATGGGAAATCCTACTGTAGTATTATGGTTAAGAGATGGGAGTTTCCACCCAAGAACAACTTGCTGACCACTAATCAATGGTTGAACCAACGCGGGTTGTTGATTATCTACCATAGGATTAACATTACTGGTAAGGAGGGTAGGGGGTAAAGAGTATCCTCCCCACGAGTTTTGAGGTGGGGAAGGAATGGGTAATGTAACCGTGGTAGTAACAGGTGTGTTGGACTGTTGTCCTTCAACAGGTTGAGTCGTCCGAGGTATAGGATTGGTCTCCTGTCTAGGATGTGTATGTGCAGGAGTTGAGGGTTGACCAGATTCAGAAGTGGTCACGTGTTGTGTGGATGATTCCAGTGAATCATAAGATAAATAGCGATTGTGATAAGGAGGTAGCATTGGGTATTCAACCCTTCGTAGAAGACTTTGTCTTCGAAACTCCTTGCCCATAGCACGTAATCAAGTCAATTGTTCACGATAAGGTGCCAGAGGGTCGTAGGGAGTATCCCAACTGGGTGGGGATGCAACGACAAAATGAGCGACTGGGTGGCTTAGAGATGATGTCCAATAAGCTGTTGTTGGACCAACAGCTGTTGCAGGGTCATCATGGGGTGGATTTAACCATTCCACCGATCCAGTCTCTCTCGCTAAAACGGAAGGTAGGTCTTGTGAAGTATAAGTTTGTGCCTCTTCACCTTATGAGGGGTTGGGGGCAGGTGAATCTGGAGGAAACATATGTGCTCCAATATTCAAAGTAGGGTTTTCGACTTCAGGTGACACGACCGTGGCTTGTGGGTCCATCCTTACCCTCTAAATTACCTCCTGGTTAAGGGGATATTCGAGCAGTAAGTTCTGGATCCTTTGGGACCTTCTGCAAGGAAAGTCAGCCAGAGTGACTGAAACAAAAGTTTGTCCTAGGGAAAGCTAAACAAAAGAAAAGCAGTCCAGAAAAAATCCTACACAAACTAAGGCCGCAAGCAAACTTATGTGATAGGAGTGGATTCAAAATTTTGGAACCTCACGGGATTGTCAAGGCTTCGCAAATCACTATATACCGCAGGGTCCAACAGTAAAACACGACAAGGAGGATTTGGACCGTACCCTTGCCTAAATACCCGATTACCTGGATAGTACGTGCGTAGTAATCTCCCCGAGTGATCGGTGTATTGCTCTACCAAGACGGCCAAAAGGTTAACTCAGTTGGTTTCAGGAATCTTAATGGTGTCTCCCGATATACGCAAGGTACGTGGGAGCTCAAATCCGTAGTGGTGTTGTCTAATGCACAACCGTATGACATGAGACCTTCCTATATACTACCGAGTATGTGAAACACCTTTCTATATACGCCAAGTACGTGAAACACCTTTCGATATACGCCAAGTACACGAAGTACTTGGTGGATACGTGAAAGAGCTTCGATGAACCTGGTTGGTACGTGAAAGAGCTTCGATATACCGATAAGTATGTGGAAGACTTCAATACCCTTGGAATACAGTGCTGGAAAGTAACGACAGCTGCCACGTTTTACGACGTCGGAACACGTCTCTAACTTAACACACAAGTAACTAAAAATTTTACCCTAGTTCTACCGTTAATTTTATCTGGACGGTTAGGTGAATGCATGAGGTGAGTACATAAATGTAAACATAATGCAGGCCCTAACTACATGCAAAAAATATACTTTTTCTTTTGATGAACTCTATGTATGGGAGGGAGAAAATTTCTTTCCAAGTGATTTTACCAAAGCAACACAATGCAACACAATCCCAAAATCTGCCAAATTTGATAAAAAATACTCTTTTCATTTTTTCCGTTTTTCCAAGCATAACTCAAAAAATCAACAAGCATGACAACCAAATCCAAACATTTTCTTTTGTCTTTTCGAATAAAAAACTTTAAGAGATGAAAAGAGAGAAATTTCCTATCTAGAGTACTCTAACTTTTCAAGTTCACTACAATGGCTTAAAAGCATAAAAAATCAAGAATGCATACAATTTCTCCAAACATGGAATCACTTTTGTAAAAACTTGATCTCACTTGAATTTTTCAAGAAAATGAATGATTCATAATTCCCGAATAGTACAAATGATTAATGTTTTCTCTCAAACTTTTCCAAAAGACTAATGAATGACCAATTCCAACGCATGAAGCAATTTCTACAATAATTTTCAAATGTACTTGAAAACAGTAAAAATGATGCACCTTTAATTTTCCAATG
The DNA here is from genome assembly GCA_027924585.1 of Larix kaempferi. Classification (NCBI taxonomy): domain Eukaryota; kingdom Viridiplantae; phylum Streptophyta; class Pinopsida; order Pinales; family Pinaceae; genus Larix; species Larix kaempferi. Next base: position 2,326,328 of record BSBM01001313.1, read on the forward strand.
ATATGCCAAGATTGCAACTTGATAACAATGATATTTTTAAGCACTAAAACTGAAAAGAAAGTTGATTTGCAGCACTCTAAACACTCAGGAAATTCTCTGAAAATGACAAGCACTCATATGGACTGAAAACACTTCAAAACACTCAATCAAACAACTGAAATGCAAACAAAGCTAAATGACAAGTGCAAAAACAAGTTGGGATCAGATCCAATGCAAAGATCAGATTAGGTGAGGAGAGGAGGGAAAACAAGTTCAAGTGGATGAAGGTGGGGGAACCAAGGTGTCCACCACTACCAAACTCAAGCTCGTCAAAATGGGACCCAATACAAATCCACACAAAAACCCAAACACATTCAACACACAAAACAAAAAGGGGTCTCTGATTGGATCTTGCAGCACAGAGGAGGTCTGCACACCAAATCAAAACTCAAATCAAAAAATGGAGGGGGGATGCCCTTATACCAATTTTAACAGATCGGTGTAGTCTGTGTTTATACACAGAGCGTCCATCGCAGGTCACCAGTGCAGGTATTGCGATGATGTCGCAGAACACTAGTGGAAAGGTTGCGATGACATCCCAAAAGACAGAGAACAGAGGTCAAATCAACTCTCTGGTTGCACTGCCCAGGTGCGACGGGCAAGATCCAAACTCTAGGATCAATAGATATTCCAAGAAATGAGTAGTAGAATGGTTTAAATATTGTGAGTACAGACTCATAGGAGGACAACAGACTCTTCAAAGTGAAGATCTGGTGGTGAAAAAGACTTAGGAGGCGAATAAAATGGTTTGCAAAATAAATCAAATGAAAATGGCATTCAAATGAAAACTAAAACAATGTATCTTCCCCAGTATGGTCGCCAGATTTGTTTGACGGACAATCTACCAAGAGCGGACTCGAGGCCTGATCTCCCTAGATCAATGTAAGTCTAGAACAAATAGGACAGAATATAGAATGAATTTCCTAGATCTAATTAGAGATCTAGTAGATATATGCTTTACCTTTCAGATCGATGATCCTTTCTCCTTGATGTTTGCTCCAAGCTTGATGGTCTTCATATCTCAGCTGCAAAACCTGTCAAGACAACATAGAACAAAACAAGTAGTAAAATGCACCTAAACAATAATAGATCTAAGTAAGCAGTTAAACAGGAAAACTACACAAAACATCATCAATGCAATGAGATTTGGTGGAAAGCATTTATATTACTGTATAAAAGGGAAAGTGCATAGAAGGAAGTGATTACAACCAATGACTTAACGCGGCAATCCTTCTCCAATCAAGCCAATGCCAAAGCTTCCAAAGGAATGATGGATCTCTCAATGGATGAGCAGAGATATCTCCTAATCTAATTTCACTAGCATATAGATACTATAGACTTCCTCCCCTTGGAATGGGAATGAGCTTCACTTATATAGGACTAAGAGGATAGGATAGGTTGAGATATGGTAGGAGAGAGTTAGGGGATCCTTCCAATAGGCTAGGAACCGAATGCCAGCTCTCCTATAGGCTAGGGATAGGGATCCACATCAGCTACCTTCGAGAATGGGCTCGAAGATGCACTTTTATCCAACTAACTGACATCGTCACAGGATGCAAGAGGACATCCTGCGATGTCGTAGGTTGCATTAGGATGACCTGTGATGACCTCTCAAAACCTAGCAGAAAAAGTTTTATATCTCTTCCAAGTTAATGACTTAGTCAAAGGAACTTTAGGGATATATACACTGAATCTCAGGCTAGGAAGATTTAGGTGTAACAGGATCACTTGGAGAACTCACTCACCCCACTAGGGGCACCAAGGACTGAGGACTTCCTACAATCTACAAGGGTTCCCCCCTTACCAAGTGGAACGATGCACCCTTGTGCAATATTTTCCACAACAACATGGTAGTGCCTCATTAACATGTCACACTTGCATGGACGGCGTGAATTTTAATGTTGATCAAGAACCCAAGTAGCGCATCATTTTGGGTGGAGTTTTACACACTTTAACCCTTTATTCTCACACTTGATTTGTTTTAGTGTCATGATAAAGTCACTGGTTCATTTTCCTTAGATTTATCCTTGGATTCGTAGCATCTTTGGAGAGTGAATTGCTTAAGTATTCCATGTTTCACTTACATCAAGCGCCCGAAGCCCATACCATCGAGATGATTCAATATGTTATGGAAGGGATTCAAATGGAGGAAGTTGGCATCAGGAATTTGATAGTACTGGAGAGTAGGAAGAATGGCACCTCGAGTAGCAACAGGTCCAAGACCAACAACCAAAAAGAAGCAGCCACGAGGGAACAAAGCTCCCATCCATGAAGTAAACAACCTAGTATATCTAAAGGAGATGTTAGACCCACAGATGCATTTCTCGACTGATTCCCATCTCAGAGGGTATTCCGAGTAAGTTTCTCTCTGGACCGACATGTATATTAATGATAGGACAAAGAAAAATCCAAATATATCGAGCCAAAGAAGCAGATTTGCAATATCTGGAGTATTGTAATGAGCATAGTAGGGCTTCCTTATTTCAATTTTGGTTGAGGCATTGATTGTCCTCGCTATTCGCTGTTGATGTATATGCAACTTCGGAATGTATTTGACCTATGTATTTCATTTATGTATATTGTACTCCTATAGAGATGTGTTATTCCTCTATAAGGAAGTGTCGTCATTTGTATTGACAAGTGTCGCAAGTGTCATAACTTGCCGATGGGTTATTAGACCACCATGTGTGGGGTCGGCCCTGATTAAGTTAACCTTGGCTTATTATGTTAAGCTAGACAAGTCGGCCCCATAAGTTTATTGGGCAGTCAGGACAAGTATAAATAGAGATCGGGAGATCTCTATTTTGATCACTTCATTACTCACTTATCCATCACTCAGAAAGTGGAGCACACGTGAGGAGGAGGATCAACTGCTACGAGGAGTCTATCTCTGTGTACTTGGTTTGTACTTTGGTTGTATTATTGCTCTATCTATCTCTGAGGAAGTTGTGGGGTTTTTCACCTTAGGGTTTTCCCCACGGAAACTCTGTGTGTCTATTGTCTCTTATGTTTGCATCTTGTGATGATTGATATGCTTGCTAGGATTGATATGCATTGATTTACTATACATGTTATTCTCTCAGTAAAGATCCTAGAGTATATTGAATTAATGCTCAAAAATTAACATTCGCTATAATAAATCGTCTTAAAACGTCGAACCTCGTGAAGAAACCGAGATTTCCCACTATATTTAGGTAGGGCATTCACTAGTTTTAGTCCTTTCAACCAACAAGCCAGATAGATTCGAACTATGATTCACCTACTTCCTTCTCTATATATGGGAAAGCAACGACAACGTTATCTACAACAACAAAGGAGATCGACCTACAAAATATAGCCTCGGAAACAACTATAGTTGAGTTCCACTATCATTTTTCCCTTGACAAGTGAGTTCCCTTTGGCTTCATGGAACCATCATTCACCAATGACTAGGCCTTACAAATATTTATGGAACCTCATTGGTGAGGATTTGGATGAACTCAGAGGATTTATCGACATGGGATTTTTTTTCAGCTACAAGAAAGAGCATCACGAGCTCTGCAACACTCTTTCGTCCCTAGACACTGCATCACTAATCGATCCTCTTGTGGAAGTCCAATGATCCTCCTCTGTGACACATGGAGAATCGCAAGTCCAGGCATTCTCATTTCCAATTTCATCTTTTTTATTTAAATCTCAATCTGTATTTGGTGGGATTAATTCAATCCAGAAAGAGACATTTTTATTTTGATATATATAAGTGGGTTTAAAAATTCGATCCAATTCAACCATTCATGACATTTATGGGGATTGTTATGTGCGAAACCGAAATCGAATCAATTGTGATGATGAAAATTGTAACCGTCATCTCTGAACATTAGAAGGTCAATAGGCATTCGACCAAAAGGACCACTACAAAGGAAATATTGTTAGGAATGAACATATTAGAGAGTGGAGCTTCTGCCATGCCAACATGCAAACAACCGAACACATGTCTGGCATGCCAACAACCAAGGGCACACATGTCTAGTGGTGAACTTGAGGAGGGAAGACACTACCCGCGGGCACACATGTCCAGCGGTGAACTTGAGGAGGTCGGTGACTACTTACAGGCACACATGTCTGGCGGTGAACTTTGTTAAAATTTCACTTTGACTTTCGTCAAATACTTAGAAAAATTATGATTTCAACCTCCAATAAACTTCAACAGTAATGCAACAAACTTAACAACATTCAACAATGGATTATGAGAAGAAATACATTTACTAAGCAAACTGAAACTTAGTAGTGGAAAATAAATGAATAGTAGACAACATTCACTCATACATTTAACACAGAGAATTTTGGGCAAAGCCGCTAGAAAAACCTCGAAGGGAAAACCAACCAAGAGATATTCTTTATTGAGTTCACAGAAAATATTCTCATATGTTACAGTAGAAATTTTTCTTGCCTTAATTACATAGTACTAAACTTGAAAACTATGCACACCTTGAAATCTGTGCAAAACCTCAAAATCTGCAACATAAATCTACCTCAAAATATGTGCCCAAATTCTGTAGTACAACATGCACTGTGCGGTCTTCTTAGGCAACCGAAACACCTCAAAATGTGTGCATAATCAACAACATTGTTTTGTATGGAATAACAACAACAACAACACCTTGAAATGTATCCAAATACACTTGCTTCGATTTTAGTGCAAACAAAAGATGTAAGGCCATGACATTAAATGTTGTATGGGCCTCTTTTATATGTAGTATGGCCCTCTCTCTCTGGTTGTATGGACCTACTCACAAATGATGCAAATTTCTCTTGGGATGTGTGCTCCCTCTCGTTGGGATTTGTGCCAATCCTCCTTGTTGCTCCTTGATCTTTTCCTTTCAGCTCAACTCTCTCAATCTCTCTTGGAATGTGTGCCTCTTTGTCTCCCTCAAGATGCTTTTATTGACTCATTTAGGGTAACAAACCTAACCCTAGATCTCCATGGTTGAGATTCACTCTCAACCTGCAAGATCAACGGGTGTGACTTATTCTCTCATTGAGATGACTTAAATCACTTAAGTCACTCAAATATTATAAAGTCACTTTTACCCATAAGATAATAAAAGACCCCAACTTGACTTTATAAAATCACTTTATAAAGTCACTTTATAAACACACTCTATAAAGTCATAGCTTGGGTGGTTGGGAGGAATGATTGTTTCCCTCCCCACCCAGCTTCAATTCTTGTAAGTGACATGATGCTCTTGTTAAGCCTCTATTAATTGAATGATTGTATTTGATTCTCTACCTGGAATAGCAGGTATTGGCATCTCTCCCAGTGGACTAGCCCTCTAACAAACAATGAACCACCATTTAAAAAAAAAATCACTAGAGCAAGACATATGCTCGGACTCCTGCATGCTAGGCACAATAAATGCAGAAATACCTCCGAGCTACCAAAATCTAACAAACTTGAGGAGGGCAGTGGCATCAGGGTGGTGGGAAGTGTGCAATGACTACCTGTAGGAAATGGAAGATCAGGGTAATGGCTGCTTGAGGATACTCGATATTGAAACAACTAATGTTAAATAATTAATGCTAGAATTAATCTAGCATTCTTCAGTTGCCAAACTCTTCACTGGCCAAAACACTAAACATAAGAAAAAAATCACTAATATTTATTTTTCCTTGGCATGAGGCCAAATAAGAAGTCAAATGTGTTGATAGGTTGATAGAGCGGCTCCATTCATGTGATTTTTTAAGCAAATGAACACTATGAGAAAACTTAGAATAATGTTTGTTGAATTGTGTGTCGTCTTAGTAAAAATTTGACAAAGCCTTTCATAGAGTCCCTGCCAGCCTGAAGGAAAGGACTAATAACACATCTTTGAAAATTGATGTGTTAAAGATAATACATCACATTATAATATATGAACATTAATTTATCTGAGGAACACATGACATGTTAATAGTGGGTGGACTAATCAAATTAACAATACATGTTTGTTCAAAAGTTTTATATTCTAGTCTTTCTATATTGAAATCTCCTTTCAAAAAACATGTTCAACATCAGTAAATAGGGGAAACTACTTGTTTCAAATCTTTTCACATTTGGTTCGTATTTTGACAAGAAAAATATTTGTGGGGTAGTCTTTAATATTGAGCTACATTTCTTTGGTTGGGTGGGTTCACATTCTAAAATTTATAATTTGTTAATGATCAAAAGTATTAGACACATTTTTGTTAAAAATGAAGATTAAAGAAGCATTATGAGCCACTAATCCAGAGCACACACGCAGCTGAGATCGCCTGCTAACCCTAGCACGCAGCTGAGGAGGATGGCGGCGCTTGGGGGAGGGGAGGACGCCCCCCCCCCCCCCCCGTCCAGATCAGATGAGGAAGCCTTCAGCAGGCTTGTCCATGGCAGAGGCAAGAAATCCTCTCCTCCGGAGGTCCCGAAATTCATTAAGAAGCTTGAAGACATACCAGAAATCGCCCTGCCTGAAGAAAAACCAATGAAGATAGCTCTAGCTTTGGCAAAGCGAGGTCTCGTGGGGCAGTTCATGGGCCTATGGCCATCCACTAAAACAACTGATGACTGGATACAGAGAAATTGGAGGCCCAATCTCAAAAATGGAGTGACTTGTTACCCTGTAGGGAGAGGGTTCTTCATATTTGAATTTATCTCCGAAGAAGATCGAGAATTAATCTTTAGAAACGGCCCCTACTTCATGGGGACGCAGGGCTTATACCTGAATAAATGGACCCCAGATTTTGATCCCTCGATAGATCTCCCCAAGGAAGTGCCGGTGTGGGTCCGGCTCCCTAACCTCCTGGTGCATTGATGGGACTTCGATTCCTTGCAGAGAATAGGGAATGGAATCGGGCAATTCATTGACAAAGCTGATAATAAGGACCAATATACCTGTGCCAGAATCTGCGTTGAATTCGACCTGGAAGCTGGCCTCCTGGAGGCAATAAAACTAAAAGTCGGATCATGGACTCATTACCAGAAGCTGGATTATGAGCATCTGCCCTTCAAGTGCAGAAACTGTCAGGAACATGGCCATTTCCAAAGATACTGTCCCAAGCTAGTTGCTGAGAAAGAAGACGCTGAAGGATGGCAGAAAGTAAAAAAAGGGAAACCCACGAACATTGCCAGAAGCAAGGAAAAGACTGCCCAGGGCCCTCCAAAAGAAGGCAGCTCAAAGCCCTCTACTCAGGAAGATCCTATGGTATCCCAAAACCCTGGGAATACACCAGAAGCTGATGAAGCCCGGGCACCACAAGACCCAATCGATCCAACCCATCAAGCTGGGGTCGACAGTCCAGCCAAAGATCACATCAGTCTAGCCTCGGAAACAGGAGATAACTCCTCCGAGGAAGGTGATACCAAAGTAAGCAGTCAATCAGGCTCCCCGGATCAACCAAAACGCGGACGAAAGTCAGAAAAGAAGAGAAGGGAAGAGCAGTCCTACAAGGATGTGGTCCAAGGCTCTCAACACACCATACCTGAAATGATGAACACCAGATCCGGAATGAGGCTGGGAAAGACCCCGAAAGGGGGTCATCACCCTCCCCCAGGTAAATAATGCAATACGTCTCCTGGAATTGCAGAGGACTAGGCAGCCCTCTAAAAGAAGAAGCTATAAGGGATTTAGTAAGAGTAATGAAGCCTGAAGTCCTACTAATCCAGGAGACGAAACTGGAGGAAGATGCTCTCCTCCGTGCAAGCAACTCATTTTGGAAGAAGGGCCCGGCTAGGGCTGTAAGTGCAAGAGGAGCCTCGGGAGGCTTAGCAACCTTCTGGGACTCTGCAAAGCTCGACCTTGTTGAAGAAGAAGGAACCATTCATTGGCTATTCACCAAGCTGCTTCATAAATATTCCGGCCATCATGTAAGTCTCTTTAATATTTATGATCCTGTCTCTTATTCTGAAAAAAAAGATTGTTGGGACACCTTAAAAATGTTTCTGACGCTCCACAAGCCTGAAAACCTAGTGTTGGCTGGAGACTTAAATGTCACCCTAGCTCTGGCTGAAAAAAAGGGGGATCTATTGTGCGGTACCCTGCAAGAGAGTGGGTTGAAGACCTAATGCTAGATTGGGACCTTGAAGACATCACCCCTGCCAAAGGAAAGTATACCTGGTCAAATAAAAGATTGGGACCTGGTCACATTGCTGCCCGCCTTGACCGGTTCCTCCTTCACTCCTCCTTCCTAACCTTAGGGCTGATGGCATCCTCTAAGATTCACCCGCATTATACTTCTGACCACAAGCCGATCTCCCTCTCGCTTCATCCTGATGAAAGGTTAGGTCCCATTCCCTTCCGGTTTAGCCCTAATTGGGTAACCCAGGAAGGCTTCCTCGACCTTGTCTCTAACTCTTGGAAAGAACCGGTTCATGGCTCCCCGTTCTTTGTTTGGGAAGAAAAGCTTAGAAGACTCAAAGTGGCCCTGAAAGATTGGGCCAAGGCTCCCCAATGGATGAAAGGAAGAGAATCCAGAAGGCCTTGGAACGACATCAGTTAATATTGGAAGAATCCCCTGTCACTCCTGCTATGCTATTCCGGGAAGCTGAGCTTCAAAGGGAGTACCATAAAGCCTGCAGAGAAGAGGAAACCTACTGGAGAGTCAAATCAAGATCGCTTTGGCTCCAAGCTGGAGACAAAAATACCACTTTCTTTCACAAGCAAGCCCAAGCCAGAAAGATTTATAATTCCATCACTGAAATTCAGACCCAAGGCCAAGTGATAAAGGACTTTAGAGGCATTAAGGAGGCATCCCATTCCTTTTTTAAAAGCCTTTACTCCGCCCCTGACCAGGATCCGGTGGAACCGAATTCCTACCCTCTATAAGAGATTCCAATATTGGTTAATGAAGAGGACAACCTGCAGCTGAACAGGCCTATCAGCATTCGTGAAGTTAAGAAAGCTCTTGACAACATGAACCCTGATAAAGCACCTGGGCCGAACGGGTTCACAGCCCGATTCTATATCTCTTGCTGGGACATAATAGAGAAGGATCTATACAGAATGGTGAAGAAGGCTCAGAACTGTAACAAATTGGGGGGCAGCACTAATTCCTCCTTCCTGGCACTCATTCCGAAAGAAAAAGGCGCTAAAAACTTCACCAGATTCAGGCCTATATCCCTGTGTAACACGGGTTACAAAATCATAACCAAAATTATGGCTAATAGACTTAAAAGAATCCTGCCTAAGCTGATTCCAGAAAACCAAGGGGGGTTTCTGAGAGGAAGACAGATCTTGGACAACATTATCTTAGTGCAAGAAGCCATCCATTCTAGCTACAAGAGAAAAGAGAAGGGGATGGTGGTAAAGCTGGATTTGGCCAATGCCTTTGACAGAGTCAGGCATGATTTCCTTTTTGCAGCCATGAGGAACTTCGGATTCAATCAGAACTTCATTATGTGGGTCAAAGCTTGCATCTCAACTCCATGGATTACCCCGCTGGTCAATGGGCGGCCTGCTAATTTCTTCAAGGCCTCAAGAGGATTAAGGCAAGGCTGCCCTCTCTCCCCGGTGTTGTTTGTCATACAGGCTGCTGTCCTAAGCTATCAGCTGAACAGAAGTCTCCAAAACAGGTCTCTCTCAGGAATCAGAATTGTCCCAAAGGTCAAGGATGTAAACCACGCCCAGTTCGCCGATGATACGCTCCTACTGGGAGTTGCCAATCTCAACACAGCCAGGAACTTTAAATTCGAACTGGACTGTTACAGGAATACATCCGGAAGTGAAATAAATTTCCTCAAAAGCAAGGTCTATGGCTGGAACTGTTCTCCCCGTGCAATGTTGGATATAGCTCGGATTCTCGAAATGGAAGCCATTACCATTTGGGACACCTTTACCTATCTGGGCATTCCTATTTTCAAAGACACCTCTAGAGTTTCCCATTGGCTGCCAATGCTGGACAAACTAAAAAAAAAGATCCAGGTGTGGGGGGCAAATTGGCTCAACAAAGCAGGCAAAGTGGTTTTGATGAACTCTATCCTCACCAGTCTTCCAATATATCAATGTTCGGTGCTGCTAGCTCCAAAAACCATTACCAATAGAATCAATGAGCTGCTCCGTCGTTTTCTGTGGGAGGGTGGCCGTAATTGTGAGAAAAAACCCCATCTAGTAAGTTGGGACAAGATCACCAGGCCAAAAATGGAAGGGGGCCTTCAAATTAGAGATGTGGCCACCCAAAATCTTGCCATGGGAGGCAAAATTCTCTGGAAAATGATAACTGGCAAAAGAACCTGGAGCAAGCAAACACTCAAGAAGAAATACTTTAAAGGAGACAGACAGAGATGTCTTGAAAGGGCCACAAAACTGCAGAAAGGCTCCCCGATTTTTTCCCTGTGTAAAAGAGCCATCCCATTCTTCACCTCCAAGCTTACGTGGTCTCCTGGCAATGGAGAAAAAATCCGAATTTGGGAGGACTCGATCCTTGGAGATCAGCCTCTCATCAACTTCAGCGACCTGGGAAATATAAAAGACTGGCTCCACAATAATAATTTCAGAACGTTGAGGGACATATCTGTCTGGAACAGAGATGAGGATGAATCCTGGGCGAATTGGAACCTGGGTGATTATCCTCACGATTTAGATGATGAAGCTGCTACCCTGCTGGATCTTTTGCAAGGGAAGTCCCCCATCAGTGCCAGAGCTAAAGACACACGCAGCTGGGGATCCCGATCGGGCTTGTACACTGCAGCAGAAGGCTATGCTGCGATTCTGGAGGTGCCATGGGTCTCTCCCAACCCTGGGCCGTGGAAAGCCCTCTGGAATTTCGCCTCTATCCCTAAAATCGATATGTTTATCTGGACCGTCCTCCACAATAGTATTTTGACAGGAGAAAAACTGAAGATCAAAGGCTGGGCAGGGCCATCACGTTGCCCTCTGTGCTACCATGCTGAAGAAACCATAGATCACTTGTTCATCTCCTGCGATTTCACCAAAGAAGTTTGGAGTCTCATGATAGGTTCCATCGCTGTAAGTTTGCCCAACTCGATCAAGGAGCTAATCAGTAGCTGGATCGCTCTTGCCCCCTTCGATTTAAACAAAAAAGACATCCTCAAGCTAGCATGGATGTGGACCCCGAAATTCCTCTGCTGGAAAGTCTGGTTGGAAAGAAATAACAGGATATTTAAGGAGGAATGCAGACTTCCAATTCAAGTAGCAGTGAAGGCTAGATCCATGCTTTCTGAAGCTTTAAGCACCAAGTTAGCAATCAGAAATAAGGCTTCTCTCTCGCCCGAAGAAGAGCGCTAGCTTAAGGAGATCAATGTGAACCAGCAAAGCAATCAAGCTACCAATCCTCCTCAAAAGGCTCGCTGGGAAATCGGGCTGGAAGAACAGGAATTCATCAAGTGGAGATCTGTCCTGAATGATTGGTGCCTATTTTTTGACGGGGCCTCGAAAGGGAACCCCGATCAAGCTGGAGGAGGAGGCATTATTCTCGATCCCTACGGTACCACCGTCTTATCCTATGCCTGGGGCCTAGGACTTGCATCCAACAATCATGCTGAGTATCTTGCATTGTGGCAAGGACTGAATCAAGCAAGAAAGATGAACATTCAGAAGCTTACTATCTTTGGTGACTCCAGGCTGATAGTCAAGGATCTACACACCAAGAAGAAGCCTATCGGTACAAGTCTGACCCACATCCACAGGAAAGTCCTTCTCATGCTGAATCATTTCACAACTCATAAGGTTTACCACGTTCTAAGGAGTCTCAACAACCTAGCCGACGCTGAAGCTAATCGCGGAGCGAGCCTGAGTAAGAGTCAACTTATTGTTAACGGAGAAATTTCAAAGCACCCTATCCCCTAAGTTTAAGATACATGGTCTTCCGGTTCGTTTGGGCATTTCCCAGCACCCAACAGCATTATTCTAACTGGTTTATTAAGCTGGAAATGAAGTTCCGTACAGCGGATTGGGATTTGAATTGTAAAGGCCCTGGCAGCCCATTTGCCAGACACTTATAAACTTTAACCGTTTCCGTTAAAAATATATATATATATATATATATATATATTGAGCTACATTTCATGGGGCTTAGCATGCTTCCACTAGATACACTTCTAGTTCATGGGAAAAAATAGGTATGAGCTAGGACTTTGTATAGATATCTTCATAATATTCATAGTTGGATAAGGTCATATAATGATCCTTCCACCTCAAGGTTTTTTGTGAAAATATGAATGGCGATCCTTTTTTGGGGTAGTGATTGTTCATAAGAGTCCCAAATTTTGCATTTCATCCTAATGCATTTCTAGCACAACATTATCTTTATTCAAATGGGAAGAGTGTGACAAGATGAATCCATCCTCCACCATTGTTCTTTAAGATGGAAGAGAGTTATGTCATTCCCTAGTCTTGCAATCGGGCACTCAACTATTCAATGCATGGTTTGTTGTTAAAAGGGTCTTTAACTACACCTCACCATTTTACCTCCCAAACATCTAAGCTTTATCTTATGCTTCCCAAGTTAACAAAGAGGCAAGGGATGATTTTGTTCATGAACAATGGAGAATTTTCTAAAGTGGGATACATGCTCGAGGAATATGGATGACAAACAACATACTCTTTGGATCTAGAGAATTAAGATATTTTTTGTAGATCACTTGCTATCATATTTGACATTGAGAGTTGAGAAAGTCACACACCCTTATGGCTCCTTTTACTTAAAATAAGTGTGGCCCCTAATACCTATAATGTCGTGCCAAAATAACACACACTATAATCTGATTTGTTGTTGGGTTGTTTATGCCTTTAGTGTGTCCCTAACACCTAAAGGTATTGTCATTACTAACAATGTTGTCATTGCCTTATGAGCAAATAACATGGTGTTAAAATTATTGTTGATCATCACCATGCAGTTGATCAAGAGAAAGAAAGTAGCCCTTTATAATAATTGAAATACGATACAATAAAAACCTCACATGTTACAAAAGCATAATCTTTAATACAAAATAGCTATATAGTACGTAGTGAGGGCCACATAAAACAAAACCAACCTCAATCATTGTAGAGGATCTACACTAAACAAGTGTCTCAAGAACAGAGGTCAAAGCTTGCAAAATAACCATACAACACCTTCCCACCTTCCCTACAAAGCACCCTCATTTGGGCTTCAGGACACTCCCTCCTCCACCTTGGAAGATTTATAATTCTAGCATCATACTACTAGGATTGTCTAGTGCTTGTAGGTAGGTTATAAAAATTTGGAGAATCCATAAATAACATTAAAGCAAAAGTTCTTCATTACTTGTCAAAGTCAAAGTCTGACTTTTGTCATATATTTTTTTAGGGAAGCTAAAGAGATGGGTAGCAATACTTTTCCTTCAAGGGCTCAACTTTGAAAAATATTAAGGTAGGGAATAGGACCCCAACAGATATTAAGATGTCATTTCTTCCATAGTTGGTGAGAATCTGCCATGTGATGTCCCAAATTTGTTCATTATCCCATCACCTACTCCTTTGTTAGTTGAGACACTTGAATGTAAGTCATCCCTAAAGGAGCCTAAAAGTGTGGACAACATTATGTGGGCATGTTCGACCTTAATATTTTTGTCTCTTTGATTTTTTGTCAATAATGTCTCATTGTGGAAGTCTAAATGAATAGTTTGAATTGTTAACTCTAGGAGAGTTTGCTCTCATTTTTACATGTATTTTCAAGCGATGTCTATTTTTTGTCAAATCTCCAAGGACCATGAAGAATTGTTTTTCCCTACAAATTGGCATGCATTTTTTTAGGAATTTTGTGCTATTTTGTTTGGACCGCCTTAGTGGGAACCTAAAATGTCTCAATATGTGAAATTGTCCAACTACAAATTTCTTGTACAATCAACATGGGAGCATGGGGAATTTCTATAAACAATTGTGAAGTTTTGAGGCAATGTAAGACAAAGGCGTTGTGTTTCAATCATGTAAATTTATTGCTAGAAGTGTATAGCATCCCATTGCATTTCCCACGTTGATGGGAGTTCTTTTATAAAGAGGACACATGAAAAGGCCTCATTGTGTCTAGTAGTTTTATACACTATTAATAATGAAATTATAGTTTGGTCATGGCATTGGACGTAATCAACGTAGCATTAAAGGCTATTGAGTGTGTTAACAAGATGATTATCCACCTCATTGTTTATCGAGAACCAAAATTGGTTACTCTAATATTGTGGGAGAATTTATTTTAGCAAAAGAACACCACTAGAAAGGTAGAATAAATTTGTTTTCTTATAGGGTGACAACAAATATGAAGAGTGGTGCATGACATAAATACACACCCTCCTTGTTGATGCCTCCCCACACAAAACTTCCTGGAAGCTAATGAAAACTCTAACATGCAACCCTCACACTACTAGAAACAACAAAGCACACATGTAATCACACTACTGGGAGGAAAGAAAAGAAACACACATGGTTTCTTCTTATTAACTAGAAATGTCAACATATTCACCGCATATTCCCTTGGGAACATCCACAACTCTCAAGTGGAGGATGGATCGACAATGGGTGCTCCAATGCTCTCTCGTCACCGTGTATAATTGCAAAGCATCTTTGGACCCTCTGAGTGAGAAGGGTCATTGATTTGAGATAGGAAGATTCAATTTCTCGAGGAGAAATACAACTATCTTGCATGATCAACTCTCCTACATGCCATTCCTCCACGAACTAGTTTGTTGGTGAGGTTCGTACATCTGCAGATTTAATTCTCTTACATCAGAGGTAAGTTTAAAAAGCATGATCTCATGCTAACGTAACATGCCACTACCAATCTTTGTTATCGATCCTTTTATGCCTATGCTACTTGGTAGGTATATCAATGCAACTTTTTCCTCTCCCATTTATTTATCCTGTTCCACACCTTGAATTATTCTCTCATATGCACTCCATTGTTGGGAATCTTCTTATATTGGCTCATAGATCCCTTTTTCCCTGTGATAAGAAATCTCATGGAGCAATACAACCCCCATCCAACTATGCATGCTCATTTCCCCTTCATCTTAACACTTGCATTGAACAACAATTCTTCTCCATTGGCCTGTAACGCCCCATATTTTGACATTTGGTAATGAAAATAGTAACGTGAATTAGCTTAGCATTTTTATTTGCTTATTATCTGTTGGAATTAGTGAGATTGATTAAGACTATTATTATGTGAACATATGGACTCCCTATGTGTGGATAGTAAATGGAATTTAACATTTATTTTATTAATGGTGCTGAATATGATATTTCATTTGAACATGCAAATTGAATGTGGAAAATCGATATGTGGATGGCAATTTAGTATGTACTTATATATAGAACAAGTACAATATATGTTGCAAAGGAACTTATGATGATTATTCAAATGTCATATTAGTGATATAGATTATCACTTGAAAGAGTTAGATATGTTTATACATGAGATTTATGTTAGTGGGGAACTAACCCACATGTTGACTGGCTATGAGATAATTAGATTTTGAAAGTGCCAAGGAGTACAAGATGTATGGGAGATCAAGAGGATGATGAAGTGATATTAGTTTTCTTATGATCTAATTGTGAATTCTAGTATTGCTATGACATGCGGGTGAGTGTGAGTTTTGACATGAACTACAACTTTCCCAAAGAGGTTGTTCGATGACAGACTCTAAGAATAGTGATTGCACAATACTGTTGATGAAGGGTGTTGACCCTAGTGATATCAGGGGGTGGAGGAATTTCCCACCATTTATCCTCTGAAACCTAGAGTCGTGGCAGGGTCATGTTCAGTCATGCTCCTCAAGGTGTGTGATGGTGACTAGTAGTTGTCTGTTGGGGAATCTTAGTCGATGTAGTCGACACTTCCACTTATGGGTTATATTTGTGGTTAGGTCGGTATAGCCGATGCCATAACATATTGCAGCAAAGGATGAGATGGAACGGTCAGGTGATGTAAGTAGTGGTGACTGGTTACTAGAGTATTTATGAGATGGATGAGACCATGATGGGATTAGATGGTGTTATTCCTTATGATCATTTGCTTGATCTTCTTGATAATTCTTATATGGTTAAGTTTTAATGCTATTGTATAAAGATTGACAAGTGATGAATGGTTTTAATGAGTGATTAATGATGCATTGTTTAATGGTTATTCAACATGTTGATTTGTGGACATAAGAATTATGCATTAAGGGCAATAAATGTTCAGTATTAGTGCCCACGCTTAACACATCTACATTGACCATGTATACGATATTTCATGAGTACATTAGTATGATTAGTTAGTACATTAATTATTAGTAACTTGATTGATGAATTATCAAAAGTATTGCTTATAGGTTGAAAGTGTAAATAACTATTGAAATACATATACATATATGTTGTAGTATGATTTTGTTGACTTATTTAATACATTTTTTATTTCAATAAATTGTTTGGATTGCAAATGATATATACAAGTATATACATACAATATAATATTAAACATCCTCTATTGAAATATTATCTATATATGTAGATATATAGATAAATATACATAGTATAACAATATAGTATATGAAAATATTTTCTTTGGCATGTGTGTGTGAGGATAATATAAATAAATGTGTAGATAGATATGCATAGATTGGGGATAAGATTGTCATGGGTGCACTTAAGGGTAGTATGATAATGGATACTTTTGCACCCAAAGTTTAGTATTATTTTAATTTAATTCAACTTTTGTTATTTTGAGTAATTGCAAATGCTATTATTTTAATAATTACATACTAATTTGGACCAAATCTTGGATGAAGAGGTGGGGAGGATTTTGGATAAATAGGGGTCTTGGGATTGGAAGAGGGGGTTCTTTTTCTTGGAGGATGTTTTGAAGCTTGAGGGTTCTAAGAAGTTTGGAAGAGTTTGAAGAACTCTTGGAAGAATTACTATATGTTTTGGTGCATGATCATTATCATTTGTGGATCACTATTCTTGGAGTCATGGGCATGGAGGGTCAGGGAACCAAAAGGTTTCCTAGAGCTAGGATGTCCACAAGGCTCCTAGTTCGTAGGGTGGTGTAATTCCGTTTTGGGCATTGGATGAGGGAGAAGATCGAGGCTCGCATTAGTTGGGTTGCTTCACCATCAATGTACAAAATTGAATTTTGTATCAAGGTATTCTTCTTGTGAATTTAAATAGCTTATATATTGTTGCAGTTTCATAAATTTATATGTTGCTTATAGTCAAATAATTAGTGGGACAATCAAGGCATGATGAACCTTGATGGGAACTACATGGCTTCTATTTCTTCAAACATCATCACAAAATTGTGATGATGTAAGGACATCATAGTGTCCCCTTTGCGTGAATATATTCATAGGGGCTTCTCCAAAAGAATGTGTTTTTTCATATTAGAGATTTCTTGAACACATGAGGTCTCTGCCTCCTCCTTTACACTCTTAAGAGTGGACACTAATCCACAATATTCTTATTCCTCTTCCTCCAAGTTTTCAAGTCTCATCAAGGTTGCAATGTCTTCACTGTGTATTTTCTTTATCATGTTTATCTTTTTGTTTGTATGGACATTGTTAGCTTCAACAAGTTCATTTACCTTAATCTATAAACTGTCATCACAACATATCTTACAATATTTTGTAATCTCTTATTATGAAATATTTTACTTTAGATTTCAAATTTAATGTTACCAACTTAGTACACAAAACACTAAAATAAATTGAAACTAAAATGAAAGAAGCTAAATAACACACCATTCACACAAATGGATACAATATGTACCCTGGGAAAACCTAATATGAAAAAAAAACACAACTAGAAGGTGAGACCTATGCTCTTTCTCTTTTCTTCTCAGTTATGAAATGCAAGTACAACACAAGTGCACTCATTATGGATTTTCCATGGACATTGTGATCTTAATGGTCCATACTGGGCCTTCTACTTCGCTTGTTATTTTTCAATATATCACTCCTAGATGCTTTACTAAACTATGGAAAAATAAACATTACAATGAGAATGGAACCCCTTCCTTTCCTAGCAGCCCAATATTTAACATGGACTGATAGCCATCTAGGGTTAGGGTTAGAGTTTTTATATGCCTCAACTCCTAATAGGGGTTAGGATTTTTACATGCCTCGACTCTTAATCAGGGTTAGGGTTTTGGATCCTCCAGAATATTATTGAAAGTCAACACATGACTGACTCCACATGTGTGAGTAATGGGATTTGACATGGAATCCACTCGGTGCCATAGTGGTCAACATGATAAGTCAACTTGTGGGAGGCATAACTTTTGCTTACCAACTCTGGTTTAGGTGATCTTTATGCCATTGGAAATCTCTCTATGTGCAAAGCAACATCAAGAGGTTGAGAAATTTGCTCACATAGTTTTTACCCTAAAAAGGGCCATTAGAGGCCTCTAACATGATCTAAAAATTTCCATATCCCAAATCACCAAAGCAAGACCTACCCCTGAAATGGACCCTACATTCCAATAGCTCCAATTCCCCACCTAGAAAGTACTAAAATATGTGAAAAATTATAAAATGATCCATTTTAGATCACACCTCTATGAGTTTTTCTTCCTCACATGCATCATTTAACATACTAAATGTACTTGCAATCAACACAAAATGACCATCAAGGAAAATTGTAGTTCCTACATGCACCTCTTCCATGGGTGCTTCCACCACCAACACACTTCCTTGCAACTTAGACTCAATGGTCATCACTATGGCCTATGAATATACCTGAGTACTTGATGTGAATTGTGCATCACTCCTCCCAACTAAACTGTTGCCACAATCATGACTATTGGTGAAGGCACCTTCACCGAACCCTCTCTGCATGGTCACCTGTTGTAGTCCTTCGACACTTTCCTTGTTCTATAGCATGTTCTCCTTCATCCTTGCAACACATATGGTTGCAAGTTCCATCTTCATTGTAACATGTAATTAGTCTCATGGAGCAAGGCATCTCCATGTCCACCTTTGTGCATTCTCTTCTGGTCTTCTTCTTAACATTTGTGCTCAACACCACCATGCCCTCCTTTTCTTGGGACACTACTACTTCCAGCGCCATCCTTGCATGATGCAACATGGAAATGAAATGGTAATTTCCATTTTCCTCTTCATCTCCTCCATTTGTAGGATTCTCGTAATTGGTTCTTTATTACTTAACTTCTTGTTGGTGGATTTATTTTCCCTTTTTTCTCCAAGACATAGTCACTTCTTCAGAGTCCCTCATATTTTTCCTTGGATGCAATCTCCATCACTACAATATTTGTCTCCACTACAACTTCCTCCCTACTTCATCCTCCAATGTTAATTTTTTCATTGCCATGCTTAAATAGATAATTTCTACTTCAATGAGCACTTTAGAGTAAATGGGCTCTTCCTCCTCATGCACAACATTACACATGTTTCATGTTCCTACAATAAAAACAACATGTAATTTAAGGGGATCAAGAATTTCCACACTCATGTGGAACCTCCCTGGCCACTCCACCCCTCTACAACTAGATTTTCTAGGGATAGCATAAGAGTCCTCCAAGGAAATGCAAATTCCATGTGCACCTCTTCCACAAGTGCTTCTTCAACTTCTCTACTTCGATGCAATTCCAAGTCTTCTTGCATGCATGCAACTACAAGTTCCATTTCTATTTCCTCCTCCTTGTTGGGTATGTAATGCCAAACTACTTACACACTTGTTGCAAGCTCCTCTTCTTCTTCCTCTTTGAACATCTGATCAATTTGTCCTCACCTTCTTTTATCTTCACCTTAGTGTGGAGATACTCTTTTGCTTCCATTGTTCTCAAATTCAAATGGTTGACCTCATCTTCCCTCTGTAGATCTACATAGGTTTTCCTCACTACATATCTTCACTTCTTTCCTCTTCATATTCTTTGTCTTTTGTTTCCTTATAGTCATTGTCTTTATAGCTTCAAAAGAATGTTGGTGTGCTTCTTCAAAAGTCAATTCCTCCCATTCCTCATCATTGGCATAAACCTTTGGCTTTGGCTTTCTCTGTTGAGCCTTCCCCAAGGCATGCAATTGTGCAATGTGTGCACTTCTCTAAGGGATTCATCCTTGTCTCTCCAAGGTCTACACCTTCCTTTATTCACTCGTGCATTCCCTACTATGCCATCCTAATCCTCATAAATAGAGTTCTTCACAAACCTACAACTCCTATGTCGCAAATAACTTCCACTCAAACCCTCCAACATTTTTCCCAACAAAATTGATGCTAGATTCTTTTTCCTTTTTCCACCGACAACCTACCAAAAACTCATTTGTTGGTGTTTTCCTCTACAACATGTTGATTTTAGATCTAGACCTTGATCACCTTTCCACTTCACTATGGTTTTCCCCTTCATGTGTGCACTTTAACCCCACACTAGCATTTTACGTAACAATTTCGTTGTTTGAACTATACTTCACAACATGTAGACCCAAATATGCTCTTCAACCACTCGCAATATCTATCCAACCTTTGTGTTGAATTTGTTATCCCTTTCTCCCTACAATTCTACCCAACAAAGTTCACTAGAATTGTTTCTCTTGCAACAACTACCCACTGCTTCCTTCTTGTTGGAGTTGTAATTTGCCACAGGAGCCCTTCATGATTTAACATTAAATACTGTAGGACGAAAAAATACATGCCCTACCCATTGATCCCCACACACCACTCACTAGAGTCCCCACACACCACTCACTAGAGGCTAATGAGAACACTCACATTATTGAAAACAAAGAAGCACACACATGCAATCAAACAGCTAAGAGGAAAATTGTAATACCCCCACTTTGACCCTTAGGATATATTGGATTTTAATGTAAATGTTGTATACATGCGATGTATGTTTTCCTAGCGTGGAGCTCAAGGCCAAGGCCCCGCTAGTGGATGCTCGGATTTTATTTAAAAATGCAAGTATTTTGATATTATTATATCCATGTGCTATTAAGCCATGAAACATTGTAAAATGATGTAAATATTAATATTGCAATAAAATACCAAAAACTGGCTATGGAAGCAACTAATAAGAGGGGGCCATGTGTATTCCACTAGGGAGTGGCGAGGGGGTTGTGGGGTTAAACCATATGTTGCCAAATGTCATCTTGAGAACCCATTTGACTTTCTTTGCTGACATTTAATTATGTTGTAAGGAAGTGATTGAAGAAATCAGTCCATGGCTTCAATGGAGCATGGGAAGCCCATAAATTCGTATGGCGATGTATGGACTTTGTTTCCTTGACCCACAAGTCACTCCACCTCATGGGAATTCGTTTTTCCTCATTCCCATTCCATTGTTGAACATCTAAGCATCATTTTTCATCCATTACACATGCCCAGCAGTGAGAAAAACCAGAGATCACAACTCTGAATTTAACCATGTTTTGAAGTGCCAAAAACGCCCAGAATTTCGTGTGGATGGTGAAATCCAATGGGGGATCCATAGACCTGAACCTTGGTGCAAATTTGAGAGTGTTAGATACCCTGAAATCTATAGGAAAACCTAGATTTGAGAGCCCGAGAATCCAATTACAGGACAGAGTCATTTGGCCATAGAATTGAGAAAATCCAAGCGTGAATAATAGAGCAGAAGATAGAACAAAGGTTGGGATTGCTTCATAAACCCAGTGAAGGCTAGAATCCCAAATATTTAGCATCTTGGACCTTTCTATGCCCACCCTAAAGAGCATTGG
The DNA here is from genome assembly GCA_027924585.1 of Larix kaempferi. Lineage (NCBI taxonomy): Eukaryota > Viridiplantae > Streptophyta > Pinopsida > Pinales > Pinaceae > Larix > Larix kaempferi. Next base: position 2,347,998 of record BSBM01001313.1, read on the forward strand.
AGGGAAGGGGTGCCTGAGGGACTGTGCAGTAGAGAAGGGGACCTTCCTTGTGTTGGGTGTGGTAGGTATTGTGGGTGCCAGGGTTGTTTGAGTTTAGCTTGAGATGCCTGTAGTTATGTGGTTGAGCTCACTGGCTTAGCATCTTCCTCCTTGTCTCTTGTATGCTTGATAAACCCAATTGTGTGTTGGCTTAGCATGATTGTTTGTGTGAAACCATGGCTGTGAGTGAGCCCGCTTAGTTCCTCCTTAGTGGATACACATCCCAGCTCAAGGGTGGTCTCTCAGCTGAAAGAATATAGGCTGGACAAAGACCTATGGTTGGGTGGAACGTTTCTCTCACATAGCCAGTTGCTTGGACAGTTTCATCTTAAATATAAGTATTATCTATGTGTTTTTTATTCTGCAAAGTTTTAATTAATGATGACTGTTATGATTATATGTTGAATGCATGATGCACTTGTGTGTGGATGATGTTTATTTCTGTTGTGTTTATTTGAGTATGAATCTGCACACATGAGTTTTTATTTATCCAAAATTCGTTAGTGATGAATGGGGTTGAGTTTCCCAAATAAGCCCAGAATGTCAGTAATGTTCCCTTCCTTGCATCAGATCGACGGGAGGGAACGTGACAAAAACAAATGAGCACATAAGGTTTCCTTCCCATTCATTGGAAATGAAGTTACATATGCATACAACCTCAATGGGCTCTTCTTGTTATAAGAATTACAACATAATAGATCAAATCCTTTTTCCACTCAATGCCCACTGGTCTAAGTCTTGATTGGGCTTACAACAAGCAAAATTGAATTCCGCACAACATCAAAATTCTACTCTTTGTATTTACCTTAAATTCTGTGACTTTGGTCTTCCTTGCATGATCCTTTTCAATTTTGTGTCCTCTCCAAGCGCTATGGGCTAATTTGTTTACAAAGTGAATTGAAGTCCATTTCTTCGCTTCTCAGGTTCATTGGCCTTCTTTAGCTTCTTCACAAGCTACAGGCTTGATCCTTTTTTTCTTCTTCTTTCTTTCCTTTGAGCTAGCTCTCTTCTCACAAAGCTTCTCTCCTAGTCTGCTTCTCTTCTCTTCGAGAACCAAGGTGATTTGTAAGGGTGAAATTTCATCAATTGACTATTTTTTGGCATCTTTACTAAAAATAAATTCTCTAATGAGCCATTTTTACTCTAAAAATTCACCTATATTTACATAAAATGTGTTTTTTTTATAATATTCACCAAAATTTACAAGTTTTAGTAGTAAAATGTATGTTTCTTATTTAATATTCCCCTATGTATCTATATGTGTGATTTTTTCAATCCAAAATAATCCCTTGAAATACTATACTTATACTATTTAAATCCTTAAAAAATACCTTGTCAAGAAATTTTCATAATCCCCTAAATATACTATAAGTGTATTATTTAAATCCTTAAAAATACATTGTTAAGAACTTCTCCTCACTTCACCTGCTCTCTTTTTTTTCTTGGTCAATGACTCTCCCTTCTCCTCTTCAACTTAGTTCTTCTCTCTTTTCTAGTTGTCTCCACTCTGTCTTCTCTCCTCTTCCTTTTTTAGTGGTCCCCTTTCTAAATGTTCTAAGTTTTTTTACTTTTCTTGTGTGAATTCAACAATAAAATCTTTGTCAAATCCTTATTTTGCTAAGTACCCTCAAATACTTTTGAGACACTTGGATTATGCAATTCCAACTAAGTATATCTACAAATCCAACTAGATTTCAAGAAAAACAAACAACCACCATAAACCAAATCATAAGAGAAAATTAAGCAACTCTACAACAGAGCAATGATTGCTAATCATAAGCGAAAATTAAGCAACTCTACAACAAAGCAATGATTGCTGCCACAAGCTCATTGCTTGCCATTAGATCTTAAAGTGCTGAGATCCAACTGCAAATAATAAAAAACCCCAGCAATCATTATCCATTTTTCTGCGCCAGGCTGATTAATGGTCACCCACATTTTAAAGTACTGTGATATACCCCTCTTCCTTTTTCATGTCCCCTTCTTAATGGATTCACAAGAGTCCGTCTAACACTCATTAAGGGCATTGACTTGGGGCATAAATCGTCATGTAGAGGAGCTCCAAGGAGCGCGGGCCCCTCTCATATCCTGCTGACATCTTCACGTTCCCTTCAGTGTGTCCACCACTATCAAGTGGGGGACGGATAGACGATGGGTTCTCCGATGTTCTCTCTCCATGTTGCAAACCTGCAAGGCAGCTTTAGACCCCGCGGGAACAAGGGCCATTGATCGGGAGGGGAAGATCGGAAGGTTTGACAATAAATGCGGCTCTTCCCCACGGTCCTCTCACTCCTCCTATCAGCTGCTCTCTGCGGGTCTGTAGGTTCGATGCTCCTACATCAAAGAGTGATCTAAATTGCAGATTTGCTCTTCTAAAGAGAGCAAGAAGATCGGAATTTTACCATGAAACGAGGCAGCTAGTAGAGGTTGTGCAAATGTCGACCACAGAATTCTCACGTTCGTGTTGGCATTCGAAGTAGGAGAGGAAGCTACCTTGGGGGAATGTTTCCTTTAAATCGTCATGTGGTGCTATCAGGGATACATAGGTCACTTGAGAAACTTCAATATTGTCAAAAGCACCATAACATTGTTGGACTGTTGGAGTGGCAACGCTCAGACAACTCTAAATTAATGATTGTGTATAGCAGTAGATGTAGTTTGCAGAATTCTAGCTATTAGCCATCGTTGAGCAAGTAGGACGTCAACAATAGTCACTTGAAGGGGTGTGTGGAATGCAAAAACCCCAAGGGCATCTTATCAGTTTGTGGTAGTTCTCGTAAAAGCATGCTAAAAATTGCAGCTTAAGCAAAGAGAGAAAAAAATGTACACAACAAAACTTTGCAGCGGCTCTTTTAATATTCTGTATTCACAATGCAAATGTATACATATATACAATAATTATTGGACGGTTGAAATGATTCAGAAGAAGAAATGCTCAACCTTCAACCATATTTACAATAAAGAATGTATTCACAATGCACATACATATATACAACAATTATTATACAATTGAAATGATTCAGCTTCTCATGAATAAGAAATGCTCAACCTTCAACCATATTTACAAATAAGGAATGTATTCACAATGCATATACATATATACAACAATTATTAGACAGTTGAAATGATTCAGTTTCTCATGAATAAGAAATCCTCAACCTTCAACCATATTTACAAAGAAAGCAAAATTAAATGCTTGCTGACACCCCTCTACATCGAAATCATCCAACTAATGACAACTCCCTCGTAAAAATTCTCTCACCACTATCTAACTACTAATCTGTTTACTAGTGACACTACCAACGACATTGAACAGTATGAGCCTCTCCTTTCAGCCAGAACATCCAATGTGGTTCACAATGCAGCTTATAAGAACTTCAATGGAATTTTTTCATCGGTAGATGGAACTGTAGAATTTTTCAGATTCACAACATGCAAGAAAATAATGGAAAGATTACCAAAAAAAAATACTGTTTTATTCCTTTGATTTGTGATACAATTTATAGAACAAGCATAGGCTTCCAACCAAGGTAGAAGCATGTCCTCCAACTAGAGCATCAATACTCTAAACAAAGATGTTAAATATATTTGAACTAAATCACAATGATTTGTGATACAATTTACAGAACAATGATTTGTGATACAATTTATAGAACAAGCATAGGCTTCCAACCAAGGTGGAGGCATGTCCTCTAACTAGAGCATCAATATTCTAAACAAAGATGTTAAATATATTTAACTAAACCACAAACAGAAAATCACAAATAGACTTCATCTTGTTTCAAATTGCTAATTAATAAATAAGCAAGCTAATCTTTCCAACGTTTATAGCTAAATTCAGACTCTCATATTGTTTCAAACTGCTAATTGTATGGAGAGAAGCTCCCTGTTAGATTTTATACAAAATTAATAAGATAGATAGATAAAGTAAGCCAATTAGTTAGATCCATAAACATATTCAGGATATTTTAAGCACATAGAGATTTGCATGTCAATTAATTTTTATCTCTATGGATATTTGAGTTGAGATGAATTTACACTGATTCATAAATCAGCAAATGAAACTTTCCAACTTTTATTGCTAAACTCATAAAGTGAACCTTTCCAACTCCTATTTCTAAACTTGGATATCTAAACTGGATATTGAATTGCATTTTCACCAGAAACTTCAAAGAAACGTTATCAATGAACACTTCAGAAAATGATAAAACTGCCTCTGATTGTGTGCTTCCTAAAAACATGCAGAAAATAACTATATAGAGAAAGAAATATTCAAGTGCTTTGTTACAGTAAATAAGCAGGATATGTGATAGAAGCAAAAACATAGCCTTTCAATTTGGGACTTCTTCTCTGGACAACATACTTTGGGCTGCCGAACAACAAAACTGATCTTTTATTTGTTTTACTAGTTTAAACATTTATCTACCTAAAAAGAAACTTGAATTTGAGGTCCCAATATCTTGCTTCTGAACTTTTCAACTCACAAACTGTGGATCAATGAACTAAAAACTGACAATCAATTCTACTCTAGCTTGATAAGACTTTCTGCTTGAATAAACACATAAATTTGTTGGCTGCTAATTATATTTGAGCTACAAAAGATTTCAACATTATCTCTGTCATCACCGAATCTGTTATGTGCAATCAAGAAAGTCACAATCGCCAGCTTGGCTAAATCATTCAATCCTTGGAAAATTAACTTAAACACACCACACCCTCATAGATCGAAACACGTCTCTTTGTCGCTGTAAACTATTGGTACTCGAATGAAATATTTTGCATGCCTACTGAAGCGTCATACATATATACATGTGAACATTAACCCGAGAGCAAGACTAAAACATGATGAAGCAGACAATGGACCCTATATTTACTTTGGATGATCAAAATATTTGATTCGGACTCAGTCAAGTGGGAACACTGCAAAGCTGGTAAAATCACCTACCAGTAATTGAAGTTGGAATCTCAAAATTTTCATCAGGATTGCTCGTACAGGCATCGAGTAGATTTGAAAGCTTGTAAACTATTTCTGGCAGAGTGGGTCGTGCTCCTGGATCTTCTTCCACGCATGCTTTAGCTATGGTTGCAACACCAAGAATACTGTCCATGGTATACGCATTCTGCAGATTTGGATCCACCCATTTTCTGAGCTTCCCTTCTATGTCTTCCCCTTCTAAAAGGGGTTTTATCTGGGTCCAAAGTAGGCCCGCCTTTCCAGTTAATGGCACTCCCCTTTCTCGAACTATGGCTTCCTTGCCAGAAATCATCTCTAGAAGCACAACTCCAAATGCAAACACATCAAGCTTTGGGGACACAAATCCATCGGCCAGGTATTCCGGAGCCATGTATCCTTGTGTGCCCATGATGTGCTTTGTAAGAGCATTAATACCAGATTTAGCCATGCCAAAATTTGCAATTTTAGCCCTGAACTTGCCATCCAAGAGAATATTGCTACTCTTGATATCCTTGTGCACAACACTAGGGGTTGTATGCTCATGAATATATTGCAGCCCATTAGCGACATCCAGAGCAACTTGCAATCTAGTTTTCCATGGAAGCGAGGCAGAGCTCCAACCAATGGCAGTCATGTTCTGAACAGATTCTGGATCATGAAGCCAGGTATTCAAAGAACTATTTTCTACATACTCATAAACCAAGTAAGACTGGCCCTCTGAACTGACACAAACTCCCTCTAGCTTAACCAAATTAGTGTGATTGACCTTCTGCAATATCTTCAACTCCTCGGATATATCACCTTTCATGAGCTTTATGGCATAATCCCTATCGTCTAGAGTACCTTTGTAAACAGAGCCCTCTATATTACACAAAGGGCTGAAATTCTGAGTTGCTTCCTGGAGATCTTCAATAGAATACATGAATGGGCTCTCAATGCAATCTGAAATGCTACTCATAAGCTTACTTTTAGTATTCCCTATTCTAACATCAGAAGGTGGCCTCTGATCTGCAGAGATGCTAGTTTGTTTATTTAACCATCCCTTCTTAATCAGCAAATAAAAGACGAACAGAGCAATACAAGCAACCGCAGCAGCCCCACCCACTGAAGCCCCTATAACAACACCGTCATTCGACCCACCTCCTGAATTAGTGTTATTTACTACTGTAGGTGGAGGTGGAGGTGGAGAAAGGGGTGATGGAGCAGGTTGATCAAGCTCAGGTAACTGAGAAACAGGAACCAAAAGTGTCCTATAAGGAGTTAGGGTTGAATTTATACCATTCAGAGATATCAAATTCTGCAGATCTGCGCCAAACTTCTTGCTGATATTTGACGGAGTATCTCCCGGATGCACAACATATGTTATGAGCATCTTGGTCCCATTTGTCACCTGGGCTTGTGATGGGCATTTGCATCTGATTGGCATGGTGGCCAAGCTCCCAATTTGAAGGTTTGTCACTACCAGGGTAGGATTTGCAACCTCTATAGCCGGGTATGTCGTCAAATTCTCAAACTTCCGAGTTGAAATCAAGTAAAATGTATCGCCCCCAAAGATTGTGTAGGTGATATTTGCCTGCGAGTAATTTCCCATGCATCCGCACTTTATAGGAACAAGCAAAGACTGCCCATCGACTACGGAGAAGCTAGTAGTAGACAAGTTACTGGCTTGTGCTACTTGGAACCTTTGCACGCCAAATAAATCACTGATATTTAGGAGATCAAGGAAATCAGGAGCTTGGGCTCTATAAAAAGCATATGTGTCACACAGCAATGAGCTATTGGAGCAGCTGTAGCCATTAACATCGGGCTGTGGAACCGTTGGTTGGGTTCTCGCAGCAACAACAAGAAGAAAAAAACAGAGAAATAACAGCATCTGATGTCTGTTACCCATGTTGGAAGAGCACTGGCACAAGTGCAAAATTATGAAATTTGATGAATTGGGCAGAGGATTATGCCTTACCAGTACTGGAAATCAAATCAGTATTGTTGTATAAACAGGAGGTTGCGGCATTATGTAAAGACATCCGCTGAATAGGTCAAAGTTACACGGTGTATGCAGTAATTTGGAAAAGGATGTGTAGTCAGACATGGACCGTGCACCACTGAAATCGTTGAATTCGACATGAAAGCTGTGAAGATTGGTGGAGTTTGGTATTTATGCAGACTTTTCTTGGCCCTGGCTTCGTGAAGGCATAGGTAGATCAGTAGGAACTTTCAAATAGGGCAGGTGAGAATCTGGAATTTTACATTTTCCAGGAATAATATCTCTGGTTACATTTTGTCTCGCGAGTCGCGATAATGGACATTTAAATCGTTTTCAACTATTTTTTCGCATGTTTTTGTTTTCAGTTTGATAACTGCAATGTCAACATCACTTGAGGTATGCATCTTTGAAAATGGGAAATTTGTGAGCAATTTGAAGTAATCTTTGAAAATGTTCATTGTATTCATATTTGAAAATGATTATGTTATAGGAGTATAATGAGATGGAAAGCTTTTAAATTTAATAATATAAAGAAATATATATTAAAAAATAATAATTTAAATTATAAATATGTTAATTGTATATTTTAATAATATATTTATAGGAAATGGGTTATAGTTTAATGATTTATATTACACAGATAATTCTAAAATTAATATTTCAAAATTATGTTCTTCATTATTATTATTGATAATTTTTATAATTTTTTTTATAAAAAAAAACTAAAATTTAAAATCAGTCTACTTTAAGTAAGTCTATAACTTAAATTTTTCCTTAATTACAATTGAACTTATTAGAATCTCGCTCACAAAGCAATAGCCATCTAATACTGGAAGTTGCCAAGCCATAGATATTAACTATTTGAAATAAAAATTAACTTGTAATCACCATTTCTTTAAAATACAACCTTCAAAGTTAATGTGTGGGCCTGAGAGTCCATAATTCAATTCCCTTATGGTCACTTAGTTAACCACAACTTAGATGCCCTTGGACAGATGGTTCTCACATTCAATATTTAGGCTGGCTCCATCCAGGTTTTCTGCAACCACTAGTACAGATGCAGTTTCCCCTGGTTGGAAAAAAAAAAAAAAATTAATAAGAATGAGAATCATTTTCTTTCACTTCAAAAAAAAGTCAATTTTTTTTAATATTATCATCCAAGTGAAGAATTTTTTTTTTCTAAAATAAGATTTATGGAAAAGATGCTATCACTTAATTTTAAAATCAATATTTATAAAAAATATTATAACACTTTTAATTTGTTTTCACAATACTTATTTATTTATTTATATATGTGAACATGAATATTCTATTAAATTATTGTTTTATATTATTTCAATTTAAAAAAAAATACTTGCACATACTTTAAAAATAAAAATAAAAATAAAATTGTTTTTACAATACTTATTTATATTTAAATATGAATATAAATATTCGATCAAATTTCAATTTTATTTTATTCAAACTTTTTTTTCAACATAAAAAAACACCAACTTTTTTATATTCATTTAAATAAAAAACCAAAACTTTACATTTAATGCATAAAAAGTATTACCAAAAATAAATCATTAGTCAAAAAAAACAGTCATAACAACAAATACAGCTCAACTCACAATACTAACATGCTACAGCGAAAAAAACCTTAGATACTGCATAACAGAAACAGCCATATGCTAAAAGATACTTGCATAGTTTTTTGTTTTATTTTGACTTGAAAAAAGATACTAGCACATACTAAAAAGTGAATATTTTCTAAATCATAAAAAGATATTCCTATTATATAAATGTTAAAAAATCAAACATCTCGACCTTAATGATATTTTATCATTTTAGATTGGAATCATATTTTATCATTTTAAGATTGGAATCAGTGATGTATCATTTTAGATTGGAATCATATTTTATCATTTTAAGATTGGAACCAGTGATGTATGTCTTCACCCCCATGTTCATCCATCTTCATAAGGGCGAGGGTGAAAAAAGGCAACATTGTTTATAAAAAAATCGATGATTGACTAATATTCTTAATTCAATATATTAGTTAATGTTATGACATTATAAATTCAAGATACAAAACATATAATCAATATTATGACACCCTGTAAAAGCACCACTTGAAACATATATCTACAATAAATAAATAAATTATAAACATCTTTTTACTTAAAATAATCGTAAATATTCTTTACAATTTAGTGCTGCATTTCGAAGCCTTTCCGTGCTATTCTCTATAACATATAACATTTAGTATATTTGCATAACTATTGGCTTGTCTTGTATCCTTATTTAAAGTGAGTGTATGGCCATAATAATTTGTAAATATTTGTTTTAACAAAAAAAAATTGTTTTTTTATATTAATTTGAATAAAAGAAAACAAAAAACTTTATATCATCAAAATCACTATATATACATATTGTAGTAGGAATCATTCGTACAATATCAATTCGAGTGCTCTATCATATAGATAGAAGCAATATTGCTCACATCTCATAGATCTTATGACAAAATTGGCCTATATCGATACAATTTTAATCTACCATTTAATACAGCCAGTAACTACATATATAGCATACCTCAATAAAAGCATCCAACTATTAATTGAAAAAAGGAATAGTGTCTTCAAAAGAAAGAGTACCCTCGAGGTACTCAACCACATGTAATTGGCCCATACAGGCTTCAATAGCAAGCTTGGGAAGTTCATCTGCAATGGTATTATGTTCCATATAAAGATGATTGATGGCAATATCATAAAATGAAGAAATAAGTGATATTATGCCTATATCAAGGATAACACTTGCAAGTTTGATATGCCATTAGCCCAATTTACTATAACCTTGGGATCACCATAGACATGCATGGAGTCAATACCAATAAGAGAGGCAAATTGTAAAACCCCCCACAGAGCTAGTAGTTCAACTCTAGAGTTGGTACCCTGACCACAATATTCATCCAAAGCTTGAAGTGATGGTCCTCATTAATCCTTAAAATCATTCCACACCCACACTTTCTCAGCTGTGTAGCCCCATCAAAGAAACCTACAACATTTTGGTCAACATTGAGAGGTATAGATAACTGCCTACTTTTCTTTTTCTTCTCCTGAGACTGGAACACCCTATATAAACCCAAAATTTTAATGTAGCAAATCTCCACATTTGGTGACTTGTTTTCAAAACTCTAGCCTTGGCATATATATACAAGAGAGAGGATCATTGAAAAAATCTCAAAGCGAGGAAAATTTATTTATGTTCTTGATGGCCGAATGGATGCTTTATTTGAATGAGGTATTAGAATCACCAACAATGAAGCCAAACTTTTAGTGATCTACTAAGGTTTGAAAATCATAGCTAAGAGAACCATGAATGACATGATAGTGATTGGTGATTCTTCACTTGTTATTATTACCTAGTGATTTGAGAGGGGTAATGTCACTTCTTCCTTGGCAAGATTAATCTTGATAAGAAAAGCTCTGGCTCCTCACTTCAAGTACACTCATCATGTTCTTTGAGCCAACAATCAAGAAGCAAATGTTTTGGCAAATGAAGGGGCTATTTTATCTTAAGGTATGTTGATGGAAAGGGGTTGTAATGGTACCATGATGGGCTAGGTTTGTGTGCCATGACATGGCCACTTAAGCAATTGTACACCTTGGGGGTGGATCTCCCACTCCCTCCTCCTTTGTCACCCATCCCTTCTCATCCAAGTTGTTGAAGTGATAGTTAAAGCCATCTACACTGCCTCCTCCTTTGCACAAGAGGCTATAAGTTGCCTCCACTCCACTCCATCATCATTTCTTCAAGCTACAATGAAAAAATACCTATCCATATCTCCTTTTCCCTACAATATGTATCAATATCTCTAGGACCCTAGATTCACCTCCCTCTCACATCTCTGACCATGGAAAACCAAGGTCAAAGCCTCTCTTCCATGTTGGTATTGTCATTGCATGGATTAGTTACTCTAGCCCATAGGTTTTTCACTCCCCCTCTGTCTAGCAACAACCTCCTCATTTCATGTCACGTGACCTTGGCTCTCCTCTAGTAGAATGGATCCTCATTACTTAGTGAAACGGTAGAGATAGCACTGGAAGCACTTGGTCACTAAGTTGTGTGGATGCAACCTTTGCCCTCACAGTGTAGGCCATGAACTTAGCTTTGAAAGAAACGGATCAATGTTAATCATTAGTGTTTACTTAGCAATAAGTTGAATGCTACAACTAGGAATGGATCCTTATTACTTAAGTTAAAAGATAGGGATAACACAGGAAGCACTTGATCACCAACTAACAGGAGTGAAAGTCATGTAGATGCAACATTTACCCTGATAGTGTAGGCCATGGACTTAAATTTGGAAGAAAGGGCTCAACATTAATCATTAATGTTTTTTTAGCAACAAGTTGAATGCTACAACCAACATCTAAAACATTGGGACACAGAGGTTCAATTCTCCATGACTAGGATCAAAGCAAAGGATGAAGACTTGGAGGAAAAATCAAATATCTTAGAAGATTTGGTAGACTACACCCATCTATATTTGTCAACTTTTCAACAGAACTCATAATTTCTCGATCGTGCCTAATTATGATGCAAGTTTGTTAGAAAAAACCACCCCCAAGATTCTTCCATTAAATTAAAATTTATAAACAATGGCAAAGTTGAGCTTTAGTTTTTTATTTGTAAACATTTAAGTATGCTCTACTTTTTTTTAATAGTTTATTTTGCAATATAAATATAATTTAAAGTTATCAAAAACATAGTTATTACAAATAAAGAATTCTTTATATCTCTCCCTAACTCCATTTTCTTGTATCACTGCGAGTTTAATAGATGCCTTTTGACTCAATATAAACTTGGGATCAGATCATCTCATTGAAACCCTTGAAAATCTATATAAAAAGGAAAAAGTATCAAAATCTTAAAGTCTCTAATATACAAAAGAAAAAAGATATAATATGTTCAAATTTGTAGGGAAATAGAGTATCCATATTTCTGTAGATTTTAACAGTCACATAGCTGTCCAAATAAATAATTATTTTTTACAATTTTTCATTAAATAATATTGATTTATTGTATTTTTTACTGTCATCCGTGAAAAAAAAATGGTTGGTAGCCATTTCGTTCAAGGCCGCTTTAGAGGTGAGAATTATTTTGAGTGATGTGAGCTAAAAATGCCTTTTATAAAATTGACATCTTGCCTTTATAAAATTGACATTTAATTTGAAAAGGTGCGTGCTATAGAATGGTGTCCTCACACGTGCCTTATAAAATTGATATGTAATTTGGAAAGATGTGCGGCCTGGAATGGCTCACCTCATAGTTGGAATTTTATATCAACTCCGTTCTAATTTTTTTTAACATGATTTTTATCGTGTCCGTCACACAATGATTAAGTGATTGATTAAAAGATAATAATAGACTCATTTACTTATGTTTTTTTACTCATTTATTTATGTTTTCTTTGATCATGTGCTTTGAAAATCAAGGGTGTAAAAAACAACCTACTAAAAGTGAGATAGATAACTCAAAAGTAACATGTGACATTGGAAATTGTGAAATTTTAATTTTCAATTAAAAGATATGTTTTTATTAAGGAGTTTAATTTCCAATTAAAAGATAACAATGGACCCATTTACCCATGTTTTTCGTTGATCATGTACTCTCAAAATCAAGAATGGAAGGGTGGAACAAAAAACCCTACTAACAATGACACATGCAACTCAAAAGTAACATGTGTGGGCATTATGCATCTGAAGTAGATTAAGTGATAAAGTTAGGAAACAAACAAAAGGTGGAACCTAGAATCCTTTCTAGAGGTTAATGTTAGCCACATGTAATGCAATATACCAAAATTTTCAAGGTTAACATGTTGCATCAATGGTGTAATTGAAATTGTGACATTTCATTCCAAAGGATTTGAGTTAAAAGGAGAGATAAATATAATATGTCCTTTTTAGAGGCAATTCATTAAAAAACAGATCGAAATTGAGATTGTACTATGATGTTCTCCCCGTCCTTTGTCAAAAGAAGTTTAATAAGTTTTTTTTCCAATGTATGGACTATTTTGGATTCCTCAACTATTATTGCACGTGAACTTGCACATACCAAGCTACAACAAATCTTTCACGGAAGTGGAGTTGTCTATGTATTATCCATGATGCAAATCTTATGGTAAAAACTAGTTTTTGGGCACGAATTTTGCTAATATAGAGCCAGTGATCATGGTTCATGCTTTCTTCTTTGGGCCATTCACTTTCCCTTGGCTATAAATGGATAAGAAGAAACCACTTTCAACTTCAAACTTGTTTAGAAGCTTTTTTACCCATGAGTAAAAGTAATTGTTTTAACCAATTACTAAGATTACAAGAATAATAAAATGTTATTAAGTTGTAACATATATCAAATAAATCATTTAAAAAAATGTGAATAGATAAGTGAAAATGTTTTAGCAACAAGACCTATAAATTATAACTTGGAAGTATTGGAAATGTACAAAATGGGATTGGGAGCCTCCCACAACAAAACCCAGTTTCCATGCCCTTGTCTAGTCACAAGTCTTAACCCAACTCAATATCAAAATAACAAAAACAATTTCATGTTTAAGAAAAAGCACATAATAGTTTCATTAAAATTTGTTTATAAATTATTATCAAATTTCTAAAAAAAATGAAAATAACATCTTATCAAAATTAGTAGTTCCAAGTTTGTGGTAGCCAGAGGAGAGCTCTTTCAAACTGTCTAAAGAAATGGGTATCTAAATTCAGCAGGCGCTTCTAACTTCTAAGACCCATAACCAAAAAACAAGGTATAGTGCATTGGAACTACCTTTAAATGTCCCCTTGTTGTGTAAAAAATGAAACATTGAATAATTTTAGCTTTATTTTTGGATTTTATATGAAACTTGTTTTATGAAGTGGTTGGTTGCATGTGTAATGGAAAAAAGTTTCATATCTCTAATAAATGTTTACTATAATGATTGAACATATTAAATACATTGCATTTACTAACATCATTGAAAAGTTTAATTTTTATACCATTAGGATTCATTTCATAAATTTCAATTTTAAATGTAAAAAATGGATCCATGCTCAAATATCCCCTATTACATCTAAAATGTGCAATCTCAACAATTGACATATACAATTTCAACAACTTTTTTGAATTTTTAATATTACATCTAAAATGTGCAATCTCAACAATTGACATATACAATTTCAACAACTTTTTTGAATTTTTAATTTTAAATAAAAATGATAAAAAAAAATGAATTTATATAACATTCAAATTATTTCTTTTGAAAATATTATTTTTAAATAAATATATATACAATGAGATATTTCAAAACATTAATTTTATGTATTTCAACTTATAAAAATGAGGCCCATTGATCCGGAAAATAAATATTTTTTTAATCCTAAAAATATTTTTAAATGATATAAATGTTGAAAAACCCAACATCCCGACAATAATGATATTTTATCATTTTATAGCGGAATAAGTTATGTATGTATTCACCCCATTTTCGTTAGTCGTCTCTAAGGGCGAGGACGAGCAAAGGACCACATTGTTTATATAAAATCGATGATTAACTACTATAATATTCTTAATTCAAGATAATATATGATTAACTAATATAATATTTTTAATTCATCATTTTAATTATTAGTCCTTGCCAAGGCAGGGATTATAGCAATGGGTTGATTGTCAAACTAAATTGACTTTTTATTATTTTTTTCAATTTAGTAGTTGTTTTACAATGTTATATAAAAAATAATTATTAATTTTAATTTTTTTAAAATAATAAAATGTGTTTTAATTTTTGAAATTAGAAAATAATATTTTTTTATTGGTTCTAAGGTATGATTTGACTAAATACCCCTAGTTGGAGGTGAAAATTAATTTTTTTAAAAAAAATTATTTAATTTTTTTTCTTCAAATTGACACATAGTCATAAATAGTACATATAATAATTATTTTACAAATATCAAAACACAGTGAAATTTTTAATTTTATAATGTTTACTATAGTTTGTATTAAATTAAATTAAAAAAATACATAATTATTTAATTGTTGATTGTTGATTGGTTCTGTTTTAATGACATAGTCCTCGGGTTTTGGTGCCAGGCATAGGCGGTTATTGATATCCTCGATCTTGTCTCCTGTACACCCTGACCTCTGCAAAGTTGCCTCACCCGCAACTCGACACATAGCTTTAACGTACCAGTAATGGGAAGGAAATCTCTTCGTGGCGATTCGACAAAGCCTTGGACGCTGACATCTTGCCATTTGCCAACACTCCTGTTTATGATCTCGCTCGCTTCTCGATTTTCTTATCGCAGGTCTTAATAGCGGTAAGTCACATGGATAAGAATGCGGTACATGGTTCGTGCATCCATATTTATACCTTTTCAAATCTCAAACACACACTTAATCACTCATGATTTAGTCGGCTAATATTTAAATAAATTTAAAAATTAAAACCATGGTTTGTGTTAAAAATATTGCAAAAAACAAAACTTGTAAAACCCCATGGTTTGTGTTGGAAAATTTAGACGTTATGCAATTTTTTTATTATAAGTGTATTATTATTAATTAATATTAGATTTATTATAGCTGTCCGCAGGAACTTATATAGTAATCGGTCAGATTTAAACTTTTTTTAATTTTCAAATTTTTTTTTTCCTGAATTTTTTTTTCAATAGTTTTTCTATAGTTTACATAATTTAAAAATTAAAAAAAGTTTTTAATAATTTTAAAATATCATATTAATAACTTTTAATTGGACAATAATGATTAAAATATTATATTAATAATTTCTAATTGGATTAAAACTTTGACAAGACTAATTTGCCCTGCTATAGAGTTTATTTGTCAGAATTTTTAAAATACTATTATTCTAATAATGCCACGTTATGCTGAAATAAATGAATGCACATAAAAGTTACTCAATACATATCCTAGAAACAATTAACAAATGGGTCCAAATCTCTTTGATAAAGACAAAGTTGACAGGCCGGTGTTGCTCTGCAACACTGATGGCGGTGCATAGATGGTGGCTCGTAAGCAGTGATATGATGAAGTTGGCGCAGGTGCGGGGAGGGGCGTTCACCGGGTGACACCGAGGTCATCATTCCCCCAAACAGCTCGTGCATTCACCATATAGGTGCCGTATTTCTGTTATTTTTTGGATCTTTTGGGGTTTCTTGTTATAGAATGTTGTTTTTCTTTGGGGTCTACCTACATGCTGTGGACAGCGACAGGAACTACCTGTTAGGGATTTAATATCCACTAAATGATAGACCGGGTGCCTGCTACGACCTGGGGTTTCGGTTTTTCCGGGTATCTTTGCTCCCGGCCGTTCAAGTCGTGAAGTTCTGGTTCCTACCATTTTACCTAGGGTTCGATTTTTTTGGGTTTATTCTTGTCTGGTGACATCTACTATCTCTGGGCCCGGTTCCTTTGTTACCAGAGCAGTTTTACTCTCGGTCGGCACGTGTCGTGGTTTGGTGGCCGACTTATCCGTTTGGGCTTCATATAGGCTATTGGAATCTGCTGCTCGGCGTGCGGTGAAATTAGATTGATATCGAGGGTTTCTTCGGCTGTCCGGGGAACTGCTATTTCTGGCAGTTTGATTACTTGTGGTATTCTGGTTCCGACCGTGTTGTGGCTCAAAGGCTCACCGGCCCCTGTGCCGCCGGTCTCTGTCAAGGTATATCTGGGACATCATTATCCTCTTGGAACCTGTCGGGGTTTACATACGGTTTTGCTTCGAACCTGGGGTTTTGCCTCCGTTTGAAGGGAGCTGGAGATTTCTGGAAGCTGGAAGCTTCTATTGCGTTTGTGTGAACGGCTTCCACCTGACAATGGGGGAACATGTGGCGGATCCTCAAGGTTTGGAGGAGAACTCCATGACCGCCTCGGAATACAAAATGGAAGAGGCGGGGTTATTTAAACCTGACTCATATTTTCGAGATATGCTGCATGGAAAACGTCAACTTGCCTCGGGTAGTAGGCAAAGAGCTCCACGTGCCAGACATGGGGCAAAAAAAGGCCATTTGCCTTTATCAGGAGCTCCTAGGTTGACATCGGGCTCAGACCCGTCTGTCGATAGCGCGTGGGCCTGTCCGTCTCATGTGCAGGTGGGGAAAACTCGGCATGTCTCTCGTGCTGCTCATCGGTTGAGTGAGAAGTTTTGTTGTCGTCCTGGGGAGGTCTGGCTAACAATGGGACAGGACCTGGGCTTAGAAAAGCTCATCGAGTTCAATGTGACGGTGTTGGTGGGGAAATTCTCATATTTTGCCATGGACCGAAAGGACATTGTGGGTTGGGTTACTGAAAAATGGAAGCCCATTGTGGGTTACACTCCTCGGGTATTTGCTTTGGCCCGTGGCTGGTATGGTTTCAAGTTTGAGCAGGAAGCTCACTGTTCTTCTATTTTAGCCCAGCTGTGGCTACATGGTGCTGGCAGCCTCATGTTACAGAAGTGGTATACCGATTTTGACCCGGATTCGGCCACTGTTCGCCTGCGTCATTTGTGGTACTCATACCTGGCCTGCCGCTTGCTCTTTGGAATCAGGGGGCGTTAGAAGCTATTGGCAATAGCTTGGGCCGGTTTCTTCATGTGGAGGAGGAGCATCTTACAGGTTTCAACCGGCGTATGGGACGGCTCTTGGTAGAAGTGACATATCATTGGTACTCATTGATGTTCTCCACATCAACTGGCGCGGTCGTCGGCTGGATTTGATTATCGACTATTGGGGCATCCCGTTCCGCTGCTCCAATTGCAAACAAGTGGGACATCTTTGGCGACAGTGCAACCAGCGGTTTTCTTCTGGTCGTCCGGTGGGGGCAGATCCCTTTTGGTCCTCGGATGATGGTAGTGACAAAGACGTGGATACGAATGGTGGTCTGGACGGTTATTCCAACAGGATTTCGACTCCGGCTGTGGGATTATTGGGTAAGTTGGAATCCAATGACCCATCTTTTTATCATTCTTTGAATGATTTGGACATTAAATTCATAAATGCATTGGAGCTCAACAATGGTAACAATGGAAACTATTTGAGTCGTTTATATCCAAAGCTGTCAACTGCCTCTAAGTCTGAAAAGGATCCAATTGTCTCGTCTGATAATGCGTCTCCCACCTCTGAGGTTCCAATTCCTGTTTGTACTTCCTCTCCGGAGACCTCGTCCGTCATTCCCATTTCGCTTGTGGCATCGGATTTTACCCACAGTCCTACTGTAATCCTTTCCTCAAATTGCGAGGAGTCATTGCCTGTTATTGCGTCTATTAAGGATGGGCCTTTGTTATCGGAACCCCTGGCCGTCATCCATCCCTCACATACTTTACCTACCTGTGAATCGGAGGCTCGGGATCGTGTATTACACATCCCCTCCTACTCTGAGATGGTTAAAAAAACACCCCTCCCTGTTTATTTAAATAACCGGGTTGTCGTTGATTGTGGTCCATGTAATACAACCGGGGCTGATCCCTCGGACTCTGCGTCTTTGGCCCCGGATATGGAGGTGATGAATAACAATCCAACTGATGTTAATTTGACTACGTTGCGCGACCAATGTATTGCGAAGGGGGTCGGCTGGGCGGGTTGGCAGCTGATTTCTCTCCATTAAAAACGAGGAGTGCGAGGAAAAATTCAAAGGTCATCACTCTGGGGGGGTACTGACAAAAACGTACCGAATATTCCCGTCTCTCTGGACACCAGGGCTCTTAGAGGAATCAAATCCCTAGCCAGGGGTCGATAATGATTTTTATCTCCTTAAATATCAGGGGTGTGGGGGGTATGCCCAAACAACTGGCCCTCAAAAGAATCCTACAAATTGTTAATCCCGATTTGGTTTTTTTACAAGAAACTATGGTAAGTGGGGAGAAAGCTCGTATTTTCTTCAATAAAATTAAGCCTGGGTGGTGTATGTCCACTATGGATGCGGTTGGTCTTTCTGGTGGCCTCCTGGCTGCATGGAATCCGGGGGTCTTTAAGCTGGATCCTTTTATTACTTCGTTGGGCATACTTCTGACTGGCAAACTTAGGGGATCTGAAAAAAGTTATAAATATTGTGAACTGCTATGGGCCATATTGTAACAGGGAATTTTTCTGGAATTTGGCTTGCGCGGGACATTTATTGGCATTGGAAAATTTGATACTTGCAGGTGATTTGAATTTTTCTTGGGGAGCTGAAGAAATATGGGGTAGTGCGGCCAGAAGGGACCCTCTAGGGCCTTACTTCAGAAACCTTTTTTCCACATACTCTCTGGTTGATGTGGAACCAAGGCCATTGACCCCTACGTGGTCAAATGGTTGTCGAGATGAGAACTTGATCTCAAAACGTATTGACCATTATCTGATCTCCAAGACACTTTTGAGCTCTTTTCATTCATACAGAACTTGGAGCCTACAGACACATATCAGTGATCATCTCCCCATTATCCTGCAATTTGAAATCGATGCTGTGTATATCCATTCAAATTCAATTCTGTTTGGTTAAAAGACCTGGATTATGATGAGGGTGTCCGATCTCTATGGGAAAATACCGATGTCTCGGGGGAGCGATCGGCAATGGACAAGCTTGCTATCAAATTAGGGTCTTTAAAAGACTATACTATAAAGTGGGAACGATCCAAAAAGGCTGAGCAGACCACTGAACTCAATGTGCTTGATTTAGAAATTGTTGCTCTTAGGGATCTATCCCTGAGAGTGGGGATCTCCATCTGGTCGTGCTCGCCTTGCTATGCTGGAGGAAAGGAAACTCAAAATACTTATCATTCAGGAAGAGTCCTAGCGTTTAAAGAGCCGGGCTATTTGGCTTAAAGCTGGTGACCTAAACACGAAGTTCTTCCATTGATATGCTGATGGCCGCAAAATACAAAATAACATATGGGATCTTAATGATCATGATGGGAGACGGATTCGTGGTGATGAAGTCTTGAAGGATGAGGCTTCTCGTCATTTTCTTGAGTATTATACTGATCCTGTAACTACATCCCTGCCTGAACAGTTTAAGCTTATAAAGGAATATCCTCGGATGTTCACTGATGTGGAGGGGGACAAAATTTTTGAGACTATTACTAGCACAGATGTTCAGAACACACTTCGGGACTTTGCTAAGGACAAATCTCTTGGTCCGGATGGGTGGACGGTGGAACTGTTCATACATTTTTTTGAAATTATGGGGAATGACCTCAGGGATGCTGTGGATGAATCTCGGTCCTTGGAACTGGTCTCAGGGGCGTTAAATACCACTTATCTGGCACTGATTCCTAAATCAACACATCCTGAGAGTTTCAATGATTTCCGTCCGATTGCTTTGTGCAATTTAGTATACAAGATAATATCTAAGATAATTGCACAACGCATCAAACCGATCTTGTCCTTGTACATTTCTATCGAACAATACGGTTTTTTGGATGGGAGGCAGATTCATGACGCGATTGGTGTGGCACAGGAGGTTTTCCATAGTATTAATCAAAAGAAGTTGGAGGCACTCATTCTACAACTGGACTTGGTCAAAGCCTATGACCGAGTCAATTGGACTTTTCTCAAATTGATTCTTATTCAAATTGGACTACCTTGGAAGGTTATGAAGTGGATTATGGCTTGTGTTTCATCTGTCAACTATGCAATAATTATCAATGGTCAGCCGACTGATTTCTTCAAGGCGTCTAGGGGACTCCGTCAGGGATGCCCTCTTTGTCCCCTTTTGTTTCTGTTGATCATTGATGGTCTGAGCCTCTCTATTCACAAAGCTAAAAGTGAGGGCTCTATTGTGGGTATCAAAGTCTCGGCTGGTGTATCAGTTACCCATACGCTTTTTGTGGACGATGTGATGCTATTTGGGCTGGGAATTTTGGCTGAATGGTTACAGTATAAGAGAATTCTTGATTTCTTATGCTTGGTAACTGGTATGCTCATTAGTGTGGTGAAATCTTTTTTCCTGAAACACTCACTTGAGGTGACTGTGGAACATAGTGTCAGGTGTATTTTTCCTTTGGAATTTAAGGAGTTATCGGAGGGCTCAAAGTATCTCGGCTATTTCCTCAAACCTGCAAAATACAGGACCAATGATTGGTTATGGCTTGTTAAACGTTTTGATACGCGCATCAGTCACTGGAGCTTGAGATATCTTTCACTGGGTGGCCGGATTACTTTGGCTAAGAATGTCCTTCATAACCTGGGAGTATACTGGTTCTCCCTTTGTAAAATTCCGATTTCTATTCTCCGCATAATTCGGGGGAAATTCTTCCGCTTTATATGGTCTGGCGGGGGAGAGAAGAACAGGTTTCATTTAATTAATTGGAAAAGTATGGCACAGCCATATATTCTGGGGGGCTAGAATATAAAGAACTTGGAGTTGTTTGTGATGGCTCTCCATGCTAAGAGCCTGTGCCGTGTTTTATTTAATAACTCTATGTGGGGATGTATCATTCGGGCCAAATACCTCAAACAGGCTACGGTTACGTCCTGGTTTCGGATTGGCAGGCATTCTGTTAATGGTACTTCAAATATTTGGCGCGGGCTCATGGGCTCGTTTACTGTTGTAGCAAAATGGCTCTCCTGGATACCTGGCAATGGCCGGGATATCAGACTTGGATCGGACCCTGTTTTGGGGGTATCCCCTGCGTATCCTTTCTCTCCCGAACTTCTTGCACATCTCAGAGCTAGGGGGCTCTATAACCTTGCACATGTTGTTTCTTTCAATAACGGGGGATGGATCACTGCTCGTCAACTTGGCATTCAGGGGGATATGGGAAAGGAATGGTCGGAATACACTATGCACCTCTGCAAAGCAAACATCCACCTTTGCGATTCCCCGGACAGGTTGGTTTGGTCATGGGATGTTGCTCGTGGCTTGGTCACTTCAAAACTGGCTTATGATTCATTATTTGCAGACTGTCAACTGAAGAAGGTTTGGTGGCACTCTGCGATCTGGAAGCTTGCCCTCCCTCCGAGGATTAGATGTTTTGTATGGTTGGCAATGGGAAACAATATTCTTACATGGGATAACCTCTGCCGTCGTGGCTTTTATGGTCCTGGCTGGTGCCCTTTGTGCTGCTCACATTTGGAAACGGTTGATCATCTCTTCTCTTCGTGCCTGATCATAAATGAGCTCTGGAGGCTTATTGCCAATTCCCTTGGTATATCTGCAGTTTGGCACTCGTCCACATTGAAGAACAGCTTAGGCCAGTGGCTCCGAGACTCATGCTCTCGTCGATGGTTAGAACTCCCATGTTATATGCTGTGGGAAATCTGGAAGGCCCGCAACCGCTATGTATTTGATGGTATTGCTATAAATATGAATTGGTTATGCAGTCGTATTATTGCTTTATTTATGGAGTTTAATTCCATTTTAGTCCTTGCGGGAGGCAGAACTATTTCAATTGTTAAACAAACTGGATACCACAATGCTCCTCCGGTGCTGATGTATCCTTGTGGGTTCTTTGATGGGGCTGTGGCTGGGGGGGGGGCGGTGTTAGTGGGGCGGGTGTGGTACTTCATCTAAACAACTCCGTTTCCTATCGGATACATTTAAATTTGGGTTGTGGAACGAACACATGCAGTGAATTGTGTGCTCTCTGGATTCTTTTACACTTTGCTCGGCGCAAACAAGTTTCTTCACTTGTTGTTATGGGTGATTCTTCTTCCATAATATCATGGGCTTTGGGTACTTCCCCACTTAATGTGCTGCTCCTCACAAAATGGTTGGCTGCTGTCAGGAAATACATTAGTGACTTTCAGCACATTCACTTTGCCCATGTTTATCGCGAGATAAATGTGGAAGCAGACATCCTTTCCAAGTGGGCTTTGGACGCTCCAACTGGTATTATCTTGTGGGAAGAATGGCATGAGGACCTTTTTTTCTCCCGGGGTTCGGTTGATTTGCTTTGGATCTGAATCTTTTGGTCTGGACTTTCAGCTTGATATGATATATTTTTCTTATGTTTCATTTGCGGCTATATTTGTGCAGGTTCTTAGTCATTATCTCCAACTTCTTGTTGGATTTTTGATCTGGTTGGATTATGCGGATCTATGTTTTTTGATATATTAGACCCTTGTGTCCAGGCCTTTGGCTGTTTTGGACTTATTATTGGACTTATTTTACATGTATTTATGTATTGGCAAACACATTGCCACATGGGGACTGTATTATTTTTGGTCATGCAGTTGGTGGGTTTCGGATGCTTTTTTATGGCATCGTTCTGGTTCTTGTTTGGGATTTGGTATGGATCCTGGATGCTGTGATGTTGTATTGGGGCTCATCCTGTGCCCGTATGAGTTTTGAGTTCACATACCTTTTTGGTTTGATGACTTGATGTATTGATCCTATTTACTATTTCGCGGTATTAATAGTAAGATATATTTTTATGTGAAAAAAAAAAAACCAATTAACAATAAATAAAAAATAATATTTTTCTTAACAAAACTTACTTCTCGATAAATGCATATACCTCCATAAATGCCTATGTTCCACATTTTCGCGGCTTCAAGACGTACGGTTGACAGCATCCTGATGTCATTGTTGTATCACAAACTTGTATCTTTATATATTAAAAAGACTAAAAGCTGTATTATATATTCAATAGATAAAAAAGCTATTTTAATACAATATTATTTACCATTCTATTACATAATGGTAAATCTTTATTCAAAAACTTAAGAATATTTTTCCTAAAATGATGATAGCATAGATTTACGAATTAAATGATAAATTTAGAGATTTATTTTATATTTTTTTAATAGGTGTGAAACTTATTGATTTTAAAAAATATTATTTACAAAAGTATTTAGCATTATAATTTTGTAATATGCTAATGTCACATATAAAATATATTTTATTTTACTTAATTAATATGAAGGAATTTTAGTGTTGATATGCTTTTAAAGGAATTTGAGTTTTATTTGAGAGGTTAATTTTGTATTTTGAAATTGTTTTGATGTGTATGAGGTTGGAAATTTTGATGATTCTTCTATTGTTATGGCATAGAGTGGTTGTTGTGTTATTTTAGGCTAGTAAAAGTTGTTGTTTTTTAAAAGATATTAATTCAATTTTAGATAGTCAAGATGTTGATACGTATATATAATAACATTTATTTTATTAAATATAATTTAAAAAACACAATATTTATAATTAACAAGTAAACTTAGCATTAAAACTATTAATAAAGCATAAATAATTAGTAATTTATTATTGGAGAATGCATAAATAATAAATTAACATTATTACAAGTTTCAAATATTTTATAACTATTTTAACTTTAACTTTTAAGCTATTTAGAATTATAAATTTCTAATTTCTATACTAAAATTCTAAAAAAATATATATGCTAAATTATTAATATTTCTTAATATTGCAATATGGGCTAATCTTTCTTAAAATTTCCATTTAAATGTTTTTAAGAGGTCGATATAAGCAGCTTTGCTGCTAATTTCACTTTTGAATTATGGATAACTAATATCTTACAACATTTCTAAAAGGCAGGTATAAGCACCTTCAGTGCTAATTCCACTTGTTGAATAATGTTATGATGTTGTAAATTCAACACACGAGACAATATAATTAATAGGATGACACCCTATAAAAGCACCACTCGACACATACATCTATGAAGAATATAAACTTTGTAATATTTTCTTGCTTTGGGAAATTAGAGATATTCTTTATAATTTAGTGGTGCATTTCAAATCCATTTCGTGCTATTCTCTATAACATTTAATATATTGGTACAACTATAGGATTGTCTTATTTCTTTGTCACCACTATATATATATATATTGTTTTTTATACTAAACCTTGATATTCCGCCCATGAATCAAGGGTCCACAAGAATTGATGTATATATATAAAGAAAGGATAAGAGACCATTCAAAGAGTTTCAAAGTGGTGGGAGATTTAAGTATCGTGTTACAGAAAATGGTTGGTACGTTATGTATAATATGTCCATTGCATGTAGTTTGGGTAGTTGGGAGGAGTTTGGGTAGTTGGAAGGAACGATTGCTACTCTCCCCACCCAGTTTCAATTCTTGTAAGTGACATGATGCTTTTGTTGAGCCCCTATGTAATGATTGAGTGGATTATGTAATCTCGTCATACCTTGATTCTCCGAAATAACAACATTAATCTTAAGAACAACAACTCTAGTTCCTCACTTCACCCAAGTATATTACTATATATCCGTAGTATTGACTTGGAATGTATTAAATCAAAATCATGTAAATGATATAAATATGCTAGTATGGATTCCTAGTGCTGAGCTCAAGGCCAAGGCCCGACTAGTGATTTGCCAGGCATGTATAATGTAAATATTTCTATATGGACCATGTGGTTGGCTTGTCATGCTAACTCGAAAGCTATGTGAATATTATGTTGGAAAAATAATAAAATGGTCCAAGATTGTTGTGTAAAGAGCACTAGAGGGGCTATGATTCCACTAGAGAGGAAGAGGAAAGGGGACCTATGGGAGATTAAATCATATATTGCCAAGTGTCAACCTTATAACTAATCCAATTGCTTCCATGTGCCTTAAATGAGTCATTTACTTTCTTTTGACTATTAAATCCAATCATTGAATACATGTGTGAGGTGGGTGGAGAAAGTCTTCTAATTTAGTTATGGAAGCATGTGATGGATATTCTTATATGATAGTTGTAAGGGTCATTTATTCTATGGTTAGAAGTTATGTCAGTTGTCTTCTCACCATTCTCTCATCTCCTTTGGAGTCTACCACTCATACTCATGCAAATATTACACTACGCAGAGCTTCCTATTGATGTTCATTACCATCATCAGACTATGCATTACGTAGAAATTTGAATTTGGAAGGAGAACTACATATTGGAGGGAAAAATAAATGGTTGTAGGTGAGCATAGAGGTTGTGCAAGCTAGGTACCTTTACCCATTGAGTTTTTCTACTCACAAATGCTTGAGAAGCCATTAATTAATACTATAGGAGGTTCTCCAACATCATACAGTAGGTTGAACTCTTACTGCAAACATTGGTAAGTACTATAAGGGTTGGATTTCCTAAGGGAATTGTGGATTAGTGAAGGGGAATGCCTTCCTTGTGTTGCGTGGAGGAGTTGGAAGGAGTGCCATGGTTATGATGGCTGAGTAGGATTCATGTAGAGCTTTGATGAGAATTTGGCTAAGCATTGAGAGAAGAATGGGTGGTGGGTAGAGAGAGAGAATCTTGTAGGTGTTTCCTTCGTCGCGGTAGCCTCATAGCCCAACTTGGGGGAGGCTTCTCAGTAGAAATAGTATATGCTGGACAAGGTTCCTACGGTTGTATGGAAAATTGCTCTTACACAACCAATTGCTTGGATGTTTTTTGTTTAAATATACATATTCTCTTTGTATTTGGATGTGCAATGAATTTATTTTACGTCTGTAATAATTATGCTTGAATATGCATGTTGAGTGTGTGTGGATAAAAATATATTTACGTTGTGTTTTACAATTATACATCTGTACATGGATTTTATTGTTTATGAATTTATAACATGGCTATGGGTTGAAATTTAGAAGCCTAGAATTCACAAATACCCCCTTAAGTTGTTTAAATTTATGGATGGGGACGTGACAAAGTGGTATTAGAGCTCTTATTTGTAGCATCGGGGCTGTATGGTGCGAAGTCCATAGTTACAGGCATAAATTAGAGCTTGCAGATGAAGTGTTTAATGATTTTTTTCTATGAAAATATGTGGTTTTTGTTACATGGTACTCTAATCGAGCTATGGGTTAGATCTATGGTCTATCGGCAGGAATGGTAGAATGGCTGAGGAAAAATGGGGAAAATTTTGAAATTTGCAGAGTTATTAGTGGAAAGTTTTTATTCTATTATGTGAGAGAGAAATTCCATATTGGGGAAAAAGGACAAGATTAATTTGGTAATAAACCCCTTGTTTCCAATTAAAATTTCCCATATTTATGCAAATTCAAAATTTGGGGAAACAATTAAAGTGGGCTCCACCCATGCCATGTGGATAGGGGCTATGACGTGGATCAACCACATCAGACAAGATGCACATGTGGCATGGTTGAATGCTTTGTTAGCTTCTAGATGGATCGGGTGGATCATGGCCTACCACAAATGGCTAGATTTAGACCACACAAGTTTCATCGTGCGATCTAAACCATTCGCACAATCAAAGGTGCTCATACTTTCCCAAGGGACATCACCACGAATGATGGAGATTGCTTTGTGCAAGTTCTAAGGGCATATCTTTACCATTGGCGCTAAAGGAATATATCAAAGGATAACTGAAGGTACATGTGTGTAGATGGCTCAGATTGCATTGTGCATGTTACAACTTTCAATCATGATTGTTAGTGCATGAAAAGGTAATCATACTTTATCCCAAGGTACATGCATGTGAATGGTTGAGATTAAATCATGCAAATTTGACCATTAGATCATGACCATTTGCGCTCAAGGAGTTGATCATACCTTATGCAAGGGAGTGATTGAAGGTTAATAAAGGTATCTCTCATGTGAATGGCTGAGATTTTATTGCACACGTTCCATTATGTAATTGTGACTGTTCGCACTAGGGAAGATGATCGTACCTTATCCCAAGGTACATGCGCATGAATGGTTGAGATTAAATCAAACATGTCCCATCGTGCAATCATGACCATTCACAAAAGTTAATTTGAATGAGGTTTAACATGTGAGGAATCATTGCGAATGAACTAGATTTGATCGTGCAAATTTGATTAGTGAATCGAATCTCATCATCGAAAAAGGGTAATATAGCACCGTGAATAGATAGGTGGACCGAAAAATAAAGGTAGTAGTTTCAATGTTGGTTTCCAAGTATTGGAAATGAGAAAACGTTACAAATATTACGTGCTAGATTGCGTGAAATCAAATGATTTACAAAGAAAAAAAACGTGCAAGGAAGTTGTAAGGGGGAAATCCCCCTTGACCCCTGACGTTCCCCCCTGAGACATTGAGGACTTAAACAAATTCCTTGTGGTGATAACATGACTAATAAGGATGAAAATGTTTCACTCTGCTATTAGTTCAAGAAAAGTGTATAAATGTGCATATTTATAGTCATGGGAAAGCTTATCCATGAGGGAACAAATGTGCACCATCAAATTATGAAGGGACTGAATCAAATGTTTCTAAAAGCTAATAAAAAAAGTTCCTATAGAATTTATTTGACAAAACAATTGTCAATATGGGTAGTTCTCAGAATGCATGAAAATTAATTTTATGTTTTTCTAAGAATGTAGTGCAGCTAACAAGTGTGTTTATATGAACACTTTTGCAAATACAATATCATATCAATAATAGTTAAGGGTCAACATTCAATATATTCCAATTTGGAAAACCCTTGGTCTTGGTTGGGCCAAGAAAATCATCATCATGGATGATGCAAATGATACTTATGCAATTGGAACATATGCCACGAGGGGGAATATACATGTTGAGAATGTAGAGGCATAATCTAATGGATGAAGAAATTAAATAACTCCCCTATATATTGTGGAAACTATGAGAAGCCTAAGAGTTGAACTACAAAATTGCGGAGAAGATAATGAGAGGCTTATAAGAGCTCAAGAAGAATAGAACCGGCTGAATGCAACCATGCTCCAAAGTTTGGCAAGCATTTAGAAGAAGATTCACCATGGGAAGCACTTAGGAAATGACGAAAAGAGTGGGAGTAGCTCAAGGAGACATTTTATAAGAGGTCCCATATCTCAAGAAGAGTTGCTAGAGATAGAACATATACTCTAGAATTCTCTTTTAGCGAGTCATATACCTCTTAAGACTCCATTGAAGGTTCAATCTTTTCATCTCACAAGAATAAGAGGAAGAGGCATTTCAAGAACAACTCACATGGGGAATTTCGAAATACCATACCACCCACTTTTGATGGTGAAGTAAAAATTGGTCAAGAAGCTCAGGCTTGGATTCTTTGGATGAGGAAGTATTTCCAATTCCAATACTACTCCAGGAACATGAAGGAAAGGGTGTCCATAATAAAATTAAATGGAAGAGCATCTATGTGGTGGGATCACCTTAGGCAAGTGAACAAGATCAATGAAAGGAAGATTGTGTGGAAGATTATGATCTTGGTCAAGGGTTGTATGTTAGCTAGAAAAAGTTAATAGTCATAATCAACCTATCATAAAGATTAGCTATAGCTCAGAATCATGTTCATGTATACAAGAGGGATTATGTTAGATGATCTAAGAAAAATAATCATGAGATAAAGGCTAAGAGAGACAACAATTAATCATGGAAGTGAAAAGGAATAGAATCTATATATTATAAATTATGAATAGAGAAAGTGCATTATACTTGAGATAACTAAAGTATATGTGATGAACTTGCTTTGGACTGGTGAAGACATAATATCAATATTATAGTTATTTAAATATCCCTTATATAATTATATAAAGACATAATTATAGCCAAGTTTCAAGGTTAAACCATTTTTTATGCTAATCTAATGATACATGATCTAGAAAGTTGATATAAAGTGACAAAAAAAAATCTATAGGGTATGTTACACATACAAAGATAGAATTGAGTTTGATGAACCTCAAGTTCTACATGAAACCATAAGGAAGGCCAAGTATTGTTATGATCAAAACAAAAGCATGAGTACAACATTCCATAATGCATGGAAGGATAAGAGAAATGATAAGTTTGACCAAAGAAACATGGGATTCAAGCCTCCTCATTTCAAAAGTCAATAAAGGAAACCACCACATGGTGTGACTAAGCAAGCTAGGATGATGTGAGACAAACCAAGAGAGACGCTTCAATGTTGGGGATGTGGAGAGGACCATTTCCTCATAAATTGTCCACATCGAAATAGGAGTTCCAAGCACGTTCAAAACATCCAATAGGATGAAACTACGGGTGAGGTGGCAAGGACCATCCCTAGAATCTATGTTGCATTAGAGGACCACCAAGCATACCATCAGTCAACTATGGTTGAAGTTGAAGGTAATATTGTTAAGAAATCTAATTCTATTTTGATTGACCCTGGATTTACCCACAATTATATCACTCCTAAAATTGTTGATATTTGTGTTTTAAAAAAACAAAGCATAGTAACTCATGGTTGGTCCAACCAACCACTAGAACCAAGAGGAAAGTTAGTGAATGGTGACGAAATTTCCATTAGAAATGGATGGAATATTCACCTGGCAAAATATGAATATTTAAATCCACTTGGTTCCTATGATATTATCATTGCAATGGAATGGTTGGAAGCACACAAAGTTAAACTTGATTTCTATCACAAGACATTTGAATGCATTGATGAAGAAGGAAACCCATGGTAGTAAAGGGAATTCCAAAGGTGATTTATATTAGGCATATTTTATCCATGCTGTTGAATAAGTTCTTCATAAAGGGTTTCCAATCGTATCCAACCCATGTATTAGATAAAACAGAAAATGAAGTTCCCAAGTTGGAGGACTACTGAGTCTTGCAAGAATTCGGGGATGTGTTTCTTGATGAAATGCTAGGAATTCCTCCAGAGAGGGATATTGATTTCATAATTGACCTTCTGTCGGGAGCTACACCATTGTCTAAGACAGCTTACATAATGAGTACCGTACTAGAATTGCTCGAACTAAAAATGCAATTGCGAGAGTTGTTGGAAAATAAGTACATTAGGCCAAATGTGTCTCCATGGGGAGCACCTGTTTTATTTGTGGAGAAGAAAGATGGAACACTCAAGATATGTATTGATTACATGCATTTGAATAAATTTAGGGTAAATAATAAGTACACTTTAACTCGAATTGATGATCTACTTGATCAAATGAGAGGGGAAAAGGTATTTTCAAATATTGATTTGAGGTTTGGTTACCATCAAGTTAGAATAAGGGAAGAAATGATCCACAAGACAACCTTTAGAAAAAGGTATGGACACCATGAGTTTGTGGTGGTGCCATTTGGTTTCACTAATACACCAGCTACATTCATGTGTCTCATGGACAATATTTTCAACAAGTATTTGGACAAGTTTGTTCTTTTTTTTCTAGATGACATTCTTATTTATTCCAAGAATTACGAAGAACATGAATAACATTTAAGAATGGATTTGCAAGTGCTAAGATAACATAAGTTGTATGCAAAGTTAAGGAAATGTGATTTTTATAAAAAACAAATTCACTATTTCAGTCACATTATCTTAGAGGAAGGAATATCAGTGGATCCAAAAAAGATTGAGGCCATTATGAATTGGCCAACTTTAAGGAATGCGAAAAATGTGAGATCCTTTATGGGTCTTTTTGGTTATTGCAGAAGGTTCATTAAATGATTCTCTAGGGTTGCACACCCCATCACTTCTTCACAAAAGAAGGGAATAAAATTTGAGTGGACGCAAAAATGTGAAGAAAACTTCTAGTTGTTGAAGAAGCTTCTTACAAGTGCTCCAATTATGAAAATTGTAAACCCAAAAAATGATTTTGTGGTGTGTACCAATACATGGAATTGGAGGAGTTCTTTTGCAAAACAATCATGTGGATGTGGTATGTAAATTAAGAAAGCTAAAAGAATATGAGAAGAATTATGCTACTCATGATTTAGAGCTTGTTGGCATACTTCACACTTTAAAAATGTGGAGCCATTATTTGATGGGAATAAAATTTGAGCTTAGGGCAGACCATTGTGGTTTGAAATAGTCATTTGAGCAGCCAACACTAAATGCAAGGCAATCTATATAGATGGAATTTTTATGTGAATTTGATTTTGAGATCTAACACATAAAGGGGAAGGAAATAAAGTGGTTGATGCACTCAATGAAAAAATTCATGCAATGCATGTGGAAACCATTAGTATATGCCAATTAGATTTGAGGTAGAAGGTTGTTGAATCTCTTGTTGAAGATGAGCAATATGTGCAAATAAGAGACAAATTACAACAACGGAATTTGGAAAAAAGGTATGAATGTTATCAATGTGGATAATGATGGGCTTCTCACCCCTAGAAAAATAGAATGTATACTCCAAATGTGGAAGACTTGAGGATAACTATTCTGGATGAAATCTATAAATTTCCATATTCTAGTCACCCAGGATACCGTAAACCAATTGCTACAGACAAGAAGCAATATTTTTTTTCCAAGGATGAAGAAAGACATTGCTGAGTATATTTAAATATGTATGAAATGCTAGCATGTGAAGGTTGAACATCAACATCCAACAACATTATTGCAACCATTTCCAATTATGGAATGGAAATGGGAAGTGGTAACTATGGATTTTATTACTAGATTGCCAACTACTTCAAGAAAGCATGGTTCCATCATGGTTGTGGTGGATAAATTGTCTAAGAAAACACACTTTATTTCAGTTAAATCTATTTACAAGGTTGATGAGATAACAATAGTA
Organism: Larix kaempferi; assembly: GCA_027924585.1. NCBI lineage: Eukaryota > Viridiplantae > Streptophyta > Pinopsida > Pinales > Pinaceae > Larix > Larix kaempferi. The sequence goes on from BSBM01001313.1 coordinate 2,380,347, forward strand.
TTCATGAGATAAATATTCAAATTGCATGGGCTACACAAAGCATTTGTATTTGATTGTGACACACTAAATTTACTTCTAATTTTTGGAAAATTTTATTTGTAGATTTGGGTACACAGCTGAATTTTAGTACTTCCTACCATCCACAAATAGATGGAAAAATAGAAAGAGTCAATCAAGTGATTGAATACATGCTTCACATGTATGTGATGGACAATCCATCTAAGTGAGAAGATTAGCTACACTTGGTAGAGTTTGCATAAAACAATAGGAAACAAACATCATTGGGAATGAGTCCATTTGAAGCTTTGTATGGTAGAAGGTGTAGGACACTAGCGAGTTGGGATGATACAATGAACATAATCGTGCTTGGGACGGAAATGCTTAAGGAAATGGAACAAGAAGTTGCAAAGGTTATGCAAAATTTAAAGGCAACCCAAGATAGACAAAAAAACTATGTAGATAAGAATCGAGTGCATAGGGAATTCAATGTTGGAGATCATGTTTACCTTTGATTGAGGCCAATGAAGAGTTCCTTGAAGCTTGGGTGTCATGCCAAGCTATCACCAATATATTATGGGCCATTTGAAGTACTTGAGAGGATAGGGCCAGTTGCATATAGAATTGCATTTCCTGCTAACACTAGAGTTCATAATGTTTTTTATGTTTCTTTGCTTAAGAAATATGTACGTGATCCTAACCATTCTAACCATGGGATTGATTGGGATGTGATCCAGGTGGAACCCGAGGAAGAGTTCCAAATAGATCCACTATGCATCCTCAACAAGAAGGTAACATTTCTATGGAACTGAGCCATCATACACGTAAAGGTGCAATGGAAGCTCTCTGGCCCCGACGAGGCTGGAGGATGCCATGAAAGAGGCATATCCATTTTTGTTTTGATTTTGAGAAAACACCGAGGATGGTGTTATTCCAAGGGGGAGGAGATTGTAACACCCCTATTTTTGACTTGGAATGTATTAAATCAAAATGATGTAAATGATGTAAATATGCTTGTAAGGATTCCTAGTGAAGAGCTCAAGCCCAAGGCTCGACTATTGAATTGATAGGAATGTATAATGTAAATATTTCTATATGGACCATGTGGTTGGCCTGCTAACTCGAAAACTATGTAATATTATGTTGGAAAAATAATAAAATGGCCCAAGATGGCTGTGTAAAGAGAACTAGAGGGCTATGATTCCACTAGAGGGGAAGAGGAAAGGGGGCCTATGGGATTTTAAATCCTCTATTTCCAAGTGTCAACCTTAGAACTAAATTCAATTGATGCCATGTGCCTTAAATGATCCAATTATTTTATTTTGACTATTAAATCTAATCATTGAATGCATGTGTGAGGTGTGTGGAGAAAGTCTTTTCATGTGGTAATGGAAGCATGGGATGGATATACTTCTAAGACAGTTGTAAGGGTCTTTTATTTTATGGTTAGAATTTATGTTAGTTGTCTTGTCACCATTCTCTCATCTCCTTTAGAGTCTACAACTCATAACCATGCATATATTACACTACGTAGAGATTCCTATTGTTGTTCAATACCATCATCAGACTATGCATTACCCATAAATTTAATTTTGGAAGGAGAAATATAGATTGGAGGGAAAAAGAGATGGTTGTAGGAGAGCATAGAGGTTGGGAAAGCTAGGAACCTTTACCCATTGATTTTTTCTACACATATGCTTGAGAAGCCATGAATTAACACGATAAGAGGTTCTCTAATAACATACAACAAGTTGGACTCTTATTACACACACTGGTAAGCGTTGTAAGGGTTGGATTTCTTGAGTGAACCGTGGATTAGTGAAGGGGAATTCCTTCCTTGTGTTGTATGGGGAAGTTGGAAGGAGTGCCATGGATGTCATGGTTGAGTGAGATTCCTATCTAAGAGCTCTAGATGAGCATTTGGATAAGCATTGAGAGTAGAATAGGCGGTGGGATGAGAGAGAGAAGCCTGTAGGTGTTTCCTTCTCCCTGGTGGCCTCATAGCCCAGCTTGGGGGTGGCCTCTTAGTAAAAAGAGTATATGCTAGACATAATGCCTATGGTTGGGTGGAAAATTTCTCTTACACAACCAGTTGCTTGAGTCTTCTTTGTTTAAAGATAAGTGTTCTCTTTGTATTTGGATGTGCAATGAATTTATTTCATGCCTGCAATAATTATGCTTGTATATGCATGCTCTATGTGCATGGATAGAAAGTTATTTTCGTTGTGTTTTACAATTATACATTTGCACATGCATTTTATTGTTTATGAATTCATAAAATGGATATAGGGTGAGTTTTAGAAGCTTAGAATTCACAAATACCCCCCTCTATTATTTAAATTTATGGATGGGGACGTGACAATTATCATCATGTTCTCAAATCTAGGAATCAAGAAGCAGGTGTTATGGAAAATAAAAAGGCTAGTTGCACCGAGAGGAGCGAGGTGCTCTACAACCCAGTATGGGGGATATGTTGTCGCGTAACGGAGCATTATGTTATAAAAAAAAAAGTAATTGAAAAATTCATGTCGGCTCATAAAATAAAAAATTAAAACCAAATGAAAAGTAATTAAAAAATCCATGCCGGCTCAAGCACCGAGAGGGATCGAATTTCTGGAGGTGTAATTTTTTTGGATGTGTAGAATATTTAAGTTAAAAAAATTTACACCTCAATAAATTGGATCCCTCTTGGTGCTTGATAGATTCGGGTTTAATATGGATCTATGCTGGTTTATCTCAAGGTATGTTAATGGAAATGGGTCATAATAGTACCATTATGATCTAGGTTTATGTGCCATGACGTGGCCACCTAAGCAATTGTACACTTTGGGGGTTAGATATCCCACTTCTTCCCCCATTATCACCATCTTGTAGTATTAAAGAAGCTAGAGGGGTAGTTAAATCCCCTCCACTCTACCTCCTTATTTGTGTAAGTGCCTACAAGTGATCTCCACTCCACTCTATCACCATTTCTCTAAGTTGCAGTTATACAATGTTTATCTAACTCTCCCTCCCCCTTGCACTATGTATAGCTATCTCTAGAATCCTAAATTCACCTCCCTCGCACATATTTGACTATGGTAAACCATGAACAAATCTTCTCTTCCATGTTGATATCATCTCTATATGGATTAGTTCCTCATATCCATAGGTTTGTTGGCCCCCCTCTATCTTGGTCCCCCTCTATCTAGCCTAAACCCTTCATTTCATGTTAAATGACATTGGCTGTCAAACTCTTTGCAAATATTCTTTTTTAGTAATGAAGATACAATATTCTCAATGTTTTATACTTTCTCATAAATATATATATGAAATATATTTTATTACATTCAAATTTTGATACACCAGATAAGCTAAAACTACAAAGTAGTGTGAAACCAAAATTGCTTTCAAGTTGATTACATGTTGAAAAGATGTAGAAATAGAATAGGTGTTCTCGAATTAAAGACAAGTAATTTGTTGATAAATAGAAGTTCCATAATGGTTTGACCTTTTCATTAGTAGTATTCGTTGTTGGTAGTCATTCATCAATTAATGAATGGTTAAGTCACTTGAGAGATAAAGATAAAAGTGAATAAGTGTTTTGACCTCATTGGTAGTTTGGTAGTTATGATCAGGGGTTAAATTTGACGGGCACCCTTACCCATCAATACAAAATTTTATGACGGTTTTGTTTTATTCCGAAAGTGCCCTTCATATGATGTCTAATATTTCTTTTTACCCATAATAAAAAATATTTGTTGTAAACCAAAATGATAGGGTAAATAGAAAAATAACAAACAACAGAATAAAAACAACAACAAGTGAATTTTCCATTGCATCAATGGTGAGGTTCCTTGGAAGCCTCTAGTTCACAAGTTGTTGCAGGTTGTTATGACCCAATATTGTCCCTTAGGGAATTAGCTAATGATAGTAGTACAATTGATCGTCACATGCTAGTGATTTTTTTCCTTGAAAACAACACCTACAGTAATCTTGAAGCAACACATGAATTATCATAAAATCCTCCAAGGAAGGCGCTTTTGACTATCATAAAAGCATAGGAAATCATCTCAAAGAAGGAACTTAAAAATATGTTGTATCCTTGATAAAATGAGGTGGGCATAGGTGGCTCCAGATCTGTACACCAAAAAACAAGAACAAACACCAAGAAGAGCACATTATGCTCCATGAATAGGTTCCTCAAGGGAAAAACTACCCAATCCAAGCACCCAATTACGTTGAGATGGTGTAGTCTGCTACTATATTCTTCATACTCAGCCATCAATATATAAACTGCTAGGCATTACACCTCATAAATCATCATCTTATCAGACCTGCTTTAGATGAACCACCCATAAAATAATAGTCATCTTGCCGATTCATTAATCTTTGAAATATATCTTCTAATTTTTCTAAACATGAGCTTTGAAGCCCTAGTCTCTAAAATTTGATCCCCTAAAAAACATAGAAATCAACAGATTATCCACTTTCGAGAGTTACAGGGCTTCTACATATAGTTGAGGCCCATGTAATTTTGTTGTAAATATTAATTAAAATTTTCCTGCTAAGAAAAAGCTATTGTTATTCATATGGATGAGGATTACAAATGTGTCTGCAGGTGTTGATCACTTCTTTGTTAAGCAAATCCCTTTTTGATTATTCGTAACCCATATTCATTTCATTTTTAATTAGTCTACCTTCGTTTCTTAGATTGGATAAACAACTGTGGTTCCAATGTTCCCTTTTCTAAGATTTTCCTCTACAAATAGCAATTTCAATTTCCTTCAAGCTTCTAATTCCTCAAGTTCAGTGTTCTTGTGGGCATTACAATGTCTCTTCTCCCAAATGCCCTAAATCGATTTCTGGTGGGCATAGTTTCTTTTGTTGGATTAATATGCCATCTTAATATTCAAGTGTCATGTTTTTACTCAATTTTATTATTACACCAAGAAAATTGAGGTGCTCTAGAGTCTAAAACATTGGTGAGAGATCCATGAACACATTGTATCTGTGTGTGAGATCTGTGTAATGGTGCATTGACATATTGGGTGCATTGAATATATACACTAGCATAGACCCATTTAAACTAGGGTTTAATATGCACAATTTAGATAGATGCATTGGATGAATTGAAGATGGACACTAACACGGGCCCATTTAAACCTAGGTTTGTTATGCAATATCCATATTATTCACTGGGTGAACTGGCAATGGACACTATCACATGCCCATTTAAACCTGGGATTGGTATGAACTATCCAGATGATGCATTGGGTTTTCATATTCATTTCAATTAGTCCACCTCTATTTCTTGGATTGGATAGATAATTGTTGTTCCAATGTTCCTTTTTCCTCTATAGATAGAAATTTCATTTTCCTTCAGGTTTCCAATCCCTAAAGCTCTATGTTCTTATGGGCATTACAATGCCTTTTCCCCAAATGCCTCTCAAATCAATTTCTTTCTTTTATTAGATTGATGTGCTATCTTAATGTCATGTGGAAGCTAGGTGCTCTATAGTATTGGTGAGGTATCCCTCACCACAATTTCTTTGTGTGTGAGATCTATATAATGGTGCGTTGATGCATTGGGTGCATTAAATATGGCCACTAGTATATGCTCATTTAAACCTGGGTTTGATATGCACCATCTCGAAGATGCATTGGGTGAATTGAATAGGGACATTAACATGGACTCATTTAAACCAAGTTTTGATATGCACCAAATAGATGATGAATTGGGTGAAATGAATAGAGGCACTAGCATAGGCCCATTTAAACCCAGGTTTGGGTGAATTGAATATGGACAGTAGCACAAACTGATTTTAACTGGGGTTTTATATCCACCATCTAGATTATACATTGGGTGCATTGGATATGAATACTATCACATACCCATTTAAACCTAGGGTTTCTATATGCTCTGCGAAGCTAAAGATAGATTTAACATGTAACAAATATATTCATGAAAATGAGAACAAATGGGGCATGAATGCACCTACATCTGATTGGAGTAAACAAAAGATGTGGGAACATGTTTGTCATGTATCCCAGTCGTAACACCAATCCCACCATCATGATGATCACCCCCATCAGATATCACAAGATATCACACTAGCCCTGGTGCTTCTAACTCTAAAAGCCTCCATTGTTGTGCTTCCATTAAAACCCAAAATCAACATATCCAAAATTATTACAACCATCAATTATGGTGCCATGTTATAGGGAAAAAATGTAAATTGGTAGGTTTGAAGAGCATAAAGTACTAAAAAATCACTTACAAGCATGTTGGGATTCCGGGGATGGTCTTATATAATCTATCCAACTACAGAAATGGAGAAATGAGTTGTCGTACTCCAGATTTCGAGCACAACAAGAAGATGTTAGACAAACCAAGCTCTCTGGAATGACATTGCATAATGGTTTTTTTGGCTACGAGAGTATGCCTTTTTCATGGTAGTATGGTTTGGACTTCGAGCTTAAAAGAAACCCAGGGGAAAGAGAAAATTCGTGTGTAGGTAGATCATTCATTACATAATTATGAGGCTCCGCAGGTTGTGGACCGAGTATATAATTCATTTATTTAAGCGGCTCTCCCATTCATTCAAAATCAGGACGAACATACTATATAATTAATTTTTAAAAATTGCAGTGAACTTGGTACATAATTAATTTATTAAAAACTTAGTGACGACTAATTTTGAAACTGCCCGTCAATTTTACTGTTTACACAATTAAATGCACATCATAAATTACTTGCTTTTTCAAAATCCAGCTATATTTTATGGTTAAAAATACCAAATAGGGTAAACAAGCGTTAATTTTAACCCTTGGTTATGATAAAGGTACACAAGGGGTATATATATATCTGTGTGTGTATGTAAAGGATAATAAATCATTCAAAGGGTTTTAAAGTGGTGGGAGATTTAAGCATCGTGTAGATAATGGCTGGTAGGTTAGGTATAATATGTAGTAGTTATGTATTATAATATAAAATGGTATGTTAATAATGTGTTGTTAAAATTATGACATGTATTAGTTATGAGATTAATATTATTTATCTATATATAATTTATTGTGGGATAATAACTTTCATATTGTCGTTGTGGGATAATAACTTTTTTACGGTGATAGGTGTCGAGGGTGTGGATCGGGATATATATTTTTATAGACAAATTGACACCCAATTTGCATGAGGTATTGAAATTTCTATGAATATTGAAACCAAATTTTTAGTAGTCTACCAAGGCATGAAAACCACAACTAAGAGAACCAAGAATGATATAATAGTGATAAATGGTTCCTCCCTTGTTATTAATGCCTTGCAATTTGAGAGGGGTAATGTTGCTCCTTCCTTGGCAAGATTAATCTTAAGAACAAAAGCTTTGGCTCCTCACTTCACCCAAGTACACTACCATCATGTTCTCCAAGCCAACAATAAAGCAATAGGTGTTATGGAAAATAAAGAGGCTAGTTTATCTCAAGTTACATTAATCGAAAGGGGTCACAATGGTACCATGATGAGCTAGGTTTATGTGCCATCTCGTATCCATTTAAGCAATTGTACACTTTGAGGGTTGGATCTCCCACTCCTTCTTCCATTGTCACCCATCATGTACTATTAAGGAAGTTGGAGGGGTAGTTAAAGCCCCTCCATCCTACCTCCTCCTTTGTGTACGGCTATAAGTGATCTTCGCTCCACTCTATAATCATCTTTCTGAGTTGCAACTAGCAAATGCATATCCATTTCTCCTTCCACATTGTGCTATATATAACTATCTCTAGGATCCTATATTCACCTCCCTCGCACATCTTTGACTATGATAAACTAGGAGCAAAGTCTCTTTTCTACGTTGATTAGTTCCTCTGCCCATAGGTTTGTTAGATCCCCTCTATCTAGCATCAACCCCTCATTTCCTTTCGTATGGTCTTAGCTTCCCTATTTTACTTATATATAAACAAAATTCTTTAGAATTTAAAACCATTTTTGTAAGGAGAAAAATAAAATATTCTCACTGTTTTATACTTTATCATAATATATATGAAATACATTTTATTATTATTTTATTTTATTGCATTTATCATAAATATATATGAAATGCATTTTATTATTATTTTATTTTATTGCATTCAAATTTTAATACACAGCTACAAAGTAGTGTGAATCCCAAATTGCCTTCGTAAAATTGCCAAGTTGATCACATGTTGGAAAGATGTATGAAATATAATAGATGTCCTCAAATTAAGCCAAGTAATTTGTTGATAAGCTAAGGTCCACAATGGTTTGACCTCCGAATTAGTGGTAGTTAGGTTGTTGGTAGTCATTCATCATGTGATGAATGGTACATAAGTGGTTTGACCTCATTGGTAGTTTGGTAGTCATTCATTTTGTAATGAATGGTCCAAGTCCACTTGAGAGCGTGCGAATTATTTTGAGATATATAAAATCCTTTTTATAAAATTGACGTCTTACCTTTATAAAATTGACATATAATTTTGAAAATGTATGCCACTGCCATATGACGGTGCCTCACACTTGCCTTATAAAGTTGACATGTAATTTGGAAAGATGTGTGACCTGGAATAAGCCTAAAAAAATTGTGGATAAAGTGCATAAATGGCTTTACATCACTCGTATGTTTTTTTTTTTCACACTGAAAAATAACTATATATTTATTGACAATATATATGGAGATTCAAACAACATTATAGCAACTATATATTTATTGACAATATATATGGAGATTCAAACAACATTATAGCCAGGATCTGAAGTCTCGAGAGACAGTTACAGTACAACCAAGTTTATCTAATTCAGTATAGTGAAGAGAAAGTAGCCATATTTGACACACATTTGCCTAAAAAACCACGCCACCAGGCAAAAAGTAACAACAGTAGGCCCCAAAGACAGTCCGAAAAGATACATCAGCAAAAAAGTAAAATGCAATAAAAGGTAAAAAAAATAATAGCCGCAAAAAAAGGGATATGTGATCCCAAGGGGCCACGATTCCTTCACCAGCAAGAGGACACTGGAAGAGGCAGGGTGCCGCAAGAGTGAAGCCAATTGTTTGACCAAAATTCATAGCGGATGCAGCAATCCACCGCCGAAAGTGCTATCTTTGATAATTCATCAACTCGAACATTGAAATCCCGGGAAATATGCTCGATAGATAGGTGAGGAAATTCATGTAGCAGCAAGCATATCACTCGTAGGTTATGTTGATAAGATTTCAAAGCGAAAAAAATTGTTGATAATACTTCAAAGCCATATCTTTTTATTTAGACTATTGTTTTTGGTTTTTTCATACTTTTTTTTGGAAGTAAATTTAATATCTTAGTTTTGTTTTTGTTTTTTCATACATTTTTTGCATTTTTTGGAAGTACATTTAATATCTTAATATGTCGGTTTTGTTTTTTGTTTTTAATTTTTTATATGAATTTCTTTTAAATTTGATTGGTATCATACTATGAAAATTAAGATTACAAAAATCACCAAAAAATTTAAAAAAAAAGTTTCTAAGCATGAAAACTTCTCTCAATGTAAGGAGGAAAGCATTCCTGTTTTTTTTTTTTGCTTATTCCCTACCAATAGGCTGCCTCCATCTAAGGGAAATTCTTCTAATGTCAACCGATTTTCCCCTTTTCCACAAGCTAAAAGCCAGGAAAGGATTGAGATCCTTGCTCTCTTCACCGTCCCATTCTCTTATTCATAAATGTACCAAGCAGGTTGATTTTTGTCAGGGCTAGGCTCCAAGGATCTAAACGCATCAAGGGGTCTCGAAATCATGGCTAGTTACAGAAACTAGCGGCCCACGAAAACAAAATTTCGTGCTCATCCCACAGACATTTAGCTTAGGCCCATTCATTAGAGTTAGTGTTGCTCGCATATCAGAGCTTCTACTGTAGAATGAATGCAGGCCCAACAAGATTTTGTAAGACTCCATCCTTCCATCTCATAATCTATCTGCTTATTTGAACTTTTAAATTATGGACTTGGAGCCATTGTATCTTTCTTGCCACCTCTTACATTATGTGGTTCAGAAAATGCCCCAGTCACAAAGGTGGTGTCTTTCACCTGTTGCGTGGCCTCCATAATCATTGGGATGCAAGGAGGGGTTGCGACAAGCAATCTTTCATATCAGGTACTTGTCCTATTATGTCAACATAAATTTCTTTCATCAAATTTCTATCAATTTACAATTATGATAATAAAATAATTGGTGAGATTCACCATTCAATTATCAATTTCCATTTGAGGGTTTTCGATTCTATTTATTCCCAGTGGAAGCCCTTGTCTCCAATCCTCTATTTTAAAAAATGATATTTGTCGAATTTACCTCAATTCAAGAGGAAGCTCTAACTCAAGTTCACTGAGAAGAAGTTTGTACGGCTCAATGTCTAGACAAGTGGCCATGAGCTTGTAAAATTGAACATGTAAAGGTGTCCTCGACACTGGCCTAATCTCAGTCATACCTACATGCTTACCAAGATTTGAGGAGGTTATATGGAAACCCCACCAACAGAATGGTGCTATGTTGTTATTGTTAATATGCTTGTCCAACAAGAAAAATTGTTCATGGTAATGAAAATTATACTAACAGTTGCAAAAGTTGTGGGCCTGTTACTTTAAGGCACACTTCATACTGCCTTTTTGTTTGTAAGTGATGCCTAGGAAGAAAAATGGTACAATCCAAGATAAGAGCTAAGGTTGTTACATAACAATGACATCCATCCCACCTGCTGAAAGATTGAATGACTACAAAGACCCTTTAGTTTTACTATATGCTAGGTATTAGGACCAAGTGAAAAATATCGCTAGTATTAAATGGCTATTTTCAAATTTAATTCCACTATGACCCGATGCATCTCTTGTAAATCTGTTTGAATAGATTCTCTTAGTCAATATGCAACAACCTTGTTGGAGGCATAGGACTAACTCTTTTTATGAATCAAAATAAATGTAGTGTGTTATCGGACAAACTAGCAAGGCTATTGTCCAATAGACAAATGTAGGGAAGATGTGACCACTGTCACCTCAGTCACACCTCCAAATTCTTTGGAGTGTCGTAACCTCCAAGGGGAGATCCCTTTAGATGCTCTGCAAGACACTTAGGCAAAAAGGCTATGTCTTCTATATGATGATGTTAGTAACCAGTGCCTTTAACAAATCAATTGTAGGAATGAAGAAGACATACCAAGTAAATTAAAGTGCTTGTAGATATCAAAGTCAATATTTAAATCATTCACACAACATTTGACAGATGTAATGTACACATAGGAATTCAATAGTAAATCCACCAATACATCAGTAGGCATCCAAGTAGTAGTAATCATTCACTATTAATGAGAAAGAAAACTTATGAATTGTATTAACCTCCACTGTAACCAACAGTATTTATGATAGTTGACCACAATGAACAATTGATAGCAATAGTAAATGACCAAGCAATAGAAAAGGTAAATGGTGTATCCAAACAATGATTCAATGAACTAAATATATATCAAATCGATTCCAACTTGAAACCATACATTTTTAGCAATATAGGTCAGTCAATTGAGTGCAATAAATGTATGTTTCATACCTTTATATTACCTCTTTCCAACAACAACAAATATTAACCTCTAACTAACCTTTGATGTGGTTTTGTGTTGGTTTTATCACAGGTTTAGGGGCTGCAAACTTATGTGACAGTTTGCAATTTATTGCAGACTTGGAGCAGCAGTAAAGAGGGTTGCTAAGGGACTGTTACAAACTAAAAAAGGCTTCCCAAAGGCATGCCAAGTCTTGGGAAAGCCTAGAAGATGAGGACTGGGATTGTAAGGGGGTAGAGGAAAGGAAGAAAGGAGGAAGACGGGGGTTTCAAGGGAAGTTTTAGGTCTATTTAGGGTATTGTTTAGGGTTATAGAATGCCTGGTTATGGGTTTAAAGGGAAGGGTTTGGGCATAGAGGGAAAGGGTCATGGCCGTAAAGGTAGAGGTCGTGATGGATAAAGTGAAGCAAATGAGTTAGGGTAAATTTTAGGTTAAATTTTTAGTTTTTTTTATATTTTTAATTTTTTTATATTTTTGCTTCCTAAAATTTCTCCCTAGGGTTTTTAGGGCTTAAAATGGCAGGTTGAATTTGTAGGATGGAGGGCCGAAATTTTAGGGAGGCCAAAAATTTAAAAAAATATATATATTTTTATTTTTAGGGTTTCAGACATAAACTTGCAGACCTAATTCTAACCCTAATTCTACCATGAAAATGCAAAATTACACATGAAAATACAAGAGAAATTTATTAAAAGAATGATAACTAGGGTTTTTATGGATGAGACTCTTAACCCGAGCCCTAGATGAAGGTGACCATCCTTCCTCTTGAGTAATTTATCCTTGTCTATTAAATTAGGCCTTCTTATAACAACCTATAGGGTTCGTTATAAGAGCCTAATCTAGGTAAAAATTGGAGATCTATGTCTAAACTTGGGAAAACCTCCTCCAGGGAGCGTTTTCCACCATGCAAAGAGGATAGAAGGTAGATAAAAGTCCTATTCAGAAAAATGCATCCCTAAGGCCACCATTCAATCATTCAAGAGGCAAGAAATTCACCTACCTTTCATCAAGCAAGGCTAAAAAAGACTAGACTTACTTGAGCATGTGTTCTTCCAACAATTCTAGCATCCACCAAGCATGAGAAAATGAAAGACAACATCCAACTTCATCCACAAGGGAAATGAAATCCTACTCCAAGAGGTGCACATCACTCCACAAGAGATATCTAGGGTAAAAGAGAAACATATTTGAGTTTTATCCCATGAGTTATGATTTACAAATGAAGTGAGGAGTTGTATTTATAGTGTTCTCAACTCACTTTTACAAAATAACCAGGCTGACAGGACAAATAAATGTCAATGTAAAAATATAACATGAAATAATATAAAATAATCTAAAGATGGCCTATAGTAGGCTTAAAGTAGGCTACCAAGGGTATTTTCCCACTAGGTGCCAAAAAAACTGCTAAATATGACTGAAACTGAGCAGAAATATTCACTCCGAGAGGTGGAGTGAGTAGGGGGGATTGTCATGACCCATCTAACCCCAATAATGTTGAAAATCCCTCAACATCCCCCCTCAAACAACTTGTGGGCATGGTGACCAAAGGTGATGTCATCAAGAAAACTAACCCAAGGAAGGAGGGTGCTCTGTTGGAAAGGGACCAGGATGGGTACATAAGGTGACCGGAAGGGGAGGCAAGAGCCTCATAGCTAGAAAACCATCACCGGAGTGGAAAACGAGTAGGGGGTCATGTGACCCAGTGACCCACCCCTAAGAGCCCTGAACACCAACCTTAGGGCTACAATCCCTATAACGAGGAAATCAACAATGCCACTAAGCCATAGTAATCCTAAAGGAAGGACCAAAGGGTCCGACCATAACCACCTCTCAAAAATTACTGGTAACACCCAGCATGGTCCTGAAGAAAAAAAATGACCCTCTCCTTGGGAAAACAACTGAAGGTGCGCTGGTACTGGTACAACGTAACACTAGCTCCAACAGCGGGACGAGTTCTCTTCTCGAGATTGCTTGAGAACCTGTGAATCTTCTGGGTACCTTTAGACCTACACACACATCAAATATACAAGGGCATTAAAAGCATCATTAGGTAGGCACTTCCATCCTTCCTTATTCAGTATAATGACATGAAAAATAAACTAAATAAACAAACACACGAACCTATGAAACATGCAAACATGACAGAACGACAAATGCAATTCAAGGGTAACAACATATGCCAAACTCAAATGAAACTAAACCTACCTAGGCTAAACATGATAATCATAATGGGTTAAGTAAAATCATACCACCAATGTAGCCAGTTAAGTAGGTCATTCATACCTGATCTTTTTCCTTTGTCTTTAGTGACAATCCATGATATTATCTCATCGGTGACAAGTTGAGTACATGCCGGGATCTGCATCAGGATGGGGAGTGAAAGTTGAATAAATGTAGGATCCAGGAAGCCTCGATACTACTTCCATGGAGAAGGATTTCTTTCACCAAATTCATTTATCCATGCTTCTATTGGGCTTATGTATGTGCTATCTTCATCATACATTTTCTTTGAGAAAAATTCTGCACGAAATCGGTGGTCTGATTTGGGACTTGGGAGACCATTTGTAGAGGTGGAACTCACAAATATTCATATGTCAGCTGCAACCTGTCCATGCATCTGCTTAAACATTTATTTGGATACACTAGTATATTGTTCATCTTTGTAATGATCTTGTTAGTATCCTTAATAATCATTAAAATTTTGAAATTGTCAGCCACATAATTCATACCTTCACTTTTCAATCGGAAAGATAACCAATAGATATCTTGGTGATGCAAAGTGAATAACATACATGTCCACATACCTATAGTAGTTTTGTTGAAATGGATCATTGGAAACTTACCAATATCGGGCAGGAAGGGTTGAACAAATTCAATAATACCTTTCGAAAAATGTTGTTGATTAGGGAACACCATGGGAAAAACGTCTGTAAATTAACCCTTTATATGACATATTCCAAGCTTCTTGATACTATATATGCATGGACAATCTGGGCTCATAGAATTCTCATCAAGAATAAGGATTTCAAAGTATTCAACCCCTCCATCATATCGAAATACTTGCATATGGTGATTTTATATAATGGCAAGAGGACCCACATCCTTAGATATTTCATCATCAAATGTAAAAGTAAAAGGGTTAACCCGGTCTTCATTATTAACATCATAAAGGTATGGAAAAATATTATCTTGTTCAAAAGGGATTTCACTGTCGATTATGTCCCTCCTTGAGGTGATCCGAGAATTCTTCATTCCAAACAGTGTCGAGTTCTAGCTCAAGTCGATCCATACTAGCCTTTGGTTCTTCTATGAATGGCAGTAAAACTTTATTGACTTCCTCTTCAAAGTATTTTTCACTGAAAGGTCTGGAAGCAACATTGCTAGGTCTTGAATAATCGTAAAGTGGTGGACCCATAAACCTCCAATAATCGTCACCCTCATGAATTCTATGATTCAGATTCAAGAGATATGAAATATCATAAGAAATTGTTTTATGATGGCAAGGGGCACTCACCATTTCCTTCTGTTCTTCAATTTCTTCAACCAGTATTTCTTGGTCTTCATTTCCTAGATCATGATCATATTCATATTCATAAGGACCTTCATGTTGGGACATAAGGCTTATGATTTCATCCACAAAGTATTGAACAATAGTTTCTTCAAGTAAGTCTTCTGAAACATGATCACAATCGCACATGTCTTCAATGAGGACTGCCTCATGGTGTTCTGCGGTCGAGATAATCTGATCATATTTGCTATACTTTTCTTCATTATTTTATTTCTGGAACTATTCCTTTTCCATTTCGACATAGGGCATCCATTCCTCATGCTTCGTTGGCACCAACGACTGCAAAATACTTGTACCAGCTTTGCTAAGGAAGATATTGTACCTTTTCCCAATTGTCGAAACCAATCAAGACCCTCATCATCTAGATGCCATGCAAATGCTTTCATATATGCTTCCTTATCCTTTTGAATGATAAAATATGAAGCAAATTCCATAAAACCTTTGACTAAGTATAGGGGATCATCACCACATCCTGCTACAAAAGCTTCAGGTAACTACTTTAGACCATTTGGCAAGTTAAGAGGAACAATATGTTCTTTGGGATTTATTTCAATTGGTTCCTTCGTGGGAAGAGTACCAATGATGGCCTCAATATTTTCCTTGTCAATATTAGTATCCCACGTTTTTTCAAATTGCTTTAACCAATTGAAAGAGCGAAGAAATCCCCTAAGGAGGGAACCCATGATACCAATCACTCATATCCCTGTTATTCCATAGATCAAGAGAAATCACAAACCTTGTCATTCGCAGATCCTCGTCCATAATATCCCATTCTATAAGATATTCTCTAAAATTCACTATGTGTTCTGCAACTATATCTTCCTGTTGATGGAATACTAGGATGGCCTCGTCTGACCCGTGTTTGCGCGACCGATTTAGATATCCTAGAACATTCGAGAAATCCAATGGATCATATGGATTATGGAATAATATTTCGTCAATGGAAGCCATATAATTTCTTATTGGTTGTTCTCTTTAGTGGAGTAGCCTTATATAACCTTCAAGGTTAGGCTTTGATGAAAATATTATAAAATGACAAAACAAGGCTTACCTCTTTGGCCTCGCTCTTGCAGATTAATTATTTTTAATTTTCTTCAATGGGAGTTGCCAGGAGAGACCTTTCAAGTTAGACTAACACAAATCTCACCAAAGTACTAAACAAGAACGTACCTTGAGTACTTAGAAGAAGCAATCTCCCATGGAGTCACTGGATAAGACCTTCAGGGTTAGTCCTAATAAATATACTTCAATTGTAAAGAGGAGGAATCACCTTGAGTTATTACCTAAGTGTCATTTTTCTGAGGGTGTAAATGACTTCGGATAAACCACTTAATTTTTTGAAACGTCCCCGACAACGTCGCCAAAAAATGTTACCGGACGAACTAGCAGGACTGGTGTCCAATAGACAAATGCAGGGAAGCTGTGACCACTATCACCTCAGTCACACCTCCAACTTATTTGGAGTTTCATTACCTCCAAGGGGAGAGCCCTTTAGATGCTCTGCAAGACACTTAGGAAAAAAGTCTATGTCTTCTATATGATGATATCAATGACCAGTTCCTTTACTACCATCGTCACCAATTCTTGGATTCATCACCATCTCCTTTTCATGTGGCCATGCCCATACCCATACAAACTACAAGCTAAGAGGAGAGTGAGGTGGTTGTACTATTGAAGCACTAGAGTACTTGTTGATCGAGCTTCAGATATAGTTCTCGCCCTTCCTGTCCATTAGTAGCAAAAAATCCTAGCCACCAGTAGCAATAATGCAAGCATCATAGCCCTTATCGGTACAACTACACGTGATCTGACATTTCATTTGAAACAAAATATACAATTTGATAATATAGATTTGTTATAACATATTATTACTCTTGCATTATATAGTTATTATAGGACACATGCAAATAACTTCCATAAGAAAATAATTAACTTCATATCTGCATATCAAACATAAAAAAAGCATAGCACAATCATGACCATATTTAATACACGGAGAAATATCATTGCAACGCTGTATGCATGTTGATGTCTGTTAGTGAGGCAATCCATGCGTTAACAACCAGTAAACAACTTTAACTTTCAAACATAGTAAACAACCAGTTAACTTACATCTTTTAACTTCAATCTAGCTAACTGAATTGAAGCATGTTGTGCTTCATTTTGGAGTGTGGGAACTTTATTCATAAAATGACTTCCATCCATTTTAATTCTCCTTGCTTAACTGCTTCTTTATTTTTTGCACTGCTTAATTACCAAATATCTCTTAACATGCTCGTCATCTGTCTGCTAGCTTCTTATCTAAGCCTTTACTGCTATCAACAATTTCACGGACTTAATTAAACATGGATCTAATAGATTCATGAATAGCCAAGACTAAATTCCTAAAGAGAATGCATTATTGTCCTTTGTTCCAAGCACTGGATGTTGGTTTTCCTCCAACCAAAAGGCAATGATGATCAGGTGAGATAATGCCTTCCTCGAACTTAATGCAAGCCTTCTTCATGTCGATGTAGTGCTTGCTTTAGTTTGTTCCTACATCCCTTTACCAAGTGCCTTTATCTTTCCAATTTTTTTTAGTTAGTTCCATCGTAATTTTTTATAGTCCCAAGTTATTTCATTAATAGATAGACAAGGAACCTCCGTATCCTCCTATGTTCCCTTTGGCACATGAACAATCACAAATTGATTCTCCAAGGCTCAATCCATATGCCTTCAGAAACTAAATATGTAATAGACCCTAACTGCTACTAAGATAGCTGCAACAATACAATATCTCACTCACTATTAGCGCATGGTGGGATGGATGACAGATAAAGGAATTGATTTTGACCCTTTTGAATTTGGGAGCATCTCATTGGGATATTCCCACTCTTACATTTAAGAATCCAATAATCAACCACATACTAGTAATCATTGCGTAAAATGTAGATTTGTTTTTGGGAGAGCCAACCAAACTTCTTTTGTAGAGAGTTATCGAGGAACGACTTCCACTTTTATCCCTTGTTTTGAAAAGAAAATTATCATGAAAATTACAAGGACCTTCCAAGTCTATGCAGACCAAGATTGTATAGAATGAGAGTGTTGAAGGTGTGCAGTAATGACAAAAGGAAATTCCTTAAAAGAAAAGGGGGAGCTGGAAGGGCTTCATGTATTTCCCTCTAATCCAAATGATGAATGCAATATAAGAAGTCTACTCTACTCTTTCCAGAACTGTCATAGAGTGCGTTTATGCATGGAAGGCAAGCAAGCAAGCAGGCAATGCGAGTCCAAATTTAAATGCGTCAAGACAAGGAAATTCAAGGTAACTCACACAAAAATAATTATTAAAAGGGTATTTCAAAATTAAAACGACAATAAAACTCAACGACCCATAGGGTTGTGCCATTGAACAATATGTATAAACATGATACATTACAAATATAGCTTCTAAATTAAAAACCTCTTGACTTAATTCGTCAAATCCCTACCACCATAGGGGATCTGAAGATATTTATGAATACAAATACAAGTTTAACCCTTAGGGTTTTCATTGAAAACAAGGAGTTAAATCATATCAAAGGATTGTGATTCCACGATAAAAAGAAATAGCTAAACTACAAATAAATTCAGTGTTTTGAAAATGAAGTTACCTTCCCTTGAAAGATAGAATTCGTTGGGTATAAAACTTGATGAGACCATTGTGTAAGATTGTACTAGGCACACCCCCTTCCAAAGCTCACTGTGTAATAGGCAATGTAATAAGTTTCTACAACACAACCTTTGTCGCTTCTAGGGTTAAGATTTGTCCTAAAACTCGACGCTTAGTTCACAGAGATACACAATTATCATGAAAAGGGAGTGAGGCCAAAGGCCTCTATTAGTCAAATCCATGGTATACTAACATGTTGTCACCAGATAGAGAACAAGGTGAAAAGTAAAAACCACAATGAAAAATGGGTAAAGTAACTCATTCAACACACCAAAAACACAACCCAACTAAACCATGACAATTCCATCACATTCAATATGCACATACAAATACACAATGGCAAGCCTTGGAATGAATAGGTGTAAACAATACTAAATTCCAACCCAAATTGTAGCAGCATTCTAATGAACTTCAATTGATAGGTCTATGCATAATAGATGCCACATTATAAGATCCTCGAGTTGCGGGATAACGTCATTAACCAATGGAACGTGTGAGTCCATCCAAGGTCTTGTTGATGCCTCGGTTATGTATATGCTAGAATGGAGTTCAAGGAAAACAACAGGGGATGAAAACCCAGCCAAAGGCTTCAGATAATCCTACGCAATTTTTACCCTATCCTCGAGCTATTTGGTGTGGTTAACACCCATGGATACAAAGGCCTCCGCTGGAACTTGTGAATGTTTGATCCTAGAAAGGATCTGTCTTTCTGTGGGGAAAGAAAAGAGTTTTCCTAATCCTAGAATTCAGTCTAACTTGAAAAGAGATCTAATCTAAGTCAGGCCTATTCTAAAAGGAGTGATTTATTTGTGCACAAGACAACTTGATCTGAAAATTACTAAATCTTTTCACCAACCCAACAGACACGCAAAACTGGATATTGACTTAGTAGCTCAAGATATAATCAGTTAAAGACATTCAACCAATAATAGCTTTAGAATTAAGTGCATACAAGTTTATCATGTATCTAGAATGATAATTGACAAATTAACATTAATTCAATCTTCTCTATGAATCATTTGCAGAAATAGATAAAAATGTTTTAGATAAAGACATTCATTTAAAACATCAATTTACAATGATCGCTAGTTGAGAGAAATCTGAACTATAAACCAATGTAAATTACTGATTGCAAATAACCAACAGTATTAGTGAAGCAAAATTACAATCCATCAAAGACATTTGAAAAATTATAACAGAAGATATAGCTGAAGAAAACTAACTGTGTATTAAGGCATGCAAAACATTACATAGTCTGCAACAACAGAGTGTCTCCAGTCTCTTTTGGCGATTCTGTCCCCTAACCATCCATCCCTTTTTATGAGATCTAAAACCCTTTAAAAAATAATTACAAAGTAATAATTCAGGATCAAATCTCCCACAAAGCAGGGATAATCAAAACTAAATTATCCTAAAATGACCAAGAAAAGGCTACCTCTTGGCCTAAAACATCTAACAATCCTTATACATAGGAATATTGAACCAATTCGGATCCCAAATTGGGCATCATACAATTTCTTAAAAGATTGCATCTCATATCTTCAAGAACATCACATTATAAGGTGAGGGGAATCAGGATAGATCATGAGCTGTTGATGGTAGCTGGCATAGAACATATGGAATCTTCCCTGGATTCACGAGGACCAGACATATCTTCAAAGACCGAAAAATCAGCTAACGGATCATCCTTGAGAGGAATTGCGAGGAACATAGGTGACACGTTGATGATTAAGTCCCGAATAATTGTATTATCTTGATCATAACATCTCTTCACACCCTTCTTCTGCTTGTTGAAAAGGGGCCACTCATATGGGAATTGGATCCTGCCACCTTCCTCTTCTCTATCTGTGCTATCATCAGAAACATCAGCATCGAATGGTGTAGGAACTAGTTCAGAATATTCCATCGGCTGAGGCTCTTTCTCAATAGAATGCTGGACATAAATGCCTGAAATTCTCTACATTTTACTTACAGCATGCAATTGTTAGTAGAGCTATTGAAATATTAATCCAAAATATGCATATATCACCATAAAGCAACAAATTCTTCATAATAACCCATATAGGACATAAAACCACAGGATTTAACGTCGATCGAGTATAACTAACTGGCATGACTACAAATCTACAATGTGCAGATTACAATTATTGTTCCTGTGAGCGAAATATCAATCGGTTATGCATCAATCGAAACTTGGTGTAAGATTGTGATAGATTTACATAATAACACATGCAACTAACAGTCAAATCTTAGAGTTTAATAATTTAAGCAATCATTGGATTCAAAAACTTCCTATCTGATCAAGCATAACGCAGAGGAGAAACCAGATCAATGCTTGAAAACGATGAACCAAGCATCCAGAAATCAAAATTTGAATCATTTCGCCAGATGCAATCATGGCCGTCGGATCATCATAAATCAATAGTAGGGATGCGAGATGCGGGGTGCCCAGTGCGGGCATCCGTCATTTGAAAATATGCACACCTTCCCGCAATTCGCATCCCGCAAATGTGGGTTGTAGGTTGCGGGAAACAAAACACAACTCATGATGAAAGTACTTCTCGCATCCTGCAATTTGCGGGTTGTGGGAAGTGTAAACTACTTTTTATTAAAAAGGTCTTTCCGCATCCCGCAATCTGCAATTTGCAGGTTGCGGGTTGCGGGAAGAAAACTTATGCGCGATTTTTCAATGAACCTCTTTCCGCATCCCGCAATCCGCAAATTGCGGGTTTCAGGTTGCAGAAGGAAAAAAAATTAAAACGTAACAAAAGCGCCCGCAATCCGCAAATTGCGGGTTTCAGGTTGCAGAAGGAAAAAAAATTAAAACGTAACAAAAGCGCCCGCAATCCGCAATTTGCGGGTTGCGGAATGATTGAAATTTTTTAACCAAAAACTTATTTCCGCAATCCATAAAAACACACTAAAATGCATAATTTTGGGAAAGAAAATTTACTAACTTAATTAATTCAAATCAACAGAAGGAAAACAAATGGCAAATAGGCTGAACAACCCCAAAAATGATTAAGTTACTCTTTGATATAAAATTGGGGCTCCCATATTTTGGATAAAATATGGGATCTGTTGTGCCTACAACATGTCTATGACCTGATATATGTATGTAGTTCTTTAAAAAGGTCAGGACCATTGCTATGATAGGCCCATCATAAACATTGATATCACAACTATACGTGAAATCTCAGTCTCATGCTTGGATCCTTATAAACATTAAGATATGGACATATGCATGGAGCCCTTTTACAAAGGTTTTAGTTGATTCGAGGCACTCCTATGCCATAATATGTCCCTCCCTTAACCATTTTACGACACATGCAAAGGTAATACTTCGTATCGAGTTCATAACTCATATTTCAAAATATATATAGGTATGCTCGAGGTCTGAACAATGAATTAGGACTGTCGAATTAAAATTAAACAAGTAGATTGTTAAGCTTCTATGCAATAGAATCAATTACAAAATTAATTTCCATGGCATGGCCTCCAAAGAATATAGCCTCTAGAGAATATAGCAATACATTAAACAAGTAGATTGTTAAGCTTCTATGCAATAGAATCAATTACAAAATTAATTTCCATGGCATGGCCTCCAAAGAATATAGCCTCTAGAGAATATAGCAATACATTGAGGAAGCAAGACACAATAAGTCAAATAAACCCAATTACACCATAACAATAAAAGGAGCAACTAACGAAAGTGATAAAGATGTACCATTGCTAAGTACCCAGTGAAGAAATTAAATAAGTCTCGTATTATAGATATGGTTTAACGGTCAGATAGTCACACATGATAAGCAAAGTACTAATGGTTCCCTAATTGTGACATTTGCAATATTTAGCAAACAATAGAGAGAGCATGGTAAATACTTTTCAAGAAAAAATACTATTTTAAGTAAAATGTCTATGAGCATTATAGAGAATATGGACTGAGCAATAATATAAATATGAGTAATAGTATGACTAGGTTTTTTCCAATGCCAAAACAATGTCAAAATGTTATGAAATTCGTACCTTTAGATATTGTTATGCTTATAATTGAAAACCTAGAGTTTGAATGCTTTCATCTGCAACTATCTCCAAGCAAAAAATCCTATCAATTTCACTATAGATGTATATCCATTGACATCGTTGTGAGCATGGATTCACAATCGCTATTGGGTGTGAATTTTCTTATTACTTGTTTTCATATTACAATGGTGTAGTGTAACAATATCAAAGAAAGCATGACATGCCAAAGATTGCATGCTCATTATCAAGAGCTCTGAGTGATGGATATTTACTCAACATTCAACGTTAGTTGTCCAGGAACCAATTTCCATGGTAATTCCACATGTTTGGAAGCATGAAAGTTGGTGTCCATAAGGCAAACAAGCTTGCTAGCTTTTCATCGCCCTGATGCTCAAACATAGCACAGAGGATTTGTTCCAATGGAAACATTTTCAAAGGTACCATGTAGAGCTGCTAATCACCACGTCCACAAAATTTCCAAAAGGTGGCATGCATGCAAAGTTGCTAGCCACCACGTCCCCCACTGTGTGTATATTAAAAAGGTAAAATATCGGGTCGCACAAATCGTTTGGGATTAGAAGCATATTATTCTCTATTGATTTAGAATTATCATGGTAGGTATCCGCAATCACATAGTCCCAGCATAGCTACTAACAACATCTGCATATAATCTGACAAGATAGTCCCAACATAGCTACTAATAGCATATGCATATAAATTTTCTCTTGGCAGGGAATACACTACCATGTATCTTGGTTTAAAATGGAATTCCATTTCATGTTAATAATTTTTTTCCAATGAATGTTTTATAAAAATTGTTTAGATACTTCTCATGTTTTATAGATGGTATCCAATGTAAATTAATAGGCATTGATTACAATGCCTAACCTAATGAGGCCATTGTGTAAGGTACATAATAAAGATAACCATTTGTGGGGATCATTTACCTCGAGACCTTTTACATAAAGTTCAAAGCACTCAAACACTTAAGCTAGCCCACCAAACTAAGCTATTAGTATATTTACTTTATATTTCGACCTATTTCCATTTCCATTCTTAAATCAGTTAAAAGGTACTTACGGTGACAACTTTTATAATTTAATCATCTTTCATGTAAGCAAAATCTTATGTGTGAGTCTTTAATTAATTAATAATGCCATATCACAATGCACCATAAAGCATAGATAACACAACCATAAGAATACACAAGTATGGAACCGACGTCACCACAATGGGGTGCACCCAAGTATATATAATACAATAGAGTTAGGTTACAACAAATGGAGTGTGCACAAACCACAGCCTCTTCGGGAGCGCGCCCAACCCTTGCTGCAATCATAGGTCCGCCTCATGCGGCACCTATTTAACTATCATGTTTGTTGTCTTTCCACATTTCACCCTCTTCTCACTTTGCTATGTAGAGGATGCGTTCTACCTTGCCATGCCTCTCGCTTGATCAATATATACTTGCCAACACTTTTAAAAAGATGATATCACATAATTTTAAAGAAATATTTATAAAAAATATTCTAACACTTTTATTTGTTCTTATGAATATGAATATTGGAATAAATTACAATTTTATTTTATTTTATTCCAAGCACATACTAAAAAGTGAATATTTTCTATATCATAAGAATTGAATATTTTCTATATCATAAAAATATATTCCTGAAAAATAAAAATCCCGACTTTAATGATATTTTATCATTTAGATTCGAGTTAATGACGTATGTCTTCACCCTATTTTCATCCATCTCCATAAGGGCGAGGTTAAAAAAAGGTCACATTGTATATAAAAATCGATGACTGATTCTTAATATTCTTAATTCAATATATTAAGTAATAAATAAAAGGCAATTCAATATAAAACAAGGGTTGCGAGCAACTTCTTTGAAAAATAATGAACTGAATATTTGGTAGAAGATTGGAAGCTTTGGTAAGAGAATATGTTCTTATAGTTAAGTTGTTTCTGATTAGTATATGTTTGAAAGTGGCATTTACTATTGTGAGAAATGTACGGAGAAAAGATGAAAATCGCGTGTAATTTAAAAACTACATTGAGCATCCAATATTCTCCTTATTTTAAAATTGCAGTGAGCTGCCCAAATTACATTTAAGATGCATAATATTTATACCAATAAATAACAAGAAGCACTAAAGTTAAATAATCTTTAATCAGTTATGCACCGAAAAAACAGTGAAGAGAATACATTGAAGATAATATATCATCAACTATTGTTATTGGAGAGCTTGCAGTTCTAACTTAACTTCCAAAACAGATTGCAGAGATGTGTAGTGTTTAGTGAATTTGTGTGATCATCCTTAACAGCCATTTCTGTCACTTCTAGTCTTCGGTTGTCCTCTGAGATGCTGTTAAAAACCAAGAATAGTGAGAGTCCCACCAGAATATGAGAACATTGTTTTGCATCAAACCTTTTGTTGCCACATAGTCAAATCAACTCATGGTGAAGATTGGTGAAGATGAAGAATTCACTGCTGGCCCAATATCTAAACAACAATAGAATCACTGTATTTTCATCTGCATCAATAACTGAAAGCATGCATCCTAAGCCTTTAGTGCATTCTTGTTTGTGCGTTTGATTACAGAACAACTAGATACAGTTTTTTAACAGATGTTTGATAGAAGTGTCATAGTTCAAGCATTTTATATAGAAATGCTTGCCTCTACCAAGGATAATTTTAGGGGAGAAATTTAGTCCATGGCCTATTTTTCCATTTTTTTTTCCAAAAACAGATTCGTCAATTTACATTTTTTGAAGCTCCATTTCGCCCAATTAAATTCTTATATTTAAATGAAGAATGTTTAATATACACTTGGAAGAATGTTTCCAGTGTAAAAAAATAGACCAATACCATCCAATCCTATTATGTATATGTTATGTTTATCATTTTTATTGCATACAAGTAAATAAATGTTACCAAATTTGAACGGACATAGGTTTTATCCCTAGATATACAAAGGTAATAATAAAAGAAAAGAATTGTGAACTTTTACATCCTTGGATAATATGCTAACCTTCATGACTTTATATTAAGATGGTATCTCATAAATAATGTATCAAGTTAAGAATGTTTTGATGTATAACTTCCTCCAGTAGAAATCATTATCTCTTGTGTCCATGACTTTATATTAAGATGGTATCTCATAAATAATGTATCAAGTTAAGAATGTTTTGATGTATAACTTCCTCCAGTAGAAAGCATTATCTATTGTGTCCAAAATAGTAGAGAAGATCTTAGTCTTTGATATCGATGTTAATTAGTCAGTAAATTTAATTGTTTATCATGCGAAAGGTATCATGAGCCATAGTATAACATTGTTATATATATGAAAGTAGTCACTTGACTGGTTTGAATATTTCAAGTACATTTTTACTTTTAGCAATTCATAATAAAGAATAGTAGTTTCTGTTACATTCAATTGTATGGTTCATATTTTTTCTTGTCAAGATCTTCATACTCGATAGTAAGAGGTATACTTGGATATTATTTGCATGTAGTTTGGATATTATTTGCATATGAACTATTAGAATCTTATATATAAATATGTATGATTTATGTTACAAGTGGTTGTGTTATTGTTCAATAAAAGATTATTATTGTTACAAAGGAAACTAACATATTTATTGTATGAGTGTGAAATTGTATTTTCCAGTTATGAAAATTTGAGGTTTTGACTTTGTTGGAAATAATAACTTAGTTTAAATTTAAGAGAAATTAAAGCTACCTTTTGACTCAATATAAACTTGGGGTCAAATCTCATTGTGTCCCTTGAAAGTCTAAATGACACTTATAAAGTACTAACATATTCACTTAGAATGTCAAATGTACAAAAGAAAGAGAAACTACATTTCTTTTCCAAAAAAATTAATTATAATATAAAAAAAATATAAATATTATTTTTAAAAAATATTATATTGATGACGATGTTTAATGTCTAATGAGACCAACTTTGGTCTACGGACCTTACTAAGGAATTACTTATTTTGTTTTAAAATTTTATTCCTATTCTAAAAAATCTTGAACAAAAGCATTCATAACTCACTGTAATTTTGATAGGTTAGAAGGTTAAAAAGCTTAGTATTGTAACAAAGATTTTGGAATTGAGATCTGATGTGGGTGTATGCACGACACTCTAAGAGAAATTGTTTTTCATCCTCAATGCTCATGTTCTCACATATATGATAAATCCTTTCATCTTACAAAGTTTTAGGAATTTTCCAACACCATGTTTCACTATGTAGCTCATGAGAGTCATTCTTAATATCTTGGCATTATTAATTTTCTTCTTTATAATAGTTAAAACTCATAGGTATTTTTGATGTTGATCTAGATTAAGATTAATGACCTCCTTATAATATATTAGCTTTCTTTTAACATATAAAGTTTTATCACACCGTAACTTCTCTTTAAACTTAGATGTAATAATATTTTTAATATTATCGATATTTTGCAAAGTGATTTTTTCAACAATTCCCCAATGGTTTAACCAAGCGAGGGAATCTTTATGCCAACCCTGCTTGAGCCATAGGTGACTTTGACAAGATTTTAAAGCAATTTTAGGAAGCTTTTGATCCCCTATGTTATTTATATTGTGCTTATACATCAAGTACCTAATCATAGCCATGCTCTCGATGGGAGAAAACTCCACTTCTATGAGGACAATATGATAGGGAGTATTGCTTTTAATTTTGAGATTATATGTTATAAAATTCTTCTGGATTTACTCATTTTTTCTCCAAGGTTCTCTAGTATTTCTGTAACCCCAAACTTCACACCCATACAAGATAACATGGGTGATGAGAGTTCCAAAGAGGAACTTCTTTTCATGCCACGTCACAAGGTTTGTTGATTTACAATTGTTTTCAAGACCAAAATAAGCTTTCCATCCTCCATTAATCATTTTCTCAATGCTATAGTTCCAATTGAGTTTGTGATGGATATCAATACTAAGATATTTGTATGAAGTCACTTCCTCCAAGTTGCTATTGTCATATGAAATTAGCATAAGTGACCCACTTGGATTTGATAATCATAACTTTTGTTTTGTCGATGTTAATAGGCATACCCATCTTAGAGCGAAAATCCTTGAGAATTCTTAATTGCTTATCAATATCAAAGGGACACCTTTCCATAAGAATAATATCATCAACATAGAGAATAAGAATGATAGCTATTCCTGCTAGTGCAATCCGCTTCTTCTAAACAACCTTCTAGCTTATCGATGTATATGCCGAAAAGGGTAGGGGAGAGAGGACAAGCTTACTTAAATCCAATATTACAGTTAATATCTTTCGACCAACCCTCAGTGTTCTTAAACTTGGAAATGACACTCTTTTATAACCTTATCATAACAATTCTCAACTCGAAAGGAATATTTAACTCTTCCAATCTATTCCATAGGTTGTTTCTAGGAACTGTATCAAAATCTTTTCTAAAGTCCATAAAGCAACACAAGAGATGGGAATTATTATTACAGCACTCCTCCGCAATGATCCTCAGTGTAATGAGGTGGTCCGTGGTTGAATGATTACTTCTAAAACCTGCCTAGCCCTTAGCCTATTTACCTTTACTTTCTAGCCATATGCTAATCTTATTTTCCAAAATAATATTGTATAACTTGGCTAAAAGAGCGCTAATCATAATGGTCTGAGAATTAGAGGGGTTATTTTTATTATCGCTTTTAAAAATTGGATCAATGAGGCTTTGAGTCCACGATTTAGGGAAACCTTGCATGACTGCTAGATTGAACAGCTTATGGATATAAGGGATGAAGACATGCCCTCCAATTTTTATTACTTCTGCTTGGTAGCTATATATATATAATTATATTATTATATAAAGATAACTGTACATTATATTAACATTTTTTATGTTCTATATTTATAAATTTGATTTAATTTAATTTAATAATTTAGATATTGATGTCTATTAAAAAGTAAAATCGGTTTATAATTAAAATGGTCTTATCAAAATTCTAAGGAATACAATATGTAAAACTGAGTAAAATGATAAAAGGAAAAAGTCAAACCCAACAAAGACTCCAAAGAAAAATTAAATAAATGGAATGCTCTAACCCAACACAGATAAGCAGGAATGGTGAATCTAGAACATGCGCAATAAGACTATTTTTCAAGATGTTTCTCCTTCTGAGAAATCGGTTTTGTGTATATTTTGGCACTTGTTCCATCTTTTTAAAAACCCCCATCATGTTAGCCGAAATGCTAATAGAAGGATTAATCTGAAATAGACTTTTCCAGTCCTACTATTGGATTCTTTGATGGGGCTTCGATAAAGGTGTGTTGTGGTGTTGGATTCCTCTTCAACTATGGAGCTGATATCACTTACAAATTCTATTTTATGTGTGGTGAGGGATCTAATACAAAGGCATAGTTACTTGGTCTGTGGGGAATTTTAAAAGTGGAAATTTGTTGTGGTCTGGGCTCTTTCAGAATCTTTGGTATCTCTTTGGTAATTGTGAATTGGGCTAATAATTTTCATCAGCTCAAGCATTGGTGTGAAAGAATCTCTAAAATGATGTCTTGGTTTATTGATATTTCTATTGATCACACCTATAGGGAAAACAATGATGCTGCTGACGCCTTGTCAAAGAGGCTCTCGATAGGGAAGTTGGTGTTCTTTACTAGGAAGAATGGGTTGAAAAGTCATTTACCCCATTATGGATCTATGTTCTTCTTTTCTGATGCTTTTTAGCTCTTAGTTTTGGTGTGGCTAGTTCATGTTTTGATGGGACAGTTGTAATTAATGTAATTTTGGTTTGACACTTGCTTGCAAGCATGATCAATGGTCTTTGTTTTAGACAAGGAGGAACCGATTTTGGTTATGTATTGTACTTTTTGATTTCATTCCAAATAACAGAAGTACATTTTTTTTCTTCTTGAAAAAAATGGTAGAGCTTAAAAGAAATAGAGGAGACTTAATGTTATGAAGAAACAATTCTATAATGTGAACCAAAAAGTTAGCATGACATCTTTTCCTGGTGGTAGTGTATAAAAAAACAATTTAATATAATGTGAATTAAAAAGTTAGTATC
Organism: Larix kaempferi; assembly: GCA_027924585.1. Taxonomy (NCBI): domain Eukaryota; kingdom Viridiplantae; phylum Streptophyta; class Pinopsida; order Pinales; family Pinaceae; genus Larix; species Larix kaempferi. The sequence continues at coordinate 2,410,275 of BSBM01001313.1, forward strand.
TTTTCCTTCCGATGTTTAAAAAGAAATAAAACACAATTAATTTAATACATATTAATTTGAAAAATTAATCTCATATATCTATCTATCTTAGAATTTGGGGTGGATTAGTATCTATATTTTTCTTAGATTGTACAAAGATGAGACAAGTGCATTGTCGAGATTGATTTTATGGCAGTTGTTACAAATTTCAAAATAAAAAAGAAAAAAATATATAAAAAATAACTGGTAGCTAAGACATGGATAAATGAGAGTTATGAATGGATAAATCTTAGCTAATGCATGGATAATGAACAGTTCGTGGTAGACAACCCCTTTAACTAGAATAAGTAACATATAACTTATTTGTGACACATAACTTGTTGCCTATCGATGTTCACTGACCATAAGTTAAGTATCTGTGCTAATTTAAAAATCTTATTCTAGATCAAACCAAAATTATGTGATGTAATTTACTTGCCATCATGTAATGTAATTTTTTTTTCCAGAAAAAAAAAGTTTCTTGCTATTCATTAGTTTGAATCAAAGAAACTACATTTTTCTCTTGTCCCTTGGACAATGCCTTCAGATTAGTTTTACAATGCCCTTGTTGGCCCAAAATATCTAGATATGTAGTATGTCTTTTAACATTTTGTTACCAAGATTTGTTCACCCTATAGTTATAAGTACAAAATTGTACATCAATATAGATGTAGTGTATTTTTATCCTATCATGTGACTGTCTATACAATACTATTGTGGCAAAAATAGCGACTAAAAGATATATCCAATTAATAGATGTGGATTTTTTTCTCCTCCATAACAAGGTGTTTATGATAATAACGTATATGAGTCCATCCTTCTTCTAGTGCCATTCCCTTCTTCGAAATCTCATCTACTTTCTGGTTGAAAATTCTGGAGATATGATAGAAATTAATATCCTCGAACAAAAGAAGAGAATTGTGTACATGTAGTTTCCAAGAAGCAAAAATTGGAACTTGTGATCGTTGAGCACCTGTAACCCATTCAATGATAACTGATGAGTCTCCAAAAATATGGATCCTATCCATCCCCCACTCAGATGCCAATTGTAAAATTCCCCAAATGGAAATGAGCTATGCTCGAGTATTACTGCCCCTTCCAACACCTACGATCATCTCCAGGAAATGATCTTGACCAAATATAATATAACAACCTACACCACATCTATCATTTTGTGCAACCCCGTCGAAGAATCCCACCGGGGTTGTGGGAGAGAATATCAGGGGACTTCTAAAAACCTGTCTTACAATTGGTTTGTTGCACGTATAATCTGATAAAAAATGTGAAACATATACGACAACCCTTGCCACTGTGTATGTAATGCCTTCAAATAAGATATTGTTTCGAAGTCTCCATATTCCCCACAAAAATAAAAGGGGGAAAGTCATTTGATGAATATGCTTTATGTGCCATTGTCACAGACATGCATTAAGGGAACCTGCATTCCATTCCCCCATGATCCTGAACTGAGTAGTTAATTCATCCCAAATTGTGTAATGTAATTTACTTACCATAGAACCACAATTATGTGATATAATCCACTTACCATCAAACCAATATATATATATATATATATATATATATATATATATATATATATATATATAAAGTGAAAATCATATTAATTAAATTTTTTAAAAAATCATAAAAAGGTTTGAATAAATTATCTTACGCTAGTTTAGTTTAGCTATTATGTTAGTAGTTGCTTCTCAAATTCAAAATCATAAATATTAATTTAACTTTAAATTAATATTTTTTTTATAAGCTAATACTTATAGGAATTTGATCCTGTGAACTTTCATTTACAACTTCTCATCTCATTTACTCTCTCCATAAGGAACTCTAAATTAATATATTTATTAATTATTATTTTATTTATATTTTTTTTAACATTGTCACATACTTTTATATTTTATATTAATATTTTATTGTGATTAAAATATTTTAATATATTATATAAAATGTATAAGCAATTATGTAAGTCTGAAAAGGATTAAAATACTCTAATATATTATATAAAATATATTATCATTCATATATTTATATTTTTTAATAATATGGAATGATTAAATATGAAGAAATTAAAAAGTACAAAGTAGTGAGAACTTAAACTTGCCTTCTAAAAATTGACATGTTGGAAAGATGTGGGAAATATAATAGGTGTCCTCAAATAAAGCGAACTAATTTGTTGATAAAGATAAGGTCCATAATGGTTTGACCTCCTCATTAGTGGTATTTTGGTGGTTGGTAGGCATTCATCATGTAATGAATGGTTCAAGTCCACTTTGATGAGTGAGAATTGTTTTAAGTGATGTGAGTTCAAAAATGCTTTTTTTTAATAGAATTGACATCTCACCTTTGCAAAACTTACATCTTGCCATTATAAAATTGACATTTAATTTGAAAAGATAGGTGCCATAAAATGATTCCAATGCCTTATAAAATTGACATGTAATTTGGAAAGATGTGTGGCCTAAATTAGGTGACCTCACACTTTTATATAAAATTGCCATCTAATTTCAAAAGGTGTAACCTAGAGTGGGTGCACTCATACAAGCCCACAAATTTTGGAGCAAATTTTGGCTCCATCTAACGTGTAATAAATGTACCATGTTCGCTATCTAAGAATTTTGTATTTTGAAACGGTATACATTTTGTGGGGAAGCATGAAGTAAGATAATTCTTAATTTCTTAACACGAGGTTGTGGTGGAATTTGTTTAATTGAATTTTGTTTACAATATTTGAGAATTTGGTGAAATGAATGTGGTTAATGATGTAGATTGAGTTAAAAACACAAATATGGTAAAGTACTTAAAATTTATAATTAGTTTTATTTTTATAAAATGTAAAAATAAATAAATTAATTTTTAGTAAAATTTATAATTAGTTTTATTATTTATAAAATATAAAAATAAATTAATCAATTTTTTAGTAAAGATAAGAAAAAAATGATTTTATTGGGGATAGATAACGATGCACCTTAAAATTGAAAACTCTGGTACAATTGCGATGGTAGGAGGATAAAGCGACTCTTGAAACACAAGCTAGGGTTTGGGGTTTCTTTGAAAATCTGGACAAGATGCTAATGGTCTGCAGATGACAGGACTTGGAGTAAAGCTGATCCTTCGGATCAGTCCAATACCGACCAAGAGAAAAAAGTGGGAATTATTTTTTTCTCCTGTTGTCTCATCCCTTAGCTTTTTTCTCCTACGTTTTTAGGTTGCTATAGAAGCTTTGGTTTTGTTTTTTCCTCGTCTTTTTCCTGCGGTTTTTTAATCTCCCTTTGGTTTTTGCTCTTGGTTCTAGGTTGCTTCCACTTTTTGCACCTTTTTGTTGCTCCCCATTCACCTTTTTTATCTTGCTTCTCTTTGGTTTTATTACTCTCCCTTTTAGGGTTGGGGTTCCTTTATTCTTTCACTTGTCGCTTTCCTGTTTGAGTTGATTTCCTGGGCACCAGTATTGCCCCTCTTTAAAGTTGTTGGAGACCACTTTTTTTTACTTTTGGGCTTCTCCCTTAGTCTTTGTCCACGTGGGGTTTGGTCCATGTGATGGATGCTGCTCGTACTCCCATGAGCCGGGTTACGGCTAACACTTGTCCTTCTACCCACACTAAACCACACGATTTTCAGTGCTTCAATGGCTTAATATCGGGGAATTATGCTCCTTCAGAACCCTTTCCTTCTGTTTCCCTTGCAAAAAAGACATACCCTTCTCGTTTAGTTGGTGAGCGTGCTCGGGGTAGAAGGAAACTGAAGACGGTCAAGGCTCGGGATGGCCTGCAGAGATATGTGCTGGGAGGTGATGTTAACTTGGAAAGGGTGGAGATGCTTGCTACTAGAGCCCTAGTCGACTGGATGGAATATGCTCATTTGAACAAGCTAGAGCTAACAGATTGGGTTAACTATCACTAGACTCTGTTGATGGAATCTGCTCCACGCATCAACCTTCTTCTTAATTGTGGGATTATTTTCATTTTTCCTAAGAATGTCTCTTTAGAACCTATTCTGAATGAATTATGACTTTACAAGGAAGGGTCGATCATTCTAAAACGTTGGCATACTGCCTTTGATCCTGTTGAAGAAATTCAATCCCGACGCCATTTATGGATGTTGGCTCCTGGCCTACCCTTGGAACTATGGACTGAGAACATTTTTAAGCGTTTGCCCAACTCAGTTGGAAAATTTATCAGAGTGGACAATAATTCACTACATGGTATGGAAAAAGAGGTCGCCAGAATCTTAGTGGAGTTTGATATGTGCAAAGGTCTCCCGCTGGAAATTGAAATGGTTTGGGGTAACCAAGTTTTTCTTCAGCGACTCGATTATTATAAAATTCCATTTAGATGTTTCTCTCGCTGTCAAATTGGTGATGTCCGGGCACAATGTCCACTCAATTTTCAGATGCCTGATTTCTCTTCTTCTGATGGCTCTACTAATCTCATTGTGGATTCCGAGAAGATTTTGGACGCAAAGGCCGAAACTACACCTGATTCTGTGAAGGGAATGGATGAAAAAGTTGTTTTTTTACCTTCCCATCTAAATCCTGTTGATTTGGGTAAGTCAAAGAAAGAAAGAATTAGCCTTTTATCTTTTTGTTGAAGAAAACTTAAATCGTAGGTTATCTATTTCTGATAATTTACCTAGGGAATTAGGTTGGGTTACTAAAATTAAAAATTCCTCTGTTTGTTTTGGGACCTTGGACAACTTGGTTTCTTCTCCTGTGTTAACTGGCTCTGTTGCAAACCCTCCTAGGGTTTCCACCTCCTTTGAACTAGTTCCTTCATTAAACCCTTCTGCCCTGAGTGATGACCCGATTGCCCCTTCTGGTGGGTCTCCCCTTCAGCCAATTCCTATGGTCCCTCCTTTTGAAAACTCTTCCATTCTAAAGGTGGATTCTCCAAAATTTCTCTTTGATAGTTCTCTTTTGCGGGAAAGTGGCTACAATTTCTCTGAGATTAATGCCTACAACTCCCCTCTTCCAGTCTATTCCAAAAACCCTTCCCCTAACCCTAATACTTTGGGAATTCAATCCATCTTCTTTCAAAATGTGACTATTAGAAAAAAAAACTCCTCCATTTCTGCTCAGTCAACTTCAAGAAATGTTGATTTCATCCCTTTGTATGAATGACTTCTCCACTCTCCTTCATATTTCTCCCTCAGTAAACAACCCCTTTCTCTTAGGGAACTTAGAGCAAAGATTCCCCTTGAAACTGTTTCTTAATGTCAATCATCTCTCTGAATGTTAGAGGGTTGGGTAAGGCTATTCGGATTAGGGCCTTATCTAAACTTTTTAAAGATACTAATCATGGTTTAATTCTTTTACAAGAAACAATGTGTCCTGATTCTATAGCTATCAAGTCTATTGCCAATATCCTTTCGGGATGGGAAATTTCTGCTATTAGTGCTTTGGGTATGTCTGGTGGATTCCTTTCTTGTTGGGATCCTAAGTTGTTTCAGTTTGCTTCCTATAAAACAAATTGGGGATTACTCCTTGAAGGCTTCTTCCATAATCTGGATTCCGAGGTTTCTATCCTTAATATCTAAGGTCCCTACAAGAATAAAGAAACTTTCTGGATCTCTCCTTCTCAGTCTGGTCTACTAAATCTTGACAACCTCATCATTGTCGGTGATCTAAATTTTACCACTTCAGCTGCAGAAATTTGGGGGAGCACGACCAGATTAGATACAACATCTAGCTTATTCATCAATGTTTTTGAGATATTCAACCTTGTTGATCTAGCACCCATTGTTTTAGAGCCTACCTGGACAAATGGAAGATGTGGTGCTGAAGGGATTCCAAAAAGACTGGACAGGTTTATATTGAAGAATTCTTTTTACAAAATATGCAGAGATACAGAACTTAGGTTTATAAAACAAAAATATCTGACCATTGGCCCATTCTATTACAATTTGATGGAGTTTTACCTAATCTTAAGTATCCCTTCAAGTTTAATAGTTCATGGCTCCTGGATGATGATTTCTGCTGTTTTGTTAAGAGCACTTGGAACTCTATCCACAATGTCGACCTTCTTAATCCCATGGATTTTTTGGTTCACAAATTATCCATTCTAAAAGGGAAAGTAAAATTATGGACTCATGAAAGGAAGTTGAAAGACAAAGAAGAATTCCTCCACTTGCAAAATCTTATTAATCAGCTCTATGCTAAAAGCTCTGATTACTCTATTTCTGCATAAGACAAGATATCAATTCAGTCTCTTAAAGATAAGAAAGACCAATTGCTTAAGCATGAAGAGATGGATTGGTGCCTCAAAAGTAGGGCGCTTTGGATTAAGTTGGGTGATAATAACACAATATTTTTCCATTCCTTTGCCTCTCAAAGAAGGAACTCCAATGCCATATGGGACCTCCATGACGAAAATGGCACTCCAATTAAAGGTCAAACATAACTGCAAAGGCATGCCGTGAGACATTTCAAAGACATTTTTATGGAAAAAGATAGGATCTCTCTGGAAGCTCAAATTCAGGTTATAAAATTGTTCCCTAAATGTTTTGAGGAGGATGAAGGTACTGAAATAGGAAAGGAGGTTACTATCGAAGAATTTGAATCTGCACTTCATCTCTTTTCTAAAGAAAAAAGCATCGGCCCGGATGGCTGGACTACTGACCTTTTCATCCATTTCTTCGATATTATGGGTAAGGAACTTTTAGACATGGTCGAATTTTCTAGGACATAAGGAATTGTCTCCGGTGCTCTTAATTCAACTTTTCTTACCTTGATTCCAAAGTCCAATAGCCAAAAACCTTCTATTATTTCAGGCCTATCGCCTTATGTAACCTTGCCAATAAGCTTATCACTCAGATTATCTCCATCAAAATTAATCCTTTCCTCTCTAAATTTTTGTCAATTGAACAATTCAGATTTCTCCATGACAAACAGATTTTCGATGCCATTGGTATTACACAAGAGGCTATTCATTCCATCAAACAGAAAAACTTGAAGGACATTCTCTTGAAAATGGATCTGGAAAAAATATTTTGACCGTGTTAAAAACGTTTGTAACATTTGAATTTAAAATTTAATATTTTAAAATAATATTTATTAACAATTACTCACAACACTGTGATCCACCCTTTCTTCTTTTGTTGTCTCATCTTATGTGTTGAATGGCATCATAAATCAATGATTATATATGTTCGATGTATGTTGTTGTTGGGATAGCTCCTTTTGTAATTGAATTAGTCTTATTTCTTTGACTATCTTCTTAATTCAAATTGGACTTCCACTTCCTATCATCAATTGGATTCTTGCATGTGTTTCCTCAATTCAATTTGCAGTGCTGATCAATGGTGCACCTTCTGAATTTTTCAAAAGCAGTAATGGAATCTGCCAAGGTTGTCCTCTGTTGCCACTGATATTTCTTCTCATCATTGAAGGTCTTAGCAGACTTATCCTTGATGCTAAACAAAAAGGTAAAATTAAGGGTGTAAAAATATCAACAGCTGTCTATATCACTCATCTGTTATTTGTCGATGATGTACTTATCTTTGGTTTTGAGTCCTTTGAAGAATGGGATACTTATCTGAAAATTATTCATCTTTTATGCTTAGCCTCTGGCATGAGGATCGGTGTGAAAAATTCTATGCTCTATATTCACAACTTAAGTGAAGGTCCCCCGGTTTCAATCAAAAATATCCTCCCCTACAAGTTTCATAAATTGGCAGACGATTTCAAATATCTAGGATATTTTTTGAAACTGAATGAATAAAAAGATCAGGATTGGCTATGGCTCCTTCAAAAATTTGAGAAAAGAATTAAAAAATGGAATTTCAGGCTTCACTCTATTGGTGGAAGACTTACACTCATCCAAATGGTCCTTACCAGCATTCCTGTCTACCGATTCCCGCTTCTACAGGTTCCAACCTCCATTATCAATTCAATGAGGAAGCTCATCTTCAATTTCCTCTGGTCGGGTGACCCGGATAGAGGTAAATTGGTCATGGCTAGTTGGGATAGACTCTCTATTCCAAAATATTACGGTGGTTGGGGCATAAAGAACTTGTTCTAGTTCAGTATGGCTCTCAGAATGAAAAGCTTCTGGCGCGGACTATTCAACAACAATCTTTGGTCATTTGTTTTAAGAATCAAATATAAAAAAATTGACAGTTTGGAATGGATTAGAAATGGAAAGAAAAATGGCAGGAATTCCTCACCTATTTGGAATGGATTCCTAAAAATATATAGTTGGATTGGTAGACCTTGAGTGGAGAGTTGGAAACGACACAAATGTTATTGTTGGAATTGATCCAATCATTGGAATGGGGAAAGATTCCAAACTTCCTACATGTATCACTAACTATCTTTCTGAAATTGGATACTCTACTTTAGCAGACATAAGGACCAATAGAAGGATTAATAAGAAGAATAACTATTGGTTCAATGCCAAGGAGCTTGGAATAGGAGGCCATTGGGCCACAGTTTGGGATAACTATATCTTTTGTCTTAATGCTACTGGTTGTAGACTTAACACCAATCTGGATACTTTAATTTGGATCTCAAATCCTGAAACTGGTTCCATTACTGCTAAATCAACATACTTGGCTGTTGTCAAAGAAACATTATGTATTTTCTAGAATTGGTGGGTCCATATCCTCTAGAACTGGTGTATCCCGCTAAAATTCAATTTTTTTATGTGGTTCGCTCTTCAAAACCGCCTTAAAACTTAGGATAATATACAAAAAAAGGCTAACAGGGTCCCAACATATGTCTCCTCTGCAAAAAATATGAAGAATCGGTTAACCACCTTCTGATTTCCTGTAGCTACACTACACCAGTTTGGAATCGGATCTGTTCTTCTCTCAATATCTCACAGGTCTGGCATGGTGTCCATTTTGGGAAATCCTGCAAAGATTGGCAGAGTACACACAAAGACTTGGCTTTCCTTCCAGCTATTGTCTCGTGGAGAATTTGGAAAGCAAGAAACAAATACATCTTTGAAAATGAACTTGACCGGCTGAAAAATATTGTTATGTAGATTCTTCTATGGGTAAAGGATTTCTAATCTGATAATTCTAAAATAACAAAATTAGGATCCCCAAACAAATTCATTTCCAAAATGGAGCACTTGTATTTTTTGATGGGGCAGCAAAGGATGGTAGGTGTGCTGCAGGTGCTGCTCTCTTCATCAACATCAATCATAGATTCTGTTTTAAACTCTATTGTGGCTCTGGTACCAATATGAAGGCTGAGCTGTTATCCTTATGGGTCCTTTGCAGAATGGCATCAATTTTCGGCATTGTGACCATGACTATCTTTGGAGACTCCAGATTTACTATTAAATGGGAAAGTGATGTTTACAAGCTACAAGTGACCAATCTTTATCCTTGGTGCCACAGAATCAACGAAGAACTCAAAACTTTTCTGCACTTGGAACTTTATCATATTTATAGGGAACATAACAGTATGGATGACTCTCTCTCGAATGAAGCTCTGAAAGGCATTGAGGGGTCTCTGCTATGGGAGGAATTTTTGGATGATAAGCTTATAGACTTGGGAATCCTTCCTCTTTTTGATGATTAAGTTCATCCTTTTATGTTTCATGTTGTATTGACTGGTTCTATTCTATGTTTTTCCACATGAATCATGCTGACCCTCTTTTTTGGACTCATGACTAGTTTTTTTGATTTGATATTCAGTTAGAATCGGATTACTATGGAACAATGTAATACTTTTTGATTCTAATAGAATACCAAAAGTATGTTTTTTTCCTCTGAAAAAAAAAGAAAAAAATTATTTTATTGTATTTTTTTAATATTTGGATATACTCATCGCATTAATGTATTATATCATTTAAATAAATATTCTAGATGATTACACATATGTTCATTGTAATAATGTAAACCATCCATACATAAATCGTTGCAACAAAATATTTTACAACATCAAGGATTGCAATAGATTAAGAAACTTATTTTATATGAATAAGAGACCTATCATCATATAAACTAGGATAATATAAATGTTCATGATAATCAAAATGTTAATAAATGTTTGTTACAATTATTTTTAACTCATTGTCATACTAATAGAGACATTTCCACATTAAAAAAAGTCTATTTTTTACAAAAAAAATCCAAAATATAAAAACGTTTGTAACATTTGAATTTAAAATTTAATATTTTAAAATAATATTTATTAACAATTACTCACAACACTGTGATCCACCCTTTCTTCTTTTGTTGTCTCATCTTATGTGTTGAATGGCATCATAAATCAATGATTATATATGTTCGACGTATGTTGTTGTTGGGATAGCTCCTTTTGTAATTGAATTAGTCTTATTTCTTTGACTATCTTCTTGTATACATTTTTGGACATTCCTATCATCTCATTGGGTGTCTTTAATATTTGTAATATCCATTAAAAATAAAGAGTGCACAAAAACATTTATTAATATTTATATGAAAGTAAATATAGTTGAAATATTATTTTGGTAATGTTTTGAACTAGTATATACATATTATAGAGAAGCATGCTTAGCAATAAGACTTTCTAAATGATTATGTTTTTGTTAATGCATTACATTAGTATTTCATGTGGTACTTGAACTCTTTGGTTACACATAAAAGATCAAGGATTACATATATTTGATATTTGATGCATGTTGTTGTTGGGATGGATGCTCCCATAATTAAACTACTCTTATTTCTTTGACCATCTTCTTATACAAATTTTTGGACATTTCTACTAATATTTTTCAAATATCATATTGTTTAGTATCTTTAATATTTCTAATCTTGTTGGAAACCAAAGAGCTTATAAAAAAAATTGATTAATATTTACATGAAAGTAAATATAGTGGAAATGTTAATTTGGCAATGTTTAGGACCAGTATATACATGTTATAGAGAAACATGTTTAACAATAATACATTCTAAATGATTATCTATTTGTTATTGTATGATTTTGCTATTGCAATTCACATACGTCTCATTGATTATTGCTTTGGAAATGCTAGTGTAATTTAAATATAAAATGATTCTTCAATTCATTGGATTGAATTTTGTATTGTAAGTGACAAGAAAATCTATATGTTATTTCCACTATATCCCACATAGTTTTTCTTTTGTTTGTTAGTTTGCTTATAACTTTCAAGGCTAGCTTGTGGTCTAAGAAACCATGACCCAAGAGCATCTAAGTTGTCAAAATCACTTGGGGATTGCACCTAGCCTAGACCACACCAACTCGATGGTTTTAAGTGTATCCTCTAAGTTACCTTACATAATTCAAACTCGGGTCACCATGCAGAACGAGACCCATAGAAACCAATTGTGCTAGCATGATTTGACATACCACATGGTTTTATAAAAGTTTTTCCCTATCATTAGGGGAGGGATGCATATAGTGGAATGGGGACAATAAGTGGTCATAGAACCCATCCCATTAACCATCCAAAACAAGAATACATTAACACTATTAAATGACAACATTACGCTAATTAAATAAAATTTTAGAATCCAAAATATGTTAAAAAATGCCCATTTGTTGACTAGGCCCACAACTATCCATAAAAAGTATTTTTAAATACAACTATTGATAACTGACAGATCCACCTATCAAACCATCTTGTCCTTGCCACATGAAATTATGTTCTGACATAGATAGCTCATCAAACATAACAACAACCTACATAATCAAATCTAAAATGACATATCCTCAGTAGCTCTAGACCCAATGAATGACCTATGGAGAAGACATAAAAAACCAATAGTACAACTTGTCCCAACACACATCCACACCTACACAACATACATCCCCACCTGCAAATATTATAGTGTTGTGGATGCGAGCTTCTCCCACATGAACATTCAACTACTCAACCCACCCAATGCAATGAATGACACCTAACCCACTAACTTAACTAAATCAAGCATTAAATTGATTAGAAACATAGGGATCATCTAAGATTGTTTCTTAACCATTGGATTAGAATGAAATCAATCCTACACACTAGTTCACAAATTCAAGATCATGATCCATGCCAATTCTTGTCTCCAATCAAATACAACAACAGAAATCTATAAAATGCAACAAACGTCCCACAGTCTAACATATTTGCGTTCCATAATTTCAAACTCATTGGCATCACTGTCAGTAGAGAACATATTGTCAAACTAATTATAATCACTATCAATAGGAAGTCTGTCATAGTGTTTTTAGATCAGGTATTAACAGTCTATATAATCTACATTCATCTCAGTTGACGTTAAGAGTATTTTATGTTCAATTCATGTTAGTTTATATACGAAAATATGTTAGAGTATATATGCAATCACAGGAAACCTACATTGGAAAATTCATTCTTTTGATTATGAAATGATAAGAAAATTGTAGGTGAACACATCATTCACATACAAAACCTACATAGAATTCTCATTTTTTTTATTTTAACTATATGACCATAAAAATTTTTAGTTCATACAACCTGGAATTCTCAATTCCCATCATTCAAGTAGGGTGAACACATCATTCACAAATATATAACCATAGAAAATACAAAGTATCGATTTTGACTGTAAGTTCATAAAATAGGCAAGTTCATACCACTTACAAAGCTCAATTCCTTCCATACAAGTAGGGTTACATAATTTTTTTGTGCACAAACTGAAACTTAGATTACAGTAGATTCATGCAAATAATGATACCATAAAACTATGAACATGCAAGTATGGTTACATAATTTAGTTTTTTCACAAATAGAAACACATATTGCATTAGTTTCATGTTGATAACGAATACCCAAAACATTGAAATAGATAATGCATATGTACATGATTGTTAAAATGACATTGAAATAGATAATGCATGTGTATAGGATTGTGCCAGTACTCTCCAAGTTTTTGTAGTCATGCCAAGAGTCAATCACACTGCTCATACAAGGAGTTCAAGGAGGAAATTTATTAGGGGTGCACAACTACAATGCACTTCCTCAAATGAATACCTACCCCAAGATGGTGCTAGCAACAATCTTGTTGGGGATGTTGGCGAGCATAACAAGACAATGGGTGATGGTGTTGTTCCACAACCATCCTCGATGCAAGGTGCAAGTGTAACCAAGAACATCAACTCCATCAGAGGATGAACTGAAGAGGATATGATGACTAAAATTAATGATGTAGAATTCAAAGGATATTATATCCAAGTAGCTGCCAAAAATCATGGGATTGCACCCACATCAATGCATTATTGGATAAATGGTCTCACTTATACAAAGTAGAAATGGCCACTTACAATGATGACTATAGAAGAGGAGAAAGAAGTGGTTGTTTGGTGCAAGGATATGGATGGAACAGGCCATGGGATAGAATTGACGTAGAAAAAATCCATTGTTGCTCATATCTGTCAAGGTAGGCAAAATCCATTCAGAGATAGATTCCCTAGGAAATCATGGTGGTTAGGGTTCAAAAAAAGGCATCTAGAACTTATGTTACGAACTGCAAAGGGACTTGATAGAGACAGGTCTATAAATCTACGCCATGTAGTTGTGTCCAAATTATATGACAAATTATCCATCATGTATCAGAAACATACCTACAATTTAGACCATATATGAAATTGTGACAAAACATGTTTACAAGCATGGAGGATTTGTGGCATGCAGGTAATTTTCAAGAGAGGGAGCAAGAATGTGCCAAAAATTTCGGCTAAGAGAAGGGAGTGAATAACCATTATGTGTTGTGTAAATGAAATTGGTGCATTAGTCCCTGGGTTTTATCTATTCAAGGGAAAGAGTTGGCTGAAAAAATAAATCCAAAACCGTGAACTAGGAGCATGCATGGCTCCACACCCGCATGCATGGCTCCACATCCGCATGCATGGATGCCATAAATAATCATTCTTGAATTGACTTTGTCACTTTGCAAGATCTATACTTGGTGGTGTCTTACTTGAAAATAAGCACTTGCTGATTTTCAATGGCCATAGTAGCCACATTGTTGTATACACCATTGAGGAGGAAAATAATTTGGGCATTGACTTGTTGACCTTTCCTGCACATACTACTTACAAGTTGCAACCTATAGATGTTAGTTTGTTTGGGAATTTCAAGTGTTTCTTTAGGTCCGAGAGAGCAACATGGATGGAAAAGAACATAGGGAGAGAGGTCAAGAGGTTTGAATTAGTTGAAATTGCAAGTAAATCTTTTAAAAGGGATCTCAAACCCTCAAATATGAAGGTTGGATTTAGCTGGACTGGAATCTAGCCACTTAATCTTGATGCTCTTGTCCATGATACTGTATGTAGCCAAGCCTATGATGTACATGACAATGAAGATGCAGATGTTGCATACAACATCTTATCCCTCTCTCACAGACGCTTCCAACCATTAGGTGAAAATTATGAACATGTTAGTGCTACTCAATATGACCATGAACAAGCTATCAATAATGATGAGGTTGTTGTATCAAATGAGACACCTACATGTTTTTCATACCATGTTCATGAACTAGTTGTGGAGAACTATGAAGTAGTTGGATCATATGAAACACCTGTAGATTCTTACAGAGCAAAATAATAATGGCATTGTAGTTTTTAATGCAATTGATGGTGGTGAGCGACTAGAAAGCAACAATGAGAAACCAACAATGGAAACCCGAGTATCACATCTTGAGTGGTTAGCAGAAGTGATGATGAATATGAACAAACAAGTTGTCAGTGACACCAATGACTAAATCCTTAACATGCCTTCGCTGCCATCAGTCATCAACAACCAAGTTTCCCATTATTATGTGGATGAAGGGGGTGTACGAGAACATAGTAAGACAATGAAGTGCCAGCTAAACAAAAAAATGTATATGAAGCACTGCCACAAGATGATTCTCACATTAAACCAGGCGCCACCACACCGGTACTCGGCCAATTCCTAAGGCTACGAATGGAGAGAGTGGCAACGGAAAAATTTATAAGAACAACCATCTATATTAGATTAAGTAGGAGTTCTCAGCTTCTTACTTCAAAAGACTACATCAAACTATTGGTTGAGATAGAACATAAGAAAAATGAGATGCAAGATTTAAAAAAATAGAAGAAGGAATTGGAAAAGGAGAGGAAGGAAACAAGGATTCTAGCAGTTGAAAAATGAAGGCAAGAAAGGATCCAAAGGGAGTAAGAAAGGCAAGTAAAAGAGCACCAAAAATAGGTGGCAAGGAAGGAAAATTAACAAGTAAAGCTGCAATAGATAATGGAAAATGATCAAAGGAGTACAGAGGAGGTGGAAAGGAATAGAAATGTGTTTGAGCAGATTAGGGTGATGTCCAAATCATTGGATCAAATTGCAAACAATACATGATTCTTTCAAGACCTTATAAACATCCAGATGCCCCAATATCATCAGGATGGCATACCTCCCCCTTTTGTTTCTACTAGTGTAGGGGTAGATATGGCATATGCTTTCCCAATATCCACAATCAAGCCAGGTGTGTCGAGCACAAGTTAGAGCTATGGATTTTCAATTCCTCCTTGGTTGCAAGCAAAGAGATGTGCCCAAGCACATGAGGGAAACTCAACCCATTCAAATCAAGAAAACTTGGGTATCCCAACCCACCTTGATGAACCAACTATAGGTACACATCAAGATTGGGAAATGAGCTCTCTAGACTCCCCTAAACCATTGGATGTTATATGTTTAGCCTTGCCATAAGAAGTGTGGATATTGAAACAAAGGAATTTTTTGGTTGTTGCTCCATTTTTGGTTTGAATCCAATCTAAGGACTTGATTAGTACAGATGTATTCCGAAGAATTTGGGGATTTTTCATGCATTTCCTTATACTATGAAAGTATGGATAGGAAGGTCCATGTATCCTTGATGAATTTCCCATAAATAGCATTTCTAATTTCACTATTGAGTTAGGATGGATGAGCTCCATTCTTGTACCAATAATATGAAATTAGTATTTGATCTAAAGAGGTCAATCATATCTCTAATTCACTCCATTCTTGTACCAATAATATGAAATCAATCTTTGATCTAAAGAGGTCAATAATATCTCTAATTCATATAATGCAATGGTATTAAGAAGGAATTCATGGGGTGTTATTATTTTTATGGTGCCATGAAAGTGAAATTAGAAGAATTATTTCTTGAAAATAAATGGATTGCACTCATTGCATATCATTAAGTAAAAACAAGAACTTACATCATCCCTTCCAGCATGAGGATATATAAGACAAAAATAATGTATAGTGAATGTAGGAAAGTAACACAAATGTGCTCTTAGAGGAACTTGATATCATGACCATGGACATAGAGATTGGGAATTTGAAGAAATAGTTGAATGTGGAAAGAGCTAGGGCTAAGAGAAACACAAAATTGATCAGTATAAATACTTTGCTATGAAATGAACTTATAACATTTATAACTGAGTATTTCAATAAGCTCATTGGCTTGCATACACTCTTGGATGTATTAATAGGTTTTCCATTGATAATCACAACCTCCAATAATGCATCTATTGGAAAGAACAACATGTGGCAGGTCCTACAAACACATGCCTTGAGTATATTTTAACTGGCCAAGCTCCATGCATATATGTATTTGTAAGAGCGAAGTTCACAAAGTCCATGGATCGGAATACTCAAAATTATAAGTGTTATTTCATATGCATTGGCCAATATGAAGGCCATATAAATCATGGCACTTGAATTATATAATACCCTTGCTGTTTATGAAATTTACTGCTATTAGTCTAATCCTTTCACACATTTGGATGCTAAAATAGATGCTACAACTAAATGATGTCTTTATCAAGATCAATATCAATAACAATAACACTAAGTCCTCCTTCAAAGCTTTGGCCACTAAGGAACTCTATAAACTGTCCACTGCATATCCATGAACAAGGAACCTAACCTTAATGTGTTCCCATATAAGTTATATAAGGCTACATGGTAGTGCCATTTATCCTCTCCAAGTTTTCAAAGAGGTTATTTTCCAATTGACCATAAGTAGTCTTTGGGATCCATATTATACTGGGACATTGACAATTTATAAGGATTAGGCTTAACACCCTACAAAATTAAAGCCAAAAGTGCAAGGATCAAGGCACTATAGGCCTATATACAACCTGAAATTTTACATACCCAACATTTCCATGGAACCGAGTGTTGATTACCAATGGGAGTCCCAACGCCCATCTCATCCTATCTTATAAGGATTAGGCCCAACACCCTACACCACAAATAACTAAAAAAACTCATATGACAAATAGATGAATCATTCATGATACAAAATTTAAACACAAGATATAAGGAGCAAACCACATCAGGTTTAAACAACCATGAACCAGATATTTCATTATACAAATTGAAAGCAAAAAATGCAAGAAGCAAGGCACTACAGGCCTATATACAACCTAAAATTTTACATACCCAACCTTGCCATGGAACTAGGAGTTGATTACCAATGGGAGGACCAACACCCATCTCATCACGCCTTATAAGGATTGGGCCCAACACCCTATACCGTAAACAATTAAAAAACTTCATATGACAAACTAATGAATCATTCATGATACAAAATGAAAACCAAATATACAAGGAGCGAGCCACATTAGGCTTAAACAACCATGAAACATATATTTCATTATACAAAATTAAAGAAAAAAATGCAACGAGCAAGGCACTACAGGATTATACACAACCTGAAATTTTACATACCCAACCTTTCCATGGAACTAGGAGTTGATTACCAATGGGAGGCCCAAAAACCATCTCATCCTATCTTATAAGGATTAGGCCCAACACCCTACACCATAAACAACTAAAATAATTCATATGACAAATTGATGAATAGTTCATGATACAAAATGAAAACCCAAGATACTAGGTGCAAGCCACTTCATCCCATAAAAATATAGGGCCATTAACAAACCCAAATTCTCCATTAAAGACAATTTTGGCCATTACCATTGAAATTAACCATTTAAATGGGTCCTGATTTCCATTAAAATCCCAATGGACTACAAATACATGTATGAGTGCATATAAAATATGCAATGAATTAATCAAGCATGGAAGAACTAAAAATTAAACAAAGACATGCGTGTTCCAGTCTTAAACAAAATTCACACACATGTAAATTATATTTTACATAATAGAAAATATAATTAATTTGTAAATTCATGAACAAATTTATGAACAAAGATAGATATATTTATTTCATGACTATGTTGTCCTTGTTCATTATAGAGATCTTCCTACAAACTACAAACCATAGATAGCTTTAAACTAAAATCTCACAAAATTGCAAATGTAGAAAGCTAGGTCTACAAACACATAGATTACTAAAACGTATGAACAAAAAATGCAGAAGAATTCCATAGCACTCAAATCACATATGTTTTCTTATGTTAACTAAAACGAGAAAATGTTACAAAGAACCCATTCAAAATATAATTGTTGAACACCCTATACCTCCTTTCTTTTATAGATTAAGAAAGTAGAGAAGATAAAGAAAGCACAAACTATTTCTGAATTGAACTCAAACTGCTATGTTTAGGACAACTATACGAGGAAAAACTGAGGTTATTCTTCTCTTATAACATTGTTGCACCTCATCTACTGGAACAT
The DNA here is from genome assembly GCA_027924585.1 of Larix kaempferi. Taxonomy (NCBI): domain Eukaryota; kingdom Viridiplantae; phylum Streptophyta; class Pinopsida; order Pinales; family Pinaceae; genus Larix; species Larix kaempferi. Next base: position 2,428,877 of record BSBM01001313.1, read on the forward strand.
AATACTAACTATTGATGTTGTTATTGTGCCTCAGATGGTTAAGGAAAACACTATTAGAGCAACCAAGTATGAAAAAACTAGTTAAAATATCCTACATCCTTCATATCAACTTCAATAGTTAAAATCTTCTTAAACCACAACATGAACTGTTTAGGAATTCCTCTAGTGATAAACTCACTTATATATATAGGGCCTAGATAAGTGGACTAGGTCTATCAAATAAGAATTAAAATCTACACTAAAATTAAACAACAAGCCACGACATGTGTTACACCAAAATCTCGTCATCATGAGTCATGTGTCAACTCCGTGCCTTCATTCCTGAAGCTTCCTTGGCTGAAAACATCCAGAGAAAGTTGTTTTCCTTGTGTTTCCACATTGTCTAGTTTCACTGGTGCATCTTGCTTTCCAACAAGAGGCGCCAAACCATGGCCGACGCATGATGCTCTCCTGTAGAGTGCACCAGTGGCTCTTGTTTCCTTTATGCAGCATGCGCTGATCCCTTCCTGGCGCCAGTTGTCTTCATGCAAAGTGCACCAGGGTTGGTTAATGTGGATAACAAGGAGGTTCAAGCGAATTCTCGAAGCTTGGTGACATGGAGGTCTATCCCTATTCTGTAGGAATACTATCCCTAGTCGGTAGGAATACTGGTATTCGGTCCCTTAACCTAATGGGAAGATCCATTAGACCTCTCCCCCCTAATCCTCAACTTACTCTATCCATTTGGCCTTATAAATAAGACCTCTCTCTCCATTGAGAAGGGAGGAAGGACTATAGCACTCTCATGCTGGTGAAATTATCCTAGGTGATCCCTACTCATCCTTTGGGAGGAAAACATCATTCTTTGGAGGCTTAACTTGGATTTTTGGATGGAAGTTGCAGCGTTGAGGCTCAAGTTGTGACTATCCTTCTCTACGTATTTCCCATCATTTACAGTAATATAAACTCTTTCCATAAACATTGTTTCGTTGATAGTGTTTATAGATTTCTTCCTTAACTGTTAGCTTGTATCAGTTCATATTCTATATATGCTTTTATTGTTTGCTTTTTTCCATTTGTTCAACAAGGTTTTGCAGCTCGAGATCTAAAGTCTCTGGAGCTTGGATCAACAAAGAGGAAGAGGATTTGCAGACTTCAAGTAAGTGACCCATTCGTTAACCTGCATCTTTATTAATCTAGGAATGTAGGGTGTATTCTGTATTTATTTGTTCTAGATCCACTTGGACTAGGGATATCTGGCTTGAGTCCACTTGAGTAGATTGTCCATAAGCAAATCTGGCGACCATATTGGGGAAGAACATAGCTTTGATTTAAGTTTAGTTTGATTTCATTGATTTTTGTTAATCCATTTTCTAGCCTCCTAAGCCCCTCCCATCTTTAGATTTTGTCATTAGAGAGTCTGTTGGCTTTCCCTGACGTTGTCTGGGATCAATATTAGACCTCTTACCTTTCATTATTGGAGATTTTTTTTAATTTTTGCTACTTGTTATTCGCCCGACGCACCTGGGTAGTATATGCCTTGCGCCACTATGCCTCTGGTGCCTATTACTAGTGAGCATCTTGCGATTCTGGCTCCCTTTGGCTGATTGTAGACTGCGCCACTGGCGCCATTCATTTGAGTACAGAGTGCGCCTGGCGCTCTGGTGCATAAAAACAAACTACACCAACATTTCTTGCTTGGTGTTTAGCATCATTTTCTCCATTTTTGGTTATTTGTCCTGATTGATAAAGCTCTATGTACTGCATGATATAGTCACAAGACCCCCAGACCCAGCTTGTTTGTGTTTGGATTTGATTTGGTTGATTTTGGGTTCTAAACTAGTCAAGTGAGCAACTTGGTAGTGGCAGTCAATTTCAATCCCCCATCTATCCGCTTGATATTGTAATCCCTGATCACATTACCAGATCTATTTGGTTCGTTAGAATTGATTTCCAAACCCTTTCTACATTTAGTCATTGAGTTTTGATTTCCCTTGATTTTTTTTGCGTGTGTTTGAGTGTCTTTGAGTTCATTGGGTGCTCATCAAATTTTCTTTGAGAATTTCTGATTGATTAGAGTGTTGTAGACATTCTCTTATTTTCTGCTATTAGATTTGAAAAGCCTTATAGTTATCAGATTTAGTTTTTGATACATGCATTGGAAAACCAAACTGTGCTTCATTATTTTTGTTTTCAGTTCATTGCTTGGAGGCCATTGTAGAATTTCTCATGCTTTGGATGTTGTCATTCATAAATCTTTAGAATGTTTGGAAAGACAATTGCTTGATTCTATTTTCTTAGTTGTGAAAGACTAGTCAATCATTTCTTTTAAAATCTAAGTGGATTCAAACTTTTATGAAGTATTCCAAAAATTGAAAGATTCTTTGCATCTTTGATTTTCGTTGTGATTTTTAGTTCATTATTGTGGAAAGTTAGGGCTATTGCATTCTAGGAAGGAATTCTTTCTTTTCATTATTGTTTAGATTCATTTCTAGTTTGAAAAGACAAAGACAAAGAAAATAATTTCAATTTGGTTTTTGTTATTTTGTGATTTTTGTTGGCATAGTGAAAAGAGTGCTTCGTTTGTCTTTTTGATTGATTTTGAGTTATAGGGGTACTTGTCTTTTTCTACCATCGGAAACAAAGGAATTTCTCCTTACCTTAGATAGATTTCATCGAAACGGAAAGAAATTTTTTGCATTGTGCATATAACTTAGGTTTGCATTCTGTTTAAATTCTTGTCTACACTTCATGGATTCACCTAACCGCGAAAGATAAAATTTATGGTAGTGTTAGGTTAAAACTTGCTAGTAACTTGTGTGATAAGTTAGTGACATGTTCCGATGTCGTTAAGCATGGCCTCTGTTGTTATATTCCTGCACTACATCCCGGGGGCCTGCAGTTCTTCCACGTACCAACAAGTCTATCGAATGGCCTTTCATTTACCCTTGGGTATATAGAAAGGTACTTCACGTACTCGGTAGTATATCAGAAGGCTCTTGTCGTATGATTGTGCATTAGAAAACAACACTACAGATTTGAGCTCCCACATACCTTGTGTATATCGAGAAGACCCTTCTAGGATTACTATACCAACTGAGTTAACCTATTAGTCGTCTTGGCGTGGAAATACACCGAGAACAACACTCAAGGAGATAATATGTGCGTGCTTCAGGTAGTCGGGTTATACAGTCCTAATCCTCCCTAGTTAGTGTTATGAAATATTGGGCCGAGTATAACTATTGGACCCTGTGGTATATCGCGAGTTGCACCGCCTTGGCAATCCTGTGAGGTTCCAGACTTTTGAATCCCCACCTATCACGTAAGTTTGCTTGTAGCTTTAGATTGTGTAGATGTTGGATTGATTTTTTCTTTTTTATAGGTTACACTTAGGAGAAATTTTGATCTGGTCACACTAGCCGATCAACCTTTGAGAAGATCTCGGAGGATTTTGAATTTTCCACCTGAATATCCCCTTAACCAGGAGGATAAATTGGGAGAAAGAATGGATCAACCTACAATATCTATGTCACGTGAGGAAGAGACCTCTACTTTATAGTTGGGAACAAACTACCTGTCTCCCACTAATCCACCTATCGTTGATCCCGCGGGACCTTCGATGGTGGAACAACCTACCTCATATGACACATCCTTCCATCAATCAATGGAGGGACATCCCGGAGCTGCGGATTGGATTTTCATTCATCCCCAGGATGAATCTGTATCAACAACATTTGGTCCATCTACATATTTTTGGGACACGCCTCTAGGGAGACATGTTGTCGAGTTTGGGTCAATTCCCATGGAAGAAACCATACCTCGTCGCTGGATTCCTAACAATGAATTTGTTGAGACACTCTATGAATAGATGAACCATCTGCGCATGATTGGTGAACAAATTAGATGCCAGAGTCTCACACGACGAGCAAACATCCCGAATACACCCATTTTTCAATATTCCCCTGTGTACTCTTTATCATTCACTTCACCAGATACAACTATACCTAGCTTGACCACTTACGAACCAGGTCAACCCTCGTTTCCTATGAGTACACCTCTAATCTAGGAAACTGGTTCTATACCTACCGCGACCCCAACCTTTGAAGGGAAACCTTCAACATCTATTAACTTTGGGATATTACCTCCACCCCCCCACCTCAAAATTCGAGGGGAGGATATAATCTTCCTGTTAGTCTACTGTCAGGAGGAAGTAATCGTTTCGATATCAGTCAACCCTTGGCCATGAGTCAACCTAGCATTAGTGGTCAGCATTTGGTCACCGGGCACATTCCAGTATGTGGACAACTTTCGACTGGGGGGAAACCCCTAGTTGGTGCACCTAACTTGACTAGGGACATCACCCAGTCAGTAGTCATACCATGATTGGAGGATACACTTCTCATCCAAGTTATAGTATGGTTGGTAGTCCTCTTCCAACCATCAGACAACCCACGTGGACACATCATACGGGGGGCCATCCATTTGGACCCAACCCCCATGGAGACACATTATTTCAAGACATCATAACATCAATATTGGACAAAAATATCTAGGAAATATTTTCCTTGGATTACCCTACCCTAGAAACCCTAATACCCCATGGGGGAACCATAATGTCTCACCGACCGGACCTCTGGCCGGTGGGCCACCCCCACCACCTCCACCACCTGTCTCGCCACCTCCAGCACCATCTGGTCCACCACCACCACCTCTACCCCATTCTAGAGGGGGAGGACCCCCACCTACGGTGACAAACCTCCCTATTCTGGAGGCGGCAGACCCCCACCTTACGGCGTCGACCCACCCCACTTTGGAGGAGGTGGACCCACGCCTTCCGGCGGAGGACCACCTTACTTAAGAGGGGGAGGACCCCCACCTTTTGGCGGAGGACCACCCCACTGAGGAGGGGGGGGCCACCTTCTAGCGGAGGACCACCTTACTCCGGAGGGGGAGGACCTCCACCTTCCAGTGGAGGGCCACCACATTCCGGCAGACGAGGACCCCCACCTTATGGTGGATTACCACCTTAACCTGGAGGAGGAGGGCCCCCACCTTTTGGTGGTGGCCCACCTCATTCTGGTGGAGGCGGACCTCCTTTCGGTCCCCCTCCTAACCCTGAGGACCCACCCCCATGTGACCAATTTCCTATGGGAGGACCCTACAACCAATCGGTCCATGGTACTACTGGTACACCGATGCCATATCAGTACTACCACTATCCACAGTCCAACCAACAATTACCTTTTCTGGCTACTCTCGATCTGCCATATTTATCATGGTTGACCAACGATCCCATCTATCATGGAACTAATTGGCCGACTATTCCAGTGAAGTTACCGTTTGACATTTCGAAGTTTGGCGAAAAACCAGGTGAGGATCCCAAAAACCATGTAATGAATTATCATTTATGGTGTTCATCTAACTCCGTAATGGATGAGTCCACCCTTTTATGATTATTTCAGCAAACCCTCACTGGCACTGCCGCCAAGTGGTACATCGAATTACCACCACACTCTTTTCCTGATTTTCGATCCTGTACATATTTTTTTGACCTCCCTCCGACAAACTACCACCATTCATATCTCCGATCATATTCACGAGTGGAGGCGGAGATGACGTTTGATTAAAGCTCCCATTCTAGACCAACTCCTTGCAGATTCATTTACTAAGTCCCTCCTACCCGCCGTGGCCAACGATGTCGCTATGGGTGGGGCCGTCACCGAAGAACAAGCGATATCACATTCCCAGTACTTAGACTTAGTCTATGCTCAGTCTGGCACCCTATATGATATTGTCCCCGACCCACCCCGACCTACCTACGACCCAACAAAAACACCCCTAAGACTTGATGTCGATGACATCATCGGTTCCGTTCAAAACCAGCCTGTTTCTCAATCCGATGGACCACATAGCCACGCTGGTTCCACCCCATCCCCACCACAGCCTGGGAACAACACCAACCGATCACCTAGCCCTACTGCCACCGATGAAGTGAATTCAGTCCAATTTGCTTCACCTCAGAAATCCGGTGGTAAAATGAAGAACAAGGGGAAAAACAAAAAGTCTTCTAATCAACAAGAACCCAAACAGAATAATACTGATCCCACCAAAACTAAGCAGAAGGTTAAGTATCCCTATTTACTGTGCGGTGACGACCACTTTACCAAAGAGTGCCCACATTGGGACGAGGTCCAAAAGTTCCTAAAAGGGAACCCGATTCCCGCAGTTTTAACCTATCCCTTCCCCACGCAACAACAATAGATGAATGCGTAACGATCCTCTCCTTCTCAAGGAGAATCATCCTCTACTGCTCATGTTCTCATGATGCGTAGTGAAAATTTCAACTTGAACACACGATCACGTTCTTATGACTCAGTCCGAATTAAGGAATCTAGCAGAAGTAATACTGAAAAATATTCTGCCTCTAAATCGGACATTCCCCTGCCACAAGGTTCTATCACTATTGATAAACGATCCTTTGATTCAGTGCTACATCCGCCCAAGAGCACGATTAGAAAAGTTGTTTTCAATCCTAATTCTCGGGCTGCTCAATATTACAAAATTGTAGAGGACCTAGCACAATTCCCTTGTGCTATGTCGATGTTGGAAGTCTTGCAAAACTGTACTAATCAGCGTGAGACTCTCCTTGCTTCTATCGGCGCTGTAGACCCCGATTCCTCGAACACTATTATGTTCCGACTCGAGTAATTCAAACCGAGGCTTTCCCACCATCTTGCATTCCAAATTGTTACCAATGTTGCTGGGAAAAGCATCCATCATACTGTATTAGACGAAGGAGCATCCACCTCGGTAATGTCATTATCCTATTGGCGAGCCATCGGCTCTCCCTATTTGAATCGTTCCCGTACCACTTTGAAAGCATTTGACGGTCGTGGATTCCAACCAAACGGGCTGTTACAAGCCTTGGCTATAGAGTTAAGGGTCAAGACCGTTTCCATCAATGTGGAAGTAGTCTCCGCCCCATTGGATTATAATCTGCTCCTTGGTTGTAATTGGTTGCATGCCATGATTGCGGTCGCATATTTCGTATTCCGCATGGTACAATTTCCCCACCAAGGGAAAATTGTTACTATCGACCAACTGAATTTCTATACATCGAACACCACTACTCATCCTGGCGACAATGTACACCTCTTAGGTCATTCGTCCCAGATATATGAGAGTGTGGGGGTAGGAATCCTCAAGGACTCATACCTCATGGGAGTCTTTCCATCACCGGATCCCCCTTCCCATGTTTCCATGGTGAAAATGATTTCCTCTATGATCCCATCACCGACCAGCTCCAATGACCAATGGCTCTTGCCTGCGCTTGAAACCTTGGACTTGATTGGAGATGTCATGCCTCTCACACCAGTGGAAGCTACATACGAGGCTATCCAATCGGCATCTGATGACCACTCTTCAGTGGCATCTATATCTTATTCTCCACCTTTACAGCGGACATCATCCCAACCTGATTCTCTCCTCCGGACTTTCCATTCGGGCGAGTCCATTATGGAGGTCATGAGCGTGGATGAACCCCCATGGGAAGACCTCCACCATCGATTGTCTTTCCTCCCACTGCTAGATTTCGTGGAGAACCACATTGAAACCCTCATCTCTCCAAATGTCGTTCCCTACCCCCAATATCCTATCCTCACTTGTGATACGGTAACTGAGGGTAACTTGTCTAACATTGAACCTACCATACCGATTGACATCTCGGCAACACAAGGAGTCATGGAACATATTCGTATAGGCCACAAGTGCTCTCATGAAGAGCTTACCTCATACACGACCTTATTCAAACAGTTCCATGACGTATTTGCATGGAGCTACGAGGAAATGCCCGGGATTGATTCTACCATTATTGTTCATGAGCTCAAAACATATCCCAAGGCTAAACCTGTCCGAAAAAAGTTACGTCCAATGAACCATAGGAAAACTGCAGCTATAGAGGTTGAGATTGAAAAGCTGTTGAAGGTTAGCTTCATTTACCCTGTCCCCTTGATAGACTTGGTTTCTAATGTCGTCCCTATTGCCAAAAATCACATCACCATTAGGGTTTGTGTCGATTATAGGATCTCAATAAGGCTTGTCCCAAGGACAACTACCCTACCCCGTTTATCGACCAAATCATCAACAACTGCACTGGGAGCATCATCTTCTCATTTATGGATGGATTTTTCGGTTATAATCAAATTGAGATCCACTCGGCCGATCAACATAAAACTGCTTTCATCTGCTCGTGGGGTATGTTTGCATATCGCAAACTACCTTTTGGCATTAAAAATGCTGGTGCTACATTCTATCGGGCTATTTCGTATGCGTTTCATGATGTGAAGGACTTTGTGGAGCCATATCTTGACGATCTCCCTGCTCATTCAAATCACCGTGAGTTCCACATAGGTCATCTAATGGTTGTATTCCTCATATGTAGACGGTATAATATCCGTCTAAACCCTCACAAGTGCATATTCTATGTCGAGTATGGACGCCTCCTAGGCTTCATCATTTCTAAAGATGGGATCCTTATTGACCCCCTGAAGGTGGAATCCATCGTCGCTCTTCCACCCCCCACTGACATACCGGAACTACAAAGTTTGCAGGGGAAGGAAAACTACTTAAGGTGTTTTGTCTGTAATTTCACAAAGAAGACACAGGGCTATATGTGGTTGTTAAAGGACATCCCATTCATTTGGGATGATTATGCCCAACAATCCTTTGACAACCTAAAGCATTCCATCACTCATGCCCCCGTGTTGAAACCGCCCAATTACCACAAGGATTACATCCTTTATCTCACTACTTCCTCTACCACGATTGCCATGGTCTTGGTCCAGGAAGAAAACAATGCCCAGGAACATGTGATATACTACATAAGTAAGGGTATTCTTGACCCTGAAACTCGTTACTCGCATGTCAAGAAACTCGCTCTCGCAGTAGTCATTGTTGTCCAAAAGTTCCGCCATTACATACTCCTCTGCACTAACACCATCATTGCCAACTATAACCCTATGTACCATGTCCTCACACATTAGGTACTAGGGGGAAATTATTCACGCTAGATCGTCATTCTTCAGGATTTCGACCTCTAGTTTGAGAAGGCCAAGTCTAAAAATTCTTTGGTTTTTGCAAAGCTTATCTGCGATCGTCCCCGTACTGATACAGAATCTGAGCCCATGGACTCTTTCCTCGACGATTCCTTGTTTCTTATCAGTACATTTGACCCATGGTATGGGGATATCACTTTGTATCTCCAAACCCAATGGTTCAACCCTCAATTGTCACGTGAAGACCGCCGCTGTATACTCCACCACGCCAAGTACTACTTGATCATCAGTGATACTTTATACCGTCATAGTGTTGATTCTATCCTCTGATGTTGTCTAACCCACGAAGAGATTGATCACATTCTAAATGACTGTCAATCTGGGGCATGTGGCGGTCATCTTTCTGGGATGGCTACGACCCATAAAATACTACATGCTAGATACTACTGGCCTTCCATATTTAAATATTGTATCAAGGTTGTCAAGAAGTGTCCTCCCTGCCATCTTTTTCATTATAAAAAGCGCTCTTACCTATCCCCTTTACATCATGTTATTGCCGTCGGTCCCTTTGCTAAGTGGGGCATATACTTCATGCACTGTAATCCTACCTCAGTCGGGGGGCATGGTTACGTCATCGTTGCGGTTGACTATTTTACCAAGTGGGCCGAGGCTATGCCTATGTATAGTGAAGACAAAAAAACAACCACACTCTTTATTTTTAATCACGTCATTGCGAGATTCAGAGTCTCACAATCCATTGTTACGGATCATGGATCTCATTTCAAGAACAAGATGGTCGACGAATTGAGCGCCAGAATGGGTTTTCGCCACGAGAACTCAACCCCATACTACCCACAATCTAATGGACAAGTAGAGGCCATCAATAAGGTCTTGGAAACCATGATTCAACGCATGGTGGGTACACACAGGTCTAACTGGCATAACATGCTCTTTTCTGCCTTATGGGCATATCGGACCTCTGTCAAAACTGCCACCGGGTTCACTCCTTTCCAATTGGTTTATGGACTGGAGGCAGTCTTACCTATTGAGTGTGATATTCCATCATTAAAACTCATCGTTGAACTCCTTCCAAAAACTACCGTTGAGGAATAACGCTTTCTGCACTTGGCTAAACTCGATGAAACCTGCCGCGATGCTACTCTTGCTAATCGCAAGACATGGTGCGACACACTGGATGGGTGTCGTACACCGTCGCATCTCCGCCATATAGTCATCCAACATGGAAATGATGGTGTGCAACACTATTGGCGTCCCTCCCCTAACATTTAACACCACTCTAGATGAAATATGGACCAATTCATCATTATTTACATCCCTTGCAACTTTTTCTTTTTTTTTCTTACGAGGGTCTTATATTCCATCACTATCAGTCCTTACACAATATTCAACATATCCAACATTGGATGTTTGAAACTTGTTATCTATTATTATTAAAAGTATATTATTCATAAACACTCAAAGAAAATACTTTATGTTGATCTTCTTTCGACCACCTAATTCCTTTATTTGCAACATTTCTATAAATATTTTATGCTCTTTTCCACTCAGGTTGTAAACAATCTTATTGATTTTTTTCAAGTCTTTTATATACATAACACATGTTAACCAATCTACTTCATTTAAACCTACAAATAATCCAATTATATTACTTTTATATTAAATTTAAAGTAATTTTCAATGTTCTCTTCTCGAGACATGCTTCCCACATACATTGCTATAATTTTCCCCCTTGATCTTCTATCAACCATCTTTTATCAAATAAAATATCCACATAAAGAAATAGACAATTATGAAATTTGTTTTACAATCTAAGTAAAGAATTTAAACCTATTATTGGCTTAAGATTTATCAATGCACATTATGCAATAATGCACAACAATGCACACTATACAAATATTGGTGCATATATATATTGTACAATGTGTACCACACCCCCTTACCCAGTCCTAATCATTTAAAAATACTATTTATGTTGGAATATGTAATGATGATTGAATGTATTTGGAAGGTAATAATGTCCAACATTATGTAAAAGAGTTATCACACATGTAATTTGTAATAATTTACTAGTATTGCCTTTTATTATATAAAGAGGTGAAATTACATTTATCCCACATGTGTTATGGGATGTAATTCCTCTATTACTTCTTGCTAGATAATGAGGTGAGGAGTCATTATAAAATCATCAAGAATTCAATAATTCACATATGAACACAAGGATGTGTCATATAATGTGATTATGGAGTGGGATGTGATGCTCATGTGTGGGAGCTCTATTGTAATATTGGAGATTATTGATGATTAAGAAAATTTTAACCTTCATGAGGATGTTTCCCCATTTGGGGTTTTATTGCGTATATATGGTGTTCTCTTGTCTATTCTCTTATTTCCCTTTTATTCATTTTCATGTTATTTGTTTCTTATTATGATAAAATGCTAGATAGGCTCATGCTATGCATGTTTTTTATTGTTGTATGACTTTATCATATTCTCAATATTTTAACATGGTATCAGAGCATGTTGCTGCATTCTACCTTCTTTAGTAAAAATATTAGATTTTGTTTTTTTAAGCAACGTTTTTTCATGATTTCACTTGGGCTCTTCATATTGTGTAGTTTTGGGACCCGATCTACAATACCCAAGTGGTAGTTTTTCAAATCTAGGCTTTCATACTACATATTTGATTTTTTTCTTTCAAACCCTAACCCTTGTGGAGAAGTGTTAAAGGTAAAATTGAGTGGTGACTTTAAGATAATTGTTTTAACACTTTATGTACAGATTTTAAAGAAACAAATTACATATCTGAGTTCCTCTCGCAAAAATACTCAATTTTTAAAAAAAATCGTCTCGTTTGGACTTCAGACGGTGGAGATATCACTATTTTAAAATTAATTATTTCAATTTTTTTGTGACTGCTGCCTGGACTGTAGAGTGAATATCGTTTGACAGAGTGCCCAGATTTATGTTTTGTCAACCTAGGTGGATACAGAATGACTTCTCTATTTTCGAAAACAAGTTATAATAAAAATTCCGGAAATATTGACCGAGTTATGGTCATTTTAAATTTTCCATTTTTCTGCTGCAGAGTTACAAATTCGTCTTTTAGCCACTGTTGGGATTTGGTTTTAGTGAGAAAGTTTAGTTTTATTCATCTCTTATCTTGGAATTCTTGTCATGAGCTTCTAGATATCCTTGCATTATGGTTTGTGTTCTTATTCATCATGTTTAGAGAGGTTGTCTTGTTCCTGTTTTAATTGTTTCTAATCTTCTTGTGTGGAAGATGTTTTAACATTTTCAAGGGCATGGATATCTAGTATGGTAATGGTGACATCAAGAAATGAACCTATGCTTAGGACTTAGTTGCTTGATGGCTATAAGTGATATCATTGTTTTATTTGATCATTTTTTGGCTCAATATTCTAACATGGTCCCACTCTTCTAATAATGTTGATGCTTCTCACATGGTATCATGCCTTGCTCATTATTCTCTTGCATATTTAGATGTTCATTTTTTTTTAATCCAATTTTTTAGTATTTAGTTTAACTAATTTGGACATTTTGTATATCCTTTTGGTCATTAGCTTCTTGTTTATTTCGCATTAGAGTGTAGCTTTGCTACGAATATTAATGGCATATTAAATAAAATAATAGTTGTTAATTATTTAAGTAATTCCCTATTAATGTGAAGGGACGTAACCCTTCACTACGAATGCTCAAGCCATATAAAAGGTGAGCTATGTTGTAATATTAAATCATCTCTTATCTATTCAAATACTCAATATTATCTATTATTCATGGCATACTTAATTTATCAAGTATTCTAGTGAATTATTCGTATGAACGACTAATTGTTCACTTCATTTGGTATCAGAGTGCTCATTGCTTGATCTGGCCGATGGTCAGCAAATTCAGACCTTGTCTGAGAAAATCAGGGTTTCCCTAGTTGCAGGTCTTTGACCTTTTCCCTCAAAAAAAAAAAAATTTGCTTCATCCCCACGCATCTCCTCATCACTCTTCTTGTGCGCACGCCTTCCCAATCACCTTCCACCTCCACCACTGCTCCCATCATTCTGCTACCCCCGCACTCCATCCAACACTCCTCCCATACACTACATCTCATACCATCCATTTCTTTCGCTTGACGGCTCTTCTCCATCAACACAACAACCCTCCACGCCTATCGCTCACCACTCTTCATCCAGCTCCGCCCTGCACCTGTCCACCTCCACACCACCATCATTGTTCCCTGCTTCCTCTTTCACTCATCGTCGCCTTCACTCCTGCCTACTGTGCTCCCCTCTCGGCTCTCCCACCTCTACCAGTCCCTCCCACAACCCTCTCCCACCCCTACTCCACGCTCCTCTCCACTATTACCTCTCCATCCCTCTACACCAAACCTACACTCCACACTTCCCTCACTCTCTTCACGCTCTTCCGCGCCCATCATCCCTCCTCTTCTCCTCTGCACCTGACCCTCCTTCCCACACTTCTCATCACAACGACCACGCTCTCCACGTCCACCACCACTTTGCTCCCTCCTTCCGCCTGCTATACCAACCCTGCAGCCTCCTTCTACGCCTGCTCCACCACCAACACCGCAGCCTCCTTCTATGCCTGCTCCACCACCAACACCGCGCACACTACGCCTTCCCCTTCTCTCCAGCCCTCCATCTCTCCCCCTCTCGTCTTCATTCGCTCGACCACCAACACCTCTTCCCAAACGCTTCCACACACGATCTCAACATCCCTCGCCGACCCTCCCTTACACCTCTGCAATCCTCTGCCTCCACAATCCATTGACCTCGTCCATTTCTCCAAACCTTATCCCAAATTCATAATATTATTATTATTATTATAATATATACTATTTTTATATTTTAAACCCTAGCGCTCAAGTTAAAAAAAATAAATTATAATAATTATATTATTATTCAATAATACATATTATTATTATTAGCTCCCCCAATAAAAAATTCAATATTATCATAATTATTATTATTTGAAAATAATAAATAGTAATTATATAATTTTATTTCTATTAAAAAAATAGAAGGGGCATACAAAAGAGAATTGCAATTTAAAAGAAGAATTCATTTCCAAGGGAACTACATTAGTGGTTATTACGCACTTCGTTTTACCACTTATCAAGGAGCCAAGACAAATTATCGACAAAAGAGTCAAAGTCAAAGGAAGACAAAATAAAAAGAATACAAAATTGAAGATCATCTATAGTCCAAATGACCATCTAGTGTCAAAGAAGTCAGAGACCATGGAAGCTAGTTTGAGACTACAAATAGAAAAATTAGAAGCCAAAATAAGGCGTTATCGAAGAGACAATGATGAAATGCGAGACATGAATAAAAAATCGGAAGTAACGATTAAACTACATGAGATACAAGAACGGTTCAATGAACAAAAAATGTCCGACCAGAAAAAATCATAAAGAAAAATTGTGTGTGCAAATCAAGGAATTAAAAGATGAGAATGATTTCAATCATAGATTAAAAAATCAAGATATAAAGAAAGAAATAAACAATTACAAAGCAGAAGTAATACGCTTGAACAAAGTCGTTAATGACAAGGCTGAAGAAGTGACGTTGATACGACAAAAATTAGAATATCAAGGATCATAGGTTGACTAGTGCTGACAACAAATAAAAGTTCTTCAACAACAAAATGATGACTCAAAAAAGGCATACAAGTTGGAGATCACAAAAAGTAATAAAGCATTATCCAACAATTCCGAAGAAATATTCAGATTAAGAAATCATAACAAGACACTAGTCACAAAAATTAAGAAGTTGAAAAATAGTCGGAAGACTGAACAATCTACGGAGGACATTGAGGGGAAACTTCTAGACAAACAGGAAGAAAATAGCTGCATCAGAAGTCATAATGAAGTTCTTAAGGAACAACTTAAGAAGTCTGAAGTTGACAGAAAATCGCAAGTAGAATTGATTTAGAAGTTTCAAAGTGATAACATGCAGTTAAAAAACAAGTTGGAAAAGATACATAACGAAACCTTAAAACCTCAAGGCATGAAAATACAACTTCTAGCTCAGATCAATTCTCAAAAGACGACACTCGTAAAAGTAAATGACATTGTGAAAAATCCCTATCGACACCCCAACCATAAAAATCGATGTTCTAAAAAGTGGGAAATGCCGAATGATAATGGTACTAATGTGATCAAAGCTCCTGACGACAGATCAGTAGGGAATCTTAGCCATCAGCAACAAATCAATTTGGGATGGATTCACCCATCCACATATCAGAAGTTATGCTCCACACTTAGCAGTTCGTATCAACATGTTTCATCAGCCACGACATCGCAAAGAACAATGCGACAACATTATAAGGCTTTGAGGACAAAGCCTTTCTAAGAGAGTGGCAATGCTACAAATATTAATGGCATATTAAATAAAATAATAGTTGTTAATTATTTAAGTAGTTCACTATTAATGTGAAGGGATGTAACCCTTCTGTTAGTTTTTCAGAATTTAATTCAATTTGATCTAGAATCTTAACTGAGAGAACAACATGTACAACATATCAAATACAAGAGACAAGAGACACAAAGCATTTCACCGGGGAAAACCAAGAAGGTGAAAAACCCCGCAACTTCCTTAGATATAGAATGAGCATCAATACAAATATCACAAAGATCAAACCCCACAACAAGAGATATTCTCCTAGCAGATGCTCCTCCTCCACTTGTGCGCACTCCTCCTCTCTCTCACTAATGCAAAGTGAGTGAGTGTGTGAATGAATAAATGAGAGAGTCACACTCTCTATTTATACTTTACTTCACTTGAATTTTAACTCTAACTAGGTCGGCCCCAACTTAACCACTTAACATAATGCTAACTGGGCCGACCCCACTAGGGTGGTCTAATAACCCTTTGACCCACACAACTCATACAGGGAAAACCCCACCAGGGTGGTCTAATAACCCATCAAATATAAGTTGTGACACTTACAATAATACTTGCGACACTTGCAAATACAAATGACGACACTTCCAATCGGAGGAATAATACATCTTCATCGGGGATATAATAAAGTACAAATGTAATACATACAATATACAAGTGAATATCTTCCGAAGTTACAAATACATCAACACTCCCTCTTAACACAAGTCATCAATACATATAGGCACAAGTCTTCAATATTGGAGCTAGATCATCGTCATTGGATCACTGGAACATCATCGTCACTACTGTTGTATTCGTCATCTCGATCATTGGGATGACTCTCAATTCTTCTCGTCATAGGAAGTTCTATGGAGCTAGCCCTTTTTCATGCTGGTTGTAGGCCTAGCCTCCTATAGGTCTTCATCATCTCTGCGAGCTGGCCATCCTGTGGATCCCAGGACTGATTACATGCGTCAACAAAACCTCAAAAGAGCATCCTAGGACTGTTATGAGCACACATCTCAACCTATCGGATCTCCCAGGGAGATATTACATGTGACCACCACAAAACCTTAAAAGAGTGTCCTAGGAACGTTTATGTGCATAGCACGATCGACAAGAACTCTAAAGAGCATCCCAGGACTTTTACATGCCTAGCACAACCTATCGGATCTCCAGGACTGATTACATTTGGTATGGCAAAACCTCGAAAGAGCATCCCAGGACTGATTACGAGCTTACTACTCAACCTATCAGATCTCCCAGGGAAATATGATATTACATACGACAAAACCTCAAAAGAGCATTTTCCAGATATCCCAGGGAGGTATTATATGCCATAGGAAAAACCTCGCAAGAGTATCTGCAAACCTCCCAGGGAAAGATTATATGTCCTCCCAAGCAAAACCTTGAAAGAGCATTTTCCAGATCTCCCAGGGAGCTATTATATGCCATAGGAAAAATCTTGCAAGAGTATCTGCAAATCTCCCAGGGAAAGATTATATGCTTATCACACAACCTGTCCATGACCAACCTATAGCAAAACCTTGAAAGAGTATCCGAGCTCAAACTATCTGATCTCCCAGGATCTTTTATATGCTACTTGTAGCAAAACCTTGAAAGAGTATCCGAGCTCAAACTATCGGATCTCCCAAGATCTTTTCTATGCTACCTGCACAATCTGTCCACAGCCACGGAGTATAGACCTGATACTCATGATCCACCTGATCATCCTCGCGCGGAGCATCCTCCGGATGCTCATGATCGTACTGATCATCATCATACAATACATCATCCTGATGTACAACATATGGAGCATCGACCTGATTCTCATCACACATGATCGTCCTCTTCAGATCATCTCATCGTCCATGGAGCACAACCCAGATGCACATCATACAGCACTTATACCATCGACATGGGAGAACACATCTACCACCATTCGGGGAAGGCTCCAGCCCTTACTTTTTCACCATGGGAGAACACATCTACCACCATGTGAAAAATGGCTTCAGCCCTTACATCTACACCATGGGAGAACACATCTACCACCATGTGAGAATGGCTCAGCAATTACATCACGACCATGGGAGAACACATCTACAACCATGTCAGAAAATCCCATGTGCATCTGCGTCTTCGAGACTCATCACTTCCCCTTGGAAGGAACCTCTATATGAAGTACACCAAGCCTCTTTCTGAAGTACTCGAACTTCACTCTGGCTAGTGGTTTTGTCAACACATCTACAATCTGCTCATCCATCGCAACATACAGGAGCTTCACTGCTCCTATCTGCACCATATCCCTGATATAGTGATATTTGATCTCGATATGCTTCGATTTGTCATGGAACACTGGGTTCTCAGACAACTTCACACAACTCTGGTTGTCACAATAGATACAAGTAGCATCCAACTGGAGATCAAATAAATCAGACAGTATCTTCCTTAGCGATACTGCCTCACAACTAGCCGAACAAGCTACGACATATTCTGCTTCGGCTGTACTCAGTGCTACGCAGGACTGCTTCTTGCTAAACCAAGAGATCACACCTGATCCCATACTGAAGCAGCACCCCGAAGTGCTCTTCCTATCTACAGCACTGCCTTCCCAATCTGAATCAACATAGCCCTCTAGGTTAAACTTTTGATTCACATCATACTTGAGCCCATAATCAATTGTACCCTTCAGGTACCTCAGAATATTCTTTAAAGCAATCAGGTGAACATGTCTAGGATCTGTTAGAAACTGGCTCAAGGTGTTCACCACAAAGAAAATATCTCGTCTCGTGTTCATCAGGTACATCAAGGAACCAATCATCTGACGATACATCGTGGCATCAACCGACTCTGATGAAGCATCACTTAATAGCTTCTGGTTTGATTCCATAGGTGTGGCCATGTCCTTGCAGTCCATCATCCCAAACTGCTTCAGGATCTCTACTGCATACTTCCCTTTTCCAAGGAAGATTCCATCTGCACTCTGCCACACCTCCATACCTATAAAGTAATGCATCATACCCAAGTCCTTCATCTCGAACTCGGCAGCA
This sequence comes from Larix kaempferi, assembly GCA_027924585.1. Taxonomy (NCBI): domain Eukaryota; kingdom Viridiplantae; phylum Streptophyta; class Pinopsida; order Pinales; family Pinaceae; genus Larix; species Larix kaempferi. The sequence continues at coordinate 2,447,396 of BSBM01001313.1, forward strand.
AGCTTCCTCTTCGTATCAGCAATCAATCCAATCTCACCTGACACAAACAGGTCATCCACATGCAGTAGGAGTATTACTGGATTGCCTTCCTCAACCTTGTAGTAAAGGTTGGAATTTTCTTTACTCTTGGTAAATCCCAAACTGGATAGGAAGCTGTCTATCCTGCCGTACCATGTCCTGGGTGCTTTCTTTAATCCATACAAGGATTTCTTTAACTTGCACACATATGAATCCCTGTCATGTGTCTCAAAACTGAGTGGTTGCTCTACATACACTTCCTCTTCGACTACACCATTCAAGAAATTTGTCTTGACATCCATCTGGTGTATCTTCCACTTCATTACTGCATCCAGAGCAAGTACTGTTCTGATGGAAGTGTATCTGGCTACAGGTGCAAAAGTCTCTTCATAATCTATCCCTTATTTCTGGGAGAAGCCACGAGCCACAAACCTTTCCTTGTATTTCTCTATGCTACCATCTACAGCATGATTGATCTTGTATATCCACTTGGAAGTCACAATAGACTTCCCTTCTAGTCTTGGGACCACATCCCAAACATCATTCTTCATGATCGACTGGTACTCCTTGATCATGTCATCCTTCCATTACTGCATCTCGGATCCTGGGAACTTCAGATTCTTCAATATCTTCAATAGATAGTTTTCTTGAACTTCGTTTCCGGAACAAATGTTGTAGTTGAGTCTTCGTCGCTTGTTCTTCAAAACAAGTCTCTCTTGTAGGTGATGGTACACGGTCTTTCCTACAAGACAAGTTTAATTGCATGATTAGAAACATCTCATAGATTTCAGAACAAATTCTTACACATAAAGACATATGTCATACAGTCATGCAATTATCTTAGCCAATGCTTCAATACAACATTTATCCATATCCCATAACTTTCTAGATGCCTTCCATCTCTACCAAAACATTGTTAAGAGTGTGCACAAATCCCAACATGTCAGTAAAGAGGTTTCATTCTAGATAATTATCAATGGAATGTTGTACAGTACCATAGGCCACTTACCCATTACTATATTAGTAGTATCTTGTTCATTAATGCAACCTTTTCTAAAATGCATAATATACATCCTAAATCTAGGAACATAAGTATGCATATGATTGAACAACATCATTTAAGTAATAATGAATGACAATTCAAATACTTATCTTTGTTTTCTTGTTGGGTGGACTCCCTCTCAATCTTTGCTTCCTTACAGGAATTACTGGAGTGTGGTCCCTCTTGATCTTTGCTTCCTGGATTATCTGTCCTTGAACTTTTATTCCTCCTGGACCACTATGCATGCTTAAGTGTGCACTAGTGTCATCATTGTGTCATCCTCAAGATCTCATACATAATCATACATTCATTAGTATAATCTCAATACTATAAAAAATTTATGATTCTAAATAATCTTAAACATGTATGGTAATGGTCATTTCATACACAGGTAATTTATCACAAGCGTTAGTATTCAATGTTTCAAGGAGGACTTCTTTTATTCATTCATATTCTTATTTGACCATAGGACTCTTCTAGTTTGTCATAAAGTAAGAAGCATAATATGCATAAACCCATGATTACTCAAACTTATAATTTCATGAATAATCATTATCAATCATACAAAAGTATACTTATCTAAGATCCTAACACAAAGTAGGATTCTAACTCGATATAGGAAAACATACTTGGATTATCATGCTTGTCTAACATACCCAAACAATGTCTTCTTTGTTCTCTTAGAGACCTTGTGCTAGCAGCCTGCATATCTCATAAGTTAATCATTGTAGAACCAAGTTATACATAACTTGTAAGTAGAGCTTCTATGTGATCCATGACTATGGATGAGTCTTTGTCTTCATGTCACCATGGTCATATGTTCTTGATCTAGAACTTGATTTGTCTTTCTTGATGTACCCTTCATGTTAGTGGACAACATCATCCTCATACAACACCACATTGTATTAGTACAATCATAAGTGTCATAACCCTAATCAATGAATTCACATGCATTCATACTTTTACTAGGGTAATAAGACAAGTCTAAAATTAGTCAAGATTGTACTAACCTAAATAATATGAAGACAAACATATCATAACCTTAATCATGGACAGATTTCAAAACATACCTGTATCTCCTCGACTCATACCTGTCGGGATTGCTTGTAGTCTTCTTATGTAAGGCATTAGCCTCATCTCCCTATGGAACTTGAATATCTTCACTTATGTAGGTTTCCAAATCATTCTCTTCTAGGATTAACCCAATCCACTTTGATTTGATGAAGCTGGATCTGGAGCTGGATAGGGCTTGACAGAGAAACCCTAAAAATCCAAACTTGGAATTTCAAACTTCTGATCAGATGAAAAGATGCGCCTTGCTGAGCTGATCAAGCTGGTATACTTCAATTTTGAAATCTCCAAAATTTGACCCCTCAAAATTGACTTTGAAAGTTTCAGATCTACAGCTTCTGTCAAATTCTAGTTTTCTAGTTTTCTGGTCAAAATCCCGAACTAGGGTTTGATAGAGCCTGAGGTTCTACCCAACCAAAAAATTCGATCTTGGTCTCTAAATTTTGATTTTTCGGAGGAGCATCTAGTCGTGGTCTTAGATTCAATAAATTCCAACTTTCTCCGAAACCCTAATTTTCCACAGCAGTGACAAACCAAAAATGAAAGTGTTGAGAATCCAATTCTGTTTGGACATAAATATATGCCATATTGTTTCTGATGTATCTATGAAATTTCGGATCCTCAAGGTATGAAACTTCCTCCTGTGGTAGACTGAACTGTCATCTTTCCAACCCCATAGATCTGAGCTCAAATGGATTCTCTGAGAGAGAGAGATATGCCAAGTGTCGCAACGTGCCCTGTTTATAGGATGAAACAGTATAGAGAACTTGTATGGATTTCCATGTGCCACTATTTCAACTTCAACCTCTGAAACCAGGACTTGTGAAACTGTAGTCCGTGCCCTAACTGTCACTATTTACGGATTTCCATTTGGAGCTTCCTAGCCCTAGATATGACCTTTTTTCCTAGGTCGCCTATTTAGGACTACATTCTGGAAGAGGCAGAAACCCTAACTTGTACGGATCATATCTCACAAAGTAAAATGAATCCGAGTTTTTCCTTCGGAAACAAGGTACATGGACATTTCATCTTCGACCTGTAGAAGTTTTAGATCCCGGCCCTTTGCCAAAATGGATTTATAGCGAAAGTTCCACGATGACTGGTTTTTACTATACCAAGCCCTAGCTTCCAATTTGTCGCAAGTGCAACAAGTGTCATAAATGCCATACCATGCCTTCCTTCAGGCTAGCTCTGAATCCATGTTAATTTTTCAGAATTTAATTCAATATGATCTAGGATCTTAACTGAGAGATCAACATGTACAGCATATCAAACACAAGAGACAAGAGACACAAAGCATTTCACCAGGGAAAACCAAGAAGGTGAAAAGCCCCACAACTTCCTCAGAGATAGAATGAGCATCAATACAAAGATCACAAAGATCAAACCCCACATCAAGCGATATTCTCCTAGCTGCTGCTCCTCCTCCACTTATGCGCACTCCTCCTCTCTCTCACTAATGCAAAGTGAGTTAGTGTGTGAATGAATAAATGAGAGAGTCACACTCTCTATTTATACTTTACTTCACTTGACTTTTAACTCTAACTAGGTCGGCCCCAACTTAACCACTTAACATAATGCTAACTGGGCCGACCCCACTAGGGTGTTCTAATAACCCTTTGACCCACACAACTCATACAGGGAAAACCCCACCAGGGTGGTCTAATAACCCATCAAATATAAGTTGCGACACTTGAAAATAAAAATGACAACACTTCCAATCGGAGGAATAATACATCTATGTTGGGGATACAATAAAGTACAAATGTAATACATACAATATACAAGTGAATATCTTCCGAAGTTACAAATACATCAACACCTTCACTACGAATGCTCAAGCCATATAAAAGGCGAGCTATGTTGTAATATTAAATCATCTCTTATCTATTCAAATATTCAATATTATCTATTATTCATGGCATACTTAATTTATCAAGTATTCTAGTGAATTATTTGTATGAGCGACTAATCGTTCGCTTCAAGCTTCTTTTATCATGGTGTTGGAGCTTATTTCTATTAATTTGTCACTAACCTACTTGTGTGGTAGATGATTTTTTGTCATTTTAGGAGCATGCATCTCTAGCTTTTTCATGATAACAACAAGAAACTATCTAATGCTCACTATTATAACAAGTGCTTAATGGCTATACTTTTCCATCTATGTGATATCTTATAATATGTATTTGCTCTTGCTATTTTCTTGAGTAAAATTAATCTTTGAATCTATGTGATATCATGTCTTATATCGTAATGACTTATCCTTTCTTAATAGAGTTTAGTTTCTTTATCATGTATTGTAGAGATTCTATCTAGTTTATGTCTCTAACATTCCTATATGGAATCATTGATATTTTCAGGGAAATCATCTCTTGCATGTTAACTTGAAAACAAGAAATTAACACATGCTTAATGATTAGTCATTTCATTGTTTTTAAAAGTGATATCATGATTTGATCTTAATTTGTTATATTTTAATCATGTTAAACATTTTGATCTATCTTTATATATAATTTCATGTTTATTTTGATCACTTTTTACTCAATATTTATATGGCCTTGAGCAATCTCATATTATCATTTCATGTATCATGTCTTGGGCTTATCATGATTATGCTTTACTCTTGGAAGTTCTTTGTGCAGATTAGCTTTCCGTGTACTTCACTTCCTGTGTATTTGTGAAGAGTTATGGGGAAGATTGGTTCTGACATCCCTTCCCATCTTAAGCATATGCTTTGATTATCTCTATTCATTCAACATTTTTCCTCCTTGATCAGCTTATCCTTGGCAGCAAAGTTTGAAGTTGTCCTTCAAGGGGATGTAATGTAATCTCAATCACTATATTCCAAATATAATGTAATGAAGCACCATATTCTATTGTTAACGTCATGATGATTATCTACACAATATCATATTCGATGGTAGACCATTGGGGTCTTGTATTCATGATGTGGTCTATTGTAGAGTTTTATTGCATCTTTGAACTATTAGTTGATTTCCAGTTGTGATGACTGTTGTGGTGTTCTAGGAATTTTTTGGTTGGATCTCTTGCACATGTTCTAGGCATTTTGCTGTTGGATCTAGTAGTTGCTAAGGATTCTCTTTAGATATATTCATTCTGCAATTGGAGCTTTTTGCCACATGTTATGTTGTATCGACCATACACTGTTGTGGTAGAGTTAATCAAACAACTTGGTCCAGGTGCAATTTCATGGTTTAGTGAGAAGCGATTGTTATCTTCATCTACTCCATGGGGTGAAGTGTGTTTTTATTCGAAGCTTAAGGACATTCTGGAAGTTTTCTTCAAGGGGGATGATATGTAATGCCATCTTTATCCTTTTTTGTATTCTATCTCTCAATCATCATTAAGGGGGAGTGTTGAAATATGTAATGATGACTAAATGTATTTGGAAGGTAATAATGTCCAATCTTATGTAAAAGAGTTATCCCACGTGTAATTTGTAATAATTTACTATTATTACATTTTATTATATAAAGAAGTGAAATTACATTTATCCCACATGTGTTATGGGATGCAATTCCTTTATTATCTTTTGGTATATAATGAGGTGAGGAGTCATTGTAAAATCATCAAGAATTCAAGAATTCACATATGAACACAAGGATGTGTCATGTGTTGTGATTATGGAGTGAGATGTGATGCTCATGTGTGGGAGCTCTGTTGTAAGATTGGAGATTATTGATGATTAAGAAGATTTCAACCTTCTCGTGGATGTTTCCCTGTTTGGGGTTTACCACATATATCTGGTGTTCTCTTGTTTATTCTCTTATCTCCATTTTATTCATGTTCATGTTATTTGTTGCTTATTATGATAGAAGGCTAGATCAAATCATGCTATGCATTTTTTGTATTGTTGCATGACTTTATCATATTCTCAATATTCTAACAATTTAATTCAAAATAAATATTGAGACCAACAAATACCCAAGCCCCAAAATACAAGTATCATTGTGAAAGGGTAAAACAACTAAATTTGCATTGTTAGGGTTTGCAACAACATTAAACGAAAGGGAAGCAACAACAACTTTAAGGTTTGCAAAAACATAAAACAAAAAGGAAGCAACAAAAAAGCCAGTGTTTGCAGTGTTGAAAGGAAGTTTAAAACTATTCTATATAGAAATCAATGGTAAATATGAATAGAAAAAAACCAAAATAAAATTGAGAAATTTTGAAGCTATTAAGGGAAATTTTGTTGAGACAAAGAGAATGAACTTACATACCTGAAGTTCTTGTCTATAGATTTGCATGTGACCCATGGTGACCCTCTATGAATTTGTTTCTTTAGAAAAATTTGTTCAATCTAACCTCTTACCCACTAAATCTCTTTTGCACAAGTTCCCCCTCTAACGTTTTGCACAACGATGGATTAGGAGTTATGGTTTTGTTTGAATTACTTTTATAAAATATTATTCCCACTCTTTTTTTCATTTGAAATTTCCGTACATTGATGAAAAATGCATAGCCTACCCCCCCCACCAAAAAAAAAAACCTTAAAAATGTTCATGTAGTGCACCTTCCATATTTAAGCATAATAGTGCACTTTATTACCCTAAACACAACATTGTGATAGTTTTCAACGAAAATAGAAGTGCAAACCTCCATAATCAATACTGTATAGAGGTTCTCCTTTGTGAAATTTCTTGTGTAAATATTTTTTCATTGCACATCAAAAGCCAACAAATAAATGCATCTATTGTAACTAAATGTGCTAGTGCATGGATATAAATGAATGCACCAATTACTTAAAAAATAAATTCAAAATCCTATTTGAAGTTAGAATGTTACATGCTTCCCAAACTTTCTTTTAAGAGTGTAGACATATATAAATTGTGATTTTCGTTGAATTGAAGGGGTGAAAAAGGGATACATAAAATGGTTGATTCTTTTGATTCCTCATTCCATATTGCTCCAAGTTTACCAAGTTCTCCCAAAATTCATTTGCAATAAGTCCAAATTTTATTTAGATTTTGATTATCTAATTGAATTTATGTTATTTTTGCATGTCCATTTAATAAAAATTGTGCATGATTTTGTAGGATCCTGATTATAGATTGAGTTTGGGTGCATATGATGTTCATAAGTTAAAAAATTCCTCAATATCTTATCCAATGCAAGAAATTGTAGGCAAATGGTAGAGGAAATTGAAGAGCCACTTTATCCCACCAACTATAACATGCCATTTGCTAGGATCCACCATGGGCATATGTTACTTCAATGTGAACTATATTTCCTTTATGACACCATAGTATGTGGTTATTCAAAACACAAAGGGTTGAAAGTGAACCTTTAGTATTTTACATTGTTCAATTAGGTTAATGACTGACTACCCAAATTTAATGATATGATACATTCCACTACAATTAAGGATTCAATAGTATATATTGAAAAGACATGTAGGACTACCCCATACATTGCTCCTTATTTGAAAAGTTGGGAGCCAAATCCACTATGTTTCATTTGAAATTGAAAAATCCAAGTCCTTATGTTAAGTCAAATGAGAGTTCTAGTGAGCATAGTATGATATCAATACTACCCAAAACAACTATACTAGGAGATCGAAAAGGCTATACGAGCTAAGAGCTATAATGTCTAAATACACACCAAGGTTGGTTCAATTGTTGGAGGGAAACAATTACTTCTCTATTCTTGTCCATTTGCAAAGTAATTACCAAACATGGTATGACTACACTTTGTATGATTCTTGGTCATCTTCTTCGCTAGTGCCCAACATTGGGACCAAATTCTCCTTTTTGTGGTAATAATTACATGAATGCAAGTCTAAAATAGATGCTACAAATATTTAGTTGTTTATCCTTTCACATGTGTTCATTCCTCCCAAATAGTGAGTGGTAATTATGCCATTTTGTTGTCCTCTTTATAGTCATTATGATTACTTAATTTTGTTAAATACAAACATAGCATTTTCATGTGTAGTATGTGCATGAACAATTTTGCGTCTAGATACTTTAATAGGAAGAACTTGTTATATACCAATGGTTGTCCACACACTCATGACAACATTGAAGGGTTCATAAATAGTTGTAGGTTCTCGTTGTTCATTGCAAATTATTCGTTTGAGTAACATTTCAATGACAAAGAGTTCAATATGAAAAAGAAGGCATCCAATTTTTTGTTGTGCATGTAATATCACAGTTTGTGTCCTCGTGGCGAGTTGTTAATAAAATGTAATTTATGTAGACCACCAATCACTCATTAAAAGTGGCTTGCACTGGAACTATATTTAAATGTCTCCTTATTGTGTAAGAAATGGAGCATTGAGTAATTTTAGCTTTATTTTTTTATTTTCTATGGAATTTGTTTTATGAAGTAGTTGGTTGCATGTGTAATGGAAAAAAAATCCATGTCTCTAATAAATGTTTACTATTATAATTGAACATATAAAATGCATTGTGTTTACTAATATCATCGACAAGTTCAATATTTTTGCAATCAAGATTTATTGCTAAAATTGCAATTTTTCATTGCTAAAATTACAATTTTTCATTGTTAAAATTTCATTTTTAAATGCAAAATTAACGTCAAACCCTCGTAATACTCTTATTACATTTAAATTGTGCAATCTCACTAACTAACCTATGCAATTTCAACCATTTATTTGTCTTTTTTAACCAAATTTTAGATTAAAAAATAATAGAAAAATTTGAACTCCTCCCCCCAAGCAAACTACTTTTGAAAATATTGATTTTAAATAGATTTATGTGAACTTCTCTGCCCCAAGCAAACTACTTTTGAAAATATTGATTTTAAATAGATTTATGTAAAATGAGTATTTAAAAAATGGATAATTTCTATACATGTTAATATAAATGTTTGATAACTTTACAATTTAATTTTATTTAATGTCAACTTGTAAAAAAGATGCTTATTTTAAAATATTTTCTTAATCGTAAAACTATTTTTATATGATATAAATGTTGAAAATTCAAACATTTATATCATAGTCAAATAAGTGATGTATGTCTTCACCCATTTTCATCGGTCTTCCGGAGAGGGTGGAAAAAGGACACGTTGTTTATAAAAATATTCTATTTTCATCGGTCTCCGTAAGGGCAAGGGTGGAAAAAGGATACATTGTTTATAAAAAAATCGATAGTTAAATAATATAATATTCTCAATTCAATATATTAATAATTAATAAATATTGTTATGCTGTTGTAAATTCAACACAAACAGTATAATTAATATTATGACACCCTGCAAAAGCGCCACTCGACGCATACATCTATGAAGAATATAAACTTTAAAATATTTTCTTGGGATATCGGATACATTCTTCACAATTTAGTGCTGCATTTTAAATATATTTCGTAGTTATTTTTTATAACATTTAATATATTGGAACCTGGACTTGTTTTATTTTTGACCATCATGATAATAATATTATATTTTTTTGATGAAGAGACATGAATTTTTTTAAAAGATTTTTTATTTGGTTTTAATGTTATATTTTATAAGGGAATATAAATTTTTTAATTATTTTTTATTTTATTTTTGATAAAATAACATACATCTTTCCATATATGCAATAATATTTAGTAGTTATATATTATAATATAAAATGGTATGTTAACAATATGTATTATTAAAGTTATGATATGCATTATTTATATATATATAATTTATTGTGGGATAATAACTTTCTTACGGTAGTAATTGTTGAGGGTTTGGGCCATGGAATTATATATGTTTTTATGGCCAGATTGACACTCAATTTGCACAAGGTATTGAAATTCCTATGAATATTGAAGCCGCATTTTCAGTGGTCTATCAAGATTTTGAAAACTATAACTAAGAGAACCAAGAATAGTATAATAGGGATTGGTGATTCCTCCCTCGTTATTAATGCTCTGGAATTTAAGAGGGGTAATGTTGCTCTTTCCTTGGCAGGATTAATCTTAAGAACAAAAGCGTTGTCTCCTTACTTCACTACCATCACGTTCTCCAAGCCAATAATTAAGAAGTAGTTGTCATGGCAAATAAAGGGGCTAGTTTATCTCAAGGCATGTTAATTGAAAGGGGTCAAAATGGTACCATAATGAGCTAGGTTTATGTTCCATGCAATGACCATTTAAGCAATTGTACACTTTAGGGGATGGATCCCCCACTCCTTCCTCCATTGTCACCCATATTGTAGTATTAAGGAAGTTGGAGGGGTAGTTAAAGCCCCTCCACCCTACCTCCTTCTTTGTGTACGTGGCTATAAGTGATATCCGCTCCACTCTGTCATCATTTCTTTGAGTTGTAGCTAGCAAATGCCTATCCATTTCTCCTTCCACTTTGCATTATGTATAACTATCTCTAAAATCCTAAATTTACCTCCCTCGCACATCTTTGATTATAATAAACTAGGAGCAAAACCTCTTTTCTATGTTGGTATCATCTCTATATGGATTAATTCTTCTACCATAATTTTGTTGGATCCCATACAATATTCTCAATATTTTATATTTTCTTATAAATATATATAAATACATTTTATTATTATTTTATTTTATTGCATTCAAATTTTAATACACAACTACAAAGTAATGTGAACCCAAAATTGCCTTCATAAAATTGACTAGTTGATCACATGCTGGAAAGATGTAAGAAATAGAATAGGTGTCCTCAAATTAAGCCAAATAATTTGTTGATAAAGATAACGTCCACAATGTTTTGACCTCCATATTAGTGGTAGTTTGGTGGTTGGTAGTCATTCATCATGTAATGAATGGTTAAGTCCACTTGAGGGATAAAGTACATAAACGGTTTGACCTCATTGGCAGTTCATATTTTTGAGGACAAGGTTATATCTCCCTTTGGATGTGCTATCAGAATTGCAGCAATTTTTAATTGCCTTCCTCATTCAGATTCTAATGTAAAAATCAGGTTGATAAAAGAAGAGACCATAAAAGAGGGAATTCCTTGGTTTTTTTTGACGAAGCAGCACAAATGGATAACGATGTAGCAGGTGCATGTGGAGTACTTTTTCTAAACAAGGATACAAAATACACTTTCAGAGAAGGTTTGGGAAAAGGGACAAATAACTTTGTTAAATTATGTGCTCTCCAGATTCTTTTATTGCTAGCTTTCAAGCTTGATTTAAAGAAATTGCAAGTTTTCAGAGATTCGACAGTGATAATTGATTGGATAAATGAACTGATTCATTGTCATAACATCTTTCTGCAACCTTTAGTAGGAGATATCATTTCTCTAAAATCAAGTCTAGAATGTTTTACCCTCAACCACATTTTTCAGGGAAAGGAATAAGGAAGCTGATTTATTATCTAAAAGCGATCGAAATATGGAATTCAACTAAAGACTTATATTGCTGGGAAATTCAGGGTTAGCTGAAGTTAAAGATCAAACTTTTTTTGAGATCCTCCATGCTTTCTATGTGAGCATAACCGGTTTTTGGAGGCTTTTGGTTTTTAGTGAATTTTGTTTTTTAACCTTTAAATTCTATAAATGGATTATAGAAGTACCTAAATTGCTATATAGGAATGGAATGTGAAGAGAATTGAATTCTCTTTAATGTAAAGACAATTTCTTTTTGAAGAACTATTTTTGAAAGCTGATTTTATGAGGACTGCAAAACTCTCTGCTAAGGATGATGAACTTTACTGAGACCGAATCTTAGTATCAGGCTATATAAAGACTATAAAGAATGTAACTTTTTTCTTTATAAAAATAAAGTTATGATTTTTTTCACTTGAAAAAAAAGTTTGGTAGTCATTCATTTTGTAACGAATGGTCCAAGTCCACTTGAGGGTGTGCAAATTATTTTGACATATATAAAATTCCTTTTATAAAATTGACGTCTTACCTTTATAAAATTGACATATAATTTAAAAACGTGTGTGCCACTCTCATATGATGGTGCCTCACACATGCATTATAAATTTGACATGTAATTTGGAAAGATGTGTGACCTGGAATAAGCCTTAAAAAGGAATTGTGAATAAAGTGCATAAATGCATCGGTCTTAGGTTTTCTTTTTCGTGGAAAAATGATCACAATTCAAAATTTTATTAGAATTATGAATCATATTGTTCAAATGAGACATGTTCTTTACATGTAATTTTTTGTCAAGATTGGAATCTACATTCAAATTCCATATAGATTATACTAAAAAAGAGACTATCGGTGATCCAACCTACATCATTACATTACTTCTTATATATATTATTACATACTAGTATTCACAAAAGGGTGAATCAAGTGATAGTTTTATGGGTAGTATCGATGGAAAATTTTAGGGGCTAATTTTAGCCCATGGAATAAATTTAGGGGTTTTTAATTTTTAATGGGCTAATTTTTTATTAAGCACTCGTTAGGTATGATTAGCCCACATTTTATTTACTTATTTTTAATGAATAGGAGGTTAACCCCATCGAATTTAAAAAAGGGATCCAAGACAAAACAATTTATCCCTTCTAAAAATGGATTTAAACCTCTATTAGCCCAAAACAATCGCTAGGAAGCTCCCATTTGCCCCCGATTTCCAAAAATAGCAGTTGCTAGGAGTTCTTCCACCTTCTATCGATCATAGAAATCGAATTCGAAGTTACATTCATCCATATTTTATGGGTTGAATCTCATTTTGCAAGTTGTTTAATGTCCATGCGAGAAGGGAAACTAATATTCACTATAAGGTATTATAGCAACCCATTTGCATATAGGAGAGTTCTAAATCCCATCACCTCAGATCCAAAGTTTCCCTAAGAGACATGGAGATTGTGAAGCTTGTGATCGGTGATGCAACAATAACATTTTTGTGGTGTTTGGGACATCATTCTTGGGGGATGGGACTTCATTTATAGCTACGTAATTGGGCATGTAAGGGGCCATGAATTTCTAAGGAGAAACTTGTCGAAAGATTCTCCAAGGCTTCACAAGGTCTTATAATTTAGTGAAAGCTTCACCAATATTTTACAAGGTTTTATAATTTAGTGAAATATTTGCCAATAATTTATAAAATTATATATATAATTCATCGAGAGATTCACCAAAATATTATAAATAGATAATATAACATTGATAAAATAGCCTTCATATTTTTCTATATATCATGGGGATTCGCCCATTTATTATACATAGAAATTTAGGGGGTTCTTAAAATTTTCCCTTGTAGTATTAGGTACCTATAAAGTGCATAAATAGCTTTACATCACTCTTAAGTTGAATTGTTTATAAGATTTCAAATACATATAACCCATTGTTTCATGTGATTTCAAACCTTTTTTAAATTATTGTGATATTAATACTATCATCACATTAATATGCATTCAACAATAGTGTAAAGCACATGATTTGTGTTAACTTATTTAAAATGGAATTCTATTTCAGGTTAGTATTTGTTTTCCAATGAATGTTTTGCATCTTTAAATCGAGGTAGTAGGTAGTAGACACTATCTTCCACAACTGCAATAGTTGGAGCCTTTTTGCAACCAAAACTTGTTCAACAACCACCTTGAGAGTTGATTCAGAATATATTCATAGGCAACTAGGGTTCCTTCCTTAGCCGCCATTTTCGCTTCTCCTCTTCTCTGCGAACGATGGGGGGTTTTTCTTTGTCTATGTTGGTGACAACGAGAGCTTTTCGAGGGTGTTTTCTTTGATGACGACGACAACATGGATAGTGGTGCGGTTCTTCCTCGATGGTGTCTTCGGTTTGGACAACGACATGGTTCGATGATGACTCATTACTAGGGAGTGGTTCTAGTGCAATTTTCCTGTGACAATGGCAAGGTTCTCAACGGTGGCAGATTAGGCTTGGTACTCATTGCAGTGTGGCTGCTATGCAAGGCGAGGTGAGTGGTGCATGAAGTTCTCCAACATGGAGCTTCAACTTTTTGCAAAATGTTTTCTGTTGGGTGGCATTGTCAAGGGTTTGAGGCTAGAGCTTTGACCTAGTTGTCGTTTAAGTTCTGTTAGAGCTTTGTTCAAGGACATATCCTTGGTTTGTTTTTGAGTGTTTTTTTGTTTTTTTTTTGCTCTTGGAGCAGTTTTGGAATAGCGATTAAAGCATTATAATTTGTAGCTATTGTGCTCTTTCATGAACATTGATGTATTTATGCTTATGCATACAATAACCTTCAGGTTTATATCTGTAAGGCTTTCAGGTCTCTACACAATGTGTTCTCTTTTCATTAATATAATGCGCAATATTTTCCAAGGAAGAAAAAATTGTTTGGACACTTATCATGTTGTATAGATGGTATCTAATGTAAATCAATAGGCGTTGATTATAATGCCTAGTCTAATGGGGCCATTGTGCGAGAAACACAACATAGACAACCATTTGTGGGGATTTACCTCGATACCTCTTGCATGAAGCTCAAATCACTCAAACACTCAATCTAGCCCACTGAACTAAGATGTTAATATACATACTTTATATTTTGATATATTCCATTCTTAAATTAGTTAAACTATGTGGTGCCAACTTCTATAATTTAATCATGTTTCATGTAAGAAAAAATTGACTTCCAATAAAGATGATCGCTATAAGGAAAACACCCATTTACTGAGGTTTAAATGTTATAACATTGCGCAAAATTATAAAAAAATCCTCCACTATTGACATCAGAGGTTTTAGTGGATGTTACCTATAATTAAAACTTTCGGGTAGCCAGAGGTTCTAACAAAAGTTTTTTTTTTTTCATTTTTCTTTCTTTCTTTACCGTGCACTAGAAACAATAAGTAACACTAATGCACACTATATATGGACTTGTGCATATTATATGTTTTAGAAGCATCGGTTCTTGTTATATATTTTAACATAACTCGTGTGTATTATATATTTGGAAAGTGCCAATGTACATTAAATATTTTGAAACTACGATTCATATTACCACTTAATCAACACTAATGCATGTGTGTGTGCGTGCGCACTATGGAGTCCTTGTGATGGTATTGTTGAAAGAAATGATCATGTTGTCGTAGTTTGGAGAACAAGGGCTTATATTATAGTAAGCATTGGTGCATTTCTAAATGTACGTCGCATCGATGCGTAACAATCATTGAAACACATCGATGCATAAAACAATTAAAAATATTTAATGCATAAATATGCATACAAAAAACATTTTCTTAATTGAATACAATACACGAATATGATAGGATTAAGTGTTGAATTTCCCCACGTTGTCAGAATGCAATTGCAACTTATTTTTTTATAAATTTTTAATTTCTCATAAAAAAATTAAATATTTTTATAATAGTATTAAATTAAATATTTTAATTAATGTGTTTATATATAATCGTTCGTTAATGTACTCTATCATTAAACAAATACACCAATTGATTACACCTCTTTTCATTGTAAATCCATACATAAATAATTGCAATGTAATATTTTACAAGATTGGAGTCTGCAATAGAATAAAAACTCATTTTTATTATATATAAACAAGGGATCTATTGGTCTAGGAGTCCAGCTCAAAACTTGGGTTTCACCTCCTCTCCCAACCGTGCAACACTACCCAGGATGCACTCCCAATGATGAGGTCAACCCGGTGTGATCCTGCCAGATTATGCCTACACTTAATTATCTTATGTGTGAGCCTTTAATTACTCAACCATAGTATGTCAGAGTGCACCATAAAACAAAGGCATCACAACCATAAGAATACACAAGTATGGAATTGACGTCACCACAATGGGGCGTGCCCAAGTATATATAATACGATAGAGTTAGGTTACAAGAAATGGAGGGTGCACAAACCGCAGCCTCTTTGGGAGCGCACCCAACTGGAAGCAACTCCGTTTACAAAGAAAACCCAAAACAAATTTCATGGAATTCTTCCATGTTGCAACCGCAGGTTCGCCAACTTTAGTACTTGTTCATCTCTCACATTTGTTTTCTTGCCACAGTTAACCCTCTTCTCACTTTGTTGTGCAGAGGATGTGTTCTGCCTTGCTTGCTTCTTTTTCCTTGCCATGATTCTTGCTTGGTCAATATATACTTTCCAATGTGTTCCCAAGGGGCACGTCCCTTGTGAACGCCTCTTACACGCAACCCTTGGTTATGTTCGGGTCGATTAATGATGTGGTTGGTTTTGTCGATGGGTAAACCCGTAGTCTCCTTGCTAACACACCTCATCTAAGTCTCCCGATGCTCCAGGAACGCCGCATACCCTACACCTCCCTTCTTGTAGGATTCTTGCCGATGTGCACCCTCCTTTGCACGAGCATCCAACATCTTTCCAAGGTAGGGGTTTGATATGATCCTTCATCATACAAAATGGGACAACATAAAGGTACACAATAATCAATCTATTAATAAATAACGGTTACAATGATTGATAACTCGTCGTCATACTAATTGGGACAATATATCCATATTAAACAAAATGTTTGATTTTTATAAACAATCAATATTCCAAAATCTAAAACTTGTAAAATTGGATTCTATTGATTGTAACACCCCTCTATCACATGTTGCATTAGTTTTAAGGGTACATACCTAGGTTAAAGTGTAGGTGATGGACACACAAGTGGGTCCTACCTCTGCACAATAATATTAAATTATGTAGGTTTATATGCCTATAATAATATTACTTATAATAAGGACATAGGGATTCATGGAAACATAAGTTCTATAATTCATAAGTTAATTCAACTTAATTAAATTAAAGAAGGTACATCTATAAGTTTGTCTTTGTAGTTAGAGGTATGCATTTTCCTTCGGCCTAGTTTACTATCACATTTTGAGATTATTAATATATTTGGTAAGTATTACCTGTGTGTTTTTTCTATAAATGAAAATTCCCATTGTGTTTAAAGTTTGTCCTTGGGTTGTTTGAAAATTCTAGTAATTATTTTATTTTTCATTGATTCCTCTCGGTAAAATATTATTTTTAAGTTTTTTTTAATAATTAAATCAAATTTGGGTGTTACATTTTGGTATCATAACGATGGATCAAACCCTAGGGCATATAGACCCCCCTCTTGACATTTTGGAATTTGGATTACTATGTTAATTCAAGGTTCACACACCATTTGACAAACTGAAGGTTTATGGTATATTATTCACATTCCATGCCAAAAGGATTTATTCATCTAATTTATCTTTGGTTCACCAATATCGATCATGTTCTTCTTGTCCAATTTATTGGTTCATAAGCCTTTGCATCCCCTCATTCTATCTTATTCACCCCCCCTCCCCCCCCACACCACTTCACCAATATTTATATTTCTACATGAAACACTTTCTCAGACATGCAGAGTTTTGAAAAGAAAGGAGAAGTATTCATCTCATTTATTCACGTTTATGGGTTTTTTGAGCAAGTTACATACATAGGCTAGAGCTTTGGGCTTCGCTTATTCGGTTTTAAGAGGTCAAAGGTTTGATTCTCCATGGCGAGTTCCTTGATCCATTCCAATAGACTTACTAGACATTGCATAACATATTCCTGAAGCACCATGCTTGATGTCATCTGTAATATGAGCAGGTGGTTTATTCTCATCCAAAACCTCAGTCTCCCCAATATGCATTCATGTCATGAAATACATAACTAAAGTTCTCACACCCTCAATAACATGGTCTTGAACCTTACCCACAAAATATTTTCATCTTCAAAAACACTGGAACCTTTTACCACCTTGTCCTTGGCATATTTAACCCCATTCGATGCCCATTGATCCTATGATTTTCTTCCTCCTTCCTTGGAATTTGAGACAAATTTACTCAATACCCTATCTTTGGCACCTATCAATGTGCCTATTTTATGATCATGCATTGTATTCGACATGCTAGAATATTTTCCATCACACCAATAACTATGTTGCGTTATAAATGATAGAGGGCACTACCTTCCCTTGGCATTATTACTAAGGGTTCACAGTGTACCACATAGAGCACCACCATTGCTATGCATCTATTCACTTGTTAGCACACTAGTTAGTGTAGGATATTTGCGCGTGTATTCTTATGATTTTTTGGTCCACTAAGAATTCATGGAAGCATGATGTATTAGTGTTTCCTATATATTCATTAGTACCACCTATATAGGCATCGTCTCTCAGTGTAGGTAAATATGGTGCATTTATTTATCTATGTGTGCACCATCTATGCTCGGTGTTGTTACCCAGTATTCACAATGCACCTAATATTAGGTGGAGCACTACTCCTAGTGCATTCATACATTTATTAGTTCATTGAATAACATAAGAAATTTCTACACATTAAACACAACTCTCTGATGTACTTAAAATGTAGAGATATCATTCAAAGATATCAAATCTCTGACAGAATTTCGATTGATATCTAATAGAGTATCTCTCATGTGCACACCATATGTTATAAGTTTCTTGCTCCTATTTGTGACTTGATCTTCTATTGGGAATTTGCATCGAATTGGGAAGGTGGTCAAGCCCCCAATTTGAAGATTTCTCACTACCAAGGTGGGATTTGTAACCTCTATATCTTGGTATTTAGTCAAATTCTCAAACTTCTAAGTTGAAATCAAGTAAAATGAATTTCCCCCAAAGATTGTGTAGGTGATATTTTCCTGTGAGTAATTCCCCATGCATACACACTCTATAGGGACAAGCAAAGACTGCCCAAAAACTACAATATGGTAGTGGTTTTAGAAAATTATAAAAAATAGAAGCAAACAAAAATAACAATAGAACATGAGATTTACATGGAAAACCTGTTGTGCACAAGTAAAACCATGGGTCAATAATGGCTTCAATCTTTTTTTATTACTCGGAAAAAACCTACAATGCTTTCTTCTCTTGTGATCCAATTCCATGGGTCACTTCCCTTTTATACAATACATTTGAGGGTTCTAGAAGGAACCAAAATTCATTTTAAGGGTCTAAATGTTTTTTCCTTAAGGGCTCCAATGTCAAGTAGGGGTACCTTGGTTGGCCCCCCTATGACCCCCTGGCACATGCATATCGCATGAGGGGATAATCGTGTACCACTATACAGGAAAATGTCAAAGATTTGGATATTGACTGCACCTCCCAACAGTATCCCACCTGAATTCAATATACATGAAGTTCCTTTCCTGTGTTTTCCACTCACATGCCATTTCCCAATGCCCCCTTCATCACATTTTCAACAAACCCTGAGAAGTTTTGCACCATGCAAACTTCTTTGTTATGCTTGGATTGTAAGCATATCTGCGGTATTCTCATTAATATCAATTTTATCCAATGGAAACATACCTTATTCCACCATTTTACTTATGAAATAGTATTTAATATCAATATGTTTTGTGTGATCATGAAATACCGGATTCTTCACTACGTGAATAGCAATTTGACTGTCACAATGCAAAGTAATATTCCCTTCATTATCTTGAAGTCACCCATTAGTTTCTCTAGCCATATTGCATCTTTACTAGCCTTAGTTTCTACCTCATATTCTACTTTAGTGGTTGATAAGGCCACCATTGGCTACAACTTAGATGTCCCACATATAGCTTCACCAATAAGAGTGAAAGTATCCTACCCATTCATTCCATGTGTATCTTAATCCATAGAATTTGATTTGTTGCTCCTAAATACTTAATCTCAAATGTCTTGGCCAACCGAACCTTAATATCAACAATTTTCTTCATGTTGGGTCATGCAACTAGCATATCATCAACATACAACAACAAGCTAACAAAATTTCCATCATCAAACCTATTATAATATGCATAATAGCCAGTTTCACGTTTACTAAAACCTAATCTCTTCATGAAGGTGTCAATTTTTTTGTACCACATCCTTGCTGGTGCTTGTTTCAATCCATAAAGAGATTTCTTGAGTGTGGAAACCAAATTCTCTTTTCCTCTTTCTTTATAGACCTGATACTGATCAATATAAATTTCTTTCTCAAGATCACCATGCAATAAAATAGTTTTTACATCTAGTTGCTCCAATTCTAAACCCTATGATGCTACAAATGCAAGTAAAAATATTATAGTTATTAGCTTCACAATTGGAGAGAATCTTTCATTAGATTCTATACCTGACTTCTACACATAACATTTTTCCACCAAGCAAGATTTACCACATTCCAACAACCCATCATTGCACTTCTTTACTTTATACACCCACTTGTTTCCAACAATCTTTCTTTATGGTGGGATATAAACAAGTTCTCACATTTCATTCTTATGTAATTATTTAATTATTCATTTATGGATTTCCTCCATTTATTTGCATTCTTATATATATTCTCTAGATTCCTAAAGTGAAGTAGGTTCACCATCATTAGTTAACAAAGAAAAATAAGATTGTAAGTCAAGAGAATACCCTTCTAGACATATCTTGACATCTGTAGATATTCCGAGTTGTGGTTGTTGAACTTGTTTACTTGGGGAAAACCATAAAGGTGAAAAACCCCAATAACTTCCTCAGAGATAGATAGAGCAATGATACAACCAGAATACAAGAGGTAGTCTTCTCCTAACAGCAGAGCCTCCTCCTCCACAAGTGCCCCACTCTCCCAAGTGTGAGTGAGAGAATAGAATGTGTAAAATGAGAGAGACACACTCTCTATTTATACACTAACTTGACTTGACCTTTACTCAACTAGGTCGGCCTCAACTTAACCACTTAATATAATGCTGACTAGTCCGACCCCCACTAGGGTGGTCTAATAACCCTTTGACCCACATGGCCGACCCCCAATAGGGTGGTCTAATAACCCTTTGACCCACATGACTTATATAGGGCCGACCCCAAAAAGGTGGTCTAATAACCCATCAAGTATAAGTTACGACACTTACAATATAAATGACGACACTTCCGTATAGAGGAATAATAACATCTCTATAGGAATACAACCACTTCTGTATAGAGGAATAATAACATCTCTATACGAATACAATATACATATATGTGAAATACATTCCGAAGTTACATATACATCAACACTCCCTCTTAACTAGGAAGGTATTTCTCGACACAGGTCTTCTAGCACAAGTCATCTTCTCTAGATCATCGTCACTGTTGCTGCTATCTCAATCAATCTCTGAATCTACTCGTCATAGGAAGTTCTACAGAGCCAGTCCTTTTTCATACTGGATGTAGGCCCACCACCTGCAGGTCTTCGTCATTACTGGCCATACTGTGGAAATCTCAGGACTTATTACGTGCGTCACAAAACCTTAAAAGAGTCTCTTGACTAGCAAGAACCCTAAAGAGCATCTGAGGCCTTTTTCATCTTGTCCAAATCTCTAGGACTTATTACATGTGACCCCACCACAAAACTTCGAAAGAGAATCCCAGGACTGATTACGAGCACAAGGCTCAACCTATCGGATCTCCCAGGGCACAAATTACATGTGGTCACCACAAAACCTCGAAAGAGCATCCCAGGAATGATTACGAGCACAAGGCTCAACCTATTGGATCTCCCAGGGCACAAATTACATGTGGTCATGGAAAAACCTCGAAAGAGAATCCCAGGACTGATTACGAGCACACGGCTCAACCTATCGGATCTCCCAGGGCACAAATTACATGCCATAGGACAAAACCTCGAAAGAGCATCTGCCAGATATCCTAGGGCACAAATTACATGCCATAGGCAAAACCTCGAAAGACTATATGCAGATCTCCCAAGGCACAAATTATATGTCCTCCCAAGAAAAACCTCGAAAGACTATCTGCAGATCTCCCAGGGCACAAATTATATGTCCTCCCAAGCAAAACCTCGAAAGATCATTTTCTAGATATCCCAGGGTACAAATTACATGCCATAGGAAAAACCTCGAAAGACTATCTGCAAATCTCCCAAGGCACAAATTACATGCTTGTCTACACAACCTGTTCCACGGCCACAAAGTATCAACCTGATACTCACCATACATCATCCTGATGTACACATGATCATCCTGATCATCATCACTGCAACATCCTGCTGCATGTCATCTAGAGAAACATCCCGAAGCTCGTCATCCATGATCATCCTGATCATACAATGCATCTACCTGATGCATACCAAGTATCTACCTGATACAAATACAAATACATGATACATATCACCATACATGATCCACCTGATCATACAATGTATCCACCTGATACATATACAAATACATGGTCTAAGCATCCAACATGATGCATATACAAAAATACATACAAGTGATCCAACTGATCATATCCAACATCCAACATGATGTGTACATACATATGAATGATCCAGTTGATCATATCCAACATCCAACATGATGCGTACATACATATAAATGATCCAACTGATCATATCCAGCATCCAACATGATGCGTACATACATATACATATAAATGATCCAACTGATCATATCCAGCATCCAACATGATGCATATACAGAGCAGTAACTGGAGAATCGTCCTGATGCTCATCATCCATGATCCTCCTGATCATCATAGCATCGTCCTCTTCAGATCATCTCATTATCCACGAAGCACAGCCCAGATGCACATCATCCAGCACTTACACCACCGACATGGGAGAACACATCTACCACCATTTGGGGAAGGCTCCAGCCCTTACTTTTTCACCATGGGAGAACACATCTACCACCATGTGAAAAATGGCTCATCAATTACATCACGACCAAGGGAGAACACATCAACCATGTCAGAAAAGCTCATGTGCATCTGCATCTTCCGGACTCATCACTTCCCTTTGGAATGAACTTCGATATGAAGTGCACCAAGCCTATCTTTGAAGTACTCAAACTGCACTCTGGCCAACGGCTTGGTCAATACATCTGCAACCTGCTCATCCGTCGCAACATACTCTGCTTTGGCTGTACTCAGTGCTACGCAGGACTGCTTCCTACTAAACCAAGAGATCACCTGATCCCATACTGAGGCAGCACCCATAAGTGCTCTTCCTATCTGCAGCACTGCCTGCCCAATCTGAATCAACATAACCCTGCAGGTTAAACTTTTGATTCGCATCATATTTGAGCCCATAATAAACTGTACCCTTCAGGTACCTCAGAATATGCTTTACAACAACCAGGTGAACACTCCTCGGATCTGTCAGGAACTAGCTCAATGTGTTCACCGCAAAGCAAATATCTGGTCTCATGTTTGTTAGGTACATCAAGGACCCAATCATCTGACGATACATAGTGACATCAACCGGTTCAGATGAAGCATAACATAGAAGCTTCAGGTTCGATGCCATAGCCTTGCAGTCCATCATCCCAAACCTCTTCAGGATCTCTACTGCATACTTCC
The DNA here is from genome assembly GCA_027924585.1 of Larix kaempferi. Taxonomy (NCBI): domain Eukaryota; kingdom Viridiplantae; phylum Streptophyta; class Pinopsida; order Pinales; family Pinaceae; genus Larix; species Larix kaempferi. The sequence goes on from BSBM01001313.1 coordinate 2,470,734, forward strand.
CTTGTCCAAGGACGATTCCATTTGCACTCTGCCACACCTCTATACCTAAAAAGTGGTGCATCATACCCAAGTTCTGCACATATATGACTCTCTGTCATGTGTCTCAGAACCAAGTGGCTGCTCCACATACACTTCTTCTTCAACTACACCATTCAAGAAAGCTATCTTGAAATCCATCTGGTGTATCTTCTATTTCATCACTTTTATATTTCTCTATGTTGCCATCTGCAGCATGCTTGATCTTGATATATCCATATGGAAGTCATAACAAACTTCCCTTCAGGTCTTGGGACTACATCCCAAACATCATTCTTGATCGACTGGTACTCCTCGATCATGGCAATCTTCCCAGATCCTGGGAACTTCAATATCTTCAATATTTTCAAGAGATAACTTTGTTGCTGAACAAATGTTGTAGTCCTTCTTTTGTAGGTGATGGTATACAATCTTTCCTACTCAACAAGTTAAATTGCATGATTAGAAAACAACTCATAGTTTTCAGAACAAATTCTTACACATTAAGAAATATGTCATACAGTCATGCAATTATCTTAGCCAATGCTTCAATACAACATTTATCCATATCCCGTAACTTTCTAGATGCTTTCCAATCTCTACCAGAACATTGTTAAGAGTGTGCACAACTCCCAACATGTCAGCAAAGAGGTTTCATTCTAGATAAGTAGCAATGGAATGTTGTACAGTGCCATATGCCACTTACCCATGTATATTAGTAGTATACTGTTCATCAATGCAACTATTCTAATATGCATAATACACAACCTAAATCTAGGAACATCAGTATATACATTATTGAACAGTATTATTTAAACAATAAAATATGCAAGTAATGAAAATTCAAATACTTATCTTTGTTTGTTTGTTGGGTGGACTCCCTCTGAATATCTGCATCCTTGTAGAAACTACTGGAGCGTGCTCCATCTTGATCTTTGCTTCCTAGATTACCTGTCCTTGAAATTATATACATTCTCGATCCCTATGCATGCTTGTTAGTATCATCATTGTGTTATCCTCTAGGTCTCATACATAATCAAACATTCATTAGTATAATCTTAATATTATCAAAACACAATAATCTCAAGCATGTATAGTCAGGATCAATTCAAACACAGATAATAAACATTAGTATTCAAAGTTTCAAGGAAGCCTTCTTTTATTCATACATATTCTTATTTGATCATAGGACTCTTATGGTTAGTTAAATCATCAATCAAGAGAAGATATAATATGTATAAAACCCGTGATTATTCAAACCTATACCTTCATGATTCTTCTAGTTAGTCATATCATCAATTATGGTAAGAAACATAATATGCATACAACCATGACTATTCAAACCTATGACTTCATGAATAATCATTATAAACAACACAAAAGTATAAGATCCTAACACAAGGTAGGATTCTAGCTTGATATAGGAAAAACATACTTGGATTAGCATGCTCGCTAGTTATGTCTAACATACCCGCATAATGTCTTCTGGTTCTCTTCAATGACTTGTGCTAGTAACCTGCATGTCTCATAAGTTAACCATTTTAGAACCAAGTTATACATACCTCGAAAGTAGATCTTCTATGTGATCCATGACAATGGATGAATCTTTGTCTTCATGTCACCATGAGCATATGTTCTTGAAGTAGAACATGATTTGACTTTCTTGATGTACCTTTTGTGTTAGCAAACAACATAAACCTCATACAACATCACAATGCATTAGTACAATCATAAGTGTCAAAACCTTAATCAATGAATATCTTCTATTAAGGTGATACGACAAGTCCAGTAATTAATCAAGATTGTACTGTAATGATATGAAGACAAACATATAATAAACTTAACCATGAAACATATCTGTAAGCCATACCTGTCAAGATTGCTTGTAATCTTCTTATGGAAGGCCTTAGCCTCATCTCCCTTTGAGACAGGAACTTCTTCACTTATGCAGGTGACCAATCCATCTTCTTCTAGGATTAACCCAATCCACTTGATTTGCAAGAATTGGACCTGGAGCAGGATTAGGGTTTGTCAAAGAAACCCAAAAAATTCAAATTTTTAATTTCAAACTTTCGAAGGGATAGAAATATGCGACTTGATGAGCTGATCAAGTTGGTATATTCAGAATTTGAAAACTGCAAAGTTTCACCCCTCGAAATTGCCTTTTAGATTTCCGGATTCACTTGGGAGGACCCTGAATTAGGGTTTGAGTTTCCCGGAGCTTCACCCAACCAAAATATTTGATTCAAAACTCTAAGCTTCGATTTTTTTGAGGAGCTTCCAGTCGTGGTCACAGATTTCCAAAATTCCAATTTTTGCAGAAGCCCTAATTTTCCATCTTTCCGATCAAAGTCCCGAACTGGGGTTTGATCAAGCCCGGCCTTCTGCCCAACCAAAAAATATGATCTTGGTCTCTAAATTTCGATTTTGATGAGTAGCATCTAGCTGTGGTCTTCGATTACAAAAGTTCCAACTTTCTCCGAATCCCTAAATTCCGGAAGCCATGAATGAAGGTACTAAAAAATAATTATGTTTTGACGGAAATATGTACCTGATTGTTTCTGGTGTAACTCCAAACTTTTCATTCCAAAAGCTCTGAAACATTTTTCTGAGATAGACCGACCTGTTATCTTTCCATCTCGACAGGTCTGACCTCAATTGGATTCTCTGAGAGAGAGTTATGCCAAGTGTCGCAACGTGACCTGTTTATGGGATAATACAGGAGAGCGAACTTGTACGGCGTGCCACTTGTCACTGTTTCAACTTCGGCCTGTGAAAATGTTTCCTGCGATATCCTGTCCTGTTATCTTTCCATCCCGATAGGTATTACCTCAATTGGATTCTCTGAGAGAGAGTTATGCCAAGTGTCGCAACGTGACCTGTTTATGGGATAATACAGGAGAGCGCACTTGTACGGCGTGCCACGTGTCACTGTTTCAACTTCAGCCTCTGAAACATTTTTCTGAGATAGTACAGTCTGTGTACTACCTATCACGTTTTACGAAATTTCATTTGGATCTTCCTAGCCCAAGTTCTGACCTTTTTCCCAAGGTCACCTGATTTTGACTCAGATCTGGAAGAGGCAGAAACCCTATATTGTACAGATCATAAATCACAAAGTACAACGAACTAGAGGTTGTCCTTTGGACACAACGTACATGGGGATTTGATCTGTGCCCTGTAAACGTTTCAAATCCGAAAACTTCACCAAAACGGATTGATAGCGAAAGTGCTACGATGACTGGTTTTTACTATATCAAGCCCTAGCATCGTAAGTGCAACAAGTGTCATACATGCCATATCATGCCTTCTTTCAGGCTAGCTCTGATACCATGTTAAATTTTCAGAATTTACTTCAATCTGATCTAGGATATTAACTGAGAGAACAACATGTACAACAAATCTATAGCATATCAATCATGGACACAATAGTGCAAGCACACAAGAGACACAGAGTTTACTTGGGGAAAACCATAAAGGTGAAAAACCCCAATAACTTCCTCAGAGATAGATAGAGCAATGATACAACCAGAATACAAGAGATAGTCTTCTCCTAGCAGCAGAGCCTCCTCCTCCACAAGTGCCCCACTCTCCCAAGTGTGAGTGAGAGAATAGAATGTGTAAAATGAGAGAGACACACTCTCTATTTATACACTAACTTGACTTGACCTTTACTCAACTAGGTCAGCCTCAACTTAACCACTTAACATAATGCTGACTGGGCCGACCCCCACTAGGGTGGTCTAATAACCCTTTGACCCACATGGCCGACCCCCAATAGGGTGGTATAATAACCCTTTGACCCACATGACTTATACAGGGCTGACCCCAACAAGGTGGTCTAATAACCCATCAAGTATAAGTTACGACACTTACAATATAAATGACGACACTTCCGTATAGAGGAATAATAACATCTCTATAGGAATACAACCACTTCCGTATAGAGGAATAATAACATCTCTATAGGAATACAATATACATATATGTGAAATACATTCCGAAGTTACATATACATCAACAAAAACCACCTTCTTGTCCATCTTTCTCCTCTCCTCATCTATCATGCTGCTCAATTTTTTCATATACCTTTGAAGTCTAGAGATTGGCTATTTTAAACCAAAAATTCCTCCACCTTTATCTTCCATAGGGAGAAATTATTTCCAAAAAACTTCTCAATCTCGAACTTGGTTAAACCTCCTATCATTGTTGCAACTCCCACTCACGGGAAACCCTATGCCCGTGAGTCTTCCAGGGTTTGGTACTAGATGTTAGAAATATATAAAAAACATAATAAAACAACAATAACAATAAAACACAATATTTATGTGGAAACATTGTTGTGTGCAGGTAAAACCATGAGGAAATAGAAGCTTCAGTATTTTATTATTACTCAACAAAAACTTACAGTGCTTCTTCTCTTGTGGTCTAATGCTATTGATCACTCCCCTTTAATACAATACCTTTGAGTTTTCCAGAAGGAACCAAAATACAATAGAAGTGTCTAGAAATTTTCACCTTGGGGGCTCTGCTCTGCCCATGCACCCCTGTGTAGGGGGGCATAGACACACCCCCCAAGCATTCTCAACACATAAAAATCATGCGAGGATATAGCCATGTACCACTATATAGGAAAATGTCAAATATCTGGATATTGACATCACCTTCTAACAATAGTCGACAAGTTGCTGCCTTTTTCTACTTTGACCCTTATACACCAAATAAATCATTGATATTTAGGAGATCAAGGAAATCGAGAGCTTGGTTTCTATAGAAAACATATGTATCACACAATAATGAGCTATTGGAGCAGTTCCAATTTGTAAAATTGGGGTGTGGAACCATTATTTGGGTTCTAAGAAGAAGAGGAAGAAGAAGACACAACATCTGATGTATGTTACCCATGTTGAAAGAGCACTACCACATGTGCTAAATTATGAATTTTGATGAGTTGGGCATATAGGAATATGCCTTAATAGTACTAGGAATCAATATTGTTGTATAAATAGGAGGTTGTGGCAATAATATGTAAAGATATCCATTGGATAAGTCAAGGTTAGATGGTGTGTGCATTTGTTTGGGTTTATCTTTATGAGAGAAAAATTAGGATAGAAAATGAAAGAGAAGGACGCATAGATAAACATGGCTTAGACATCATTGAAATCATTAAATTCGACTTGAAAGTTGGGAAGATTGGTGGAGTTTGGCATTTATGCACTTGAATGCATACTTTTTTTTCACCCCTAGATTCATGAATTCGTAGGTAGGTCAATAGGGACTTTTAATACGGAAGATGAGAATCTGGACATTTTACATTTTCCAAGTTTAAGTATAATGTCTGTGATATTTGAAGTTTGGGGTAAAAAATGTATATGTTAAAATCACGGTTTCCAATAATGGGCATTTAAATCACTTTTAATGATTTTTCCACATGTTTTTGTTTAGATTTTGACAACTGCAATGTGAACACCACACAACCATGTAATCTTATCATTTTCAAATTGCGATAAAAATGCATTGTGGACCATTTGAAGTATGCATCTTTGGAAGTGTGAAATTTGTCACACATCTTTGAAAATTGTGATGCATTGTCATTGTGATACGAGTATAATGTGATTGAAAGTTATGATTTTTTTTCACAAAGAAAAAAGCAATACATTTTGTTATTCTAGAGAATCAAAAAGTATATAGAGAATCCACCAAAATGAAGCCACATATCATCCAACCCTCCCCATGAGTAACAAAGAGCATAAAAACAAATAGCAGAGTATCCATGACAAAATTCATACCAAGACATCCAACACGCTGACCAAACCAGAGCCAAAAAACAGATCCTAGATTGCTTAGAACATGCAGCCTCAATCAACCAAAAAGTCAACACAACCATACCAAGTTTGGGAATTCTCAATGAATTCCTCCACCACAATGGTGCCTTCAGTACCCGACAAAGCCTCCATTTAATATTATAAATAAAAATGATATATTTAAAAATATATATATTATAAATAAAAATGATATATTTAAAAATATATATATTATAAATAAAAATGATATATTTAAAAATATATATATTATAAATAAAAATGATAGATTTAAATATATATATATATATATATTATAAATAAAAATGATATATTTAAAAAAAAATTATAATCATGTGAAACTATATATTTTTGCTAGGTTTAAATTATAATAAAGTTTTGTTTTTCACTATCATTATTTTTTAATAAATTTAATTGAATAATTAATTACAAGTGATCCAAATATTTAATAATGACTTAGTTGAGAAAAATGAGAACTTAAATTCTCAAAGAGAAATTGGATTAAAATCACCCTTGAACCTCAACTAAGTATATACATTACTTAACTAAATCTATAAATTACTAAATTACTTAGTAAACCCTCACTATAGTTAGGCTGGCTAGGATTTTGAAAAGCTAGCAAAACGCTAGCCATCTAATACTAATGGTAGCCTATCCATGGGTATCAACTATCTTAAGAAAAAAATAAAGTTATAATCACTATTTCTATGAAACACAATTTTTAATAATTAAAATAGGTAAAAGGATGAGAATTTTTTTATTTAAAAATTAAAAAAAAAAAAATATTTTAATATTAAGTTAAAAATTCTAAAAATAAAATTTTGAAATATCTGAATATGAATATTTCATTAAATTACAATATATGAATAATGAATATGAATATTTCATTTTAGAGTGGAATCAATGATGTATGTTCACCCCATTTTAATTGGAATCAGTGATGTATTTCGTAAGGGCGATTGTTCATAGGAAATCAATGATTAACTAATATTCTTATTTCAAGACATTAATTATTAATAATTAATGTTATGCCGTTGTAAATTCAACACACAAGACATATAATTAATATTATGACACCCTATAAAAGTACCAGTCGAGACATATATCCATGAAAGAATATAATTTTCACTCTCATGTGTTAATGTTTTCTTAAAAGTAACTTTATGACACTCTCATTTGTTAATGTTTTCTTAAAAGTAACTTTGTGACACTCTCATTATTAATGCCTTCCTTTTTACACATTAACATGGTCAACATATAGATGGTTGGTTCATGGTCGTTTATGGCGGATTACACATGAACCTTACTGATTTTTGACCATTATGGAACTTGGTGTGTGTTGGTGTCCGCCCTGGTGGTCTCTCCACCACTGCTCATTTCCTCCCGGGATGACGCATTGGGGTTATGATTTCCCTTTTTTTGTGTGCGGGTTTGGGTTTTCTATGGAGTAGAGTCACTGTGTGGGACGAGACTCTATTTGTTCTTTGGCATTCCTAGACACTCCACTACCTCGTTCCCCGCTCCTCGTTTTTTGTTTTTCCTGGTTGTTATTATCACCATGGAACTTTCTGGAGGGTTTTTTGTGGACCCATCTATTGACCTTCCTTCGGTTTCTGTCACTAACAACTGCACCTTTGAACCTTCCCTTTGTCAGGGTGTTAAATACACCTGTGAGGTACGGAAAACCTGCACTTCTGAGGCCCCACATGTCACCTACCCAAATTTTGAGACTATTTATTTTATTTACAAAAACATTATGTTAAATTATAATTACAAAGTTTTGTAATTATGACCAAATACGGTCAAGGATGATTGTAATAATATATTATTATTATTTAATAAATTAAAATAGGAGACAAACACCCAAGGGAACTGTTAAATGAGTGTTCACTGACCCACTAGGAGGAATGGAAGCTGTTAGAAGGGATGGGACAGATGTCAGCATTTGCACTCCACCACTAGCTGTTGGTTATGGAACAACAACCCCTAAAATTGTGGCATTATCCCCCAGGTGGGTGGAGCAGATTTGTTAGCTCATTAATGACCAAGTTAACCACTAAAAAGGCCTAGGTAGCCTAGATAAGGCAATTCGAATTGGGTAGGGAGCTTTACATTATTATTTGCATAAATAATTCCTCAAGTGTTTCAGGTGATCACTGAGAGATTCAAATAGGGAGGCTAAGTGGAATGTGCATTGTGAGTCTGCTGAAAATATTATGAGAAGGGAATCAGAGGTGCTGGTGCAGGTCTCTTTGACTGCTAAATCTATAGGACTGAATGATCCAAATTGTTGTTGCAAGTTGATGACCTAAAGCTTCTACAGATTCTTCTTCCTAGTGGTTCAGTGAACAGGCTTGGGGGTCCTAAGGCAAGTAATTTGGCTGCCTTCAGGAGTACGTTGGGTGGAACATGCTCCTTGGGTTGTTTGTTTCTCCTACATTCACTAGGTTCTACTATTCTGTCTTGTTTATTTTTCAGTTAAATGATTTTCTGCATATGTGAATTTAGTAATTATAGTTAATAGCATACAAAAGTAATTGTTTTCAGTTTCTGACCTAAGTATGATTTTGTATAATGATGGTTAAGTAAATGATATGATTGATAAAATATATCCTCTGTATTTTTCCCATACTGTTTTCTGTATAGTACTTTAGTACATAGAATTAGAATTAAAGCAGATGAATGATGGGCAAGATGCCAAGTGAATGATTAGACTAATAATGTAGTGTTTCTTTAAAATATGTAATACCAATTATATATGTCTAAACTCAGAATATAGAACAGCCTATTATAAAACAGAAATTGAAGCATTTTTACTTAGTAACAAAAGTAAAACATTTCATTTCTGCACATAAGTTAGGTTTTCAATTATTAATATCTATTTGAAAATTTATGTTGTATATTCTATTCTTTCCAACAGTAGGGTCTTATAATTCCACTTATTCCAGGTATCATAATTTCTATAAATTTAACAGCTGCAAATTTAAATATTCTTTTATACAGAATTGTTACATGTATTTTATTCTCATTTCATTTCTTTCATTCAACATTCATGAATTAAACTTAGCATTATTTTTCCATTATTTAAAACGATCTACTATTTTTACGATAGCTATTTATACAAGACAATTGCAGATAAGAGTATTATTATCAACCCTACTATTCATTTAAGTGATGATTCAATATCAAAAACCAAGTCTCATCACCATTCTAAACTTTGACCTAAACAACGAGAACACAAGGTTTCACTTTTGAGAAACACGTTAACCTACGGCTCTCGGCCAAGATTTATCACTGCATTTTTTATTAGTCAAAACATCAATTTATATAAATATGGAAACTACACAGAAACCATTATAAGTTATGTTCAATGCAAAACTCAGTCTCTTATTACCATTTAAACAATGGAATAAATAGTGTAACTCAGGACCCTTCTTATCTTCATAGAAACAATTTAGCTCATGGCTCTAGACTTTCACCAAAACATTGTATTAATTACTCAACATCAACGAATTGAAACTTATACATTGCACAGAAACTATTTGAAGTTTTCTTAATACCGTTCTTCCATTAAAATCGACCGAGGGTTTGTCCCTTTGACATTTACATCATAACAAGTTTACATTGCAATAAAAGTCACAGCGAAACGCTGCATTGGCAGGGAAGCAAAATGAGCCGAGGATTCCATCCTCTATACACACGACGGGAGGCTCTCGATTAACATCTCAACAGTTAAAAAAAATTCCTCTGCCAAGAAATTTCCTCAGACCTCGTCAAACATCAAAGTTTCGGTCAACATGCCAGGAGAACCTACAGGGAAAAGAACCACCGAGGCTTACCGGATGGTACAACAGCATTTTCCCCGTAAGCTTCAATCAAGGTATACTTGCGGGCATTTGAAGTTACCTGCCAAGCAATACAGGAGGTGGTTAAAACATTGCATCACATTTTTAACTGAAGTAGTAGTAAGACTTAACTTTTTGAAAAAGAGATATTACCTTGTTAAGGTTTTGCAAAAGATCGAAGTCTGAATCGATTAAATCTTCTGGCGTTTTTCCAATAGCCAAATATTATAGTAAACCCTCACTTCTAAACTCTCAGCTCTCAAACCCTTCTTAAGACCTAAATAACATCAAGTTATAGCCGCAGGTCCCACCCTCGAATCCGAGGAAGGAGTCCTCAGTCGAGTAACCACCAAACCCTAAGTTTTTGCAGATGGTCAGCCTCTCCACCAAGACCAGTAACACCAAATGAATGCCCAAGAACAACTTCAACAATGACGTAGTGGTAAGATTAGGGTTAAAGTCCCAAAACCGAGACACAACAAAATCGACGGGAGAGATCTAGCCAGCGGAGCATCACTTTTTATGAAGCACCACTACATTTAAACTCCAATAATAACCTTACCATCGTAAGTCCAGCTCGAAGGCGATTCACCATGTCAACTATGCACAACTCGGATTACTAGCAGTATTTTCCACTAGGTTTCCACGTGAAGAAGGTTACATTGACAACCAATAGTACATTCCACCATGGGAGTTAGCTAGGGTCATTAATGCTTGGTTTGGACACGTTAAATCTGCCAACATACAACTGCTACGAATTAATACCTGTCACTATCCTTTATCAATATGTTGATCTGGTTTGCAAAGTGTAATATCACATAATATCAATGTTTATAGTCGCTAATACATAGGGTAGTAGTTAGGGTTACATTGTATAATCCATTTCATTTCCAATGTTTTGTCAATCGAATGCATGGTTTATATATGTGTTGCATATTTTCCAAAATGGCATAGGTCTCAATTCTTGAAGGGCATTCGATATTTTTGCATATAGGTTAGAACTCCATAAAGTTTCCCACCAATAGTTATATTTTCAACTATAATAATAATCATAACATGTTTTAGTTCTATAAGTTTACCATTTCATCCTGGTAGCATCATGTTTATAATACTACATTATATTACTCTTTTGATACAATAGTATGGTAAGTCATAACACCATAATTTGAAATATATATAGTTATGTTTAAAAGTTTTAGATTAAATATCCATGGCTCACATTGCTATAGTGTAGAGAAACTTATGAATTGAAATATTCACATAATAAATATACAAAAATACCACTCTTTGCACAAACGAAGAATGATGCTAGATTTCTAATAGAACTTATAAATAGTAATCTAGCACGTAATTGAGATTTCATAGTATAAGCATCTCTTCTTTGACGATTCGCAAAAAAATATAATATAGATATTTTTTTTATTACGACTTTTGCGACTCGTAAATATAGTCAAGGTAACACTTATAGAAATAGGATAGAGATCCATACCATTAACAATTTCTCATACACGGAAGTACTTAGAGCTACTATAAGCATTGATGGTTAACTGAAAACATATTTAGAATTGCTTGTAACATTGAAATTGTTGTAATACTCTTACCTGTGTATCTACGCAAAGAAACAACTTCAAATGCTTTAGCTAAAATAGCTAAGTAAACCTCAGGGTACCCCGTAGGACCCCTTCGTCATCATTCAAAAGCAAATCATCAATATTATGTTTAGATGATTATATCACAAGAACATTTAAGCACAGCGCATAGATTTATAATTAACACAAGCAAAACTAATATCGTAATTTGTGTCAAGAAGTATGAAGTGATGTCATCATATTTTGTTTTAGTTAAAAGGATTAGTATTTAATTTATTTTCTGCATTAGTAAGTATAGCATTTAATGCTATTTTAAAATTTTTAAAATTTTGTGATTTTTCGGGATGTTACATGTGGTATCAGAGCTCATGTTCGAACTCTCGGCCTGAAAAGGTCCAAAGAACACGCAACAGAAATTTTTTTATGACAACAGAAATATTTACTAATTCAAGTTAAATTATTTTGTTATACAGAAATTTGTTTTCTAAGTTACAAGTATGGAAGGATCAGCTGAACACATGGAGGACAGATTTCGACCGAACAATCATACCAACAATAGCACGGGACAACATTATGAAGAAGAGGTCCATGGTGAATTGAATGACAATTCATCAGAATTGTTACGTGCATTTCAGGAGTTGAAAGTAGAAATAAGATATGTTAAACAGGATAATGAGAGAATTCTAAAGGCACAAGAGAAACTGAACCAAGTACTGTTCGACCAGTGTCCAACTGATGAACAAGATAGAAGGGATGAAAATACCTCCAAGACTGAAGACTTACCTCATCAAAACAAGGGTAAGAAAGTGTGAACTGATGATGAGAATAACAGTTCAACATCATCAGGAGTTGTAAATGAGGTACGTAAAAACAAACATAATTATTCATGTGATAGCAGCGAAGGGGATTACAAACCAAGAAGAAAAATCCATAAACAGTATGAACAGATTTCTGGGGAGTTCAAGAAGATCAAACCCCCAACTTTCAATGGTGAAACTAAGAAAGGAGAGACAGCTGATGCATGGCTGTCCGGCATGAAGCAATACTTTAAAATCTATGATTATTCAGAATCATTGAAAGCAAAGATGGCCATATACAACCTGATAGGGAAGGCAGAAATTTGGTGGCAGGACATCAAAAGAGTGAATGGAATCAAGGACAAGGATGTGAATTGGAGCACTTTTAAATGGGACTTCAAGAAGAAGTTCTTATCTGAACAATATTACGAAGAAACATCCAAGGAATTTTATGATTTAAGACTGGGAACCATGAACACGAAAGAGCTGAACAACAAATTTCTGAACTTGCTAAGGTACGTGCCATACCTTGCGGAGGAGAAACCAAATATTCAGAGGTATCTGAGTTGTCTACCTTTCAACATCGAGGAAAGAATAGAGTATGACAATCCAAAGACCTTAGAAGAAGCCATGAGGAAAGCAACCTTCTGCTAGGATCAGAACCGGAAAAGAGAAGGGATATCTAACTGAAAAAATCATAAACCCAGTAACTTTGAGCTGAAAAAGAAGAATTTCAGGTTCAATGAAAATTCTGGTTTTCAAAAGAAAAACTTACCAAATCAAAATTTCCAAGGAAATAGTTTCAGAAATAATCAGCAACAGAATTTTACAGCTCTTAGAAATACACCCAATATTACCAAAACTAATGACCAGAGGACACCTATAAAATTTTTTGAGTGTCAAGGTCCTCATTATGCTTCAAAATTTCCCAATAAGAAGTGGAAAGCCAATAATATTCATTCCATACAAGCTGAACCTACTGTGGGAGACTTGGAAAGAGATATGCCCATAATTAATGCAACTCTAGACAATAGGCAAGTAGAGCATCAAGTCTCTATGGTAGAGATTGAAGGTATGCTACAAAACCACCCTGTTTCTATTTTGATTGATCCAGGCACTAGCCTGAGTTATATATCTCCAGATATTGTAGAAAATTTTAATCTGAAAATTGAAAAATTTAATAAATCTTGGTTAGTTAAACTAGCAACAGGAACAAAAAGAAAAGTGTCTGATTTTGTTGAAAGTTGTGTTTTATCTATGAATCAGTTAAAGACACAAACCAAGCTAAATGTTTTACCTTTAGGATCCTACAACATCTTAATTGTAATGGATTGATTAGAATCACATCATGTTATTTTGAATTGTTATGAGAAAAGTTTTACCTGTCTAAATGATGAAGGAGAAACAGTAGAAGTAAAGGGTATTCCTAGAAAGACATCACTTAGACAGATTTCAGCTATGCAAGTAAAAAGAGAAGTTAAAAAAGGATGTAAGATGTTTGCAGTGAATGTAGTACATGAGGAGTCAATTACGAAAGAGGACAAACTAAAACTAGAAGATATAGTGGTCCTAAAAGAATTCCTGGATGTTTTTTCAGAAGAGATTCCCGGATTACCCCCGAAGAGGGATCTAGATTTTACCATTGAGTTGATACTGGGTGCGGTATCGAAATCCAAAGCTCCATATAGGATGAATATATTGGAATTAAATGAGTTAAAATCATAGTTGAAGGAACTGATTGATAAAAATTATATAAGACCCAGCATGTCTCCTTAGGGAGCACCTGTTATTTTTGTTAAGAAGAAGGATGACACTTTAAGGCTTTGTATAGATTATCGCCAACTGAATAACATGACAATCAAGAATTGATATCTGTTGCCCCGTATCGACGATCTATTTGATCAACTGCGTGGAGCAACGATATTTTCAAAGATTGATTTAAGGTCAGGATATCATCAAGTTCGTGTGAAGGATGAGGATATTTTTAAAATAGCCTTTAGAACTCACTATGGACATTATGAGTTCATAGTCATGCCATTCGGGTTGACTAATTCCCTGACAGTTTTTATGTGCTTAATGAACAATATTCTGCACAAATATTTGGATAAGTTCGTCATTGTATTCATAGATGACATTCTGGTATATTCTAAAAGTAAGGAAGAACATGACGAACATCTGTGTATTATTTTACAAGTTCTGAGAGATCATCAGTTATACGCTAAGTTTAGTAAGTGTGACTTTCACAAGGATAAGAATCAGTATTTAGGTCACATAATCTCTAAGGAAGGAATTTCGGTTGATCTCGATAATATAAAATCCATTAATGAATGGCCGGTTCCTAAGGATGTGTCGGACGTATGATCATTTATGGGGATTACAGGATATTATAGGAAATTCATAGAAGGTTTTTTGAAGATTGCAAACCCCATAACCTCCTTACATAAGAAAGGGAAGAAGTTTGTATGGGATCAAAAGTGTGCAGATAGTTTTAAGAAGTTGAAGGAATTATTAACTACAACACCTATTCTGAGAACTCCAGATCCTAATAAGGATTTTATAGTATGCACCGACGCATGTAATGATGGACTCAGTGGAGTCCTAACGCAAGAGGGACATGCTGTTGCATATGAGTCTCAAAAGCTGAAAATACATGAGAAAAATTACTCTACATATGATCTGGAATTATTAGCAGTAATACACACCTTAAAAATGTGGCATCACCATCTTATTGACAGAAAATTTACTTTGATGACAGATAACATGGGGCTGAAGTATTTACTAGATCAAACGAACTTGAATGCTAGACAAGATAGATGGTTAACCTTTCTAAGTGAATATGACTTTGAGATTCAACATATAAAGGGAAAAGAGAACAAGGTTGTTGATGCTTTAAGTCGTAACGCAAAGTTAAATTTTATTTCAGCCATCAGTACATAAACAACAGATTTAGAAAATCAGATTTTCGAAGGGATTAAAACGGATGAAGAATACATAAATTTACAAGAAAAGACAGCAGAAAGTAATTCTGAAAATTCTATGGCAAATTTTAGGTTAAAAGAAAATGGCTTGCTGCTATACAAAAACAGATTATATGTGCCCAATGTACCAAAGATAAAAATTCTGATTTTAGATGAGATGCACAAAAGTCATTATGCTAGTCATCTAGGTTATCAGAAAACCATAACTATGTTACGGAAAGATTGTTATTGGCCCAGGATGAAGGATGAAGTAGCAAAATATATAGCTAAATGCTTTGACTGTCAAAGAGTAAAGGTTGAACATCAGCATCCGGCTGGACTGTTACAGCCATTACCTATACCTAGTTGGAAATGGGAGATCATAAGCATAGATTTTATTACTGGACTACCCAGAAATCAGAAACAAAATGATTCCATCATGGTGGTAGTGGATAAACTCAGCAAGGTAGCACATTTCATACCAGTAAAAACTACTTATAAGGCTCCAAATATTGCAGAATTTTTTATGAAACAGGTTTTTCGATTACATGGAATACCAAAAGTGATAGTTTCAGACCGTGATTCTAAGTTTACCGGAAACTTCTGGAGATCTTTGTTTAAAGGGTTGAATACAACCTTAAACTTCAGCACAACATTTCATCCACAAACAGATGGACAAACGGAAAGAGTAAATCAGATATTGAAAGACATGCTAAGAATGTATGTTAAGGACCAACCTGGTAAGTGGGAAGACTACTTGCATTTGGCAGAATTTGCATGTAACAACCATTACCATGCATCAGCCAGGCTTAGCCCTTTTGAAATTCTTTATGGTAGGAAATGTAATACACCAGTTTCTTGGAATGACCTAGTTAATAGAGTTATATTAGGACCTGAATTGTTGAAGGAAATAGAACTAACTGTGCAACAGGTACAAAGAAATCTTAAAGCTGCCCAAGATAAGAAAAAGAGTCAAGTAGATCTTAAAAGGACTCATAAAGAGTTCCAGGTTGGTGAGCATGTTTTCATTAAGGTAAGACCAAAGAAGAGCTCATTAAAATTGGGAAGTTGTGCCAAACTGGAACCCAGGTATTGTGGTCCTTTCGAAATTTTGTCAAGGGTAGGAACTGTGGCATATCAACTAGCTTTGCCACCAAATCTAAAAATACATAATGTTTTTCATATTTCAGTTTTAAAGAAATATGTAATGATGCTACTCATGTTATAAATTAGAATGATGTACAGGTGGAACAAGACGCCAATTTTTAGGTGGAACCGGACTGTATCCTCGAAAGGAGGGAAACTCTACTCCGAAATTGCACCATTGGGCAGGTAAAGGTGCAATGGAAGCACCTTCGCCCAGAAGATGCAACCTGAGAGTTGGAGAGTAGTATGCGGGTAGCATACCCAACTCTGTTTCAGGAACACTCAGAAAATGAATGAACACCATTGATGACGATGTTGAGGCTTAAGGGGGGGTGTATGTCATCTACCCAAATTTTGAGACTATTTATTTTATTTGCAAAAACATTATGTTAAATTATAATTACAAAGTTTTTTAATTATGACCAAATCTGGTCAGAGATGATTGTAATAACATATTATTATTATTTAATAAATTAAAATAGGAGACAAACACCCAAGGGAATTGTTAAATGAGTGTTCAATGAACCACTAGGAGGAATGGAAGCTGTTAGAAGGCATGGGACAGATGTCAGCATTTGCACTCCACCACTAGCTGTTGGTTATGGGACAACAACCCCTAAAATTGTGGCATTATCCCCCAGGTGGGTAGAGCAGAGCTGTTAGCTCATTCATGACCAGGCTAACCACTAAAAAGACCTGGGCATCCTAGATAAGGAAATTTGAATTAGGCAGGGGGCTCTACATTATTTTCTGCATAAATAATTCTTCAAGTGTATCAGGTGATCACTGAGAGATTCGAATAGGGAGGTTAAGTGGAATGTGCATTGTGAGACTGCTAAGAATATTCTGAGAAGGGAATTAGAGGTGTTGGTGCAGGTCTCTTTGACTGCTAAGTCTATAGGACTGAATGATCCAAATTTTTGCTGCAAGTTGATGATCTAAAGTTTCTACAAATTCTTCTTCCTAATGGTTCAGTGAACAGGCTCGGGGGTCCTAAGGCAAGTAATTTGGCTGCCTTCAGGAATAGGTTGGGTGGAACATGCTCCTTGGGTTGTTTGTTTCTCCTACATTCACCAGGTTCTACTATTCTGTCTTGTTTATTTTTCAGTTAAATGATTTTCTGCATATGTGAATTTAGTAATTACAGTTAATAGCATGCAAAAGTAATTGTTTTCAGTTTCTGACCTAAGTATGATTTTGTATAATGATGGTTAAATAAATGATATGATTGATAAAATATATCCTTTGTATTTTTTCCATACTGTTTTCTATATAGTACTCTAGTACAGAGAAGTAGAATTAAAGCAGATGAATGATGGACAGGATGCCAAGTGAATGATTAGACTAATAATGTAGTGTTTCTTTTAAATATGTAATACCAATTATATATGTCTAAACTCAGAATATAGAACAACCTATCATAAAATAGAAATTGAAGCATTTTTACTTAGTAACAAAAGTAAAGCATTTCATTTCTACACATAAGCTAGGTTTTCAATTATTAATATCTATTTGAAAATTTATGCTGTACATTCTATTCTTTCCAATAGCAGGGTGTTATAATTCCACTTATTCCAGGTATCATAATTCCTATAAATTTAGCAGCTGCAAATTTAAATATTCTTTTATACAAAATTGTTACATGCATTTTATTCTCATTTCATTTCTTTCATTCAACATTCATGAATTAAACTTGCAGTCACTGGGCTCGATGGTTGGGTCACTGAGTTCTTTGAGGCCTTCATGGACCTATTTTCTTTGGACATACTTGCGGTTGTGGAAAAATCTAGGAAGAAGGAGAGGATTCTAGCTGCCACCAACTCTACCTTCATCGCTTTGATACCCAAAAAAGACAAGGGACTGACATTTTATGATTATCGACCCATTTCACTCTGCAAATATTTTTACAAAATCACTGCGAAGGTGGTGGCCAATCGGATTAAGGGTTTATTATCTGCGGGCATCTCGATGGAGCAACATGCTTTCTTAAAATTCTGCTTAATACAAGATGCAATCGGATCCACTCAATAGATACTTCACTCGGCCAAAATCAATAAGATTCATGTTGTTATTCTTAAGATTGATCTCCACAGGGCGTATGATCAGGTGAATTGGACCTTCCTCCGTTTGTCACTCTTCTAGGTTGGTTTTCCATTGATTATGGTCAATTGGATTATGGCTACTGTTCAGTCTGTTTCCTTTGTAGTCCTAGTTAATGCTTCTGCATCCACTTTTTTCTGACCTGAGTGGGGGTTGTGCCAGGACTTCCCACTTGCCCCTTTATTATTCCTCCTAATTGTTGACGGCCTCGGTTGTGCCCTGCTTAAAGCAAAGGAGCGATGCTCTTTTAGGGGGATCCGGCTATCTACTGGCCTCTTTGTTTCCCATCTCTTGTTTGTCGATGATGTAATGATCTTTACTAATGGCTCACATGGAGAGATTCACTGCATTAATGAGATTCTCAGGATTTTCACAACGACCACTGGAATGACTATCAATAACCTAAAGTCCACCATTTCTTTTTTCAACTTGGAGGCTGGGATGATGGAATGGATCACCAGACAGATTCCATTTACTATGGTTGATGTCGATGGGGGTCTCCCCTACCTTTGCTTTATCATTCGACCTAATTCATATGGCATCAAGGACTTGGTTTGGCTGACTGAACGTATAGAGAAGAAGCTACACCACTGGTGCAATCATTGGCTATTCTCATCAATGCAGTATTGGAAGCGATACCTGTATATTGGTTATCACTGGATATCATCCATACTAGTACTCTTAATACTCTTAAGAAGATTTGCAGTAATTTTTTATGGAAAGGGATGGATTCAAAATCATTCCACTGGATCACTTGGGACAGGGTCACCTTACCCAAAGTATGGGTTGGTTTGGGCATTAAACAACTTGGGACATTTGGGAAGGATTTAGTGGATAAGAATCTTTGGAGGTTACTCACAATTGACAACCTATGGATAAAGATCATTAAAACCAAGTATATTATGCCCTTGTCTGTGGAGGATTGATTCAAAAGTGGGGGAATTCACACTCGACCTTCCTCCATTATGTGGAGGGTTGCACTATGCACTTTTCATCTTATTGCTGAAGGGATACAGTGGTTGATCGGTGATGGTAGAAGTATGCGCATTGGAATCGATCCGTGGATTGGATGCGAGGGTACTATCGACTACCGGACCCTATGGTTATGAAGCTGCAACAACATGGTATTTTTTTCTTGTCACATATTGATAATCCGACTGCCTTGACTGTGCAACTACAAGGTTGGAAGGATGCCGATATTCTTCATTTTTAGGGTCAAGAAAATATTTTATGGGACCATTATCTACAAGGATTAAGGGACAACTCTATTCTCCTTACCTAGGTCTTGGATTGTTTGCGTTGGAACCCGAATCAGGTTGGTGGGACATATACACCGATGATTGGGTATATGATTTTGCGAACCAATCGACAAATCCCAGACCATTGCTGGTGGTATGATTCACTGCGGGTTTTAGATTTCCCCCTCAAGATCAAGTTCTTTGCTTGGGCGACACTTATTGATCGTTTACCTATTTGGGATCGTCTTCAACATTTTTTCCTTGAAGGTCCGGGGCGTTGCCCTCTTTGCAAGTCACATTCTGAATCAAGCATTCACCTCCTCATCAATTGCGACTATGTACAACATCTATGGCAGCACATCACTTTTCTATCGGGCATACAACATCAGTGGGTTGGTGTTACTATTTCATAGGCACTTATTGGATGGAAAAATTATCCATACGCACACTCTTATCTCGCTCTTCCCTATATTGTGATCTGGCACACCTTGAAGGCAAGGAATATATCTATTCTTCAAGACAATTTTATTCCTCCCGCGATCTACACTCTATGCAGCTTGGCAGTGGCTCAGGCTCATTTCCATGATCCTGGTACACAACTCACTCATTCTGTAATGGAGGAATATATCAACAGGGACAACCCCTGGGGCTAGTTTGATGGTGTTGCGCAAGGGACACCTACCCGTCGTGGTGTCGGTGGTGTTATTTATTTCAACCATGCACACTGGTTCAAATTTGCTGCATCTACAGGTATTAGCACCAACAATCGTGCTGAGCTATTGGCACTGAAAATTCTTCTTCATGCGGCTATTTCTAAGGATGTCCAATGCATTCAGATATTCGAGGATTCTTGTCTCATCATTCAGTTAATGAAGTCTTGATGGAGACCACAAAATCTTATGTTGACTCCCATTTTTAAGGAAGTATCTAGGTTGGCTTCTACTTTTTTGGATATCTCTTTTTGCCATATTTATCGAGAACAAAATCATGAGGTAGATGGTTTATCTAAGAGGGGTCTATTACTTGATGAGGGTTTATGGCAGACATGGACACATGACCATGTTCATGCTGTTCAATACAGTCCTGGGCCTATAGTGTTTTGATCTATTGATATGATGTTGTATATGGTTGTATATGGATACCACGAACTCTCTTATTTTAATCTTTTGATTGTTACTCATGGATGTATATGTTACATCTGTATTTTTTATTTTTGATATGATATGTGATGCAAAATCAATATCGTGAGACCTACACAGTCATGTAAAATGTCTCTACTTAATATAAAGCAGAAACGCTCTTTTTTTCAAGGAAAAAAAAATCCATGAAATAATATAAAATTTATAACAATTTTTTACTTGTTCTTTACAATTTAGTGTAGCATTTCAAATCCTTTTCACCATATTCTCTATAACATTTAGTATATTGGTATAACTATTGGTCTGCCACAATAATGGACATATATGTAAAGGAGAGGATTATAAATCATTTAAAAAATCTCAAGGTGGGTGATATTTAAGTATTGTGGTATCGATAATTGTTGGTAGGTTGTGTATGATATGTAATAGTTTTATGTAATAATGTTAACAAATTGTATGATTAAAATTTACATTAAAAGTTATGACATGTATGGTTTGTGAGATGATATTATTTATTTACATACCATTTAGTGCGAGACAATATTCTTTTTTGGTTAGTAGTTGTGGAGGGTTGGGGTGTTTATCTATGTTCTTTATTGGACAAATATATACTCAATTTGAATGAGACATTGGAACCACTATCAACAATGAAACCAAATTTTTAGTGGTCTACCTAGGCTTGAAAATCACATCTAAGAAGACCATGAATGACATAATAGTGATGGTTTATTCCTCGTTATTATTTCCCTATGATTTAAGAGGGGAAATGTCAATCCATCTAAATCAACCTCTATTAAACAAGAAATAGAGAAACTCTACCAACTTGGGTTTATCTATCCTATCACTTACACATAATGGGTATCCAATCAATCCTTGTTAAAAAAATAGTGAACCCTTCATGTTGGCATCGATTTCAAGGACATGAATTAGGCTTGTTCCAAAGACAACTTCCCCACCCCATTAATTAACCAAGTTGTTAATGGCTATGTTAGACATGAAGTTTTGTCCTTCATGGATTGTTTTTTTGGGTACAATAAGATTCAAATCCATTGATAGGATTAATACAAAACATCCTTCACCATGCCATGAGAGAAATTTGCCTATCACTTCATGAAATTTGGGATACAAAATGTCAAATCCACTTTCAATGCACCATGTCTTACGTGTTCCATGACCTAACACACATAATCTTGACTTACCTTGATGACCTCACAACAAAGTCCAAGAAATTTCCAGACAACATAGTCGACCTATACACCATCTTCTTGTGATGTCAACAGTACAACATATACTTAACCCTCTCAAGTGCATCTTTTGCATCACCACCATATGCTTGCTATGGTTTATCATATCTTAGAAGGGGATCATAGTTGATCCCCTCAAAGTTCAATCTATTCTATATCTCCTTCCACCAAAGGCCCAATTTTAGTTGCAGAGCATCCAAGGTTGAAAGTAAACTTTCTTCGTCAGTTCGTCCCTGATTAAGCTACACACGTGTGAGGGTTCTTATATATTTTATATAAATACACCGCCTTTCGATGATATGACCAAGATCAATATTCTTTTGAGGCATTAAAGAAATCACTCTCATCCACCCCTTTAATCCCCCCCCTTGACTTCGACAAGGATTTTATCCTTTACATATCAACATCATCCTTCCCAGTCGTCGACATCTTTGTACAACTAGGGGAGAACTGTTGTTGTAATATACCCAATTTTGAGTTGGAATGTATTTAACCAAAATTATGTAAATGATGTAAATACGCCAGTATGGATTTCTAGTGCGGAGCTCAAGACCAAGGTCCGACTAGTGAATGTAGGCATGTATGATGTAAATATTTTCATTTGTACCATATGGTTGGTTTGTCATGCTAACTCGAAATATATGTAAATATTATGTTGCATAAAAAATAAAATGGTCCAAGATGGTTGTATAAAGAGCACTAGAGGGGTTATGATTCCACCAAAGGGGAAGAGGAAAGGGGGTGTATGGGAGACTAAATCCTTTGCTACGAAGTGTCAACCTTAGAACTCATCCAAATTCTGCCATGTGATTTAAATGAGCCAATCACCTTCATTTGACTATTTCCAATCATTGAATGCATGTGTAAGGTTGGTGAGAAAAGTCACCTCATGCAGTTATTGAAGCATGGGGTAGAATGCACTTTTGTGACAGTTTTTTCAAATGTCAAAAGTTACTCTACCACTGCCAGGAGTCCTTTCTTCTATGGTCAGAAGCTATATCAAAGGAAAATTTTAGGGGCTAATCTTAGCCCATGGGCTAAATTTAGGGGTTTTAATTTTTTAGTGGGTTATTTTTTAATTAAACCATCATTTACTATGATTAGCCCAATTTTTATGTATTTATTTTTACTAAATGGCACATTATCCCCATAAAATATATAAAGGGGACACTAAATTGAACCATCTAGCCCCTCTCGGATACAATTTCAAGCTCCCATCGCCCAGTAAAATAACCTGCTCTCTTTAATTTGCCCAAATTTATAGAAATGGAAATTGTTGAGGGTAAATTCGCCCTCCGGTGATCATGGAAATCCAGGTTTTCTCTAATTTCATCCACATATTATGGATTGAAGTTAATTTTCAATTTTAAATCACCCTATATATATGTTGTTTTTGATTTTTTTTTTTATCATAGCTAAAAAGATTTTGGGTTTTAGCTATTGGCGGACTCCCCAAAGAAAGAGGCAACCTTGAGTGTATTAATATGAAGTCGCAGTAGTTGTACGGGGAGGGAATGTCTTACTTAATCGGAATATTCTGGCCTGCTCTAGGAAAAGTAGGACATGACAACTAAGGTAAGAGCCTGATACCCATTTCCCTTGTAGAGAGAGTTAGTCTGCGCTGAGAATACTGGGAAGGGATGGCTCTGCAAAAGAGATTTATTCCACTTTTGAACTGTGTTTATATGTGGTTGTACATTACATAATTTTGTTTGCTTGCTTCTGATAGAAATGTGTGTTTATTGATACCGTCTAAGGCGTGTTAAGGGAGGTGATCCCTGTAGCTGGCGTCAAGCCTAGTTTTAGTTGCTTTTAGTTGATTTCAGAAGCAACCCCTATATCTTACATCAAGGAAAAAAAATGATTATTTGATTGATGTATTAACTTTTTATCTATTTCCCATTGGTGATGCGATCTAGCTCATTAGATTGCTGTAATTTTTTGGTAGCTGGATCGCTATTTCTTTTAATCATTGTGTGTTTGTTATAGGTTAACCCTTCTCTGTAAACGTTGTGCTCCAAGACCTACAGAGTTGTAGGGTAGCGCCTCTGCAAATTCTTGCGCGGGTTTGATTTGTTGTTTGGTTGGGAATATAACCCTGTAGATTGTCAAATCCCCTTGCCGACTTGTAGTTCCAAATGCTGTGAGGAGTTTAAACTCTGTAACAACTCTGTGCTGGCTGCAAATTCTTGCGCGGGTTTGAATTGTTGTTTGGTTGGGAGTCTAACCCGGTAGATTATCAAATCTATGTGTTGCTTGTTGTTCTGAATTTGTTAGTAATATAACTCTACAGAGCATCAAATGTCTGCGTTATGTGGTGACCTCTGCACTCTGGGAAGGCACACCACTGATCCCTCTGCCTTGTCCTGTTCTTTTTGTGTGAAATTTAAATGAAAGAGGAAGTTTGCTCGAATAGGGTCTTCTTGGAATATATATATATGTGGAGAAAATCTCTCAATCGTAAGTAAATCAATGTAATCTTGATTATAAGTTATCTCATTTTTATATAAATTGATACGGAGAAAATCCGTCAGTCGTATGTAAATCAATGTAATCTTGATTAGAAGTTATCTCATTTTTATGAATTGATATGGAGAAAATCTCTCAGCCGTAAGTAAATCAATGAAATCTTGATTAGATGTTATCTTATTTTTATATAAATTGAAATGAATTGATATGGAGAAAATATCTAGCCGTAAGTAAATCAATGAAAGCTTGATTAGACGTTATCTTATTTTTATATATAAATTGAAATGAATTCATACTTGTTAACTAAACTCGATTCGACTGAAATAATCTTTGTTTATTATGAGGCAAAATAAGGTTGCAAGAGTTGGATAGATTATTTAATTGAATGTATAATTTCCCATGTATTCTTAAATGATTATCCTTCAAGTTATATTCTTACATCTACGCAGGGATATGAATATTCGATGGGAGGAGTTAACAATGGTTCAATCCGAAATTTCGAGGTAGGGATGCAGCATATATTTTTCAAAAATGATAATCCGATATGTAAAGTTGTGAGACAGTATAAAAGGGTTCGACATCTTGTCTAACAAGGGTGCAATCCAGAATTACGACGTAGAGATTTAACAATATATACAACGTTTATTATTTTATAAATGATAATCTGATCTATAAAGTCGTGAGACAGTATACAAGGGTTTGGCATATTAGTAACCAATCTTAAATTATAACCCTACAGATTGTATGTGAGCTAGTTTAACTAACTAAGAAGAATAAATGGTATTTGTTGAGCCCAGAATTGGCCCTTTTTAGTCATCATTATTCATCTTTCCTGCCCCTGTCCTACACCATTTATCATGGCAATCAAACCTATTGTCCTTACCTTATCCCCCAAATTACCAAGGTATGGCTGATCATTGTTTTATTTTATTAATGCTTATGATTGTGATAATTAAAGCTGTGCATCTCTCAAATTGTGCTAACATGTTGCGATTTATGAAGGTAGTTGAGACAAATAGACTGCAGGAAGATCGAAGTTGAACAAGTCATGAAGGAAGGAATGTTCGTTGCTGGTAGAGGGATCCTTAGGGCTCGAATCATCAATCAAAGCACAGCTGTGACAAGGTAGATGTAATAGAATTTGCTATCTTAAGTATGTTGCTGCTCGAGTCTAGCTGAGAGCTGGAAAGACCGCCACTCTTGGGTCAATTAATAACTTTCTCATATTCGGATGTTTCTGTTCTGCCACGCATTATAACAACTAGTTATTTAGGGTGCCTGAAGATCAGAGATCTTCATGGCTGCCCAATTATAGGATTAGATGTTACAATTTGTATGTATAAATATGAGGAGTTGTTTCGACTCAGGGGTTGAACAACAAACAATTAATTCATTTGTATTAGCAGCCAAGCAAAACTGTGTATTCATTCTTCTGTTAATATAAGGGGTTACTTCTGAGCTAAAGAGTGTGTTGTTCAACCAACGTCTCTGTGTGAAGACTGGGCCCGTCTTCCACAGAGATTGCTGAGTTAAAATAGGATTTCATCTTTCTTGTTGTGTGATGTTTTGTTCTTTCCTTTTGTACGCAGCAGCAGTATTTATTGTGTGGATTTCTCAGTAAAAGATTATATTTCTGTGAGATTGGTGAATGGTGTAGAATAACAGTCGACTGAGTAAGGTTTTGCTTTATGCATTTCAATTGCTGTTATACGCAGCCATGTTCATCTTACAGCTAAGTCGTGATCCCATGAGTCTTTACAATTTATCTTTCCTGTTGTGTGTTGCTTGATTTCCATTCTGCAATTCAATTTCTTAGAACAGTTGACTCAATCTTTTGCAATTGGATTTCTAGATTAATGTTCAGTTTATGCTTTATGATTTCCAGATTGATTAGATCAGACAAGTGATTGTTCTAGAATACGAACGAGATTTCTTTTCTACAATTGTTGATTAGATCTGATACCATTTCTTATTGATGCATAATAGAGAAGAATTGAAGTAAAGTAGTTAGAAGGCAATTGGGATTGCATAGATTCTTGGGATGAACATGGATGATAGAAGATAAAAGTATTCACTTCTAATGGTTTGGTGTTTAAGCATATATTGTGCACTTATCCTTTGAAATAAAAAGACTTTCTCGGGTTGACAATAAATTTCATATGCTCTGTGTGTTTGGTAACAATTGATCTGCATAAAGAGTGCTTGACATTTTGGCGCCGTTGCCGGGGAAGGATAAAAATTAAACACTAGTCATTAGTTGCATCTGATAATTGCTTTTAGACAGTCTTTTGTTTGTTTTTTAAATGATCTGCTTTGCATGAATACAAGGAGGGTAAAACGCGATCACCTCCCAACCCCCAAAACCCCACAAAATAATAACAGTGCAGGTGGTTCAGGTCGTGGTCGAGGTCCACCATTGGGTAGAAGAACATTCATCGATGACCTTGTTGACATAACTGATTCAGCTGTCAGGACTCGTCAACGGGAGACTCCTATCAGAAGAGGCCCTGCTGATCCTGGAGTGCCAGCATTAGGATCCATGGTGGAAGATACAGGAGCAGCCGTGATTCCTGCATATACCCCTGCTAAAGAAGGGACAGCTGATTCAGCTGTTACAATTGAAGAATACACAGCTGTTACAACTGAAGAATTCGCAACTGTTACAACTGAAGAATTTGCAGCTGCTACACCTGAAGAATACGCAGCTGTTACAACTGAGGTAAGGAACGCAAGAACGAACGAAGAAGAGGATACAGAAAAAAAGATGAATAACAGACATGAGGACAAAGAGGAAGAAGCAGTGGTACAATACCATCATGAAAATAATTCCCTGCCAGAAGAAACTATGGCTACATTACAATTTCCAATACAGCAGCGAGAAGGGACAGCTCCTATGAAAAACATCTCGCCATCGGTGTTGCCTCGCTTCCATGGCAGGGCGACAGAAGATCCAGACGAATTCCTTTTTGAATTCGATATCCTCTGTCGCAGCTATGATTATGTCACAGATGCCCAAAAGCTGAAGCTTTTTCCTGCCACCCTGAAGGACAATGCATTACGATGGTTCATGAGCCTTGGGGGAGGAACTGTTTCTAATTGGAATAAGATGAAGCAAGTGTTCCTGGAAAAATATCAAGAATATTGCAACACCAGGGACAAAAGAGAGGAATTATTCAAGATGGTGCAGAAGGAGGATGAAAGTTTGGAGGATTTTGTAGAGAGGCTGCTGTACAATGTGCAGAGAGATGGGCAGACGAACATGGGGCTAGATGTGCTCAAGATAATCCTGCTTCGAGGGATCAGGGATGATTGTTTAGACATGTTAAATCTGTTAGGAAAGGGAGATATCTCCAAAGAAACTTTTGAGACAATTGTGGAATTATGTAAGAGATACTCCAGGGGATCTTCCAGGCATAATAAGCGAGACAAACGAGATAAGCTGGAACGTGATGTCTTCGACAGAACTCAGAAGTCATCCAATGGGGGAGCTACACGTGCAGAGATAGGCAATATTCTTGAAAATTTTAAAATAGAAATGATGAGCTCTATCTCTTCGGAGATTGATGTCCTGAAGGCCAAGCAAAGACAGGCAGTGGAGGATCTCACACTAGGTGTGTTCTGTCCCCGATGTAGAAAGACTCATCCACTGAAAGAATGCCCTCTTGAAAAAATACAAGTATGTCAGCTGTGTGAGCTGAACCATGATATGAAAGAATGTCCCACACTTCCCCAAGTGAAGGCTGTTCTGCAGGCATCAACTCCAAAAGTGGAATCAACCTACTTCATTGCACAGAAGAAACCCTGGCAGCCTCGAAATCAAGGTATGTCTCCAGATTCATTTCCATTTTTGAATAATTTGAACAATTGGAATAATAATATGCAAAATATGAATACACAATTCCCTTCAAATTATGCTCAGTGGAATCCTTCCCAACCTGCAGTACAAAGTTATAACTCATGGAGTCCTTGGACACAACCACCACATCAACCTACGTCATGGTCTCCTGGATGGAGGAACTTCCATCCTGGGAACCAGTTTCCTCAACCACCTCCACCTCAACAGTTACCATATTCTCCTCCATATCCTCAATTTCATCAGTATCCTCAATACCCACCTCAGCAGTCGCAGCTGCAGCTGCAGAATAATCCTGTTCCTAATATACCAATACGGCCTTAGCTGCCTGCCCAACCTAATCCTAACCCAAATAATAAAACAGTCCATCAATTGGAAGCTCTCAATATGCCGGCCTACTCTCTCTCCCCTGTACCTTGTAATGATATTCGCCTACGGTCTGGGAAGATAATAGAACGTGTAATTTCAGAAGATATTCCACCTTCTGTGCATGACAAAGGAGAGAGTTCCCAGCATCCATTTGATCCGGTTCCTATCACTGAAGGTGCTGAGCATCCCTCAGATGGGACGGCTGAAACATTAAACAAGAAATCAGATAATACGCATCCTACCCAGCTGGTAAGGAAACCACCATACCCTGAGAGACTAATGCTGCCAAAAATAGGGGGCAACCTCAGTTCAATCTCCTAGGAGAGTTGAAGAATCTTTATGTTAAGATCCCCCTTTTGCAATCTCTTCAAGACGTACCTATTTATGCTAGAACTGTTCGGGACCTGTGCACTAAAAGACCGGGAAGGAAGCCCAGAGATCCTCCCACTGTTCATGTCATAGGGAATTTATCTGCTTTAATGACAGGAAAAACCCCTATGACCAAGTATGACGACCTTGGCAATCCTACTGTCACTGTACACATGGGACAGACGCAGATACCCAACGTACTAGTAGATTTAGGAGCAACGATCAATGTTATAACAATTGAGACTGTAAAGAAGCTCGGATTCACCAATATTAGACCGACCCCTACCATTTTAGAATTGGCAGACAGATCCACCATCAGACCCGAAGGGATTTTGGACGACCTTGTCATCTCAGTAGACTTATGGGAATACCCTACCGACTTTCTGGTATTACAACCAAAATCACAGCTGGGGGGACACCCATTGATCTTGGGGAGGCCTTGGTTGGCTACAGCTGATGCTTGCATCAGCTGTCGATCGGGGTCCATGACTATATCTGATGGTATGGAAACCAAAAACCTCACCCTGTATCCTCCAGCACGGCCGAGTCTAGAAACTGAAACTTCCCTTTGGATAGAACAGGAAGAGGAGGAGGATGTTCAGCCATTATTAACAATAGGAAAGGCACTAACCTTCAAAAACGAAACAGAAGACGATGCCATTAGTAATTTCATTAGTGAACCTGCTTCAGTAGATAAAGAAGTTTATCAACTCCTGAACAATACCCTTGGTAAGGAAGAACAAGAACAGCTTACGGAGGAAGCACTAGTCAATGACACAAACATAATCCTAGTTTTGAAAAACTCGAGAAGCATTCCTATTGAGGTAGAGCCTGGAAGAACTTTGAACATCAACCCTGGTCTCTCCTCAAAAGAACAGATGCGCCTAACCAATCTCTTGAAGGAACGTAAGGGGGCATTCGCCTGGGAGTATACAGACATGAAGGGTATCCCTTCCAATCTGTGCACTCATCATATTTATATTAAAAACGACTCCCGGCCTGTATGTCAACCCCAACGACGCATGAACCCCAATTTGAGGGATATAGTGAAGGAGGAAATCCAGAAACTTTTGGAAGCATGATTTATCTATCCTATTTCAGATAGTGAGTGGGTTTCCCCACTTGTAATTGTGCCCAAGAAAAATGGTAAATGGAGAGTCTGTGTTGATTATAGGGAGCTGAACAAAGCTACACAATAGGATCATTTTCCTCTGCCCTTTATTGACCAAGTACTTGATACCCTATCAGGGAAGAAGTTCTTCTCCTTCTTGGATGGGTTCAGTGGGTACAATCAAATTCAGATTGCTCCGGAGGATCAGGATAAGACCACCTTCACTTGCCCCTGGGGAACGTTTGCCTACAGGGTGCTTCCCTTTGGCTTGTGCAATGCACCTGCAACGTTCCAAAGCGCTGTAATTGGAATATTTTCTGAATTGGTGAATGATAGTATGGAAGTCTTTATGGATGATTTTACTACCTATGGCAAGGATTTTGAGGAAGCACTGGAAAATTTAAAGAAAGTTTTAATTCGCTGTGAACAGGCTTGCCTCTCATTAAGCACTGAAAAATGCCATATGATGATGAGTGAGGGGGTGGTATTAGGACATTTCATCTCTACCGATGGTATTCAAGTGGATCCTTCAAAAATTAAGGTGATAAAAAATATACCAACTCCTTCAACTCAGAAAGAGGTGCGAAGTTTTCTGGGACATGCTGGATATTACAGGAGATTTATAGAAAACTTCTCCAAACTTGCTTCTCCTTTGTTTTCATTGTTAATGAAGGACGCACAGTTTGTGTGGAGTACAACATGCCAGACAACATTTGATAAGCTTAAAGAGAAGCTGTCCACAACCCCTATTCTAAGGGGACCTAATTGGACCATACCTTTCCACATTTCTTCAGATGCTTCTGATACTGCCATTGGAGCAGTACTAGGACAGCAGGATGGTCAAGTACCTTATGCTATCTATTATGTTAGTAAAAACTTAGCCCCTACTGAACTAAATTATACTGTTACTGAAAAAGAATTCCTTGCTATTGTTTATTCTATTAATATGTTTCGGCATTACATTACTGGGTATCCTACATTTGTGCACACTGACCACTCTGCCATTAAGTATTTGATGAATAAACCTGTCACTAATGCCAGAGTAACCAGGTGGCTTTTATTATTATAGGAATTTGATATTAATATTATAGATAAACCTGGAAAAGAAAATGTTGTTGCTGATTTTTTATCACGATTTACTAACAGTGATGACAGTTCGCCTGTTGAGGATGCTTTCCCGGATGAACATTTATTCGCACTCTCATCTCATTCACCCTGGTATGCAGACGTTGCTAATTATTTGGTTGCAAGAAAGCTTCCGCCACATATGTCTAAACGAGAGAAAAGAAAAATTATTCAGCAAAGTGCCAGGTATTGTTGGCTTAAAGGCCATCTCTTTTACACAGGACCCGATCTTGAGATTAGAGGATGTGTAAGGGAAGATGAGATCTTTCATATACTGAAGGCCTGTCATGATGAACCTTGCAGAGGACACTTTGCAGACAAAAGAACAGGGCATAAGGCGCTGCGGATGGGCTACTATTGGCCGACACTGTTCAGGGACGCTAAAAGATATGTTCAGTCCTGTGACAGCTGCCAAAGGATGGGCCAACCTAATAAGACAGATCAGATGCCTTTACAGCCCCAAGTGGTACTAGAACCGTTTGATAGATGGGCATTGGACTTTGTTGGCTCTATCAACCCTCCTTCCAGACAGAAGGTTTACATTCTGGTGTGTACAGATTACATGACCAAGTGGGTAGAAGCTGTAGCTTTGGCTAAGGCTAATGACCAGGCGGTGATTGATTTTCTGTACAGTGAAATTTTTACCCTCTTTGGGGTACCAAAGGAAGTAGTTACCGATGGGGGACCGCAATTCATCTCACACCAATTTGAATCCTTGCTCCGGAAGTATCATGTGCAGCATATGATAGCGTCACCTTATCATCCCCAGGCCAATGGTCAGGTGGAAAGTACTAATAAAGTTATTGAAGCAATCCTTACTAAAACAGTTAAAAGCCATCGAAGGGATTGGGCTGACAGGCTTCCAGAAGCACTGTGGGCATATCGCACAACTTGGCGCAACACCACACGGTTTTCTCCCTATGATCTGGTGTATGGGAAGAGTGCCATCTTTCCAATTGAATTTGAGATCAAGACCCTGAAAACAGCCACCAAAATGAATCTGGATGTAACGGAAGCCCAGAAAAGAAGACTGAATCAATTAAATGAACTGGATGAGAAACGGTTAGCTGCAGCAGACCAGACTGTGCTGCTTCAGCAACAGAGATCTAACTGGCATGACCGATTCATCAAAAAGAAAATCTTCCGTGAAGGAGACTGGGCACTATTATACGACTCCAGATTCAAGAAGGATTTTAAAGGAAAATTACGTACAAGATGGCTGGGTCCATATTTGGTCGACAGGGTATTTGACAACGGCACTGTTCGCCTGGTGACCATTGATGAAAACCGTATACCATTACTTGCTAACGGCCACAGACTACGACTGTATCGTAAGCCCATTTCAAAAGATGCATTCATTTCACAAATTGCTGCCGATCCAGACTATCAATTGGCACCAGAACAGGAACTTTTCTCTGCCTTTGCCAAACCTTAAACTGAAAATCGTATTTGCTGTACATAAATAATTTCCTGCTGTAGCGTATAACTGTTGTTTTTTTTCCTCTTTGCATTTGATCTTTTTGTTTGCTGTCATTTTTCAAAAAATTTCAGGGAAGCGCCAGGAGAACGATCAGTTTGGGCCCGTTAGACGAAAATCTCCCTGTGCCATCCTTGCTTAAAAAAAAAAAAAAAAAAAAAAAAATCCGGCAGCTGCAACATATTTTTCGGCAGCTGCAACATATTTTCCGGCGGCTGTATATCTTTTCCGGCAGCTGTATAGCTGTAAGATGAACACGGCTACGTATAACAGCAATTGAAATGCATAAAGCAAAACCTTACTCAGTCGACTGTTATTCTACACCATTCACCAATCTCACAGAAATATAATCTTTTACTGAGAAATCCACACAATAAATACTGCTGCTGCGTACAAAAGGAAAGAACAAAACATCACACAACAAGAAAGATGAAATCCTATTTTAACTCAGCAATCTCTGTGGAAGACGGGCCCAGTCTTCACACAGAGACACTGGTTGAACAACACACTCTTTAGCTCAGAAGTAACCCCTTATATTAACAGAAGAATGAATACACAATTTTGCTTGGCTGCTAATACAAATGAATTAATTGTTTGCTGTTCAACCCCTGAGTCGAGGCAACTCCCCCTATTTATACATACAAATCGTAACATATAATCCCATAATTGGGCAGCCATGAAGATCTCTGATCTTCAGGCGCCCTGAATAATCTAGCTGTTACAATGCGTGGCAGAACAGAAACTTTTCTCTGCCTTTGCCAAACCTTAAACTGAAAATCGTATTTGCTGTACATAAATAATTTCCTGCTGTAGCGTATAACTGTTGTTTTTTTTCCTCTTTGCATTTGATCTTTTTGTTTGCTGTCATTTTTCAAAAATTTTCAGGGAAGCGCCAGGAGAACGATCAGTTTGGGCCCGTTAGACGAAAATCTCCCTGTGCCATCCTTGCTTAAAAAAAAAAAAAAAAAAAAAAATCCGCCAGCTGCAACATATTTTCCGGCGGCTGTATATCTTTTCCGGCAGCTGTATATCTTTTTCTGGCAACCACATTATCTTTTTCCCCAGCAGCCGTAAAATCCTTTTTCCCGCTTGCTGTCAATCTTTTCCGGCAGCTGCAACATCGGCGGCTGCAACATCGGCAGCTGCAACCTCATCCCCCGCGGCTGCCACCTCATCTTCCAGCGGCTGCCACCTCATTTACCAGCCACTGCCACATCATTTCTCCGCATCCGTAACCGTTTTCCCGCAGCTGCAACATCGGCAGCTGCAACATCTTTTTCCGCAGCTGCCACCTCATTTCCCCGCGGCTGCCATCTCATTTCCCAGCGACTGCCACCTCATTTCCAGCAGCCGTAATATCCCTTTTTTCGTCGGTCGTCAATCCTTCCTGGCAGCTGCAACATCGGCGGCTGCAACATCGGCAGCGGCAACATTTCGCCGTTATTGTTTTCTGTCGACCTTAAAATCCTTTCTCCCGGCAGCTGTAAATCATCCCCGGCAGCCGCGACTTCAATCCAGCAGCTGCAACATCACGTCACAGCGCTGCAACAACTTTTCCCGCCAGCTGTAATTTTTTTCCCGCTACCGTAAAACTTTTCCGTGACAGCTCTAATTTTCCCCGATACTGTAAATTCTTTTTCCGGCTGCCGTGAATTCTTTTCCGATGGCTGCAACTTCTTTCCCGGTGGCTACAACATATTTTTTTTGATGACTGCAACATCTTTTTCGTCGGCCGTGCTATCATTTTTTGGCAACTTGCAGTGGTAACTCCCGTGTTAACAGAAGAATTGTTTCAAACATGCTAATCATGGTGCTGATTCACCTCAGTCGTGCTGGCGAACTCATCATTCCGACCCCGAGGAAGCGACGGTTTGTGTTTCACCGGCGGAAGAACTTATTGCCTTATCCGAGTCATCATGATCACACATCCGACTGTGCACGAATTCGGCTCCGTGACGTCACCAACTGCATGCTCCACCATTTTCTGCAGCTTTCCGACGCACAGTTTTATGAGGTATGGCTTTCATTTATCACGTGATTAAGCATTGATATCATTTAAACGATATTGGTCGTACCTTCACTCGTACCACCATTATACCTGATTAAAACTTTCCCTCGTACGACGTAAACGCTAATAACTGCCACCTTCCCCAATTCGGCATGAAAATTTCAAACACTGTTCTGTGCTCAACTTTCCAAATTTGGTCATTCTCTCAACGTCTCCGCTCAGCGATTCGTGCATCCTCTGTGCTGCAACTTCCATTCTGGGATCCTGTAATTTGTGGAATAACAGTTTCAGTTCGCATCCAGGACCATGGGGATTCCAGTTCGCCATGAACCTTTCAATACCCGGGAACTCAGACGGAATCCTCAAGTTCTTGCCATCTTTCAAGCTGCTGGCTGGGTCGAATTCTTTGAGCGATTGGACGGATTCGATCGGGACGCAGCCCTGCAATTTGCCTTGAATCTTACCAAAACTCACTCCACGGTGTGGGGGCTGTGTATAGACGTCTCCGAGGTCATTATATCCGAGGTTACAGCCATCCCGATGGTGGGAAAACCTTGGTTTAACCGTCGAGTCCCTGCAACGGTTGCACGAGAACAATTTTTACTTCCAGGGGAGCAAGTTGAAGCATCCAGGAGAGGGATTGCACTAAACTCACTGCCGCGGCCATGGGACCAGGTTGCTGTCTTCCTCAAGAAATACATTACTTGTGAAGGTAGATATCAAACTGTGTATAACTCTGAACTTCCTTTGCTTTCTCATCTCCGCCATGGCATTTTGTTGAACATTCCATTTTATTTATTGCACGACTTGCATCATATGGAAACATTTGTTCAGTCTGCGAAGCACCCACTGTCCTCTCTCACCCACCATGGCCTTATCAAGTTAATTATTGTAAGAACCCTTGCCCAACATAATATAACTTGGGAACAATTTATAACCCGACCACAGCAACCTGTTCCCTTGAGGGTCATCCCATTACAACAATTACAGGTTCTACCACAACAGGAGGACCGGAGTTCCTCCAGTGAAGTTGGGGGGAGGGATGAAATGGGAGAAGAACAACAATCGGGGGCACAGGCAGGGCCATCCGGGGTGGGTGAAACCACAGTAGAGGAACAACCAGGGGCAGAATCAGAGCCATTCGGGGGAGATGAATCTCCAGCACAGGCAGAACCAGTGGGGAATGACACTGCACTTGAAGGAGATCAAGGGGAAGTACAAACAGAGCCATTAGGTGACAGTATAAATGAAACCCTTGTGGAAAACCTAGATAACAGGACAGCTCCGACAGCAGAAGGTGAAATTGGAGCAGCATCAAATGCTGCGACAATGGAACCTGAAGATGACGGAGCTAGGGAAATGGAAGAGGACATTGAATTGGTAACAAATGAGTCTTCACATGAGTGGGTAGGAGGAGGAGCTGTGATTGAAGAAGAACAGCATGAGGGGCAAGGAAATATTCCTTTGACCTCAGTTTTCCCCCCCTATATTCCAGCTCCACAGGAGGAAACACCACAAAAAGAAAAATCACAAAAGAAAACGCCACAGAAAAGGAAGAGAGCCACCAATGAATTTGATCTAATAGCACCAATCAGAAGGAAACGAACTCGATCAATCACAGCAGCAGAGGCATCTAGGAAAAGATGGGAAACCTCAGAGACACAGGTTGAGCCCCCAATCCTTACACCAAGACCGATGGATGCTCCACAAAGGCCAGTGGAGGAAGAACCTGGAATTGAAGGAATTCTATATGAGAATGCAATGCTGAAAGAGGACCTCCAAGTACTTCGAAGGGAGCTGGAAACTTAGAAGGAAACCTGCAGAAAGCAGGGTGAAAGAAAAATGTACACACTAATAGAGGCTGCAGACCAAGTGGAGGAATCAGTTTCTGTTGGAGCTGGAGAAAAGGATGAGCGAATACTCTGCCCCACCTGTGGAGAAATCTTTGAGGAAGCAGGCCACAAAATTATACTTAGCACTTATTCAGCACAACAGCCTGTGGCCACAGTGGGGAAAGCAGTGGAAAAAGAAGGTGCTGCCACACAAGAACCAGCACTTTTAAACATCCTTGCTGCAGCTGCCACTTCCCATGATGCAAAAATTATGGAACAGGTAGGATAAGAACATGGGATGGAGGACGCTCTGTGTTAAATTTTCAGAATTTACTTCAATATGATCTAGGATCTTAACTGAGAGAACAACATGTACAGCATATCTACAGCATATCAATCATGGAGACAATAATGCAAGCACACAAGAGACACAAAGATTTACTTGGGGAAAACCATATAGGTGAAAAACCCCAATAACTTCCTCAGAGATAGATAGAGCAATGATACAACCAACCAAGAGAGATAGCCATAACCTAGCAGCAATCCTCCTCCTCCATAAGTGCGCCTCTCCTCCTATAGAGCATGTGTGAGAAGTGAGTATGCAAATAGAGTGCCTCCCGCACTCTATTTATACTTGACTTGACTTTCCTTTTTACCTAACTCATGTAGGCTCGAACTTAACCACATAATATAATGCTGACTGGGCCGACCCCCAATAGGGTGGTCTAATAACCCTTTGACCCACATGGCCGACCCCCAATAGGGTGGTCTAATAACCCTTCGACCCACATGACTTATATAGGGCCGACCCCAACAAGGTAGTCTAATAACCCATCAAGTATAAGTTACGACACTTACAATATAAATAACGACACTTCCGTATAGAGGAATAATAACATCTCTATAGGAATACAATATACATATATGTGAAATACATTCCGAAGTTACATATACATCAACACTCCCTCTTAACTAGGAAGGTATTTCTCAGCACAGTTCTTCTAGCACAAGTCATCTTCTCTGG
This sequence comes from Larix kaempferi, assembly GCA_027924585.1. Lineage (NCBI taxonomy): Eukaryota > Viridiplantae > Streptophyta > Pinopsida > Pinales > Pinaceae > Larix > Larix kaempferi. The sequence goes on from BSBM01001313.1 coordinate 2,508,263, forward strand.
ATCATCGTCATTGGATAATCATCATCGAGTCATCATCATCGTCACTGCTGCTGCTATCTCAATCAATCTCTGAATCTACTCGTCATAGGAAGTTCTACAAAGCCAGTCCTTTTTCATACTGGATGTAGGCCCACCACCTGCAGGTCTTCATCATCACTGGCCATACTGTGGAATCCTCAGGACTTATTACGTGCATCACAAAACCTCGAAAGAGCATCCCAGGATGTTACGGGTACACAACTCCAACCTGTAGGATCTCCCAGGGCGCTATTACATGTGACCCCACCACAAAACCTCGAAAGAGCATCTCAGGATGTTACGGGTACACAACTCCAACCTGAAATCTCCCAGGGCACAAATTACATGTGGTCCACCACAAAACCTCGCAAGAGCATCTCAGGATGTTACGGGTACACAACTCCGACCTGAAATCTCCCAGGGCGCTATTACATGTGGTCATGGCAAAACCTCGAAAGAGCATCTCAGGATGTTACGGGTACACAACTCCGACCTGAAATCTCCCAGGGCCCAAATTACATGCCATAGGACAAAACCTCGCAAGAGCATCTCAGGATGTTACGGGTACACAACTCCGACCTGAGATCTCCCAGGGCACAAATTACATGTCCTCCCAGAGCAATGTCTCGAAAGAGCATCCCAGGCTGTTACGGGTACACAACTCCGACCTATAGGATCTCCCAGACATGCTCATCTGCACAACCTGATCCACGGCCACAGAGTATCAACCTGATACTCACCATACATCATCCTGATGTACTCATGATCGTCCTGATCATCATCACTGCAACGTCCCGCTGCATGTCATCTGGAGCAACATCTTGAAGCTCACCATCCATGATCATCCTGATCATCATCACTGCAACGTCCTGCTGCATGTCATCTGGAGCAACATCCTGAAGCTCACCATCCATGATCATCCTGATCATCACTGCAACATCCTGCTGCATGATCTACCTGATCATCAATGCATCCACCTGATGCATACCAAGTATCTACCTGATACATATCATCATACATGATCCTCCTGATCATCAATGCATCTACCTGATGCATACCAAGTATCTACCTGATACATATCATCATACATGATCCTCCTGATCATCAATGTATCCACCTGATACAAATACAAATACATGATACATATCACCATACATGATCCACCTGATCATACAATGTATCCACCTGATACATATATAGATACATGGTCCAAGCATCCAACATGATGCATACATACATACATAAAATGATCCAACTGATCATATCCAAGCAGAAACCAGAACATCATCCTGATGCTCATCATCCAGCGCTTACATCCACAGCCATGTGAAGGATCCTCTTTCCAACATGCTTGGAATGGCTTCAGCAAATGTGTCCATCACTTCTTCCTCGAAGTATCCTTGATCTGAAGCACGCCAAGCCTCTCTCTGAAGTACTCGAACTTCACCCTGGCTAGTGGCTTCATCAGCACATCTGCAATCTGCTCGTCCGTCGCAACATACAGGAGCTTCACAGCTCCTCTCTGCACCATATCCCTGATATAGTGATATTTGATCTCTATGTGTTTCAACCTGTCATGAAACACTGGGTTCTCGGACAGCTTCACACAACTCTGGTTATCACATAAGATACCAGTAGCCTCCAACGGGAGATCAAATAACTCAGACAGTAGCTTCCGTAGCCATACTGCCTCACAACTAGCTGAACAGGCTACAACATACTCTGCCTCAGCTGTACTCAGTGCTACGCAGGACTGCTTCCTGCTAAACCAAGAGATCACACCTGATCCCATACTGAAGCAGCACCCAGATGTGCTCTTCCTGTCTGCAGCACTGCCATCCCAATCTGAATCAACATAACCTTCCAGGTTAAACTTTTGATTCGCCTCATACCTGAGCCCATAATCCACTGTACCCTTCAGGTACCTCAGAACATGCTTTACAGTAACCAGGTGAACACTTCTCGGATCCGTCAGGAACTGGCTCAATGTGTTCACAGCAAAGCAAATGTCTGGTCTCGTGTTCGTCAGGTACATCAAGGACCCAATCATCTGACGATACATAGAGACATCAACTGACTCAGATGAAGCATCACATAGAAGCTTCAGATTCGATGCCATAGGTGTGGCCATGGCCTTGCAATCCATCATCCCGAACCTCTTTGGGATCTCTACTGCATACTTCCCTTGTCCAAGGAAGATTCTATCTGCACTTTGCCACACCTCCATGCCAAAAACAAATAGTGCATCATCCCCAAGTTCATCTCGAACTCGGTAGTAAGCTTCCACTGCGTGTCGGCAATCAATCTATCTTCACCATACCAAGTTCTGGGAGCTTGCTTCAAGCCATACAAGGCTTTCTTCAATCTGCATACATATGACTCCCTGTCAGGTCTTGGGACTGCATCCCAAACATCTTCTTCATGATCTACGGATCATGGCATTCCATTTCTTCATCCCAGATCCTGGGAACTTCAATATCTTCAATATATATCTTTCTTGCTGGAACAAATGTTGTAGTCCTTTTGTAGGAGATGGCATATGATCTTTCCTACACAACAGGTTAAATTGCATGATTAGAAAACATCTTATAGTTTTCAGAACAAATTCTTACACATAAAGAAATATGCCATACAGTCATGCAATTATCTTAGCCAATGCTTCAATACAACATTTATCCATATCCCGTAACTTTCTAGATGCCTTCCAATCTCTACCAGAACATTGTTAAGAGTGTGCACAACTCCCAACATGTCAGCAAAGAGGTTTCATTCTAGATAAGTAGCAATGGAATGTTGTACAGTGCCATAGGCTACTTACCCATGCATATTAGTAGTATACTGTTCATCAATGCAATTATTCTAATATGCATAATACACAACCTAATTCTAGGAACATCAGTATATACATTATTGAACAGTATTATTTAAGAAATGACAATTCAAATACTTATCTTTGTTTGTTCGTTGGGTGGACTCCCTCTGAGTCTTTGCTTCCTTGCAGGAGCTGCTGGAGTCCTAATCTGAGGTAGCTTCTTCTACACCTTTCTGTTGTGAAATGTAGAGAGATGATCAACTCCCTCTGAATATCTGCATCCTTGCAGAAACTACTGAAGTGTGCTCCTTTGCTTTCTTGCAGGAACAACTAGAGTGTGCTCCTTTGCTTTCTGGCATGAGCAACTGGAGTGTGCTCCCTCTTGATCTTTGCTTCCTGAATTACCTGTTCTTGAACTCATATTCATCCTTGGTCCCTATGCATGCTTATTAGTATCATGAATGTGTTATCCTTGTGATCTCATATAAAATCATACATTCATTAGTATACTATTAAAACACAATAATCTCAAGCATGTATAGTCATGATCATTTCAAACAGAAATAATAAGCATGAGCATTCAAGGATTCTTATGGTTAGTCAAATCATAAGAAACATAACATGTCTAAACCTGTAATTACTCAAGCCTATGACTCTTCAGGTTAGTTGAATCATCAATCAAGATAAGAGATATAAAATGCATAAAACCTGTGATTATTCAAGCCTATACTTTCATGATTCTTCTGGTTAGTCATATCATCAATTATAATAATATACATCCAATCATGATTATTCAAACCAATGACTTCATGAATAATTATTATCAACAACAGTATAAGATCCTAACACAAGGTAGGATTTTAGCTTGATATAGGAAAAACATACCTGGATTAGCATGCTAGCTATTTATGTCTAACATACCCGCATAATGTCTTCTGGTTCTCTTTAGTGACTTGTGCTAGTAACCTGCATGTCTCATAAGTTAACCATTATAAAACTAAGTTATACATACCTCGAGAATGGATCTTCTATGAGATCCATGGCAATGGATGAATATTTGTCCTCATGATCATATGTTCTTGAACTAGAACATGATTTGTCTTCTTGGTGTACCTTTCATGTTAGTAGACAACATAAAACTCATACAACATCACAATGTGTTAGTACAAACATAAGTTTCATACTCCTAATAAATGAATGACTTCTATCATGCATTCATAATTTTATTAAGGTGATATGACAAGTCTAAAATCAAGATTGTACTAACCGTGATAATATGAAGACAAGCATACCATAAACTTAATTATGAACAAATCTCAAAACATACCTCGATGAGTCATACCTGTCGAGATCACTTGTAATCTTCTTATGTAAGGCCTTAGCCTCATCTCCCTCTGAAACAGGAACTTCTTCACTTATGCAAGTGATTAACCCAATCCACTTGATTTGCAAGAACTGGACCTTGAGCTGGATATGGGTTTGTCAGAGAAACCCCAAAAATTCAAACTTTGAATTTCAAACTTCTGATAGGATAGAAATATGTGCCTTGATGAGCTGATCAAGTTGGTATATTCAGAATTTGAAAACTGCAAAGTTTCACTCCTCAATTTTGCCTTTGAAACTTCTAGATTCACTGGACGTGACCCTGAACTGGGGTTTGATGAAGCCCACTCTTTTGCCCCATCAAAATGTTTGATCCAAAGCTCTAAGCTTCTATTTTTCTGAGGAGCTTCCAGCCGTGGTCACAGATTTCAAAAATTCCCATTTTTACAGAAGCCCTAATTTTCCACTTTTCTGATCAAAGTCCCGAACTAGGGTCTAATCAAGCCCGGCCTTCTGCCCAACCAAAAATTCTGATCTTGGTCTCTAAATTTCTATTTTGATGAGTAGCATCCAGCCGTGGTCTCCGATTACAAAAATTCCAACTTTCTCCAAAGCCCTAAATTCCGGAAGCCATGAATGAAGGTACCAAAAAATAATTCTGTTTTGACAGAAATATGTACCTGATTGTTTCTAGTGTAACTCCGAAATTTTTGATCCACAGGGTCTGAAAAAGTTTCCTGAGATAGCCTGACCTGTTATCTTTCCATCCTGACAGGTCTGACCTCAATTGGATTCTCTGAGAGAGAGATATGCCAAATGTCGCAACGTGACCTGTTTTGGGATAAAACAGGAGAGCGAACTTGTACGGCGTGCCACGTGTCACTGTTTTAACTTCAGCCTCTGAAAAAGTTTTCTGAGATATCTCGGCCTGTTACCTTTCCATCCTGACAGGTCTGACCTCAATTGGACTCTCTGAGAGAGAGTTATGCCAAATGTCGCAACGTGACCTGTTTATGGGATAATACAGGAGATCGAACTTGTACGGTGTTCCACGTGTCACTGTTTGACCTTCGGCCTCTGAAAAAGTTTTCTGAGATAGCTCTGCCTGTGTACTACCTGTAACTTTTCACGAACTTTCATTTGGAGCTTCCTAGCCCAAGTTATGACATTTTTCCCAAGGTCACCTGATTTTGACTCAGATCTGGAAGAGGCAGAAACCCTATATTGTACAGATCATAAATCACAAAGTACAACGAATTAGAGGTTGTCCTTTGGACACAAGGTACCTGGAGATTTAAGCTTCGACCTGTAACAATTTCAGATCTGAAACCGTTGCCAAAACGGATTTATAGCGAAAGTTCTACGATGACTGGTTTTTACTATATCAAGCCCTAGCATCGTAAGTGCAACAAGTGTCATACATGCCATATCATGCCTTCTTTCAGGCTAGCTCTGATACCATGTTGAATTTTCAGAATTTACTTCAATATGATCTAGGATCTTAACTGAGAGAACAACATGTACAGCATATCTACAGCATATCAATCATGGAGACAATAATGCAAGCACACAAGAGACACAAAGATTTACTTGGGGAAAACCATAAAGGTGAAAAACCCCAATAACTTCCTCATAGATAGATAGAGCAATGATACAACCAACCAAGAGAGATAGCCATAACCTAGCATCAATCCTCCTCCTCCATAAGTGCGCCTCTCCTCCTAGAGAGCATGTGTGAGAAGTGAGTATGCAAATAGAGTGCCTCCCGCACTCTATTTATACTTGACTTGACTTTCCTTTTTACCTAACTCATGTAGGCTCGAACTTAACCACATAATATAATGCTGACTGGGCCGACCCCCAATAGGGTGGTCTAATAACCCTTTGACCCACATGGCCGACCCCCAATAGGGTGGTCTAATAACCCTTCGACCCACATGACTTATACAGGGCCGACCCCAACAAGGTAGTCTAATAACCCATCAAGTATAAGTTACGACACTTACAATATAAATAACGACACTTCCATATAGAGGAATAATAACATCTCTATAGGAATACAATATACATATATGTGAAATACATTCCGAAGTTACATATACATCAACACTCTGGAGATTAATAAGGAATGTATGGTAACCCCAGAATGTTTCCACGATACAGATATTATAGAGCAGATGGGAGAAGAACTTGGAATGAAGGATGCGCTGGAGCTTATAAAGGAATATGATGAAACCCTAGAATGCTCCTAGGACACAACAATTTTAGAAGAAGAGATACAAAGGCAGGACGGTGATAAATTGGAACAGGAAGCTGCAACACAAGAACCAGCAAACCTGAATATACTTGTCCAATCTGCCAAACAGATGGGGGAAGAACCTGGGACAGAGGAGATTCTGGAGTTTAATGATGAACTCTGGGTTGTAACCCTAGAGGACTCCCATGACACAGAACTCATAGGAGAAGAGTTGCAGCAAAAGAAGGATGAAGAGGTAAGCCATGATGTTGCTACACAAGAACCAACACCCTTGGAAGCTGCAGCAGGAAATCCTGAATTGCAGTTAGAAGATAACCCTGGAGTGGATATCATTCCCGATATACAGTGAAGTGAAGATGAACAGGTACAGACACCATGCTCAAGTGACACCGAAATCTTGGAGGAAGGGTTGCACGATGAGAAGGATATCCTATCTCAGCAGCAGAAGGACAAAGAAGACGCTGCTACACAAGAACCAGTGTCTCCAAAATCAATAAAGGTAGCTGCTGAAGAAGGTTTAAAGGATGTTGCTGTTACACAAGAACCAGCAACTCTCTTGTTAAAACTAGATGCGCTGGAAGACACTGTCCCACAAGAACCAGTGCTTCCACCTCCTAGAGATGTCATTGAGTTGGATTCAGATTGAGGATTTCCTTTCAACTCCCCCATGCACAGCATAATGAGATTGCAGGAAGATTCCCACTACACCAATTGTATTCCTAGATACTAGCAAGTAGAAGTGGAAGGGAAACAGTGAGGTTGGAAGATACTGGGTTACTCACAGAGGCCTTTCAAAAGATAGATAAGGTGCCTGAGTTTCCTACACTTCTTCCTCTCTCCTTGGATAGAGCTCAGTACACGATTCAAGATGCAGGTTGTTGCATGAGGACATGCAACAGGGTAGTTGGGGGGAGATGTTGAGCCCAGAATTGGCCCTTTTTAGTCATCATTATTCATCTTTCCTGCCCCTGTCCTACACCATTTATCATGGCAATCAAACCTATTGTCCTTACCTTATCGCCCAAATTACCAAGGTATGCTGATCATTGTTTTATTTTATTAATGCTTATGATTGTGATAATTAAAGCTGCGCATCTCTCAAATTGTGCTAACATGTTGCGATTTATGAAGGTAGTTGAGACAAATAGACTGCAGGAAGATCGGAGCTGAACAAGTCATGAAGGAAGGAATGTTCGTTGCTTGTAGAGGGATCCTTGGGGCTCGAATCATCAATCAAAGCACAGCTGTGACAGGGCAGATGTAATAGAATTTGCTATCTTAAGTATGTTGCTGCTCGAGTCTAGCTGAGAGCTGGAAAGACCGCCACTCTTGGGTCAATTAATAACTTTCTCATATTCGGATGTTTCTGTTCTGCCACGCATTGTAACAGATAGTTATTTAGGGCGCCTGAAGATCAGAGATCTTCATGGCTGCCCAATTATAGGATTAGATGTTACAATTTGTATGTATAAATATGAGGAGTTGTTTCGACTCAGGGGTTGAACATCAAACAATTAATTCATTTGTATTAGCAGCCAAGCAAAACTGTGTATTCATTCTTCTGTTAATATAAGGGGTTACTTCTGAGCTAAAGAGTGTGTTGTTCAACCAGCGTCTCTGTGTGAAGACTGGGCCCGTCTTCCACAGAGATTGCTGAGTTAAAATAGGATTTCATCTTTCTTGTTGTGTGATGTTTTGTTCTTTCCTTTTGTACGCAGCAGCAGTATTTATTGTGTGGATTTCTCAGTAAAAGATTATATTTCTGTGAGATTGGTGATTGGTGTAGAATAACAGTCGATTGAGTAAGGTTTTGCTTTATGCATTTCAATTGCTGTTATACGCAGCCGTGTTCATCTTACAGCTAAGTCGTGATCCCATGAGTCTTTACAATTTATCTTTCCTGTTGTGTGTTGCTTGATTTCCATTCTGCAATTCAATTTATTAGAACAGTTGACTCAATCTTTTGCAATTGGATTTCTAGATTAATGTTCAGTTTATGCTTTATGATTTCCAGGTTGATTAGATCAGACAAGTGATTGTTCTAGAATACGAATGAGATTTCTTTTCTGCAATTGTTGATTAGATCTGATACCATTTCTTATTGATGCATAATAGAGAAGAATTGACGTAAAGTAGTTAGAAGGCAATTGGGATTGCATAGATTCTTGGGTTGAACATGGATGATAGAAGATAAAAGTATTCACTTCTAATGGTTTGGTGTTTAAGCATATATTGTGCACTTATCCTTTGAAATAAAAAGACTTTCTCGGGTTGACAATAAATTTCATATGCTCTGTGTGTTTGGTAACAATTTATCTGCATAAAGAGTGCTTGACAATATTAAGATATTACCAGTTTATACTCGTACTAACGAAATGCAGGTCTCCTTATATTAATAAGGCAAACCACTATATGAGAAATGTTAACTACCTCGAATACGCAATTAGATATACTATGTATAAGTGTTGTATGGGAGAAATACATAGTGGTTCTAGAAGTAGGTGTTATAATAATTATCATACTTATGTATTGGAAATCCGTTAAAGGTGTCACAAGTGAATTGCCTATGACGGTACATGAATAATTAGTCTTGTTAACATGATTATTAAAGGAAAAATGTATATATATGGTTTGACTTAGTGGAAGTATAAACAATACTTCAGGACAAAATAATGAGTGGGAGTTTAGGTGAGAACTAGTACTATCATTTATATAAGGTGTAAGAAGGAAAAATGTATATATATGGTTTGACTTAGTGGAAGTATAAACAATACTTCAGGACAAAATAATGAGTGGGAGTTTAGGTGAGAACTAGTACTATAATTTATATAAGGTGTAAGTGAGTCTTAAGTATATAGCTGTGAGTCAAATGTTAAAACAGTTATAGGAAGGCATATATGATTTGGTTAATTTTGGAAAATAATGGAATTCATATGTCATGCTATGCTTACAAAAAAATATTTGAATTTTCGAATTATCTTCACCAAGAAAATCTCACTCCCTAGGTCGTGAAGTGTAAATGAGTTTTATAGTATTTATTCTAGAGGACTACATCTTAAATGGAGTATTAATTAAAATATTAATTACATATAAGGTTGTGGATGTTAAGTAGTAAAAAGATAGCTACTAACTGAAATAAATTGAAGAGGCATTCCATATAGGATATGTAGCCATGAAAGTATTAGGCTTATCAACATTGTGTTAAGTTACAATTAACTTGTTAGTTGTTTGGGTGTTCAGGAAAGTTTCTTTTTTTTTTTAGTCCCCTTTTTTCTTAGAATATTTTATAGGAAGTGCGGGGTTGTTACATTAGATGCCTTACTCCTTTCAACTTTTATTTTGAGTAGGCATCGTTTACTTAGAAACATGTAAAACAAATTATATGGAGGAAATCTCTTAGCCTTAATGCAAACATGAATCAATAGCCAAAGCAAACGAACTTGATATTTATCTATTTGTAATCCTTCTTTGCTGGTTATGTTAATATGTTTCTACAATGCAATCCATCTCTTGGTTTGTTGTTGCAATAAAGTTTGTAGTTGTTGGCATTTAGTTGGATCTTATTCTTTAAAGGATTGGTAAAGGTAAATAAATGGATGGATATGTTTACTTGCATGTCTAGATAGATTGGGGTAATTGTGTATTCCAAATCTAGACCAGTTATTGGCCCCTATGTGATTATTATTATTAGACATCAAAATGTAATTAAAAAAACTTAATAATATAAAGTAAATGTTTGTGTAAGAAGTTGCGTGGCAAGCATGCTCTCATATATATTTGGACTTACAAGTGTTGCAAAATATGGTGCCATTTTTGGCATGACTAACAATGTTGGGTTTTTTTACACAGGTCTCACTTTTGAACGCATAATAATAACTCGAAATTTGCAGTATATAATCTCAATATATAATCTGGAAGTTGGTTATTTGGCTTAAAACCCCACATTTTTTCAATATAGACATCAATTTATTATTGTTTAGTGTTGTTTTGTATATATTGATAATATTATTTTTGTTTGTATTTCTACAAGGCAGTGACCAAGCTGCGTGCAACTCTTGTTCTTTCTAGTTTCTACTCCATTCTTTGAGCTTTCACGTGGATTTTTCTTAATTTTGTCACCATTATTTAGCTTAATGACTAGGGTTTGAGGGTTTAGATGCATATGAATTGGTCAAAGGGTTTGAGACTTTAGAGTACTCTATTGATGGTATTTTATGTGATTGCAATAACAACTAGTAGGTTGATCTTTTGGTTACTTAGGAGAATGGAAAAACATGGATTTTAGCCAAACCTAGTTTGGTGTAATTGTATCATAATGGAATTGATTGAAGAAATCCTATGTGAATAGGCAAGAAATCAAATAAAAATGATGGATAATGGCTCTTTCTCTAGGATATTATAGTTTAATGAATATGTTGTTGTATTATTATATGCAGTTTATGCATTATTGAAAAATTCGCAAGTCTTTATAATGTTTTATAATTTAATAAAAGATTCGCTAAGACTTTACAAGGTTTTATAATTTAGTGAAAGATTCACCAAGTTTTTACAAGATTGTATAACTCAATAAAAGATTCGCCGAGATTTTACAAGATTATATAATTTGGTGTGACATTCGCCAAAAAATATATATACGTATTATTTAATTGATAAAATAACCTTCATATTTTCCTATGTATCATGGAGATTAGCCCAATTATTATACATAGAAATTTAGGGGGGGTTCTTAAAATTTTCCCTGGCTATGTCAGTTGTCTTTTCACCATTATCTCATATCCTATGGAGTCAAAACTTATTCTATCATTCTCTCATGCATATATACACTATGTAGAGCTCTCCATTGATGTTCATGACAATTACCAAACTGTGTATAACCCAGAAATTCGAATTTAGAGACAAAGATACACATTTGAAGGGAAAGGATATGTCTATAGGTGAGCACAAAGGTTGGGAAAGCTAGAAACCCTTACCCATTGAGTTCTGCTACTCATTGATGTTTGAGGAGCCACAAATTGACATTATAGGTGGTTCTGCAACCGTACACATCAAATTGGACTCCTTTTATGCACACACTAGAAGCACCTGGAAAGATGGATCACCCAAGAAAATCATGGATTGGTGAAGGAGATTCCTGAGCCCATAAGGGTGTTGTGTGGGGCAGGTATTGTTGGAGCTAAGGCTATGATGGCTGAGTGAGATCCCTCTAGAGCTTTGGATGAGTATTTGGCTGAGCATAGAGAGCAGAATGTGTTGTGGGATGAGAGAGAGAAGCTTGTAGGTGTTTCCTTCACCTTGGTCGACTCATAGCCCAACTTGGGGGTGGACTCTTAGCAAAAAGAGCATATGCTATATAGAGTGCCTTCTGTTGGGTGGAAAATCGTTCTTACACAACTAGTTGCTTGGATCTTCTTTGTTTTAAAGATAAGTATTCTCTTGTATTTGAATATGCAATGTTTATAATTGATTCCTATGATGGTTATGCTTTTATATGCATGTTATGTGTGTGTGGATGGAGTTTATTTCCGTAGTGTATTTTTATTATGCATATGCACACAAAATTTAAATGTTATGAATTTGTAATATGGATATGGGGTGAAATTTAGAAGCCCAAAATTTGTTTATGCCCCCCTCTATTGGTTCGATTGATGGAAGGGAACATGACAGAGTGGTACCAAAGCTTTCAATTGCAATACAGAAGCTATATGGGCTATAAACCCAAACTTACATGCAGAAATCGGAAATGGTTGTATGGAAATTGAGTTATGTTAAGTGATGGATAAATGGGAAGAATTAATTTTGAATTGGTTTCAAAATAATCCCCTAGTTATTGCTGATTTAAATTTTTGCATAATTAGGAAATTTTAAAAGAAATGGGAATTTTAGAGTGGGCCCCACCTATGCCACATGGATTGATGATTTGGAGGTTCCACATAGGCAGGAGGTTTGACATGGAGGTGCCATGTAGGTAGGAGGTCCGACGTGGAGGTGCCACATAGGTAGGAGGTCTGATGTGGAGAAGCCATGTGGGAAAAAGGTCTAATGTGGACCAGCCACATTAGATCCATGTGCATAGGTGATTTCATGTGATGAAGTGCAAGGGAGGATGGAGATATGACCATTGGGTCATGAGGATCAAGATCGACAACTGACAGTGATTTAGACTCACAAAGATGTGTGAGGTTTAATTAATTGGAACAAGCCTAAAAGGAAAACTTCCCTATTGACGATGGACATGTCAGCCGCTTATGCATTCAGGCTCGTAAAAGTAGTTTCATGAAACCACTAACCCATGGATCTTGAAACCACTTTTGGTCCAACATGCAATGATGTGATGTGGGTAGATGTGATATGTAGTGATGTCAAGAATGATGGAACCCCTGTTAGTCATGTCAGTCTTGGAATACCGTGCATTTGATCGACGACTAGCATTCTTTCAAACCCACAAACTTGCACGATAGTTAATTAATTGGCATGGACTTGAAATGGAAACCACCTTTCTCATACACTAAGGCTCATAAAAGTAGCTTTGGGGAAACTACTTCCCGCAGAGCGTGAAACCACTTATGTATGATAAGTGGTAATATGATATGGGTTGGTGTCACGAATCAGGGGAAAAGCGGTAGTTTCCATAGTTAAATTTCAGGTGCAAACATCGAGAAATGACATCGATCTTATGTGCTAGATTGCGTGAAATCAAAATATTTTAAAAAAAACTTGCAATGCTTTATTCTCTTGTGATCCAATGTTATAGGTCACTCCCCATTCTTACAATACATTTGAGTGTTCCAGAAGGAACCAAAATACAAGTGAAGTGTCTAGAAATTTTCACCTCGGGGGCTCTCCCCCTGCATCCCCACGTTGGATGGCCTAGACACCCCCCAAGCATTCTCAACACATACAAATCATGCGAGGGTATAGTCTTGTACCACTATATAGGAAAATGTCAGATATCTGGATATTGACATCACCTTCTAATAGTAGTAGGCAAGTTACTGCCTTGTTCTAATTTGACCCTTACACACCAAATAAATCATTGATATTTAGGAGATCAAGGAAATCAAGAGCTTGGGCTCTATATAAAATATATATGTGTCACACAAAAATAAGATATTGGAGTAGTTGTAGCTTGTAACATCGGGTTGTGGAACCATAGTTGGGTTTTAAGAAGACAAGAAGAAGAAGAAGAAGCAACAACATCTGATGTATGTTACCCATGTTGAAAGAGCACTGAAGAAGAATCAACAACATATGATGTATGTTACCCATGTTGAAAGAGCACTGCCACATGTGCTAAATTATGAAATTTGATGAATTGGGCATATAAGAATATGCCTTACTAGTTCTAGGAATCAATATTGTTGTATAAATAGGAGGTTGTGGCATTAATATGTAAATATATCCTTTGGATAGGTCAAGGTTAGATGGTGTGTACATTTATTTGGGCTTATCTTTATGAGGTGACGAATTAGGATAGAAAAGGAAAGAGAAGGACGTGTTGATAGACATGTCCAGGACATCATTAAAATCATTGAATTCGACTTGAAACTTGTGAAGATTGGTAGAGTTTGGCATTTGTGCACTTGAATGCATACTTTTTTTTACCCCTAGATTCATGAATTTGTAAGTAGGGTCAATAGGGACTTTGAATAGGCCAAATGAAAATCTGGACATTTTACATTTTCCAAGTTAAAGTATAATCTCTCTGATATTTGAAATTTTGGGTAAAAATGTATATGGTAAAATCACGATTTCCAACAATAAACATTTAAATAATTTTTAATGTTTTCTTCACATGTTTTTGTTTAGATTTTGATAACTAGTATGTGAACACCACAAACATGCAATGTTATCATTTTTAAATTGCAATAAAAAGAAATTGTGAACCATTTGAAGTATGCATCTTTGAAAATGTAAAATTTGCTACACATCTTTGAAAATTGTGATATGAGTATAATGTGATAGAAAGTTATGAATTAAGTATTATAAATAAAAGTTATATATTTTTAAAAATTATAATTACGTGATTGTATATTTTGCTATATATTTAAATTATAATAAGGTTTTGTTTTTCAGTATCATTATTTTTTAGTAAGTTTATATATTTAAATTATAATAAGGTTTTGTTTTTCAGTATCATTATTTTTTAGTAAGTTTAGTTGAGTTAGAAATTGTAAGTGGTCCAAATTTTGGTGGCTTTAATGATGGTCTAGTTAAGAAGGAATAGAAGGTTATAAAAGGGATATTGGGTTAAAATCACCCTTGAACCTTAACTAAGTCTATAAATTACTTTGTGAACCTCACTCTAGTTAAGTTGCTAGGATTTTGAAAAGCTCACAAAGCATTAGCCATCTAATACTAATAATAACATATTAATTGGTATTTACTATTTTAAGATACAAATTAACTTATAGTTATCATTTTTATAAAAAACAACTCTTAATAATTAAAATAGGAAAAAGGATGAGAATATTTTTTTTTAATTGAAAAATAAAAATAAAAATATTTTAATATTAATATTTAAATAAAAAAACTAAAACTTTAAAACTAAAATTTTAAAATATGTAAATAAAAATATTTCATTAAATTACAATTTTATTTTATTTTATTTCAACTTTAAAAATATGCTTTTACGATCTCAAAAAAAGTGAATATTTTCTAGATCATAAAAGATATTCTTACTATATAAATGTTGAAAAATCAAACATTTTGACATTAATGATGATTTATATTTTGGAGTGGAATCAGTGATGTATGTTCACCCATTTTCAGTGGAATCAGTGATGTATGTCGTACAGGAAAATCGATGATTAATTAATATTTTTAATTCAATATATTAACTATTAATAATTAATGTTATGTAGTTGTAAATTTAACATATAAGTAATTAAGAAGTATTCTAAATATTTTTGGTTTTTTTAATTTTTTCTTGGTATATTTTTTGGTTTGTTTTGTTTGGATTTTTGTTAAAAATTTAAAAAAAATCTTGGTTATATATATGTATATATTTTAGAAATTATATAATTTGAGTATTATAGAAATATTTGAGGGCGTTGAATTTATTTATGCATTCAAAAACATATTTTAAAGGTTTCTAAATTTGAATTTTATCAAAATAAAATTACTATTCCAACTAAAAGAAAATCCAAAACATAAAATAAATAAACTATTATAATTAATATTATGACACCTTGTAAAATCACAATTAGAGGTCCATATATTTATAACAATTTTTTATTTTAAATATTCGTAGATATTCTTTACAATTTAGTGTTGCATTTCAACGATTTTTTGTGGTACTCGCTATAACATTTAGTATATTGGTATACTATTGGTCTACCACAATAATGGGCATATAGGTAAAGCAGAGGTTTATAAATCATTGAAACAGTCTTAAACTTGGGGAGCTTTAAGTATTGTGGTATAGAAAACGGTTGGTAGGTTGTGTATGCAATTTAGTAGTTTTATATAATAATGTTAACAAGTTGTATGATTAAAATTTACATGTAATGTTAAAGTTATGATATGTATGGTTTGTGATATGGTATTATTTATTTACATACCATTTATTGTGAGATAATATTCTTTTTTGGTTGGTAGGTGTGTAGGGTTTGTGGGTTTATCTATGTCTTTGAGGGACAAATCTACACTCAATTTGAATGAGACATTGGAACTGCTACCAACAATGAAGCCAAATTTTTAGTGGTCTACCAAGGCCTGAAAATCGCATATAAGAAGACCATGAATTACATAATAGTGATTCTTTATTCCTCCCTTGTTATTATTGCCTTATAATTTAAGAGGGGAAATGTCGATCGATATAAAGCAACCTTTATTAAAGAAGAAATAGAGAAATTCTACCGGGTTGGGTTTCTCTATCCTATTGCTTACACATAATGGGTATCCAATCCAATCCTTGTTAAAAAAAATATGGAATCCTATACACCATCTTCTTGTGATGTCAATAGTACAACATATACTTAATCCTCTCAAGTGCATCTTTTGCGTCACCACCATACGCTTGCTATGGTTTATCATATCTTAGAAGGGGATCATGATTGATCCCCTCAAAGTTCAATCTATTCTCTAACTCCTTCCTCCAAAGTCCCAATTTTAGTAAAGTAAACTTTCTTTGTCAATTCGTCCCTGATTATGCTACACAAGTGAATGGGTTCTTATATATTTTGTATAAATGCACCACCTTTCGATGATATGACCAATATCTATAGTCTTTAGAGGCATTAATAAAATCATGCGCATCCACCCCTTTAATCTCCCCCTTGAATTCAACAAGGATTTTATCCTTTACATCTCAACACCAAACTTCCAAGTCCCTGACATCTTAGTACAAATAGGGGAGGGCCGTTGTGAACATGTCATCTATTACATTAGCAAAATCCTATCCAAACCACCACTTCATTATAGCCCTTTTGAGAAGTTTGCCTTGATTGTGGTCCTTTGAGCTCATAAAATTTTCCCTTACATCCTGCTCCATAAAACCAAGGTAATCACAAATTCAAACAAAATGCAATATATACTAGGCCAACAACTTATCAATCAAATTATGGATCATCATTCTTCAAGAATTCAATCTTGAATATATAACCCTTAAAATAAAGAAGTCCATGGCCTTTGTAGAGTTCATTAGTGACCTTTTAGTGGATGCAACATGACTCCCTATAAATGATCATTTTCCTAACAAACATGTCTTCACACTTTCTACCAAAGACCTCTAGTACAATGATATTCTCACTTATCTCTTGACATATAAGTTTGAATCTCATTTCTCACATGAATATTATCATCACATCTATCACCTAATCCCTCATTATCTCCTCATATGGGACGTTTGTCATGAAGAAGTTGAGTAGATCCTTAATGATTTCCATGGTGGTGCTTGTGGAAGCCACTTATATAAAATGGTCATCACCCAATAAATCTTGTCCACCAACTATTTTGTCAATATCTCTTTCATGATTGCATTCATGTCATTAAGCAATGTGGAAACTATCAAATATGCTCACAAAATGTGAGATCCATTGGCTCCTCTACATCCCATCATCACTATTGATCCCTTCTGCAAGTGGGAATAAAATTTATGGAATGCAAAATAGATTTCGTTGGTTCCCATAAGTAAATCATCATCACTATAAATTACTTCACTAAATATGTTGAAGCCATGCCCACCTTTAAAAACACTAGTGCTACTATTGTATGGTTATTTTTCAATCACATCATCAAATGCTCCAGTGTACCCAAAAAATAGTCTTCAACAATGATACCCATTTTTATAATGAGGTTTTCCTAGAGTTTTCTTTCTTCTTAGGATCCACCCATGATTTTTCCACCCTATAGTATCTATAGGCCAATGGTTAGGTTAAGGCTATCAACAAAGTCCTCAAAACCATGTTGCAACAAACATTTAAAAAGAGAAAAAAATATTTTGCATCACATTCCGTTATCAAAACTTTGGGCCTAAAATAAATCTATTAAAACTACCTTGAGGTTTACACCCTTTCATCTCATCCACAACATCGAAGAAATTTTACCCATAAGTATGAAATACTCACCCTTCAAATTGTCATCAAATTGCTACTTGAAAATTTTGTTCTCAAGCACCATCTATTAACCTTGGGACATCTTGACCAAGAAAATCATGCTTCGTTACAACACAACAAGGCCATGAAGAAACATTCCAAGATCTGCTACAACTGCCAAGTTTTTCATCACACCCTTCCTAAAGGCAACATTTTCCTTGATTTTTATGTTGAACCAAGACCCCATAAGTTTTTCCACCTTTAAGGAGGTCCATATATCATCAAGTAATTCCATGATATATTTCCAATAAGGAGTACTTCTTAACAACACCGTCAACATGTTGTACTTGAATAAATTCTACCCCTAGCTTCCACAACTAGATTTTACCTTGTACATAAACCACACTTTATTCTTCTTCTTTTTGTTTTCCATCAAAACCATTCAAGCTTTTGATTCCTAATACTTTGTTTCCCTTTGCATATGTCTTCAAATACAAACTTCTATGTCAGCTGCAATGGTGGCACAAGTTGTTGGTAAAAAATTCTTACATATGCTACTTGGGCTATTTGTACTTGTTTGTATACATTACTCTAGACTAGTGGCATTTTTCTAGGACCAACCACCAACAACCAAGAATAGTACGATGTCATGATTGGGATCTTAAATGATGGAGTTTACTTTCACATTCACCACCTCCATGTCAATATTGATTCTCAACTCCTTGTTATGTAGTTCAACAATGTATTTTTCATTCATGACCCACGTCTCTTTTGAAAATTCCTAAGTGTAACTCTTGGACCAATAGTCTAATGTCATTATATTCATCCATGTCCCTGGGGTTTCTAATGCATGTGTAGATCAGATTACAAATGAAATTTTGGATTGAAATTTATTACGTTAAGATATTATGCATCACATGGGAATAAAGTTATCTCATTTATATGGTAAGACCTGTAAAATTAGTCACAGCAGATCTAATGAACAAGTAAATCAATCACAACAGATGAACATAGAAAATATGGTGTAAAACTGTGCAAAACATGCAGCAGTGCTCAATATCCCAACAAGGGTGAATGATTACAATATAAACTGTCTCAATGACTAAGCAATTCGAATTGCCTAAGTAGGTCATTCGAATCACTGAATGGAGTAGCTTGACTTCAACTAGGAGTCCTCATCATCAATCGGTGGTGGTCATCAATGCACAAGAACCAGTCATCCAGGTGTCAATCTGAGTCTAACTGAGTGTGTCATGTGTAACTGAAGTGTGTAGCACTGATTAAGGAAAGGAGGCTCAGTGGGGGCGCATGGGAGGCTAACTGAAGTCAGAACAAGTCATCTAGTCAATTTGGAGGTCCAACGGAAGTGAAACAATCAGTCGGGAGTGAAACTAGCCTCAAATTAGGGAGAATCGGAGCTAACTGAGTGTAACTGAAGTGGAACTGCAGTGGTAGGTGAACAAGTGCGCCCTTCTTTGGAAGTAGGTGAGAAGTGGGCGCCTTTCAGCCTAGGAGGGCTAAAACTCTGTAGTAAGTGGCTCCTGGGTGCTAGAATGAGGTGGCTAAGGTGCTGGAGGCATCAAACTAGTGACTGGGATGCATGCAAGTGCATGCAGGTGCATGCAAACCCTAGATTTTGCATGCAAACCCTAATTGCATGCAAGATACTGAAAAAGATGATGTGGATATCCGAACACCCCCCCTCAAGCTAGACTATGATGTGCAACAAATAATGTGGGGCCCTGGTAACTAAGACCAAAGGTCACCCCAATACAATAATCCAAAAAATGCTGAAAATAAACTAAGTGAGGAAAGAGGGAAAACCCAGTGGGAAGAAATCCCCCCCTCAAGCTAAAGCATAATAATGAATCAATCTGTCTCCACCATGATGTAACGCACCCCCAACAGTGAACGGAGGTAAGAGAACTTCTTCTTAGTGAAGCTCTTGGTGAAGATGTCTGCAATTTGCTCATCAGTAGGGAAATATTGCAGAATGATGGTGCAGTAATGCACCAACTGTCGAATGTAATGCATATGAATCTCAATGTGTTTGGTCCTCTGCCGCTGAACTGGATCTGTGGAGATCTTGATAGCACTTTGATTGTCACAAAATAGGACAATCGAAGTAGTGCCACCAAAACCAAACTCAGAAAGAATACCCTGC
Organism: Larix kaempferi; assembly: GCA_027924585.1. Taxonomy (NCBI): domain Eukaryota; kingdom Viridiplantae; phylum Streptophyta; class Pinopsida; order Pinales; family Pinaceae; genus Larix; species Larix kaempferi. The sequence goes on from BSBM01001313.1 coordinate 2,528,371, forward strand.
AACCAAACTGCCTGAATGCAGGCATTGACTGCCCCTCGATACTCTGCCTCTGCTGAAGAAAGTGCAATGGCTGCTTGCTTTTTGCTGGACCAGAAAATAGCACCATGACCAATCATGAAAACATAACCGGAAGTGGACTTCCGATCAATGCTATCACCTGCCCAATCTGAATTAGTAAAACCAATGAAATCTAGCTCAGAATCTGCAGCATAATGTATGCCAAACTGTCTCGTACCTTGCACATACTGCAAGATCCGCTTGGCTGCTTGCCAATGAAGATCATGTGGCTGCTGCATATATCTTGACACGGCACTCACGGCATATGAGATATCAGGCCGTGAGTGTGTCAAATAAAGTAGTGAACCAATCAACTGTCGATACATACTGCAATCTGCAAGCGGTGTAGAATCTCCCTCCTCAAGATTGATTCCTGAGAGGAATGGGAATGGGGCTGCCTTACATTCAGCCATATTAAACTTCAATAACAGGTTGGAAGCATATTTTTGCTGAGATATAGTGATCCCATCAAAATTTTGAGCTATCTCCAAGCCCAAAAAGTGACTCAGCAAGCCCAAATCGCTCATGTCAAAAGCTAGATTTAAGGCAGATTTTAGCTTGTTTATTGAAGTAAGTGTGCTACCAGTAATGAGAAGATCATCAACATAAAGTACAATAACCAACAAATTACATTTAACTCGCTGAAGATACACATTCGGATCAGATTTTCATCTTTGGAAATTCTGAGAAAGAAGGAAGGAGTCCATCTTTGCGTACCAAGCTCTTGGGGCCTGTTTTAACCCGTACAAAGATTTCTTCAATCTACAAACCAATGATGGATCTGATGTATAACCCTCTGGTTGCTGCATATATACCTCTTCAGCAAGGTCTCCATGTAAAAATGCACTCTTCACATCCATGTGGTGCACTTCCCAGTGCTTGGATGCGGCAATAGCTAAAACAAGGCGGATGGAATCCATCTTTGCAACCGGTGCAAAGGTCTCAGTGTAGTCCACTCCTTGGACTTGTGAGAAACATTTTTCCACCAACCTTGCTTTATATTTTTTGATAGTGCCATCAGCAGCAACTTTAGTACGGTAGACCCATTTACACTTCACTAATTTTCTTCCAGGTGGAAGAGAAACTAGCTCCCATGTGTTGTTCTTTTGAAGAGAACTGTACTCTTCATCCATGGCACTTTTCCATCTCGGATATCGATGAGCAGAATAGTATGATGTAGGATCGAAACCAGCCATCAAATAACAAATCTCAGGAAGAAATGGATCAGCAATAGAAAGAGCCATACCTGCTCTTTGAAAGTCTCCTCTTGTTCGTCTCGGATCAGCAGGATTTCCAAGATTCGAACCAGCAGATTGTAGAGTGTTTTGGGCCCACTTTGGTAACTGAGGAGGATCATAATGGTCGGATTCCGAACCTGATATGTCATGATCATCATATGCTGCTACAATATCAAAAATATCAGAACTCATACCTTCATTATCGCTGCACGGATCTTCTTCTGGTGAAGGCGGTGAATCGGCAGTCTTCTCCTCGACTAGTTGCAATTCTTGAAGCGGTTCTTCAAATTGCACACTGCGCTCTATGAATATCTTTTTAGATCTGATATCCATGAGTTTATATGCTTTTGATTCTTCCCCATATCCTATCAATATGCACTCGGTACTTTGTGGATCCAAAGCTCGTCTCTTCTCAGAAGGAATTCTAGCCCATGCAGTAGAGCCAAAAACTCTCAAATTTGACACATCCGGTTTGTGACCAAAGAATGCTTCGAAAGGAGTCATACCTTTCACGGATGAATGTGGAACACGGTTCTGTATATATGCAGCAACATTGATTGCTTCATCCCAAAGATTTGCAACCAAACCTTTTGATTCAATCATGCATGTAGCCATCTCTTTCAGTGACCGATTTTTCCTTTCCGCTACACCGTTCTGCTGGGGTGTGTAGGGAACTGTATGTTGGATCTTAATTCCGCTTTGGGCACAAATTTGCAGCAACTCAGACTTGATATATTCCCCACCATTATCAGATCTAAGAGCTTTGATCTTGCTCTCAGTGGCGGTCTCAATAGAAGCCTTAAAATCCTTGAATTTTCCAAGCACTTCTGACTTGTTTTTGAGAAAGAATACCCATGTAAAGCGGGAAAAATCATCAATAAATGTCAAAACATACCTTGAACCATTTAATGACATATGGGGCAGTGGACCAATGATATCAGAATGGATCAATCCCAAAATAGTAGAAGCTCTGCTAGCTTTGCCGCGGTCGAATCTGTGCTCGGGGTGCTTCCCAATGATGCAACCAGTGCATATTCCCTTCGAGGAACGGAGTTGTGGAAGCCCATCTACCATGGATTTGTTTGATAACAACAGAAAATACTTATAATTAAGATGTCCAAATCTTTCATGCCAAAGCATACTAACCTCATTACCATGTGTGCGAAGAGCAGTGGGCTTTGCAAGCGGAATAAAGTGTGAAAACTCATAGCATTTTGCAGTGTGATTTGCCTTTCCGACTGCAACTAGTCTTCCACTTTTGATATCAGAAATTTCAACTGTATTAGGGATGAATGTAACTTGCTTTGGTTCACCAGTGTGTGTCATTTGATACACAGAAAGGAGATTTGAAGCCAAGGAAGGCACATAGAGAACATTCTGAAAGCTTCCATGTTCTACATGAATCGTACCTTTGCCCTTTGAAGAAATTTTTGAGTCATCTCCCAAATGGATGGGGATGGAGCTGTTTGGATCGAATAAGGAAAAAGAATCAATATTTGCAGCCATATGATTTGATGCACCCGAATCTATCAAGAGAGTAGTGGGCTTCGAAACCGTTGCCATGAGTGCTTGTCCTCTTTCATGATCATCATTCCTATCCTTCTTCCTTGCACCGTCGGGAAGAGTTATGTTGTTCTTTTCCAAAAGGAGGGCCATTTGATCTATAGTTTTCTTCATACATGAACTTTCGGGTTGAAAGCCACGATTGCAATAAGTACATTTAGATTTTTGGTTACCTTCTTTGCCCTTTTGCTTGAACTTCGAACTGGATGGTGCATCCGTTTGCTTGCCTTTGTCTTTTTGCTTGTGAGGTTCGAATTTGGGCTTCTCCTTCTTTTGCTTTCCTTTACCATTCGAGATATTGGGTCCTTGAACATATAGGGATGAATCTTTGGAGCTTATGGACCCCATTTGAATCAACTTGTCATGCTCTTTTGTGACGGACTCAATGAAGGCATTCAAGGTAGGCATCTTCCAATTCGGGGTAGTTAGCCGACTGGAATTGAAAGTAGAGACAAATACCGAATAATCTTTCCCAAGCTTGCTTAGAATGGAGAGGATCAATTGTTTATCCTCTTTGATAACTCCACTGTTCTTCAATTGCAAGTTCAAGTTCTTGAATTTTGTGAAGAATTCATTGATGGTCTCGAAATTCTCAGGACTAAGGGCAATCAATTCATTCTCTAATTGAAAAGCCCTAAGCTCATCCTGCTTGCCAAATAGTGTTTCAAGTTGCTCCCATATAGATTTTGGAGTCTTCAATCCACTGAGATGGAAGTGAAGATCTTTGGAGATGGAGAGACAAAGAAGACCATAAGCTTCATCAAGCTTGTTGTAGTGTTTGGTTCTATCTGATAGATTGCTTGGCTCCAATTCAAGACCAATAGTGACTCGGTAGTAACCTTTTGAACGTAATATGATCTCCATATCATCTTTCCAATCAAAATAATTGAATGGGGTGAGGATAGGCTTTGAAGAAGAGTATTCCATTGCTAGGAGCGAGTCAAACTGATGTAGAAGAAGCTTGCATGCACAGTGTAGCGAATGCAATTGCTGTAGGGAAGCTTGCATGCACAATGTAGCGAGTGCAATTGATGGAGACAATAAACCTGCAAATCACAATAAAACAAACACAATAAGGTCGAACAATCCACCCTTTTAGAGTTGCATCACACCTGGGATTGGAGATCAAACAATGTTGAATGGGTCCAATGTATCAGATCCAGGAATTATGTGGAAACTCAAGCTTCTGGAGTGGTATTGGAATAATTTTCAAGCTTTGCATGCACAGGAGCGAATGCCCTTGAGATATCTCATGCCAAAACTTTTTGCAATTTGAGCAATTTAGTCAAATCTTCTTGTACAAACACCTGTAGAAAAGAGATCTTGTCCCTGCAATGGCTCTGATACCATGTAAAATTAGTCACAGCAGATCTAATGAACAAGTAAATCAATCACAACAGATGAACATAGAAAATATGGTGTAAAACTGTGCAAAACATGCAGCAGTGCTCAATATCCCAATAAGGGTGAATGATTACAATATAAACTATCTCAATGACTAAGCAATTCGAATTGCCTAAGTAGGTCATTCGAATCACTGAATGGAGTAGCTTGAATCCAACTAGGAGTCCTCATCATCAATCGGTGGTGGTCATCAATGCACAAGAACCAGTCATCCAGGTGTCAATCTGAGTCTAACTGAGTGTGTCATGTGTAACTGAAGTGTGTAGCACTGATTAAGGAAAGGAGGCTTAGTGGGGGCGCATGGGAGGCTAACTGAAGTCAGAACAAGTCATATGGTCAATCTGGAGGTCCAACGGAAGTGAAACAATTAGTTGGGAGTGAAACTAGCCTCAAATCAGGGAGAATCGGAGCTAACTGAATGTAACTGAAGTGGAACTGCAGTGGTAGGTGAACAAGTGCACCCTTCTCTGGCAGTAGGTGAGAAGTGGGCGCCTTTCAGCCTAGGAGGGCTAAAACTCTGTAGTAAGTGGCTCCCGGGTGCTAGAATGAGGTGGCTAAGGTGCTGGAGGCATCAAACTGGTGACTGGGATGCATGCAAGTGCATGCAGGTGCATGCAAACCCTAGATTTTGCATGCAAACCCTAATTGCATGCAAGATCCTAAAAAAGATGATGTGGATATCCGAACAATACCATCAAGCATACACATAAACATTACATAAATGAAATCACATTTTGTACAAAGCACACAAGTCATCATGATCTCTCTCTCTATCTCTCTCTCTCTCTCTCTCTCTCTCCATATATATATATATATATAATCAAGAATATACACTCATTTTCTCATGGGATACATAAAAAATGGCCTTATAGGGTATATACAAAACCTCCACTGATAGACTATATCAAATGAATATGTATACAAAATGGGGCCCATAGCCCATAACTACCTAAATTCCTCCACTCTTGTGAAGGAGGAGGAGGATATATAACTAGGGGCACTACATCCCCAACTGGTGGTTTTGACGCTCTTATTCCTCCATGCCCCATGGAAAGATCTTGGACCACATATATTGTTAGGTGCCCATTAGGGTAGATAGATAATTGGATGAACAAGAGGCAAATAAACAAGAAGAATAACCACAAAAAAGAGATATATGCGTCAAATCACACATCTCATTAATCAAATGTAAATACTTATACAATGAGATGAACCTTGGATTTTTCTTCCAAGTGGTCTCTTGGAATCCTTCATGAATCTTCCTATTCACCTATGACTCTTGGTCTTCTTCTCATGTGAATAAGAAGACAATAATATACTAGTATTCCTCACACCAAGGATTCGATTCCTAAAAATCCCCCCCTTAATCCTAACGGGTGTATGTGAGTCCAAGAAGAGAGCTGAATAACTGGAAGTGGACAACTACCAACTGCTGAAAATTTCCAACTTAACAATATGGATTTTCCAACAAAGTTAGATGAAGTTGACATATTCTGCTAAATACAAGTGCTCTTTGCAGTGGTGGGTTTGGATGAACACAAACCAAAATTGCTAGCAGAAGCTGAAATCTTCTACTAAGTGGGTGGTTTAAGGCTGACCACAAACTCTCGAACTTGGCACTAACGTTCAGAGGTTCTGTCTGGAACTTGGAATGAAGAACCGGTTCTATGTAAAATGGTGGTTTTGGGATGACCACAAACTAAAAGAGATATGAAAACAAGAAGTGAACAACTATCAAATGCTGAACATTTCTAACTTGAAAATCATTTGCAAAGTAATTTAGTTAGAAGATGGTGGCTTTTTCTAATAGAAGGTGCTCTCAAATCGATGGTTTTAGGATGACCAAAAACCAACAGGAGCTCTGTCGAACATGGCTCTGAATCTATTCAAGATCGTTTGTTCCAACTCACTTGTTCTCGCTCACTTGTTTCTAACTGTTTATCATTCTCCCCTATCAGGAACAATGTGAGGAATGGAAAGTCTCATGGTGGTTATAAGTGTCAACACTAGACAGAGAATAACAAGAACACATGAGTACTCTAGACCATGGATCTCTTTTGTATTCTGGATACATCTATGCATATGGCCTTCAAAATTGACTATGTCTCATGCTCGCTTGTTCTGGATTACTTGAGGAAGGTCATGACTAATTTTTGTTAGAATGATGAGGCCTCAAAAATTGAATCTTGACATAATTTTCATCCCTATTAGGTACAAGATAATAATTTGTACAATTTTCTGCTACAATTTTCACTCTTGTAGGTTTCTTCAGCTTCAAACACTTATATGAAGAACAAGTTATGCTTCCTGCAATGATGACAATGATTAAGATTAAAACATTGATCTTTCATATGGCCAACTCGATCAGAATGTTGGCATTTCGAACTTTGAACAGGTTGTACATCTTCTAACATTATTTCACTATTTGTTGGAAGCTAATAGGAATCATCTTCAAAGAGAGGGTTGTTCTTAACAAACACTAGTTCAGAATGTTGATTCCTTTGTTGTACATCGTCCTCTTTGGATTTTGAATTTTGGAGATGGGTGATAATAGTTTTAGGAGTTTCTTTATTGATTGTGATTGAGCTGTCTACAATAGTAAGTATTAGAGTGTTCAACAACTCTAACATGTCTTCAGTTTGGGACATTGTGAGGAATGTGTGAGGCCTCCTTGTTGAGGAAGGACTAAGTAGACTCAATCAACAGCTCGAGGGCTTCTTGCAACTCTAACCTTTACAAAAAATACTTAGTAGAATCAAATTGATATACATGGGTTCTTGAATGATGATGGTCCACTTCTGTAAATTCTTCTTTTTGGAGTTCAGCTGTAGAAATAACTACAAACTCACTTGGACCAAAAAAGTCCTAAATATTCATTGGAATCTCAATACTATCAACCAATTGCAACTTTCACAATTCCCGCAATAATATGTAACAGTCTTTGCACAATATTTTTGAATGCGATGTGGAGGTTTAAAATCCTCTTATAATGTGGTCTTTGCAAGATCAACTACTGTGAACATACTCTTCTACAATCTATGTTAAATGTGATCTAAAGTATATCAAGGAGACCTCCAATTTTCTCAATAATATAGTGCTTCACTAATAAAATGTTGTGTAAGGTTCAACTTATCGTACCAAATTCTTTGATTTCAGATGATTGGGCTCTCCTTCATCCTGACAACATCATCAAAAATTTATCCACATGAATATAATGGAACAATCAAAACTTCAACTCTACAAGATCACATCTTCAAAGATCAGGCACAAGGCTCAATAGGTCATTGGCATAAGGAATGTTTAGAAATAAGGCAGTGATGTCAATGATTCTTTGTTGCAGGTTCCATTGCACTGGAGATGCACAATAATAATAATAATATTATTATAGTAACTCTTTGAAATAGATTTACCTTCCTCCACCTTCAATCACACAATAGGAATTGTGTAGATTGAGAGTGCATTGGTCTCATAAACCACTCCATGATGGAATCGCCACGCACCAAGAGGCTATTCAATTTCAATCATGAGTAATACGAATGGAGATAGCCCACATTCAATACTCCATGCTAGTAAACTATGCACACAAGTAAACTCCACAATACACACTGTTTGATTCACGCTGGTAGAAGAGACTCTTCACGAAGCTAGAGAGAATGGTCTCAGCTCCAATTATTTATCTGAACACTAAAAAATTAATATGTATCTAGTGAAACCCTAATTTCACCCTTCCATTAAATGACATTAGAAACTTGGCAAGTTCTCCAAGTTCTCTCGAACAATCGAATAACCATAGCCATAGATTAAGCAAGCAAGCTAATGGATGGTGGAGTATCTAGAGCAATTAGGAACTTCTCTCAGGCTTAAAGATGATTGACATGATGGATAGCTCCACACATAGGCTCACGGTGTAAAACAACATGATGCACCAGATTCCAGCTCCACGCTACAACATTTTGGCAAAGATTAGGTAAGCTCGCATTCTTCAACGATGATATTAATATATCCAATGATAAAATTACGTCATTCCATCGATTTCAATTCCACAAATGAAGAAACAATCTCCTGCTTTCCTGTCAATTCGAAAGGGAGACGTGTAGTTCCCATGACACATGCTACAATTTGAATTTGGTGAATATGGGTTCCATTAGGATGCACCCTCTACATCACCAAAAGAATGCCTTCACGCAACTTCACCTCTGTCTTGAAAAATTACCATTAGAGGTTAGACGCTAGGGTTTAAGCTCCACACATCTTCAATGCTCAGTTCACCATTTTCATTTGGTCACCAACATTATTTTATCATAGTCTTTTAGGGTTCAAGCTCCATGGAGCTTTAATGCTTAGTTCACCATTTTCATTTGGTCACCAGAAGTATTTTATCATAGTCACCATCATGTTCATTGTTTTCATCTATGCCTAAACAAAAGCTTCAACTCAAGCACCAAAACAAGCACAAGTTGTGAGGAAGTCGAGCTTTCACACGAGCTTTTGGTCGCAGGTAAAATTCATGAGTGAGCTAAAAATTCGATACTCAAAGTCTCATGATGGAGGGAAACACATTAGTGATAGAGCACTCACATAATACGTGATAGATGAAATCAGGGTTTTATTTGCTTGTAAGATTGTGTAGTGTAATGTAACGAGTCACCTCTTTTAACTAGCGAGACCACAAGGTACTCAAAATTCCATATCCGAATTTAACTTTCATGCCAAATTTTGTTTTTATCCAAATTCATCCATTTTAACAATGGAATATAAATGAATATGATGATCTCGAGATAAATTTATGAAAACATTATAATTATAGGCAATTCAACCATGAACAAATGCATATGCCATGCCAATTATCCATGGGTTTCAACATTCATATAACAATAATTTAATAACATGTAAACATAGAATTCAACCATATAATTCATAAACAAATAGACACTTATCTTTTAAGCAATTATTCTTCAACTAGCTACAAGTGAAGGATGTTCCTCCCAACCATAGGAACTGTCAATACAAGTCTCACTTTGACAGGCCACCCTCAAGCTAGGGATATGAATCCACAAAGGATAATCTCTTCCCCAATGCTACTCTACTCCACATAATCACTCATGCAACCCAATGGTCCAAGAAACCCCCTCCATAGTTGTTCCAATCCTCAATTCTCCTTCCCCATCAACCTGCACAATGATAAGAACAAGATCCCTTCTATGAGTTAATAGTCCCTCGGGAAGCCTCCAGTTTCCTTCTAGAACTCCAACAAAAAATGGATAACAAGTCTCTGAATTGGCACTCCAGGGAACATACAACAAGATAGGCTCCTCTAAATTGCTAGTCTCTCCAGGCTAATGGCATGGACAATTCCAATTCAGCATTGGAATCTTGAGTTCTTTTTCACAGGTACCAAACTATGGTTGTTCAAGGAGATAGCAAGGATGATGGTGAAATGAAAAATCAAATGATAGCAATGGTTGAGGAACTGAACTCCTCTCAAGCTTCAAAACTCACCTTTATAGTCATATTTCATATTTCCATGTGGCCCCTCCACATGGAACTAATTTTCCCCTCTTAATCTCATCTTAGGATAATTAAATGAAGCTTAATCAAGCATGGAACTTAATCATGGTTTAATGACTTGGTTTAAATGGCTAAGGCTAAGGATATAAGTTGAATCCCACTATCACTTCCCCACTGGCGGATTCATATCCCCCCATCTCTTCTTCGTCCTTCTTCCTATGCATCCATTTAGAGATTTTTATATTAATGTCAAATGTTTACATCTTTACATAGTCTTGGTCATCCTGACCATTTGTTTCTGGCTTTTAGCCTTTTGCATCAATATCTATAAATTTACATCGTGGGGTCGAACTGGGGTATTACATTCCCCCCCCCTTAATTTATGCACTATCCTTATTGCATCATCGACACTACGTACATTTACAAAATCTTGATCAAAACTTCAAAATAGTTGTCGGTATGCCTCCTGCATCACATCCTTGAGCTCCCATGTTTCTTCGTCAAGACTATAATGGGTCCATTGGAACTTTACCTGTCCGAAAACCCTATTCCTCTGTAACGTAAATTTCTGATCAAGGATACACAATGATTGTACCAGAATATCTCCTTTCGGTTCCACCTGGATCAAATTCCAATCAATTATGTGGCTAGGACCAGTCACATATGTTTTTAATAAAGACACATGAAATACATTATGCACATGCAAACAAGCATGCAATGCTAATGCATAAGCTACAATTCCTATCCTATCAAAAATTTCAAATGGCGCACAAAATTGGGTTGCAATCTTTGGGAAAATTCCCAAATTTAGGAAATTCTTCTTTGGTCTGATTTTAAAATACACATGATCCCCCACTTTAAATTATTTTATTGTTCTTTCTTTGTTTACATAAATATTCTGTCTATCATGTGCCACTTTAAAATTCTACCTGGTTTTTACCATCAACTCTTCAATTTCTCTGAGTAGTTCTAGCCCAATTATTACCCCATCAACTGGATTGTCCCAACTGATTGGGGTATTGCATCTTTTTCCATACAAGACTTCAAATGGACTCATCTTCAAAGAAGCATGATATCCATTATTGTATGCAAATTCTACAAAATATAGGTAGTCTTCCCATTTTATGGCTGATCCATCACATACATTCTTAACATGTCCTCAATAAATTGATTGACTCTCTCAGTTTTTCCATCTGTCTGTGGATGCCATGATGTGCTTAAATTCATATTTGTTCCAAATCCTTTAAATAATCCCTTCCAAAATCTTGAATTAAACTTTGGATCTCTATCTGAAACTATTTCCTTTGGTATCCCATGTAACCTGGTCATCTCTTTCATATAAATTTCTGCTATATTAGTTGCCTTATGAGTGGACTTGACTAGTATAACGTGAGTAACTTTAGTTAAATTATCCACTACCACCATGATGGAATCATGTTGATTTCTTGTCCTTGGAAATTTAGTGATGAAGTCAATGGTCAGCACATCCCATTTCCATTCAGGTATTGTCAGTGCTTGAAGCAATCCTGCTGGATGTCTATGCTCAACCCTTACCCTTTGACATTCGTTGCACCTTGCTATATAATCAGCAATATCTTTCTTCGTTCCAAGAAAAATATATTGACTTATTATTGATGCAATTGTCTTTTGGTATCCAGGATTCCCTACATATGTTACATTATGCATCTCATTCAACACCAATTTCCTTAATTTCCCTAAATTAGGAACACAAATTCTAGTTTTGTATGTAGGGATTCCATTGTCTTCCAACCTGTAACGTTCATATTTCTGCTATGTGTTCTCTTGTTTTAATTCTTGTTTTACATGAAGGTAATGTTCATCTGATATGACAGATTCAAGAATTCTAGTTTTTAAATTTTATTTGCACATACTAATGGCTAAAGCATGCATAGCATGAATTCTTCTATTAAGTGCATCAACAATTTTGTTCTCCTTTCCTTTAATATGTTTGATATCCAAATCAAACTCACACATAAATTTCAACCATCTTGTTTGTCTTGCATTCAAATTTTTCTTTTCAAATAAATATTTCATCCCACTATGATATTTTCTCAACTCAAATTTCCATCCCATAAGATAATGTCTCAACATCTTTAATGCATGCACAATAGCAACAAGTTCCAAGTCATGCGTGACATAATTTTTCTCATTCTCTTTAATCTTTCTTGATTCATAACAAATCACATGTCCATTTTGCATAATAAATCCACCAATGTCTTCTTGACAGGCATTTGCACAAAAAAAAAAATCTTCATTTGGATCAACAATATTGAGAATTGGTGTAGTAGTGAGCAATCTCTTTAACTGTTGGAAAATTTCTTCACACAGTGGTGTCCACTGAAAATTGACTCATTTCTTCTGCAATGATGTAATTGGATGTGCCACTTTGGAGAAGCCCTCTATAAATATCATGTAATATCTAGCTAATCCCATGAATGACCTTACTTTTGATATGTTCCTGGGTGTAAGCCATCCCATAATAGCTTCTATCTTCTATAGATTCATTGCTATTCCTTCTTCAAAAATGATATGTCCCAAGTAGTGTATTCGCCTTTGATAGAAATAAAATTTACTTAACTTGGCATAAAGATAATGTTATCTTAACACTTGTAGTACCAATCTCAAGTGTTCCTCATGCTCTTATTATGATTTTGAATTAATAAGAATGTCATAATACAATGAAAAACTTATCTAAATACTTTTTGAATATCCCATTCATCATGCACATAAATGCAGTTGGTGCATTGGTTAACCCAAATGGTACAACCACAAAATCATAATGACCATATCTGGTCTTGAAAGTTGTCTGGCTAATGTCTTCATAATTTATTCTCAGTCGATGATAACGATCTCTCAAATCTATCTTTGAGAAAATATTTGCTCCTCTAAGCTAATCAAACAAGTCATAAATTCTAGGAAGTGGATATTTATTCCTCGTAGTGACCTTGTTCAATTTTCTAAAGTCTATACACAACCTAAAAGTGCCATCCTTTTTCTTTACAAATAGTATTGGTTCTCCCTAAGGAGACACACTTGGGCATATATACCCTTTCTTTAACAATTCTTCTAGCTGCATCTGTAGCTCTCATAACTCAGGGGTACTGATTCTGTATTGAACTCTGGAAACTGGGGAAACTCTAGGCATAAAATAAATAGAGAAATAAATATCCCTTTTTTTGGTGGCAATCCTGTTATTTCTTCAAACACATCTGCAAAACCTTGCAATATTAGAAAATCCTCTAAATTTGGGATTTTACACTTTTCTAGTTCTTGCACATGAGCTGCATATAGCTGACAACCTTTTTTGAAGCACCTATTTAATTGCAAAGATGAAATTTCTCTGAAGTAAATAGGCCTTAGAATGCCTTTCACTATCTTTTGTTGTCCTCCACTATCAAGGCATGGAAATGACTTGTTATGAAAATCTAACATCACATGGTGTGCATATAACTAGTCCATACCAATCAATACATCATATGAACCAAGTGGTATTATGTTCAAATATGCAAAAGTAATCAGTTCATTCATATCCAATGGACAACCCTTTACTAATTAATTAATTTTCATTTTTGTTCCAGTATCCAATTGAACCATCCATTTTCTATCATGCTTAATTTTCTTCAGTTGAAATTTTTCAACTAAATTAGGAGCAATATAACAATGAATTGCTCCAGAATCAATGAGAATAACAATACATTGATTGGCAATTTACCTTCAACCTCAATCATGTTGGACTAATGATATGCTTATCTGTTGGTCAATGCTGCACATATTCTGGGAATTTGCATGCCTATATTCTCCACAATACCTTCTTCCTATAAATTATGCACATTTATAATTCCATATCCCCTTTGTGGACACTCTTCATACATATGGTTTCCTTCACATCCCCAACATTTTACTTGCCGCTTGGTTCCTTTTCCAACAAATTCCATCATCTTGGGCCCATTTTGAGTTGGAATGCTTTGTTTATTTGAAATTTTCTAATTCCCGAAGAAATATGGTTTAAATCCTTTCTTCCTTTCATCTTGCTTATCCTTCATCTTATCTCTCCAATATTTCTGAAAACTTGTCCTTCCTTTGTTATGATCGTACATGTGCTTGTCCTTCCAAATTGCTTCTTCAAGAGTCTTAGGTTCATCATATTGAATTTTATCCTTGTAAAATGAAGGAAAACCGCTTAGAAACCTTTATATGTTTACCTTCTCCTCCTTCATAAACCCAACATATCTTAGCATTTCTAGAAACTTCTTTTCATATCCATCCATGCTCATGTCTCCCTACTAGAGTTCAAAGAACTCTTCCATATTCTTATCATAATAATGTTTTGACAAGTACTTTTTCTTTCTTTCTTTCTGGAAATACTTCTTGAATTGCCTCCATGAGATCCTCTTCTCACTCATATGCTTAACTTGGAACACTTGGTCCCACCAAATGGAAGTCTTGCATTGGAATTTGTAAATGGAAATCCTAGCTTCCATGTTAGAGGAGTAATTACGCAATTGAATATACTTCCTCATTCCCAACAACCAATATTCAACATCTTCTCCCTTCCTGTTATCACCATCAAATGTAGGTGGATTAATTTTTCTAAGTTCTCCCTGTAGCTTATCTTTCTCATGCCTTCTTTTATGATCTGACTGGAGATATTTCTGGGATGCTACTAGAACTCTCAGATATATATGGATTTATGCCTATGTAGTGTGGTGAGTAGTGTTTCTTATGACTCTTGGAAGCAATTTTAGAGTGTTCATATTTCTCATGGTTTCCACAAATTCTTGTGGATTCACATATTCTCTATGCCCATTTGTTTCTATTTTTTCATTTCCCATATTGATATCTTGTCCTCTGGCATCTTCTCCATGGCTATATGGAAGCTCCCCTTCATCAATTTTACTGTTCTATATTTCTCTACAAATCAATCCTATGACCGTGTTTAGTTCAAAACTATATTTGCAATGTGTTCATGTTCCTACATTTATTAGATAAATTTAATTCTAGGAATTCAATAAAAATTCTATTTATCTATCTATCTATCTATGTACACACACACACACACACACACACACACACACACACACACACACACACACACACACACACACATATATATATATATAGAGAGAGAGAGAGATTCTAAGAAACACCATTTGACAATTTTGTCAAATAGGGCCTACATGCCCATTTTTTTCTTATTTCCTGAAAAGATTTGTATTTCTTAATTATGGAAGCATGTTTCATATTTATTCTCCTTATGATAAGCCTTCCAATGACATCTCCCATTTCCATTTTCTAATTCAGAAACTAAAAGTTATATCTCTCCAAAATCATCAATTTTTCCAAATTTTACACTGTTCATGTAGCGACAATTATTCGGAAGGACCAATTTTTGAGATATATAGAAGAAAATTGGTAAAGAACTGGAAAATATTTATATCGTGCGTTGATATCCCATATGGTGTTGATTACCTAGATACTTTCATTGTTTAATTTTGAGGCTCCCATCAAATTTTATAAAATTATGGAATCAACAATTTTAATTTTTGCACTTTTTCTAGAATTGGAATTATGTGAAAATTGCTCTCCCAAACTAAGCATTTTTGGAAAATTTTCCTATAAGAAATGTTGTTCAGCTTGATGAGTAGGAAAAATTTTGAAATAATTTTTTTTTTTTTTTAAATTCTGGTTATGAGTTCTTGGACTACTTTTTCCTCCAAGTTTTAAAAAATCGCACTTACATGCCCAAATAGTGGATTTTGGCCTTTTTCATCTCCCAGATTCACATATTTTTGAATTTGGCCTCAAGGATCTAGATTTATCTGTGTTCCTGGGTGATGACCACACCATAACAATTTGGGCCTCAACTACCCCCTCGTCCATCCTCGAGATGCGCACCTTCAAAAACCACTAAATCCAAATTCCTGTAAAATTTAAGTAAAATGGGGCCATATCTGTCACTAGCAATCCTGTAGGTTCCAAGAATAGCATCGAAATTATGCAAGTCTCATCAAATTTTGATTTAATACGGTCCTGCTATGGCCAAAATAATATTTTGGCTCCAGACTTTTTTTATAACGTTTCTAATTTTTCTGCTGACGTTGCATGATGTCGATGTGGTAGGGTGTTGGTGTGGTAGGGTGATGAGGTGTGTTTGTTGACGTGTTTGACTGTCCCATGTGTCATCCTGTGATGTATCCATGTAACACTCCCATCCGCTAAGTCATCACATTTCCTTTTCTAGGAGTGAACTCGTGTGAGCGGTTTTTCCCCATCGAAGGAAGTGACAGTTCGTGAGGAAATAGATTTCCAAAAAATGTCTTTGGAGCCGTTATCAATGAAAATGTGACATGTGGATAGGATTTTTTCTGCACAATGGATCCTTCATCCCCTTTTAATGAGTGTGCATTTTGTGGTGCATTATGCACCACAACCGTTGATATTGGATGCCCAATCTTATCCATCGATACTACTTATCCCCCTCTTCCGCTAAGACCTGGTCCTTAGCCTTCGGTCACCTATTCTTCAGTCTAGCACTTAGGTGCTAAGATCCAACTAACCTTTAGATTGGACTCTGGTCTTCAAGTGCTAGTGATTTCTTTAATTCCTAGCCTGTAAGTTAGCACTTGTTGTCCACATTATAACCCTTCGCTCATGTGGCAACTCCACCTTGTCCTAGGTCCACCTGGAACCACCATGTCACACTACCTAAGTGAAACCTATGGGGTCCACATGAAATTTTCAACTTTTTCAACCTTTCTACAAGTGCATTATGAAATTTATGCTTGGTTGTTTCTTCTTACCTAGGTGGCCAACCTGAATTACAGCTAGTCCCTTCCATTATTGGAAACATTTATGTCAACCAACAGAATTGTACATTGTTGGATTTTATTCTTATTGGTAAATCTCCATCACTTTACAAAACTAAATTTTTTTAACACTGATGCAAATTCTGTGCAAGTTGTGAAAATGTGAATCCTCCATTCCTAATTTTATCTTTGAATTGCTCCTGCTAGTTCTAAAAAGCTAATCTGATCACCTTAAGATGAGAATTTATTCAAGGAATTTTCCAAACAGTTTGTGTATAAACTATAACATTGCCCATTTTTTTCTAAAACTCACAAATTATACCACCACTTCTCTCTGAATTCGATCCAACCATTCAAATATCATTCATTAATTTGATTACCACTCTGAATTTCAACAATTGAGGGATTATACATTGTTTCCCCAATTTCTTTCCCAAGTAATTTCCATCATACACTTCTGGTGCAACCTGTAATTATCCCTGTAAAACTCAAATTCAGCCCATGCAGTCGCAGTGCCGCAAACCAGGGTTTTGATACCAATTTGCAATGCAACCAGTCACCTCTTTTAACTAGCCACCATAATGTACTCAAAATTCCACATTTGAATTTAAATTTCATGCCAAATTTTGTTTTTATCCAAATTCATCCATTTTAACCTTGGAAAATAAATGAATATATAGTGACCCAGATAAATTTATACATACATTATAATTATAGGAAATTAAACCATGAACAAACGCATATGCCATACCAACTAATTCTATGCATTTCAACATTCATTTAACAATAATTTAATAACATGTAAACATAGAATTCAACCATAACATTCATAAACAAATAGACAGTTATCTTTTAAGCAATTATTCTCCAATTGGGTACACGTGAAGGACGTTCCTTCCAAACATAGGCATTGTTAAGCCAATTCTCACTTTGACAACCCATCCCCGAGCTGGGGCTATGAATCCACAAGGGCTAAGATCTTCCCCAATGATACTAGGATCCACATAATCACTCATGCAATCCACTGGTGCAGGAAACACCCTCCACAACTGTCCCAATCCTCAATTATCCTTCCCCATCAACCTACACAATGCCAGGAACAAGCTCCCTTCTCTGAGTTAAAATTCCCTCGAGTAGCCTCCAGCTCCCTTCTAGCGCTCCAACACAATTTGGACAGAAAGTCTCTGAATTGGGACTCCAAGGCATAGATTGCAGGACAGGCTCCTCTCACTCACCAGTCTCCCCAGGATAATGGCATGGCCAATTCCAATTCAACATTGGGATCTTGAGTTTTCTGTCATAGGTACCAAAATATGACCGTTCAAGGAGATAGCAAGGATGATGTGGAAATGAAAGATAAAATGATAGCAATGGATGAGGAACCGAACCCCTCTCAAGCTTCAAAAATCACTTTTATAGGCATATTTTAGATTTCCATGTGGCCCCTTGACATGGAACCACTTTTCCCCTCTTAATCTCATCTTAGGGTAATTAAATGAAGCTTAATAAAGTATGTATCTTAATCATGGTTTAATGAATTGATTTAAATGGCTAAATCGAAGGATAGGAAATGTGTCCCACTATCACTTCCCCACTAGTGGATTCATAGCCCCCCATCTTTTCTTTGTCCTTCTTCCTATGGATCCATTTATAGATTTTTATATTAATATCAAATATGTACATATTTACATAGTCTTGGTCATCCTGACCATTTGTTTATGGATTTTATCCTTTTACATCAATATCTACAAATTTACATTGTGGGGTCAAACTGCGGTATTACACGTAGATAGGTAGGGATGCAGGTGGTGTTTCACATTCACAACAAAAACATCCCTCACAAATGAGTATGCAGGTCTTGAGAGGAATCTTAGGAAGAAAAACGCTTGATTTATACCTTTGGTGGGAAAAAATGTAGATTTACAACAGATTTACAATGGTTATGACAGACTAGCAAGAATATGGCATACATAGAAAAGAGACAGGTTTGGCAGGGTAGGATGACAGAACATCGCTTTGATACCACTGTTAGGTTCCTATAAGGGTAGATAGATGATTGGATGAACACAAGACAAATACACAAGAAGAATAAACACACAAACAAAGAGAGATAGGCGTCAAAGCACACATCTTATTAATCAAATGTACATACTTATACAATGATATGACCCTTGGATTCACTTCCAAGTGGTCTCTTGGAATCCTTCACAACACTTCCTATTCACCTATGATTCTTGGTCTTCTTCTCATGTGAATATGAAGACAATAATATAATAATATTCCTCACACCAAGTATTATGTTCCCAACATATCTAACCATAGGTTATTACCTTCATAACTAATCACCACTTTACATTCACAACCTTTGGAGACATGGCAAATGATTCTAACCAATATTCATTTAGATTTTCCCATCCATGGTCACTGAATCCCTCTAGTAGCATGCCAAAACAAGTTGATAGATTTTACAAAATATCAATTTGAACACCACTTTCCAGGGCCACCACCCCCACCTCATTACAGTGATGTCATTGTCATCAACCCTCCCCAACTTGGCCCCTACTGCTGCTTCGACCAACTAGAAACCTCCTACTACCCCTGCTAGTAGAAGGGTCGTTGTCGCTGGTGGTGGAAGAAGACGAATATATACATAAAAAAAGAATCCATTTGACAATATATAATAGACATCATAACCAAAGCATGAAAAAATTACAAGTCAACACATGCAAAGGATAAGGATTGAAGTTACTCACCTATGAGCCACCATCGTTGACTTGGACGCTAAGAAAAATATGGGTCTTCCCACATATCCATCTTGTGGTAAGGGTACATATCCACAAGACATTCTCTTTGCCACCACACCACTAGATAATTTAGTGTAAAAACTTTCCTCATAGCACCACCACCTATCTAGGCCATCGAATTCCCCCCATAGATGCATCTCATGCTCTCTTTCCTCCCTCATAAAAATCCACGCTCTTAGAATCAACATTGGGAATCACTTGAAGAAGTATGTGCACATGAGCATCCCGTACATAAACTATCCTCACCCCTTGGTAAAGCAGAAATTCATCTGAGACCTCATGTTGTCTATTAACATGCTATCCCATTTAATATACACACCCTAAAGGGTCACCTCCACTAGTAGTAACTGACTCCTGGAGATTTATTGGTGCCTAACAACTTGATCACAACAGTGGAAATCATGTAGGTCACCAAATCCTCAATCTTGGTGATATTAATTACCCCATCCTTGTTTCTCGAAGGATCACCTCCATAGTATCGAATGACCAACTGGTCAACCATCCTCACCCCTCCAAGGGAGGGCGAGTCTCCTTCTAGATCCCATAGATCAGGATTCCAACCAAAAAGTATATGTTGAAGTGGTTTAATGGAACCTGTTGACCGTCAACCACAAAGAAATCCTCCCCAATCCTCCAAAGGTCGATCAAATCTCTTATGAGGCCCTCATTGTGTTAGGGTTTTACCCTAATAATTAATCATACATCATATAAGTCCATAACTTTGTAATAAGGATGAATAAGTTAGTGTTCAACAACCAATGTAAAAAGGGTCTCTTTATTAATTAAGACCCATTAGGAAGTTGTATTTTGACCATGCTAAGTAGTTAG
Organism: Larix kaempferi; assembly: GCA_027924585.1. Lineage (NCBI taxonomy): Eukaryota > Viridiplantae > Streptophyta > Pinopsida > Pinales > Pinaceae > Larix > Larix kaempferi. Next base: position 2,548,600 of record BSBM01001313.1, read on the forward strand.
GATGATGGGTATTTGAAGCATATTTAAAGATATTTAATGCTATGAAGTGTTTTGTGAAGAATATTGTAACATATCTCAGTTCAAGTGAATGGTCACCCTAGCATAAGAGGCACGTGCACATTGTTCACATAATAAAAAATATCTTTCCTACCATATTATGCTATTATTGTCTCATAATTTTGGTTATGTGTTGCTTATTTATAGTTTATTGCATGCTAATATTGCTATATTTTGTGTGATTCTCAAGTTTCAGGGGTAAAAAACACCACAAGTGGTATCAAAGCAAGTATCCTGAGACAACATGCCTCCAAGAATTGATAGATTTTTTTTTATGCTAGAGATGTGTTCCGACATCTTAAAATAACTGCATAGATCTATCATTCAGTGGATAAAACTGCGACTGGGGAGAAATACATGTAACAAATAGAGTTGGTACTTAATTACGTTATAACCTCGTTTGGTGCAATTGTTGGACACTATTGTAATTCTTATTGGTACCCTTTTGAGTAGTACCGTATCAGACAACACTTGCACATGGAAACAATTCCACGTACCCTCAGGTATATCAGAAGTCACATAGTTCACCTAAAACTAGTCTATGACCATATTGTTTCTATAGTGGTATCAAGAAAAACACTTGGGAATAAACTCTCACATACATGATTAGTTGGGTAGTACGACTAAGGGAACAATTGATCCTCCTTAGTTAATGCTTTGAGAGATTGGGTTGAGTTCTACAGTTGGACCTTGCACGCATATAAGAGAGCTATAGCGTATGACAATCCCTTGAATTCAGAACCTTGGAAAAATTGGAAACCCTTCTCTCTGCAACATGTTTGTGATATTTCTTCCTTTTTATAAGAAGTAAGAAAATTCACTTGGGCCAACGACACAAAATTCCTACAATTTTGAATCTACTAGGAATTTGCCAATTTTTTTAGTCTAGTAACATTCAAGCCCCAATGTAAAGAAAAGAAAAAGAACCTTTATTTGTGACCTATGTCATTGGAATCCTTTCATTGCGCTAACCATTTTGATATATAACTCTCACAAAAATTTTCAAGGAGATCCCAATACCCCTTGTTTGTGACCTATCTCCGTAGACTCCTTGCCTCGTACTTATCATTTTGATATATATCTCTCACAACATTGTTTTGATAGACCCATCCCCTCTCCTCTTACAGTTCCTATTTTTATGCTCCCATGATACACACCCGCCACTAGGAAAAAATGGATAATACCAACCAAAACACACCCCACCCTAATCCAAACCCCTCCACTTAGCCTCTTGAACTTCAAACCCTCACCTCTAATGTGGGACAACTCACCTAGTGGATGGATTCCCGTGGACATACAAACTCCAACATCGAATTCATGCTAATTATTATTTCCCAACATACGATGGATATGTTCCACCCTTTGACACCCTTACTCATGAATTTGTGTCCATTGAAGACCATGGTTCTTACTCTCTATCCCCGGAACACCAGTCTCCCTCCTTTGAAGATAAAACTCCATGGCACCGTTTTTCAAATATTGAAATGTGAGAATTTGTTGGTTCCGACCCCTAAGGTTGGGTGACTCAAATGGAGCATTATTTTTCACTCCATAACATTAAAGATGATCTACACAAGTTTAATATTGGGATATTATACTTAGATTTTGAATGATGGTAGTGGTGGCAATGATACCACAAATCTTATGGTTTTTATGTCCCTTGGAGCCAATTTGTGAAGATCCTTCATGAGCGATTTAATTGCGATACTCATTATTTAGGTTGATTGATTAAAATGCATCAAACAAGCATTGTTTTGGACTACATGATAGCATGTCATGTCCCCAAATCACCTCAGTACCCTCTAGAGGCAACGAGAGAGCTCCCTTGAATCACCTGCTAATTTTTTTCTTCTTTTTTCTAAATAGTTCAAAGGCTCCGCAACTTTGAACCCACAATGATCATCGATATGCAACCCACAGTTCCGCAATGGCCTCCGGTTCGCAACCCGCAATCAGAAATCAGAATTTAGATTACCAAAATTATACTTCTGCAAAAATTCCTTTTCTGACTTCCGCAATTCCGCAATCCGCATTGCGGAATTCGGAAATGCAGAATCCCAATTCATGGCTCCGGAAATATTTCACTCCTGCAATCCACAATCCGCATGTGGGATTCGGAAATGCGGAAGTCCAATTACTCAAATACGACAAAAGATTCTTCCCGATTTCCACAATCCGCAGTCCGCATTGCGGAACTCAAAAATCAGAACACCAATCTCTCCAACCCGGGAGAAACCACCCTCTAAAATCTGCAATTCGCAACCCGCTTGCAGATGTGGAAATGCGGAAATCCAATACGCCAACTCCTTAGAAATTGATCATCTGATATCCACAATATGCAATCCGCATTGCAGATGCGGAAAGGAGGAAGTATCGCCACGTAACCCAACAGTCAGTCTCCGACCTTCGCAATCCGCAATCCGCATTGCGGATGCGGAAAGGTCAGGACCACAGACCCCAAAGCAACAATCTTCTAAGGAAACTTCAGAGGGTGATAACTCCCTTATCCTTTGTCCAAATTGCACAAGGCTGGTACCATTGGAAATATCTTGGATAGATCTATCCAATGGTGCAATCCCCACCCAATATGAGCACTCCAAACTTTCCCTTTTTCCAACTGGAACTCTGTCCATAACCTCCCTTGTATGCATTTACCCTTCAGCAATAAGCTCTGCTCCAATTCTGCCATGTTTCTCTTCTTCATTTGATCCACAGGGTGTCCATTCCTTTCCCAAATCCTGGCTAGAGTGGTCTTGCACATTTACCATACTTATCCCTAATTCATCCAAGGACAATTCAAAAACATTATCAAGAGATTACAAATATGCATAAGCACACTCCATGAAGACAAGGAATGAGACATGACCCACACTCATAGAATGGATTACATGCACATATTTCTCATAGGCAGAGTGATGGAAACATGCATAGCTTAGTCCTATTCCTTAGGCATAATTACACATAAGTACCCAGGGATAACTATAAATATGCAGATGTGCAAGAGCATGATAAATGACTTATGTAGGCAGATTCATGCATCAATAAACACAGGGATACTGTAACATTATCCATCCACACATCTAACATGTATCTTGCATTCAACATGGGCATAACTACAACATAAACACAAAATTAAGTATAATGAATAGGCATATCGTCCTATTCATCAATGGACCATTCCCATAAGCACATAGATGCATGCATAAATAACACATACTATGAAACCAAAGCTATTCAATGTATCTATAACCTGCCAAGTTATCCATACATTACATTCATGCAATTGATGAAGCATTCAAACATACATTCAACCTGATCTTTGATCTTACACATAGTTCCCTATTGATCCAATTCCATGTAGCCATTCAATCATTAACTTGAACATAATAAGCATAACATAATACATGAAATATCATCATTTAAACACCACAAGGACACTTATCTTTGGAATGAAGCTTCCCCAAGCAACGAGCTAAGTGAGGAAAACTTTCCACCCAACCTTAGGTATTTGTTCAGCCTATACTCTTTCAGCTGAGAGACCACCACCAAGCTAGGATGTGTATCCACTAAGGAGGTTAATTGGACTCTCTCATAGTCAAGGTTCCATCCCCATGCTAAGCCAACCTACAATTGGGTTTACCAAGCAAAAAAGGAACCATGGAGGATGTTTTTAAACTAGTGAGCTCACCCACAAAGCTACAGCAATATCAACAACTCAACAAACATGGCACCCTTACTACCTACCTCACCCCACACAAGGAAGGCCCTTTTCTCTGCTGCACAGTCCCTCAAGGCCCCTTCCCTCCAGAGCTCTTTAGGGTGGAATAGAAGGGTCCAAACTATTATTTTCATGAGACTTTCACCCTGACTGATTTTATCAAGTAGATACAACCTAGGTTGACCTTCTTCTCTATTATTCAAGCTAGTTCTTCACAAGGCCATGACCTAAACTCTGCCCCGTGACTGGGTCTTCTACAAAATAGATCTAAGTGTTTTCATAGGTTCTCTAAGCCTTGCCATCTCTGTAATTCATCCCCATGGTCTGATCTATGGCTGTCCCAGCCGGTCCAATTCTTACACAGGGTTTTCTAAGTGCATTCAGATCTGTTAATTCACACACAGATAGGTCACAATTTCTTCTCTTTTTCTCCACGGCTAGGCTCTACAAATTCTCACACACAGGTCGCAATTTTCCATTCCCTTCCTCATGGATGGATCTTCCCTCCAGGAATGAATGAGATTGATGGTCAACAGCTGGGGTATGGATCAGGTTGAGCGAATTCCTAGGTGTGGAGTGGCTTAAGGGACAAGGAAAAATAGAGCCTTACCCTGCCATACGGATTCGCAGGGCTACCCCATACTCCATCGAATTCATGGTCTGGATTTATCAACCACCCTCTTACAGTTGCATGAATGTCAGCATGGGGAGTGAAATGGGTTCACAAATGGACATGTGGCAGCATGGGTACCAATCCCATACCCCCCTCACCTCTCCCTAGTGGATACACATGGCCCCTTCTCATTGGTTGCCTCCTTAGCCAACTTCTTGGTATTCTATTGCAATAATTAACAATTACATCATTTACAATTACCTCATGGCTTAAAAACACATGGACTACCAAAATATCAAATACTTGCCTATGCAATTAAATCTAATCATACACTAGTGGGGCCTTGGCCTTGAGCTCCACACTAAGGCATACACACATTATCTACATTGAATCCAATAAACCCTAAGGTTCATAATAGGGGTATTACAACTCCCTTCCCCTTATAATAACACCATCCTCAGTGTTCCATACATAAAAATTCACAACAAAGCAAGTCTTCCCTGCATCTCGTTCTTTTCCTTGAGCTTCTAGAACCAAGTCCTTTGGATCCCACAAGATTCTATAGGTGGCTTTGGTCTTCCATATCTGCAGGTGGACATTGATCCATAGCAATTCCTTCCTTCTCCTTGCTTTCCATTTGATCTATAAGCCATAAATATTCATGGCAATTCCTTTTAGGCCAAGCATAACATAATCATAAAAAAAAATCAGTCAATTGTTTTCCCAATTGACATGGAGAGTCCATGCTTTATTCATGAGACTTCCACCCTTTTCATGGTTTCCCATTCATACACATGAAACCATTCATGTTCATCCTTTCACAGGGATTTTACTATTTCAGCATTCACAATTTACTTCAAGCAATTAAACACAATTAATTTCAGTCACATCATTCATTCAACAATTTTTTGTTTTCTGAAATGCATCAATTAAAAAGGAAAGAGGAGAGTAAGAGTTTCCCCCTCTTAGTCGTGTTCCAATATGGAGTCACACCACCACTGTGGTTCCATGCTCCTTAGCCTCTTTCATTTCAATGTGAATGCTTGACTTTCCATTTCTTGTTTTGGGCTATGACACTTAGTGTCTAAGGTTTGTCCAAGGCTTCTCATCCAGGGAACCCTTCCCATGATTTCCTACAGAACCTTTGGCTGTTAGGACCCACAAAAGTCCACTAGCAATATTCTTCATTGTTGCTCATGCTGAGATTTCCAGGACAGTCACATGTCCTGGTGCATCCTTAGGATGCCTTCATAGTTCTTGTTTCCAGCAATACCTACAATCAAACATTGGATCAATTCACATGTTAAGTTTATTTCCATAGGGTTTATCTCTAACAAGAGTTTAAGAAATCATAACCAAATCATATACACATGTATTTCCATTTTAAATAAGCAATAATATGTAATATAAACCAAATACTTATCTTTATGAGAATCTTCCTTTACCTCCACAGGTATCCCGCATTGACTTCAGACAACTATGGCACCCACAAGACCTGCCCCACCCAACACAAGGATGGTACCTATTCTCTTCTACACAGTACCTTGAGTGTACCCAACTCTTCCATTGCTCTTCGAGGTGTGCATTGAAAGGTAACCAAGTTTCTGCAAGCCTCGGATCACCTGTGCATGTAACAATGAATGTTTGGCCAGCACACAGGCTGCTCCACAACATCCAAATAACCAATGCCAAGCCAGGTCATTGACTGGGTTTATCATGCATTCCATGGGTCAGTATGCTAAGATAGTGAGCTCAACCATAGAGCTACAAGCATCTCAGATCACTCAGCAAACATGGAACCCACATTACCTACCTCACCCAACACAAGGAAGGCCCTCTTCTCTGCTGCATAGTCCCTCAAGGCCCCTTCCCTCTGGTGCTATTCAGGGTGGACATAGAAAGTTCCAACTATTGTCCTTCATGAGATTTCAGCCTTCACTAGGTTTATCAAACATACAACAACCATTTCCAAGCCAGTTCTCTGACTAGATTTGTCAGGCAATAAGTCAGATAATACAATCACATAGCTCCTTCTCCTATGCAAACCAATGGTTCCCTTCAGGAACTCCATAGGTGACTCACTTGATTTCATGATAGAATGGCCCCACAATACCACCTCACACCACACAAGGATGATACCTCTTCTATGCCTCACAGTCCCTCAAGCATATACATCCCTTCCAATGATCTTCGGTGTGAGTGTAGAAAGGTTACCAATGCCTATACAATATTCCTGAGTACTCGAGATCTTATTGGATTTAATAGCACTGCGAAGAGACAAGCACATGTAAGGAATTTTGTAGGGTTACTCAACCCAAGCCACTCTTGGTATCCTTTTTACATTTTCAGCCTTAGAAACCAACATTTGCCCCACTGGCATATTTCTACCATCTAACCTGTGCATTACATACAAGCATGCAGTTCACATGAGATATTATCAAAATTTTAAATAAAATTTAATCTACGACATTACATATTCCATCTCATTTCCATGAGATATTCATCATAATAATTTCACTTGGAAATTCTCAATTCTATTTTGTATAAAAACTAGATCTCCAACACATGAGTTCTTTCTCATGATGTTTATCTCTTACATTCCATATCACATGGTCTCCTTGCATGGTGTCCTCTTGACACAATTCACAAACAGTCAACCAATCAATAACATCAATAATTAATTCAATATGAAATTACAGTTCTGTATTCTACAGAAATTTAGATTTATTTAACCATGAATCCATGCTCATGTTGTTTGGCCCCTGTAAGTGGCATCACTCTGTCCATTATGGTTTGTGCTGGATACCATACATGAACATCCACTTACACATGTCCTCTTGACACAATTCATATCAGCCAAACAACTATTAGCATTTAACAATAGAATTCAAATCTGATTGTCTCATAACCAATCAATGATACTATTAATTAAATTCAAACATGAATTTACAATTCTGTTACCTACAGAATTTGATTTGCAGCCATGAAATTATTCCCATAAACTTAAATCATAGGGTTTCAAATCTGAAATGGACAATATGTGATGTTCATAAATTTAATATTACAACCATGAGACCCTTCTCATGAGGTTTGGCTCTTGCACATGGTAGATTCTAGCCTTCAGTACGGTCTTACCCACACTTCCATACCCAAGACATTCCTTCCTGAAATATGAAACTTCAATCATCCAAACACCTTGTAAGTTCTTTATGCACATAACTTTTTCATTGCTGCCACAGTCATTGAAGAAATTTTCAGAATTATAACATTTAATAAATAAAGCACTTTCAGCAGTTAGCATTTCAATATCACAAAAACATATTAACTTCATGTGAATCATTATCATATTAAAATTGCAAGGTACATTCACATCATTTATACAAGTTAAATGAAACTTTAAATACTCATCACTTCACAACCAGATCATTTATACAACTCTGTCCTTCCACATAGCATTATGGAATCCTATCAAATAGGACTGTCTTCTTCATGCATTTACTCTCCTGCATTTATAGCAACTCATGAAATGATTCTAGAATTATCATCAATTCATCATTCCATCCATGATTTAATTTCCAATGAAATATACACATCACAAACATGCATTCATACAATACATCACAACATGTGCACCTACATACATGCATGCACATTTACAATGTTTACACAAACTTTTCAAGTGCATTCACTCAATACATATCCACAAGATTTACAAAATCTTTTAATGCATATTCACAAGGTTCACAAAATATTTTAATGCACATCCATTAAATGACACCTTTCATTAATTCATGCATCTATACTCGCGTGTCATGCATTCCATCATTCCAAACACGTTATATCATGACTAGGGCTATCTCATATAGTCATGCACTGCCATAGCACTACCATAACAGGACTATAAGTCCTTACTTTCCCTGGTCATTAAACTCAACTCATAACCAAAATACACATGGCATGATATATTTTATATGAATGCATTCTAAATTTTAAAACAGTTACATGGTATGAGGCTCCTTGCCCCTATTATCCATTCCTCACCATACCATGGTGGTATGGCATTCACACTCATGCATTCAACCATAAATGCATATCATTCTAGGATTACAAAATATGGTTCTAGGGAATCTTACCCAATCCCATTTCAACACTTGTACAATTAGCATAAATAAAACATACCTGCATGGTTCCCATTAGCATCCTTGATGTTACCTGATCAGCTTGGCTTCTTACCAAGGGATACATAGTACTTCCACCAATCCTCATGATCATAGGTATGCTGCACCAACTTTTCTCCATAAGGTTGTTGGTCACATGCAACAATATCATCAACATCTTCAACCACAACATTTGTCATTAGTGGCTCATTGCATATGTAAACTTCACTAGCTTTACCAAAATGCAACATCATGTTCATGCACTATGCATTATCTAATAGTATGCCTACTAGTGCATATCACTTCACTCATCTAGTCCATTGTATTTTTTGCATTCCTATGCCATCAATTTCTGTATACTAGTTCATAAATATAAACACAAGAGTAAGACAAGGGTTAAGCAATTATCCCTTTCCAATTATCCATCATAGCATGGTCCAATTCATGGCATCTCTATGCCTATAACTCATGATTTGGCCCCAAAGCAGCCCCAGTGTTGTAACTGAAGCTCTGATACCACTTTGTCATGTCCCCAAATCACCTCAGTATCCTCTAGATGAAATGGGAGAGCTCCCTTGATTCACCTGCTAAATTTTTTCTTCTTTTTCCCAAGAAATTCAAAGGCTCCGCAACTTTGAACCCGCAATGATCATCAATCTGCAAACCGCAGTTTTGCAATGACCTCTGATCCGCAGCCCGCAATTAGAAATTAGAAGTCAAATTACCAAAATTATCCTTCCGCAAAAATCCCTTTTCCGACTTCCGCAATCCGCATTGTGGAATTCGGAAATGCGGAAGCCCAATTCATGGCTCCGGAAACATTTCACTCCCACAATCCGCAATCCGCACGTGGGATTCGGGAATGCGGAAGTCCAATTACTCCACTCTGACAAAATATTATTCTTGATTTCTGAAATCCGTAGTCCGCATTGTGGAACTCAGAAATCAGAATGCCAATCTCTCCAACCCAGGAGAAACCACCCTCCACAATCCGTCTTCTGCAACCCGCTTGTGGATGCGGAAATGTGGAAATCCAATACGCCAACTACTTAGAAATTGATCATTTGACATCCGCAATCTGCATTGCGGATGCGGAAAGGTGGAAGTCTCATGGCGCAACCCAACGGTCAGTCCCTAACCTACACAATATGCAATCTGCATTGCATATGCGGAAAGGTCCTTGCGGATGCAGAAAGGACAGGACCACAGACCCCAAAGCAGCAAGCTTCTAAGGAAACTTCAGAGGGTGATAAATCCCTCATCCTTGGTCCAAATTGGATAAGGCCGGTACCATTGGAAATATCTTGTAGAGCTCTATCCAATGGTGCAATCCCCATCCCATCCGAGCACTCCAACCTTTCCCTTTTTCCAACTAAAAATCTAGCCATAACCTCCCCTATATGCCTTTACCCTTCAGCAATAAGCTATGCTCCAATTCTTCCATGTCTTCTCTTCTCATCTGATCCACAGGGTATCCATTCCTTTCCCAAATCCTGGATGGAGTGATCCTGCATATTTACTAGACTTGGCCCTAATTCATCCAAGGACAATTCAAAATCATTATCAAGAGATTACAAATATGCATAAACACACTCCATGAACACAAGGAATGAGACATGACCCACATTCATATAATGGATTACATGCACATATTTCTCCCGGGAAGAGTGATGGAAACATGAATGGCTTAGTCCTATTCCTTATTCATAATTACACATAAGTACCCAGGGATAAATACAAAGATGCAGATGTGCAAGAGCATGCTAAATGACTCATGTAGGCAGATTCATGCATCAATAAAAACAGGGAGACTGTAACATTATCCATCCACACATCTAACATGTATCCAACATTCAACATGGGCATAACTACAGCATAAATACAAACTTAAATATAATGCATAGGCAGACAGTCCTATTCATCAATGGACCATTCCCATAAGCACATAGATGCATGCATAACTAATACATAATATGAAACCAAAGCTATTCAATGCATCTATAACCTACCAGGTTATCCATACATTACATTCATGCAATTGATGAAGCATTCAAACACATCTTTGAGCTTACACATAGTTCCCTAATCATTGATCCAATTCCATGTAACCATTCAATCATTAACTCTAACATAATAAGCATAACATAATACATGAAATATCATCATTTAAACACCACAAGGACACTTATATTTGGAATGAAGATTCCCCAAGCAACTGGCTAAGTGAGGAAAACTTTCCACCCAACCTTAGGTCTTTGTTCCTCCTATACTCTTTCAGTTGAGAGACCACCCCCGAGCTGGGTTGTGTATCCACTAAGGAGGTTAATTGGACTCTCTCATAGTCAAGGTTCCATCCCCATGCTAAGCCAACCTACAGTTGGGTTTACCAAGCACACAAAAAAATGGGGAGGATGCTGCTAAACTAGTGAGCTCACCCACAAAGCTACAGGCATCTCAACAACTCAACAAACATGGCACCCTTATAGTTATTACCTACCTCACCCCACACAAGGAAGGCCCTTTTCTCTGTTGCACAGTCCCTCAAGGCCCCTTCCCTCGAGTTCTCTTTAGGGTGGCATAGAAGGGTCTAGACTGTTGTTTTCATGAGACTTTTACCCTCACTGAGTTTATAAATCATATCCAACCCTAGGTTGACCTTCTTCTATGTTATTCAAGTTGGTTCTTCATAGGGTCGCGGCCTAAACTCTTCCCGTGACACGCTCTTCTACAAAACTGATCTAAGTGTTTTCACGGGTTCTCTGAGCCATTCCATCTCTATAATTAATCCCCACGGTCTGATCTATGGCTGTCCCATCCGGTCCAATTATTACACAAGGTTTTCTAAGTGCATTTGGCTCTATTAATTCGCACACACACAGGTCGCGATTTCTTCACTTTTTTTCCACGACCAGGGTCTGCAAATTCGCACACACAAGTCGTGATTTTCCCTTCCCTTCCTCACAGTCGGATCTTCCCTCCATGAATGAATGAGATTGTTGGTCAACAACTGGGGTATGGATCAGGATGAGTGAATTCCCAGGTGTGGAGTCGCTTAAGGGACAAGGAAAAACATAGCCTTACCCTTCCATACGGATTCGCAAGGCTGCCCCATACTCCATCGAATTCATGGTCTGGTTTTCTCAACCACCCTCTTACAGTTTCATTAATTTCAGCATGGGGAGTCAAATGGGTTCACAAATGGACATGTGGAAGCATGGGTACCAATCCCATAACCCCCTCACCTCTCCCTATTGGATACACATGGACCCTTCTCATTGGTTGCCTCCTTAGCCAGCTTCTTGGTATTGTATTGCAATAATTAATGATTACATCATTTACACTTACCTCATGGATTAATAGCACATGGATTAACAAATATCAAATACTTTCTTATGCAATTAAATCTAATCATCCACTAGTGGGGCCTTGTCCTTGAGCTCCACAGTAGGGAATAGACACATTATCTACATTGAATCCAATAAACCCTAAGGGTCAGAATCGGGGTATTACATAGCATATGAGTAGTTGGACATTCCCACCAATGTCCTCTTTGATTTTTTTTTGGGAATGTTTCATCAATGGCCTCAAAGGAGTAAATTCATGCACAGGTCCTCATTCAATGAAACTCCACTTGGTTGGAAGCTTTTGATAGATCTCATGAATTTTAATTGGTCCTCAATGCTCAAACCAAGTGCCCTTTTTTTTCCCCTCGCACTGTATCTCCCATGGATCCTCCTCCTAGCAACACCGTCACCCCACCTTTCCACATCCATAAGCTCACCCCAGAGGCCATGGTTGAGCATCATTGCCTCTGAATTTGCTATAATTCTGATGAAAAATATGTCAAAGGACATAAGTGTAAAGAACATAAAATATTCTTGATAGAATCTAAACCCCTTGAGGTCCCAAAAGGAAACATAGTAGAAGTTATTCCCAAACCAAAAGATGATGACCAAATGCTTCCTCTCGAAGATCCTCTTGATATGCCAATTCCATAGGAGAAACCACAAATTTCACTTCATGCTTTATCCATGTTTTCCACTGCTCAGATGTTGAAATTGATTGGCTGCATAAAGCACAAGAAATTCATCATGCTAATTGATAGTGGCACCACCTATAATTTCATCCATAGGAGTGTGGCAGAGGACACCCATTACCATATCTATCCCATCTCCAATTTCCAAATCCTAATAGCCAATGGGGGTACAATGAAATGTGGTGGTTGATGTGAGAATGTAAAACTCCAAATGGGAGACTACCATCTAAAAACTCATATGTTTTCTATTAACATGGGTGATGTGATATCATTTTTGGGGTTGAATGGCTCAAAACCTTAGGTCATATCATAATGGATTTAGGCTAACTTTTTCTCTGCTTTACTTAGGCTAGGAACACACATTATCTTCAGGGAATTCCACGGGATTTACTAAAATTATCTCTTCCCACTACATGGAGAAACTATTGAATGAGGTCCACTAAGGTATTATTGTTCATTTCCATGCCATACAATTTTTGGACACACACCCCTCAGATATTCACCTTGACTTGCAATAGGATCTCTCCCGGTACCAATAGGTTTGTTATGCACCCAAGGGTTTAACTCCATCTCGTGGGGAACATGACCATGCCATTCCTTTAATTCCAGGTAGTCAACCCCCCAATTTCCATCTTTAATACCACCCTTATTAAATTGAAAATATCATTTAGGAATTTTTATCCGCTAGTGTTATTCATCCTAACACAAGCCCTTATTCTTTGCCTGTGGATGTGGTCCTAAAAAGGGAAGGTGATTGGTGCATGTGTCCTGATTTTCGATCTCTCAAAAAAATCACAATCAAAGACAGGTTTCCTATTCTATTCATTGATGATCTCTTAGATGAGTTGCATGATGCCAAAATTTTCACCAAACTTGACCATCATTTGAGGTGCGTTTGAGCTACCATCAAATCTAGATGAAAGAGACGGATATACCCAAAACAAATTTCCGCACTCATGAAGTTCATTATGAGTTCTTAATCATGCCGTTCAATATTTACAATTCCCCATCCACTTTTCAGAGTCTCATGAATAATATTTTCCACCCCTTCCTTTGTCATTTTGTTTTGGTTTTCTTTGATGATATATTGGTCTATAGTCCCACTGGGGAAATCCACCTCCAACATGTTTTTCGTACTTTGAACTTAATATAGGAATAATAATTTGTTGTGAAATGATTCAAGTGTTCTTTTGGGGTGACTGAGGTTGAATACTTGGGCTATATTATGAGTTAAGATGGGGTTCAGGTGGATCAAATGGAAGTGGAAGCTATGAAGAACTAGCTGCATCCCAATACTCTTAATATATTGAGAGGATTCCTTGGCATTACGGACTATTATCTTAATTTTGTGGAGAACTATGGGAATATTGGAGCTCCTCTTACAAAATTGCTAAAAAAGAATGCATTTTCCTGGCATGAAACAATGGAGTAGGATTTCTCTGCCCTCGAGGAGGCCAGGTGTATTGTGCTTGTGTTAGCCATGTTGTATTTCATGAAGACATATGTCTTAGAATGTGATGCCTTAGGCCATGGAATGGAAGTTAGATTATCATAGGAAGGATGTCCCATGGCATTCAATAGTTATGGAAACATGGAAAAATCCACCAATGAAAAATAAATGATGGCTATCCTTCATGCAATTGATACATGGTGCCCCTATCCAATCAACTCACATTTTCATATCAAGATAGACCATCAAAGTCTCAAGCATTTCCTTGAAAAACAACTTACCCTCTCAAGTGTGATGTCCCTATTGGCTATCAAATGGACTTAGGGACACATCATTAGCTCTAAGAGTATAATTACAAATTTTAAGCACAACAGAGAAATAAAATAAATACTTTATTTCATTTTTCACAAATTAATTACGACACAATATCGATAATCGCAAATTAATTAAAATAAAATTTACATATGAGAAAGCAACTGAACCAAGCATAGGAAATATTATCCAACATTTTCTAACAACATTATACATCCATCCCAAGCCATAACATAGGTTACTTTCACCCAAAAAGGTCATTTCCAATAATATGTCATTAACTAGTTAATTAAGGTAATTAATGCACTGATTACGACACTTAACTTACAAATGAAGAAACTTAGCATACAATTATTTTTTCAACTAATTAAAAAAATATATAAATCCCATTGGATAATTAACACTTAAATCCATGTAAATATTTCCAAATAACCATTTTAAAATAATTAAACAGAGTATACACGAAAATGAGATACTTTGACTAGTCAACTAGTTTCACTATGCAAACAGCTAGTCTTGTGCATTTTCGACGCACAACCATACCAAATATCCAAAAATTAAAACTACATCCATTATGTGCATAAATAAACATGCATCTACATCAAAATAGAAGTACATTTGCATATTGTATCTGAGTACATAAACAAAGAATATTTCAAGTTTAATCAGTACAACTAGTTAATAAACACTACTAGGAATTCAATCAAACCATTTGTATTGAGTTCCAAGGAACACAGAGGTGAAGGTACATATATGTAAAATAACACTATACAACACAGATAATTTATCAAAAACATATCATATGGCTGTACATTCATATTTTACCAAAAACAGAGATTCGAATCCAAAAACTAGTTACCAATTTCATTGTTGTGAAGCTAGTTTCCAATTCTAGCTTTCAAAAGAAATTCAACAAGAAGGAATTGATGATCAGAGGTTAGGGTAATAATATTATAGGAAATATACATTCATATGGTTGTATCTCCATACTCATATACATTCCACATTTCAAATCCCAAATCCATCTATCGAAACCTCTCGGAAAAGAATAATAGTTCGAGAAATAAACTAGGATTGCAGTAACAAATTTTATAGACTATATTGGAATATATTTCACACATTTAGTCAAACATATCAGATTCAAATATCATATTTGAATCAAATAACTGATATAGACAATTTAACAAACACTTCTCTTGCAAAGTCTCGAATCTAGATAAAACTATTTTTCCGAAAAACTAGTAATTGAAAAACAACTGGATTCATTACAAATGGATTACATAGAATTTTTTATAAATATTCCACGTTCAAATAACACATTCTAAAAATATTATCAGAGACATAAAAATCAGATCTATAGCATAGGAGTCTCATAGACATTTTAACAAACATTTCTCTTACAAAGTCCCAAAACTAGCTTTCACAATTTTTCCAAATGAACTAGTAATGGAAAAACAACCATAATCATAGAAAATGACTTTTTCACATTCGATTCAAACATTCCATCGAATATTTAATATGAATACATATATATATCAGATCATAAACAAATAACCCATATAAATAAAAGACAACCACTTATATTGCAAATTCCCACAATTGAAATCGATCATGCCACGATCCACCAGCCGTAGACACTATACAAACAAAAAATTATTTGCATAGGTCACCCCCAAGATAGAAAAATGATTCCAAAAGCAAGAGTGCACTCAACTATGAAGCACAACTATCATTGATCCAACCACAATTCCAACAACAAGTGGAATCCACATCACTTCCAATCCATGACAATAGCTCCAGGACAAATAGTCACAAGTCTACCATTGGCCCAACTGTATTATAATGGAAAATAGGTCCCACTATTACCAATCTAGGACATACAAATCCATGAAATATAGACTCAATAAAACACTAATCTACTATCGGTCCAACTGCATCCAATGGAAAGTGGATTCCACATCACTTCCAATCCAGGACAAGCAACTTCATGATAGATAGACTAGCAACAACCAAGTATCTTTTCTTGGGCACAAGATCAACAAGGGAGAACCAACCATCCAAAAATACCATTGAATCATAGGATCTAACACATGCCAATGCCAACAAATCAAATTCCCAAGTGTCAAAGAGCAATGCACATGAGTGAGTGAACCAATAACAAAGAGAATGAAGCCAAGAACCAAGAAGAAAAAATCAAGAAAAAAATGAAGCACACACCAACCAATTCGAATTCCTCATGGAGAACTCGAGATGCGGGGTAGAGAGAGTCATAAGAGGAGTTAATTTCCCAAAATAGAAAACCACTAAGGAGGAGTTACAACTTTCATGAGTGGCAACACCAAGTGGCACTCAAGGAGGCACACTAGGAGAGAGAGTGACTCCAATTTTAATAAAAACCATCATGGAATAATAAAATCAAGGAGAAACACAACATAAGAGGGTGCATAAATCAAGAGGGTCCACCAACATAGACAAAAACACTTAGGAACACACTTTCCCACTTCCCCTTGCTTGTAACATCATGGTTCCTCATACTCTTTTATGTGGCATCAGTCGATATCAGTTGTTTTATTTTATTAATTATTAATAATAATGTGCAAACCATAGTCCTGAAACCTCGTGCCATAATGTCACAACATCAAAATAATAATAGCACGTCCATGGGATAAACTAGATGGTATTACATCCCTCTTCCTTGAAACAATGCATCGTCCTCGATGCATATTACATGCATGCCTTTATAGAAGGATAACATACATTCCCATACATGCCTCAGAAAGATAACATCTTTCTAGCCACAATACTTCCCAATACCACCTACTTTCATGTCCATCTCCATTGCCCATGGGAGAACCACGACTAGTAGAGTGGACTCAAGAAAACAAGGGTCGATCTTCAATCCTCATCACATGGTCTTCAATCCTCTTTACAAGTCCTTCAAAGCTTCAATGAAGATACATCCACCTGAAAATCATATTTCAATCACTCATATGATTAACATTAGTTATATAAAAATATGTGATACATGATATAAATATATTCTTCTACAAAGATACTTTTTACATTCCAACAAACACACGCCAACAACAAACATGTATATATACTGTTAATATAGATACATTAAAACATCTTCAAGACACATGATACATGAAATAAATCACACAAAATACATTAGTATATACAAGGTACATGATATATAGATTCTTGCAACAAAATACTTGGAATGCATCTACTTGAATCTTATTCTATTCAATTCAATCGTATGAAATGCATCAGGTGTATCAATCAACTTCATGAAGGGAATCAAGTATACCATTCAATATCATGAAGTGCATCAAGTGTGTACTATTTCTTCATGAAATTCATTCCAGACAATCAATCACATGAAACACATATACTTTACATACAGATACATGAAATGCATCATGCATATGTTGTATCAAAAAAATACATGAAATGCATCTAAGATATATGAAATGGATTCCAATCAGTCAATCACATGAGATGCATTACCAAGATGCATTTGCATGAGTTATCAACCAAATTCTTTCAGTACAAGAATGCATGAGATTTACCCTGATACTGTACAAATATGCCTTTCAACAAAGGTATTTGATATACCATAAGGATACCCTAATGAGATACTTTAAGCAAATATCACAAGGATATTTTTCTAACAAATATACTTGTATTAGTATTGGATATATAAGGATACATGAAGTACATATTCAACAGAGGTACCTGAATCATACTTTAATCAGTCACACGGTTAGTACATACTTTTCAACAAGATATACGAAACACCACCGAGATATTACCAGGATACCTACACATGAAATGTCACCAAGACACCACCAAAATACCTTTCAACAAAGATCACAAAGATACCTTTCTAACAAAGAGGGCAAAGATAAAGATTACAGAGATATTTTCTAGCAAATATTGCAAGGATCACCTGAACATTTTATGCACTTAATGTAACAGGTAAGCATACTTATATGCAACAATTCCAATCTAACTAAGAAACCAAAAAGGGCCATAACAACTAGTAGTTAAATATACTACCTTTCATCTCCACACAAAACATAATTCTTCTTTAGAGAACATCTAGAAAGCCATTATACTGTTAGTTTTTCAGAATTTAATTCATTCTGATCTAGGATCTTAACTGAAAGAACAACATGTACAGCATATCAAGCACAAGAGACAAGATACAAGAGACACAAAACATTTCACCACAGAAAACCAAGAAGGTGAAAAACCCTGCAACTTCCTCAGAGATAGAATAAGCATCAATACAAGGATCACTATGATCAAACCCAAGAGATATATATCTACAGTAGCATGCTCCTCCTCCACTTGTGTGCATCCTCCTCTTCTCTCACTAATGCAAAGTGAGTGAACAATAGAATGTGTAAAATGAGAGAGACACACTCTCTATTTATACACTAACTTTCACTTGACCTTTACTCAACTAGGTCGGCCTCAACTTAACCACTTAACATAATGCTAACTGGACCGACCCCCACTAGGCTGGTCTAATAACCCTTTTACCCACACAACTCATATAGGGCCGACCCCAACAAGGTGGTCTAATAACCCATCAAATAATATTTGCGACACTTGCAATTACAACTGACAACACTTCCAATTGGAGGAATAATACATCTCTGTTGGGGATACAATAAAGTACAAATACAATCTACAAGTGAATATCTTCCAAAGTTACAAATACATCAACACTCCCTCTTAACTAGGAAGGTATTCTCTTGACACAAGTCATCAATAGATATATGCACAAGTCTTCAATTCTAGAGCTGGATCATAATCACTGGATCATGAACCATCATCGTCACTGCTGCTGCTATCTCAATCAATCTCCAATCTACTTGTCATAGGAAGTTCTACAGAGCCATCCCTTTTTCATGTTGGATGTAGGCCTAGCCTCCATGTAGGTCTTCATCATCTCTGCAAGCAATCCATCAAGTAGGTACACCTCAAGATTGAGTACACTGCCTCTGCAAAACCTGCAAGATCTCCCAGGACTGATTACACTGCCTCTGCAAAACCTGCAAGAGCATATCAGGATTGATTATATGCCTCTGTAAAACCTATGTACCATACTGTCACCTCATTGTCTTCAAATCACCTCATAGTCCACGGAGCACAACCCAGATGCACATCACACAACACTTACATTCACAGGCATGGGAAGACACACTTTAACCATCCGTGAAAGGCTCAACACTTATATCTACGCCATGGGAAGACACACTTCAACCATGCAAGAATGGAATTGCACTTACATCCATATCCATGGGAAGACACACTTCAACCATGTTAGGAATGGCACATCACTTATATCGCAGCCATGGGAAGACACACTTCAAACATGCTCAAATGGCACAGCTCTTATATCGCAGCCATGGGAATACAAACTTCAACCATGCTCGAATGACACAACTCTTATATTGCAGCCATGGGAAGACACACTTCAACCATGCTCGAATGGCACAACTGTTACATCGCATCCATGGGAATACACATTTCAACCATGCTCGAATGGCACAGCTCTTATATCGCATCCATGGGAAGACACACTTCAACCATGCTCAAATGGAACAGCTCTTACATCAATGACCATGGGAAGACACACTTCAACCATGTTGGAATGGCCCCAGCCCTTATATCTGCACCATGGGAGGACACACCTACCACCATGTGAGAATGGATAATGTGCATCTGTGTCTTCGGAC
Source organism: Larix kaempferi (assembly GCA_027924585.1). Lineage (NCBI taxonomy): Eukaryota > Viridiplantae > Streptophyta > Pinopsida > Pinales > Pinaceae > Larix > Larix kaempferi. The sequence continues at coordinate 2,568,699 of BSBM01001313.1, forward strand.
TCATCACTTCTCCTTGGAAGGAATCTCGATCTGAAGTACACCAAGTCTCTCTCTGAAGTACTCAAACTTCACTCTGGCCAGCGGATTGGTCAATACATCGGCTATCTGCTCATCCGTCGCAACATACAGGAGCTTCATGGCTCCTCTCTGCACCATACCATGATATAGTGATATTTGATCTCAATGTGCTTCGACCTGTCATGGAACACTGGGTTCTCAGACAACTTCACACAACTCTAGTTGTCACAGAAGATACAAGTAGCATCCAATGGGAGATCAAAAAACTCAGATAGTAGCTTCCTAAGCCATACTGCCTCACAACTAGCCGAACAAGCTGTGACATACTCTGCTTTGGCTATACTCAGTGCTACACAGGACTGCTTCCTGCTAAACCAAGAGATCATACCGGATCCCATATTGAAGCAGCACCCTGAAGTGCTCTTCTGATCAATGGCACTTCCTGCCCAATCCGAATCAACATAACCCTCCAAGTTAAACTTTTGTTTCGCATCATACTTGAGCCCATAATCAACCGTACCCTTTAGGCACCTCAGAATATGCTTTACAACAACCAGGTGAACATTTATGGGATACGTCAGAAACTGGCTCAATGTGTTCACCACAAAGCAAATATATGGTCTCATGTTCGTCAGGTACATCAAGGACCCAATCATCTTACGATAAATCATGGCATCAATCGACTCAGATGAAGCATCACACAGTAGCTTCAGGTTCGATGCCATAGGTGTGTCCATGGCCTCGCAGTCCATCATCCCGAACCGCTTCAGGATCTCTACTACATACTTCTCTTGTCCAAGGAACATTCCATTTGCACTCTACCACACCTCCATACCTAGAAAGTAATGCATCATACCCAAGTCCTTCATCATAGCATCGTCCTGATGCATATCATCCAGAGCATCATCCTGATACTCATCACACATGATCATCTTGTTCATCGTCCTGATGCATGTCATCTAGAGCATCATCCTGATACTCATCACACATGATCATCCTGATCATCGTCACTGCATCGCCCTGATGCATATACATATACATGATACAACTGATCATACAAAGCATCTAACTGATTCATATCAATATACATGATCCAACTGATCATACAAAGCATCCAAATGATGCATATCAATATACATGATCCAAATGATCATACAAAACATCCAACTGATGCATATCCAAAGAAATAATTGGAGCATCGTCCTGATGCTCATCACTCAACACTTACATCCACAGCCAAGGGAAGGATCCTCCTTTCACCATGCTTGGAATGGCTCCTACAAATGTGTCCCATCACTTCTCCCTCGAAGTATCTTCAATAGATAGTTTTTTTTTAACTTTGTTGCTGGAACAAATGTTGTAGTCCTTCTTTTGTAGGTACACGGTCTTTCCTACAAGACAAGTTCAATTCCATGATTAGAAACATCTTCTATATTTCAGAACAAATTCTTACTCATAAATACATATGTCATACAGTCATGCAATTATCTTAGCCAATTCTTTAATACAACATTTATCCATATTCTGTAACTTTCTAGATTCCTTCCATCTCTACCAGAACATTGTTAAGAGTGTGCACAACTCCCAACATGTCAGCAAAGAGGTTTCATTCTAGATAAGTAGAAATGGAATGTTGTACAATACCATAGGCCACTTACCCATTACTATATTAGTAGTATCTTGTTCATTAATGTAACCTTTGCACAATATACATCCTAAATATAGGAATATGTACATGACTGAACAACATCATTTAAGTAATCATATATATAACAATTCAAATACTTATCTTTGTTTAGTTGTAGGGTGGACTCCCTCTCAATCTTTGCTTTCTTGTAGGAACTACTAGAGTGTGCTCCCTCTTGATCTTTGCTTCCTGGATTACCTATCCTTGAACTTATATTCATCCTGGACCACTATGCATGCTTAAGTGTGCACTAATGTCATCCTCAAGATCTCATACATGATCATACATCCATTAGTATAATCTCAATACTATCAAAACATTATGATCCTAAATAAACTTAACATGTATGATCATGATTATTTCACACACATGTAATTTATCACAAGCATTAGTATTCAAGGTTTCAAGGAGGACTTCTATTGCTCATGCATATTCTTATTGACCATAGGACTCTTCTAGTTAGTCGTATCATCAATCAAAGTAAGAAACATAATATGCATAAACTGTTGATTACTTAAACTTCTAACTTCAAGAATAATCATTCATACAAAAGTATAAGATCCTAACATAAGGTAGGATTCTAACTTGATATAGGAAAAACATACCTAGTTATCATGTTATCTAGTTATGTCTAACATACCCGCATAATGTCTTCTTGTTCTCTTCAATGACCTGTGCTAGTAACCTACATATATCATAGGTTAAGCATTGTAGAACCAAATTATACATACCTCGTAAGTAGAGCTTCATGAGTCTGTGTCTTCATGTCACCATGGTCATATGTTCTTGATCTAGAACTTGATTTGTCTTTCTTGATTTACCTTACATGTTAGTAGACAACATCAACCTCATACAACATCATAGTGCATTAGTACAATCATAAATGTCATAACCCTAATCAAGTGAATGTATTCTATCATTCACATGCATTCATACTTTTACTAAGTTGATAAGACAAGTCTAACATTAATCAAGATTGTACTAACCTCAATAATATGAAGACAAACATATCATAAGCTTAATCATGAATAGATTTCAAAACGTACTTGTATCTCTTCAAGTCATACCTGTCGGGATTGCTTGTAGCCTTCTCATGTAAAGCCTCAGCCTCATCTCCCTCTGGAACTGGAACTTCTTAACCCAGTCCACTTTGATTTGCTGAAATTGGATCTGGAGCTGGATTAGGGTTTGTCAAAGAAACCCTAAAAATTAAAACTTTGAATTTCAAACTTCTGAATGGATGGAAAGATGTGGCTTGCTGAGCTGATCAAGCTGGAAATACTTCAATTTTGAAAACTGCAAAATTTGACCCCTCAAAATTGCCTTTGAAATTTTTGGATTCATTAGACAGGACCCCAAACTAGGGTTTGATAAATCCCACCCTTCTTCCCAACCAAAAGGTTCGATCCAAAGCTCTAAACTTTTATTTTTCTGAGGAGCTTACAGCCATGGTCACAGACTTCAAAAATTCCAACTTTTGCAGAAGCACTAATTTTCCACCTTTCTGATCAAAATCCCAAACTAGGGTTTGATCAAGCTCGGCCTTCTTCCCAACCAAAAAAATTGATCTTGGTCTCTATATTTCCATTTTGATGAGGAGAATCCAGTCGTGGTCTTCGACTCCAAGAATTTCAACTTTCCCTGAAACCCTAATTTCCCACAGCAGTGATGATCCAAAAATGAAGGTGTTCAGAATCCAATTCTGTTTGGACAGAAATATGCACCTGATTGTTTCTGGTGTAACTTAGAAATTACAAATCCACAGGGTCTGAAACTTCCACTTGTGGTATCCTGACCTGTCTTCTTTCCAACCCCATATATCTGACCTCAAATGGATTCTCTTAGAGAGAGTTATTCCAAGTGTCGTAATTTGACATGTTTATGGGATAAAATAGGAGAGCGAACTTGTACGGAGTTCCACATGTCACTGGTTCAACTTTGGCCTCTGCAAAAGTTACCTGAGAAACTACAGTCCATTCCCTACCTGTCACTTTTTATGAAATTTCATTTGGAGCTTTCTAGCCCAAGTTGTGACCTTTTTTTCCTAGGTCACCTGTTTATGACTGAGATCTGGAAGAGGCAGAAATCCTAGATTGTACAGATCATAAATCACAAAGTACAGTGAATTATATGTTGTGATTCTAAAACAAGGTACATGAATATGTTATCTACAATGTGTAAAATTTTCAGATCTTGAACCTTCTCCAAAATGGATTTATAGAGAAAGTGCTATGATGACTAGTTTTTGCTATATCAAGCCCTAGCTTGCAATTTGTCGCAAGTGCAACAAGTCTCATAAATGCAATAGCATGCCTTCCTTCAGGCTAGCTCTGATATCATGTTATTTTTTCAGAATTTAATTCATTCTAATCTAGGATCTTAACTAAAAGAACACCATGTACAACATATCAAGCATAAGAGACAAGAGACAAGAGACATAAAACATTTCACCGGGGAAAACCAAGAAGGTGAAAAACCTCGCAACTTCCTCAGATATAGAATAAGAATCAATATAAGGATCACCATGATCAAACCCAAGAGATAGATATCTACAGCAGCATGCTCCTCCTCCACTTGTGCGCATCCTCCTCTTCTCTCACTAATGCGAAGTGAGTGAACAATAGAATGTGCAAAATGAGAGAGAAACACTCTCTATTTATACACTAACTTTCACTTGACCTTTACTCAACTAGGTCAGCCTCAACTTAACCACTTAACATAATGCTGACTGGGCCGACCCCCACTAGGGTGGTGTAATAACCCTTTGACCCACACAACTTATACAGGGCCGACCCCAACAAGGTGGTCTAATAACCCATCAAATATAAGTTGTGACACTTACAATAATACTTGCGACACTTGCAAGTACAATTGAAGACACTTCCAATCAAAGGAATAATACATCTCCATTGGGGATACAATAAAATACAAATACAATATACAAGTGAATATCTTCCAAAGTTACAAATACATCAACATATACATCAACTAATAGTAATAAGTATCAACTAGTAACATCAACCAATAGCAATCATACATCATTCATACATGCACCAATCCATAATACATCAATTCATAATACCTCAACCATATATCAATCATACACCAATATCAATCAATGACGAGGGTAATTTTTAGCGGCGAAATTTCACCAATTGGCTATTTTTGGGGCTTTTTGAAAAAATAAATTCGCTATTTGGTCATTTTTGGTCTCTAATATCACCTATATTTACATAAAATATGTTTTTTTTATCAAACTATATGCCGAAATTTACACATTTCAGTAGTAAATTCTATTTTTCATATTTAATATTTGCATACCTATCTATATAGATTTTTTTTTTCAATCCAAAATAATCACCTAGGATACTATAATTAAGTATAATATTAAAATCGTAAAAAAATACCCTACCAATGACAACCATACATGCATCAACTTCCCATACAAACATCAATCATAGTACATCAACCAAAACACGTCAACTAGAACACATCAACCATAATACCTCAACCATAATACATCAACTATAACACATCAACCATAACACATCAATCATAATACATCAATTAGACGAAAAATACACCAACCGGAATACACCAAACAGAATACTTCAATCAGATACATCAATCAAAATACATCAATCATACCAATATCAACCCATGACGAAAAATAACAACCAATAGCAACCATATGAATAACAATATCATCCACTCAACATCATCCATTGTTCATCAAGCATACACACAAAAACCATGACAACCAAGAACAACCAATAACATCTATACATATAGTAATGACAATATCGTACATGTATCAACCATTAATCAACCAACGTCAATCATTAAAAACCAATAGTATCAAACAAGATACATCAACCATTCAAACATCATACATCGACCATAGCAATCATTTCGAATAGTTACTATTTATCATAACATTATATATAATTATTAGCACATGACTATATATATAATATCCTTATATTAATAATACATGTATACAACTAACAACATCACACAAACCCTGCTAATACTGCACTTATGTAAACACTCAACACATACACAATCATAATTCTTTCATGCATACATACTCCATCAATAGCAATGGTATACATACTTTGATGGAAATCCCATCTAATCCCCATATATTGACCATACATTACGTTACTAATTATTTACAAGTAGCACACTACTTATACTATCGACCAAAGTAAATACATAGTCACCTCAACCAACCAAACATCCTTCCACCAAAATATTCTAATATCATGTAATAAAACAATTAATAGCTATACAACACACCATCATACACTCACACCATACACCATACTTACTATTACTATGTTTTATTTCTATACATACGTCCATCTTGTCCACATACATATTATAATTCTTCAATCATATATCATATTATTATTAATCATATATACATCATATTAGTCATATAACCTATATATCCTATATTTTATAGACCCAAATAATTATTATGTTATACCATAATATCCATACAATTATAGCAGTATAATTACTTAATCCAATGCTATCATATTAGGTACGCATTATAACATATATACTACCATAATACTTCTAATCACACTATACTTCCTAATACTTCCAAAAACTTCAAAATACTCCCAAATATTTCCAAACACTTTCAAATACTCCCAAAGACTCCCAAATACTTCCAAATACTCCAAAACACTTCAAAATACTCCCAAATACTTCCAAACACTTCCAAATACTTTACACTTACTTCATTACATTCGTTCACGTCGATACATATAGTATATACATAATATCATATACGCGTAATACTAATAATTATTGCATATTTTAAAATAGATATTAAAATAAATAAAATTAAGAGAATATGAACCATTAAAGACAAGTGGTTCATTTCCTCCAAAAATAGATGAGTTACTCATCAATGTAACCACCACCATCCAAGTGGCATAAATAAGCCTATAAAAGCATACCATCGATAGAAATTCCAAAATCCATATAGGTTATAAATGCCACTTAATAAATCATATTCATATTTAATAATAATAAAACTATATCATCTTAATAACTTAGCATTAAATTAATACTGATAATGGTACATACTACATACTATTATAATGACAATTATTTACTTATCAATTAATAATCATAATGTATCAGTAAATAAATCATACCACAAGAAGCATTTCAATATTAACAATTCAATGAGCAGTAAAAGCAGTAATGCACGATGAACAAGAATCGACTAGTCAAGTCATTGAACAGTAAAAGAGGCAATGCACAGGCATCAACCAATCAAGTCACTGAACAATAAAAGAAGCAATGCATAAGCATTGACCAATCAAATCACTGAAGCAGTAAAAGAGGAAATGCACAAGCATCGACCAATCAAATTACTGAACAATAAAAGAGGCACTGCAAGGTGAACATGCATCATCCAATCAATCTACTCGATTATTAGATATGCACTACATAGTACTTACCAATCAATCTATTGAACAATAAATATGCAATATTAATTAATTCTAAATCATAAAACAAACTGATCTATGAAGTGAGGCTTCTTATTCTTCCATTAACATAAGGGAGGTTAAAATTCTTTCACAAAGCACATTTATAAATTCCCAATGGATATAAACTAAGTTATGAATCCATAATAGGCCCAACAACTGCAGAGTTGGAACCATAGCTCTAATACCACCTGTAATGTCCCTCGGGGCTATCAAATGGACTTAGGGACATATCATTATATCTAAGAGGATAATTACAAAGTTTAAGCACAACAGAGAAATAGAATAAATACTTAATTTCAATTTTCACAAATTAATTATGACAAAATATCGATAATTGCAAATTGATTAAAATAAAATTTACATATGAGCAAGCAATTGAACCAAGCCTGGGAAAGCTTATCTAACATTTTCTAACATCATTATACATCCATACCAAGCCACAACACGTCTTTTTTTTGTTAATGAGTTGAATAGGTAATGTGTGGGTCTCATACTCGTGTGACACGGGGTCGATTCCTGCGGCTTCAACTATAAACCTTGGGCGCGAACAACTGGGGCGTAACCTCCACGACCTCGTCTGCGATAGACTCGAACCTGTGACTTTCTTAACAACCTGTATGCCTTAACAAGTAGACAGTTTCCAACAAGCCAACATCCCTGCCACCAAGCCACAACACATGTTACTTGCACCCAAAAATTTAATTTCCAACAATACGTCATTAACTAGTTAATTAAGGTAATTAATGCGCTAATTACGACACTTAACTTAGAAATGACGACACTTAGCATAAAATAATTTGTTCAACTAGTTAACGCAATTTATCAATCCCAATGACTAATTAACACCTACAACCATGTAAATATGTCCAAATAACCATTTTTAAATAATTGAACATAATGTACACGGAAATGAGATACCCTGACTAGTAAACTAGTTTCACTACGCAAACAACTAGTCTTGTGCATTTTTGACACACAACCATACCAACTATCCAAAAAGTGAACCAAAATCCATTATGTGCCTAAATAAGTGTGCATGTATAGCAAAATAAAATTACATTTGCAGCTCTGATCCGAGTACATAAACGAAGAATCTTTCAAGTTTAATCAGTAACACTAGTTAATAAACATTGCTAGGAATTCAATCAAACCATTCGTATTGAGTTCTGAGGAACACAAAGGTGAAGGTATATATATGGAAAATAAAAATACATAGCACAAATAAAGTACAAAAAAATATAATATGTATTTACATCCATCTTTTACCAAAAACATAGATTCGAATCCAAAAACTAGTTAACAATTTCACCATTTTGAAGCTAGTTTCCAATTCTAGTTTTCAGAAGCAATTCAACAAGAAGGAGATAACAATCAGAGGTTAGGATCAATATATTATAGGTAATCTACATTCATATGGATATAGCTTCATACTCATATACATTCCACATTTCAAATATTGAATCTAGCTATGGAAACCTCTCCGAAAAGAATAACAATTCAAGAAATAGACTAGGATCGCGGTAACTGTTAAGCCCTAAATATGGGCACATTTCCCCCTATATTGTGGTTCATTACATTAGTTTTGATGTTGTATTTGGTCCATTAGTGGTAATTTTCATTAGTATGGTTATATTATTTATGTCAGCTTGGGTCAGTTAGTTGGGATTGTACCCCTTAGTCTCCTATATATAGGAAGGAGACCTTTCATTTGGAGTATCTTATCATGTCTTGTCTTGTCTTGTGTACTTAGTACATTGTATAAGGATTTTTAACCCTCGAAGAGCTTGATATTCATCTATTTTATTCAATCAAGTCGTAGAGTACTCTTTCTGATCTATTTGTTCTCTTTTCATAGTCTTTTTGGAAATTTGTTGCATAACATTTGGTATCAGAGCCCTTTCCTCGGGATTGGTTTCTTCAAAACGAGTAATCTTGGAATTTTCTCTATAAAAAAATTTATACAAGGTTTCAAAGGGAGAGACTTAAAAAAAATCTATAAAAAAATGCCTAAACAACTGTGGTCCAAGTTTCAGATCTGGAAAAATTTCTGGGTCGAAGATATTCTCTCTAGAATCTAGGGCATCTGACTAGTCCAAAAACTTGTCTAAAACAGGTGTTCTGAGAAAAAAGGTCATATATGGGGAATGGAAGATCTAAATTGAGTGATACCTCTTTCATATGAAATAATATGGACCAAATTATTTGTGATATGGTTTTCAATCTCAAATACAAAATATTGTACACGTGGCATATAGTACAAGTCCACTATTTTGGAAATACCAAAAATAAGAGGCGTTGGGAGATTCACAATAACTTCTTATTGGTAAATAAAAATTAAGTCAGACCTATGGAATTGGAAAGAGGACACATCAAGCTACAACAGTACGAAATTCCAGACCCAGAGGAGCATAAATTTAAAATTTACATCAATTTCAAGTCGGCCTTAAAACTGTCTTCCAATCAGGGTTTGAAAAGGTGCACCATTTTTAATTTTGATTAAATTTGAGTAGAAGGATCTAATTGTGGTGAAACCTAAGGTGTGATATATATTTATATTGTTCAAAATTAAACCAAAATGAATTCTAAAGACCTACACTCCATCCAATCCACCAGATGATCCATCCTCGACGCATGATGAAAGGGAAGACCTATCTTTCCGAGTGTCCTAGTTAGAAGATATGATTAAAGGGTTTGTGAAAAAAGTTTATTTGGATAATTTGGAGGAGAAGTTGAACAAAATGGAGGAAAATATGGAAGGTTTGGTGAGAATAGTTGATTTACTCAAACTAGAGGAGAATTTGATGGGGAATATGACAAATATTGTTAATATCATACAAAATTCAAGGCATACTCTTCCTACAGGTGATGATGTGTTCTAGAATACTCATGAGGATAAAAATAATTCTCATGTTGAGAAACCTTCCATGAATAAGAATATTCCAAGAGGAAATGATTATGGTAATGGAAGTCATCAAGGATGGTCACCAAGGGGTACCCAAATTCCCAAGATTGACATGAGAATGTTTGATGGCAATGATACAATAACATGGATATTTCAAATGGAGCAATTGTTTGATCTACACCAGGTTCCAACTTTGCAAAAGGTAACTATTGCATCATTATATTTAGATCTTGATCAATTTGTATGGTACCAATGGGTTTGTGACCATAAAAATGACTCTATTATATCTTGGTATATATTCACCGAAGAATTGATTGCACATTATAGGGATATTAATAGCAATACCTACTTTTTCCAGTTAATAAATCTCAAGCAAAAATGTCCAGTTGCAGAGCACATCAAACCGTTTCAGAAGTTAAGTCTTAGAGTGAAGAACATTTCAGAAGATCATTTGTTGGATCTCTTCATTGGAACCTTGAAAGATAACATTCAACATGAGGTGCATCTATTTGAACCACCATACTTGGAGAAGGCCTTCATGATAGCAAGGAAGGTTGAAAGTAAAAATATGGCGATGGCCAATAGAAAGAGCACCTCCAACACATACTGAGAGAATACTATTATGTCTTCTAACCCACCTCAAACGTTGACACCTCAACAAATAGAGGAAAGAATAGCAAAAGGCCTTGTTTTAATTGTGAAATCAAGTATAGTAAAGGAAATAAGTGTGGTGAGAATAAATTATTTTACATAGAATGTGAAGAGGAAGAACCAAAAGAACAAGAACCATCTCCAGATGAAGAAATAGAAGATACTACTTCATAAACGATTACTCCCACCATATCATGTCATGCATCGGATGGAATTAGCACTCCTCAAACTCTCAAGATCGAAGGATTTATCAAAAAGAAAAAGGTAACAGTGTTGATTGATTCTGGTAGTACTCATAATTTCATTCACTATAAATTAGCAAAATCTCTCAATTTCTTTGTATATCCAGCACTAGATTTTCAAGTAATGATTGCAGATGGAGGAACTATCAACTGCTCAGGGAAATGCCATAATATAAATATTACTATGGGAGAATATGTATTGAATAGTCCAATGATTGCTATTCCAATGGGTGGTGATGATGTTGTCTTAGGAGTTCAATGGTTATAATCTTTGGGAACTGTGGCTTTTAATTTTCAGAAGGTTTTCATGAAATTTTTATGGGAAGGAAGAAAATATGAATTACAAGGTATCACAGGGAAACCAAGAAAGGTGATAAGCTCTAATGGGATGACAAAATTTATTAAAAAGGGACATCAAGGTGTAATTGCACAATTATGCTCATTAGATGTTCAAGCGTCTAAGCCTCCTATTTCCCCATATCTTCAAAGGGTCATTAATAAGCATTCCAAGGTATTTGAATATATTCTGAAAGGTCTTCCACCTATTCAATATTTTGATCATGTTATTCACTTAATCCTAGGAAATTTTCCTCCTAACATCAGACCTTACATATACCCCTATGGACAGAAGAGTGAAATTGAGCGTATGGTTGAAGAAATGTTAAAGGCTGGCATAATTAGGCCTTGCCAAAATTTTTACTTTGCACCAATGGTAATGGTACGCAAGCCGGATGGATCATGGCGTATGTGTCCATATTATAGAGAGATCAAAAAGATCACCATTAAAGAAAAGTTTCCAATTCCTGTAATTGATGAATTGTTAGATGAATTACATGAAGTAATTTTATTCACAAAGCTGGATCTTCATTCTGGGTATCATCAAATTAGATTGAAAGATGAAGACATCCCAAAAACAACATTCAGAACTCATGAAGGTCATTATGAATTTCTAGTCATGCCATTTGGTCTCACGAATGCACCTTCCACATTTCATGGTTTGATGAATTCCATTTTCAGGCCTTTTCTTTGAAAATTTGTGCCAGTATTCTTTGTTGATATATTAATCTATAGCAAGTCTTGGGAAGAACATGTTCAATATGTTGAAAGGGTACTACAACTACTACATGAGCAACAACTATATGCAAAACCTTCCAAATGTTTCTTTAGGGTGAAGGAGGTAGAGTGTTTGGGTCATATTGTATCTCATGAAGGTGTCAAGGTAGACCCTAACAAAATTAAAGCCATGATAGACTAGCTGATTCCCAAAAAGCTGAAGAATATTCGAGGATTCTTAGGTTTGACAGGGTACTACTGCAAGTTTGTTCGAAATTATGGAAGATTAGTAGCTCCTATAACAACATTATTGAAGAAAGATGCATTTTCTTGGACTCCAGAGGCAACTCAATGTTTTGAAAAACTTAAACATTAAATGTGCACAACTCTTGTATTGGCCACACCAGAATTCACAAAAGCCTTTATTGTGGAATGTGATGCTTCAATAAATGGCATCAACATTGTTCTAGTGCAAGAAGGACACTCACTTGCTTTCACAAGTCATCCAATCAAGGGAAAGAACTTACAAAAGCCCATTTTTTAGAAGGAAATGTTGGAAATACTACATGCTCTTAAGAAATGGCATCCTTATCTAATAGGTAGGCACTTCAAGGTCAAAACAGATCATGATAGTCTTAAATACTTCTTGGAACAAAGACTATATTCAGAAGAGCAACAAAAGTGGGTAACCAAGGTGTTGGGATATGAATTTGAAATCATCTATAGAAAGGAGAAACATGATGTGGCGGCAGATGCACTCTCCATAAAAGATGAAGATGTTGGTGGATTACTTTGTTCCATTTCCATTCTACAACCAGATTGGATAGTAGCAGCAAGGGAAGAATGGAAAAAATACCTATCTTTGTGGATGCTCATTCAACAGCTACATAATGATCCTAATGTATAAGATACTTTTGTGTGGAAAAATGATTCACTATGGTATAAGGATTGCCTATATTTATGGAAAATCTCCCAACTCAACCAGAAGGTCCTTTCAGAATTACACACCTCTCCTATAGGTGGGAACTCATGCTTCCTAAAAAATTACCACATGGTCAAGAAGGAATTTTTTGGGGAAGGTCTTAAATCTGATGTTCAAAGGTTCGTAGTTGAATGCTTGGTTTTCCAACAGAATAAGGGTGAAACATTTAAGACCCTAGGACTTCTACAACCATTAGAAATACCTTTCTAGCATTGGGAGGAAGTCTCCATGGATTTTATCATAGATCTACCCGATTCCGAAGTAAAGTATATTATTATGGTGGTTGTTGATAGACTCACGAAGTATGCATACTTTTGTGCACTCGCTCACTCTTTTAATGCAAGTACAGTAGTTGCAGCCTTTATGGAAACTGTTCAGAAGTTACATGGAAATCCAAATATTATTGTAAGTGATAGAGATCCAATTTTCACTAGAAAATTTTGGATTAAATTATTTTCCTTTTTGGGTACTCAATTGGCTCATAGTTCATCTTATCACCCTCAAACGGATGGGAAAATTGAGATCGTGAACAAGTGTTTAGAAATCTATCTTCATTGCTTTACATCTGATAAACAAACACAATGGGTGAAATGGTTGTCTTTGGCAGAATGGTGGTACACTACTTCATTCCATACATCATAAAAAATGTCTCCATTTATGGAACTTTATGGGTACCGTCTTCCATCTATCACATCTCCCTTAAAAGGAAAATCTACATTTCAAGTCGTGGAAGATCACATAGAGCACCAACAAGGAGTTCTCCAGATACTTAAGGACAACCTGACTATGTCAAAAAACAAGATGAAACATCAAGCTGATCAACATCGCAGTGAAAGGATTTTTAAAGAATGGGATTGGGTATTTCTCAGGCTACAACCTTACAAGCAAATGTCTCTCAAGCTATTAAAGAAGGAAAATAAATTAGCAACCAAGTATTATGGTCCTCATAAAGTGTTGCAGAATATTGGTAGTATGGCTTACTTCATCTTCAAGAGTACATCTAATTTTCCATGTTTCTTTCTTAAAGAAGGTAATAGGAGACAAGATCCCAATTCAAACAATCTTTGTGGAGCTTGATGAAGAAGGAAAATTCATATTGGAACCTGAACAAATCACTGAAACAAGGACTAAACAACTATGAAATCGGGCTATTACTGAGTACCTCATAAAGTGGAAGAAATTACTAGTTGAAGATTCGACATGGGAAGATGAGTCCTTCATACAGAGGCATCCGCAACTAATCAAGCATTGAGGACACCACTTTTCTGAAGGGGAGGGGCATGTTAAGCCCTAAATATGGGCACATTCCCCCATATATTTTTGTTCATTACATTAGTTTTGATGTCATATTTGGTCCATTAGTGGTAATTGTCATTAGTATGGTTATATTAGTTATGTCGGCTTGGGTCAGTTAGTTGGTATTGTACCCCTTAGTCTCTTATATATAGGAAGGATACATTTCATTTGGAGTATCTTATCTTGTATTTTCTTGTCTTGTGTACTTAGTACATTTTATAAGTAGTTTTCCCCCTCGAAGAGGCTTATTATTCAGCTATTTTATTCAATTAAGTCGTGGAGTATTATTTCTGATCTATTTCTGCTCTTTTTCATACTCTTTTTGGAAATTTGTTGCATAACAGTAACAAATTTTATAGACTAGATTGGAATCTATTTCACACATTTAGTAAAACATATCAGATGAAAATATTAGATCTAGATCAAATAACTCATATAGACATTTTAACAAACACTTCTCTTGCAAAGTCTCAAATCTAGCTAAAACTATTTTTCTAGAAAACTAGTAATTGAAAAACAACTGGATTCATTACAAATGGATTACATAGAACTCTCTAAAAATCTACCATGTTCGGATAACACATTTTACCAAGATTATTAGAGACATAAAAATCAGATCTGTAGCATAGGATTCTCATCGACATTTTAACAAAAAAATCTCTTGCAAAGTCTCAAAACTAGCTTTCGCAAATTTTCCAAAAGAACTAGTTATGGAAAAACAACCAGAATAATAGAAAAGGAATTTTTCAAATTCAATTCACACATTCAATAAAATATTTAAGATGTATACATCAAATTGATTTCTTGTTGGATGCTACGTGTATCTTCTGTGACAACCAATAACTTCCTAAGCCATACTTCCTCACAACTAGCTGAACAAGCTGCAACATACTCTGCTTTGGTTGTACTCAGTGCCACACAAGACTGCTTCCTGCTAAACCAAGAGATCATACCGGATCCCATACTGAAGCAGCACCCCAAAGTGCTCTTCCGATCAATGCAACTGCCTGCCCAATCCGAATCAACATAACCCTCCAGGTTAAACTTTTGATTCACCTACTACTTGAGCCCATAGTCAACTGTACCCTTCAGGTACCTCAGAATATGCTTTGCATCTATCAGGTGAAAATATCTCGGATCTGTCAAATACTTTCTCAAGGTGTTCACCGCAAAGCAGATATCTGGTCTCGTATTCGTTAGGTACATCAAGGACCCAATCATCTGACGATACATCATCACATGATCATCCTGATCATCATCATAGCATCATCCTGATGCATATCATCTGGAGCAATGCCCTAAAGTTCATCATCCGTGATCATCCTAATCATACACTGCATCCACCTAATGCATACACAATATCTACCGGATACATATACAAGTACATGATCCACCTGATCATACAATGTATCCACCTGATGTTGATGTATATGTAACTTCAGAATGTATTTCATCTATATTTATTGTACCCTTATAAGAGATGTGTTATTCCTCTATAAGGAAGTGTCGTCATGTGGATTGACAAGTGTCGCAAGTGTGTGTACTTGTCGATGGGTTATTAGACCACCATGTGTGGGGTCGGCCCTGAAATATATATTATATTGTGGATGTATCTAGATAGACAAGTCATCCCCATAGTGTAACTGGGCAAACAAGCTAGTATAAATAGAGATCGGGAGATCTCTATTTTGATCATTCGGAAAGTCACACTTCTCTCACTCAGAAAGTGGCGCACTAGTGAGGAGGAGGATCATCTGCTACTAGGAGACTATCTCAAGTGTATTTTGGTTGTACTTTGGTTGAGCCATTGCTCTCTCTATCTCTGAGGAAGTTGTTGGGTTTTTCACCTTAGGGTTTTCCCCACAGAAACTCTGTGTCTCTTGTCTCTCATGCTTTTGATTCTTGTGATGATTGACATGCTTGTTATGATTGATATGCATTGATATACTGTACATGTTATTCTCTCAGTGAAGATCCTAGAGTATTGTGAATTAATGCTCAAAATTTAACATGGTATCAGAGCTAACCTGAGAAGAAGACATTTTGCAGTGACGGAAACTTGAGTTTCTTGTTTATTGGGTTTCTCTCCACAGTTTTTGGAAAAGCAGTATAGTAGATTGACTCTACTCATCAAGGAGAATCTATCTTTCCAATCAGAATTCAATTCTGAGCATTTTCAAATTTGGCCCTAAACATTAGGGTTTCCACAAAAATAGGCATTTCTGAAATCTGAAGACATAGCTAGAAGCTCCTTGCAAAAATCGAAGTTTAGAGCTTTGGATCGAGATTTTTAGCTGGGTAGATCTCCAGGAAACTCAAACCCTAATTCAGGGCTGTCCCCAGCGAACCCGGGAGGACAAAAAGGCAAATCTGAAGGGTAAAGTTTTGCTGATCTCAAATTCTGAATACACCGGGCTGATCAGCTCATCAAGGCGCATCTTTCTATCCTTTCAAAAAGTTGAAATTCACATTTTGAATTTTTAGGGTTTTTGTGACAAACCCTAATCCGGGACCAGATCTGTTGATGTATATGTAACTTCAGAATGTATTTCACATATATGTATATTGTATTCCTATAGAGATGGTATTATTCCTCTATAAGGAAGTGTATTCATTTATATTGTAAATGTCGTAACTTATTCTTGATGGGTTATTAGACCACCTTGTTGGGGTCGGCCCTGTATAAGTCATGTGGGTCAAAGGGTTATTAGACCACCCTATTGGGGGTCGGCCATGTGGGTCAAAGGGTTATTAGACCACCCTATTGGGGGTCATCCCAATCAGCATTATGTTATGTGGTTAAGTTCGAGCCTACATGATTTATGTAAAAGGCAAGTCAAGTCAAGTATAAATAGAGTGCGGGAGGCACTCTATTTGATAACTCACTTCTCAGTCATGCACTCAAGGAGGAGTGGCGCACTTATGGAGGAGGAGGATCTGCTGCTGGGATATGTCTATCTCTTGGGTTGTATAATTGCTCTATCTATCTCTGAGGAAGTTATTGGGGTTTTTCACCTTTATGGTTTTCCCCAAGTAAATCTTTGTGTCTCTTGTGTGCTTGCATTATTGTCTTCATGATTGATATGCTGTAGATATGCTGTACATGTTTTTCTCTCAGTTAAGATCCTAGATCAGATTGAAGTAAATTCTGAAAATTTAACATGGGATCAGAGCTAGCCTGAAAGAAGGCATGATATGGCATATATGACACTTGTTGCACTTACGATGCTAGGGCTTGATATAGCAAAAACCAGTCGTCGTAGCACTTTCGCTATAAATCCGTTTTGGCGAAGGTTTCGGATCTGAAATATTTACAGGTCGAATATTAAATCTCCATGTACCTTGTGTCCAAAGGACAACCTCTAATTCGTTGTACTTTGTGATTTATGATCTGTACAATATAGGGTTTCTACCTCTTCCAGATCTGAGTCAAAATCAGGTGACCTTGGGAAAAAGGTCATAACTTGGGCTAGGAAGCTCCAAATGAAATTTCGTAAAAAGTGACAGGTAGTACACAGACTTTACTATCTCAAAACAATGTTGCAGAGGCCGAAGTTGAACCAGTGACATGTGGCACGCCGTACAATCTTTCTCTCCTGTATTATCCCATAAATAGGTCACATTGTGACACTTGGCATAAATCTCTCTCAGAGAGTCCAATGGAGGTCATACCTATCAGGATGGAAAGATAACAGGGTGAGCTATCTCAGAAAAAGTTTTCAAAGGCCGAAGTTCAAACCGTGACACGTGGCACGCCGTACAAGTTCACTCTCCTGTATTATCCCAAAACAGGTCACGTTGCGACATTTGGCATAACTCTCTCTCAGAGAATCCAATTGAGGTAAGACCTGTTAGGATGGAAAGAAAACAGGTCAGGCTATCTTAGGAAATGTATTCAGACCCTGTGGATTGAAAATTTTGGAGTTACACCAAAAACAATCAGGTACATATTTCTGTCAAAACAGAATTATTTTTGAGTACCTTCATTCATGGCTTCCGGAATTTAGGGCTTTGGAGAAAGTTGGAATTTTTGTAATCGGAGACCACAGATGAATGCTACTCATAAAAATAAAAATTTAGAGACCAAGACCAGAATTTTTGGTTGGGTAGAAGGTCGGGCTTGATCAGACAGTAGTTCGGGACTTTGATCAGAAAAGTGGAAAATTAGGGCTTCTGTAAAAATGGAAATTTTTGAAATCTGTGACCATGGCTGGAAGCTCCTCAGAAAAATAGAAGCTTATGGATTTGGATCAAACCTTTTGATTGGGTAGAAGAGTGGGCTTCATCAAACCCCAGTTCAGGGTCATGTCCAGTGAATCCAGAAGTTTCAAAGGAAAAATTGAGGAGTGAAACTTTGCAGTTTTCAAATTCTGAATATACCAGTTTGATCAGCTCATCAACGCACATATTTCTATCCTTTCGGAAGTTTGAAATTCATAGTTTGAATTTTTGGGGTTTCTCTGACAAACCCATATCCAACTCCAGGTCCAGTTCTTGCAAATCAAGTGGATTGGGTTAATCCTAGAGGAAGATGGATTGGTCACCTGCATAAATGAAGAAGTTCCTATTTCAGAGGGAGATGAGGCTAAGGCCTTACATAAGAAGATTACAAGCGATCTCGACAGGTATGACTCATCAAGGTATGTCTTGAGATTTGTTCATGATTAATTTTATGGTATGTTTGTCTTCATGTTATTACGGTTAGTACAATCTTGATTTTAGACTTGTCGTATCACCTTAATAAAATTATGAATGCACGATAGAAAATATTCATTGATTAGGGTGTTGACACTGATGATTGTACTAATGCATTATGGTGTTGTATGAGGTTTATGTTGTCTACTAACATGAAATGTACACCAAGAAAGACAAATCATGTTCTGGTTCAAGAACATATGATCATGATGACATGAGGACAAAGATTCATCCATTGTCATGGATCTCATAGAAGATCCATTTACGAGGTATGTATAACTTGGTTTTATAATGGTTAATCTATGAGATATACAGGTTACTAGCACAAGTCATTGAAGAAGAACAAGAAGACATCATGTGAGTATGTTAGACATAACTATCTAGCATGTTAATCCAGGTATGTTTTTCCTATATCAAGATAGAATCCTAACTTGTGTTAGGATCTTATACTACTGTGTTGTTGATAATGATTATTCATGAAGTCATAGGTTTGAATAATCATGGTGGTATGCATATTATGTTTCGTACCATAATTGATGATATGACTAACCAGAAGAATCATGAAGGTATAGTTTTGAATAATCGCGGGTTTTATGCATGAGTAAAAGAAGACTTCCCTGAAACCTTGAACACTAATGTTTATTATCTGTGTTTGAAATTATCCTGACTATACATGCTTGAGATTATTGTGATTATACTAATGAATGTTTGATTGCGTATGAGACCTAGAGGATAAAACAATGGTGATACTAACAAGCATGCATAGGGATCGAGAATGAATATAAGTTCAAGGACAAGTAATCCAGGAAGCAAAGATCAAGAGGGAGTACACTCCAGTGGTTTCTGCAAGGATGCAGATATTCAGAGGGAGTTGACCATCTCTCTACATTCCACAACAGAAAGGTGTAGAAGAAGCTACTTCAGATTAGGACTCCAGTAGCTCCTACAAGGAAGCGAAGACTCAGAGGGAGTCCACCCAACGAACAAACAAAGATAAGTATTTGAATTGTCATTTCTTAAATAATACTGTTCAATAATGTATATATTGATGTTCCTAGAATTAGGTTATGTATTATGCATATTAGAATAATTGCATTGATGAACAGTATACTACTAATATGCATGGGTAAGTGGCATATGGAACTGTACAACATTCCATTGCTACTTATCTAGAATGAAACCTCTTTGCTGACATGTTGGGAGTTGTGCACACTCTTAACAATGTTTTGGTAGAGATTGGAAGGCATCTAGAAAGTTACGGGATATGGATAAATGTTGTATTGAAGCATTGGCTAAGATAATTGCATGACTGTATGACATATTTCTTTATGTATAAGAATTTGTTCTGAAAACTATGAGATGTTTTCTAATCATGCAATTTAACTTGTTGTGTAGGAAAGATCATATGCCATCTCCTACAAAAGAAGAACTACAACATTTGTTCCAGCAACAAAGATATCTATTGAAGATATTGAAGATATTGAAGTTCCCAGGATCTGGGATGAAGAAATGGAATGCCATGATCCGTCAATAATGAAGAATGATGTTTGGGATGTAGTCCCAAGACGTGAAGGGAAGTTTGTTATGAATTCCAAATGGAACTATCAGATCAAGCATGTTGCAGATGGCAGCATTGAGAAATATAAAAATGATGAAATAGAAGATGCACCAGATGGATTTCAAGACAGCATGGTGTAGTCATATATGTGTGCAGAACTTGGTATGGTAGGATAGACAGCTTTCTATCCAGTTTGGAATTTACCAAGAATAAAGCGGGTTCCAACCTTTACTACAAGGTTGAGGAAGGCAATCCAGTGATACTACTATGTGGATGACCTGTTTGTATCAGGTGAGGATAGATTGATTGCCGACACTCAGTGGAAGCTTTCTGCCGAGTTCGAGATGAAGAACTTGGGGATGATGCACTATTTGTTTTTGGCATGAAGGTGTGGAAGAGTGCAGGTGGGATCTTCCTTGGTCAAGGGAAGTACACAATAGATATCCTGAAGAGATTTGGGATGATGGATTGCAAGGCCATGGACACACCAATGGCATCGAATCTTAAGCTTCTATGCGATGCTTCATCTGAACCGGTTGATGTCTCTATGTATCATCAGATGATTGGGTTCTTGATGTACCTGACGAACACGAGACCGGGCATTTGCTTTGCTATGAACACATTGAGCCAGTTCTTAACGGATCCGAGGAGTGTTCACCTGGTTGTTGTAAAGCATGTTCTGAGGTACCTGAAGGGTACAGTGGATTATGGGCTCAATTATGAAGCGAATCAAAATTTTAACCTGCGGGGTTATGTTAATTCAGATTGGGCTGGCAGTGCTGCAGATAGGAAGAGCACATCTGGGTGTTGCTTCAGTATGGGATCAGGTGCGATCTCTTGGTTTAGCAGGAAGCAGTCCTGCGTAGCACTGAGTATAGCTGAGGCTGAGTATGTTGTATCCTGTTCAGCTAGTTGTGAGGCAGTATGGCTACGGAAGCTACTGTCTGAGTTATTTGATCTCCCGTTGGATGCTACTGGTATCTTCTGTGATAACCAGAGTTGTGAGAAGCTGTCCGAGAACCCAGTGTTTCATGACAGGTTGAAACACATAGAGATCAAATATCACTATATCAGGGATATGGTGCAGAGAGGAGCTGTGAAGCTCCTGTATGTTGCGACGGACGAGCAGATTGCAGATGTGCTGACAAAGCCACTAGCCAGGGTGAAGTTCAAGTACTTCCAAGAGAGGCTTGGCGTACTTCAGATCGAGGACACTTCGAGGAAGAAGTGATGGACACCTTTGCTGAAGCCATTCCAAACATGTTGGAAGGAGGACCCTTCACATGGTTGTGGATGTAAGCGCTGGATGATGAGCATCAGGATGATGTTCTGGTTTCTGCTTGGATATGATCAGTTGGATCATTTTTATGTATGTATGTATGCATCATGTAGATACTGGATATGATCAGTTGGATCATCTATATGTATGTATGCATCATGTTGGATGTTGGATATGATCAGTTGGATCATTTTTGTATATGTATGTATGCACCATATTGGATGTCGGATATGATCAGTTGGATCACTTCTGTATGTACACATCATGTTGGATGCTGATGGATACATTGTGTGGATCATGTATCTTTGTATGATCAGGCAGATCATGTATGTTGATGGATACATTGTGTGGATCATGTATATTTGTATGATCAGGTAGATCATGTATGTTGATGGATACATTGTGTGGATCATGTATCTTTGTATGATCAGGTAGATCATGTATGTTGATGGATACATTGTGTGGATCATGTATCTTTGTATGATCGGGTAGATCATGTATGCTGATGGATACCTTGTGTGGATCATGTATCTATGTATGTATCAGGTGGATACTTGGTGTGCATCAGATGAATGCATTGTATGATCAGGATGATCGTGGATGACGAGCTTCTCCAGATGACATGCAGCAGGATGTTGCAGTGATGATGATCAGGATGATCATGTGTACATCAGGATGATGTTTGATGAGTATCAGATGATACTTTGTGGCCGTGGATCATGTTGTGCAGGTAAGCATGTAATTTGTGCCCTTGGAGATTTGCAGATGGTCTTTCGAGGTTTTGCCTATGGCATGTAATTTGGTTCCCTGGGACATCTGGCAAATTCTCTTGCGAGGTTTTGCTTGGGAGGACATGTAATTTGTGCCCTAGGAGATCTACAGATAGTCTTTCGAGGTTTTTCCTATGGCATGTAATTCGGTGCCCTGGGATATCTGGCAGATGCTCTTGCAAGGTTTTTTCCTATGGCATGTAATTTGATCCTGGGAGATCTGGACAGGATGAAAAAGGTCTCAGATGCTTCAGCCAGGTTTTGCCATGACAACATGTAATTCGCTCTTAGGAGATCTGGACAGGATGAAAAAGGCCTTAGATGCTTCAGCCAGGTTTTGTGGTGAGATCACATGTAATGTGCTCCTGGGAGATCCGATAGGTAGAGCCGCGTGCTCGTAACAGCCTGGGATGCTTCAGCCAGGTTTTGTGATGGGTCACATGTAATGTGCTCCTGGGAGATCCTACAGGTAGAGCTGTGTGCTCGTAATAGCTTGGGATGCTGCAGCCAGGTTTTGTGATGCATGTAATAAGTCCTGAGGATTCCACAGTATGGCCAGTGATGATGAAGACCTACAGATGGTGGGCCTACATCCAGTATGAAAAAGGACTGGCTCTGTAGAAATTCCTATGACGAGTAGATTCAGAGATTGATTGAGATAGCAGGATCAGTGACGATGATGATGACTCGATGACGATTATCCAGTGACGATGATCCAGAGAAGATGACTTGTGCTAGAAGAACTGTGCTGAGAAATACCTTCCTAGTTAAGAGGGAGTGTTGATGTATATGTAACTTCGGAATGTATTTCACATATATGTATATTGTATTCCTATAGAGATGGTATTATTCCTCTATAAGGAAGTGTCGTCATTTATATTGTAAATGTCGTAACTTATTCTCGATGGGTTATTAGACCACCTTGTTGGGGTCGGCCCTGTATAAGTCATGTGGGTCAAAGGGTTATTATACCACCCTATTGGGGGTCGGCCATGTGGGTCAAAGGGTTATTAGACCACCCTATTGGGGGTCAGCCCAGTCAGCATTATGTTATGTGGTTAAGTTCGAGCCTACATGATTTATGTAAAAGGCAAGTCAAGTCAAGTATAAATAGAGTGCGGGAGGCACTCTATCTGATCACTCACTTCTCAGTCATGCACTCAAGGAGTAGTGGTGCACTTATGGAGGAGGAGGATCTGCTGCTAGGATATGTCTATCTCTTGGGTTGTATAATTGCTCTATTTGTCTCTGAGGAAGTTATTGGGGTTTTTCACCTTTATGGTTTTCCCCAAGTAAATATTTGTGTCTCTTGTGTGCTTGCATTATTGTCTCCATCATTGATATGTTGTAGATATGATGTACATGTTTTTCTATCAGTTAAGATCCTAGATCAAATTGAAGTAAATTCTGAAAATTTAACAAGATCCAGTTTCCAGCATTTCAAGTGGTAAGACCTAAATCTTTTCTATTTCCATTTGAAGTACTCTTTGAGATGTCTCACCACACCAAGCTTGAGGATAAGCTTGAAGGGGCTGATAACTTCCGAGCTTGGAAGTATAGGATTGGGTTAATCCTGGAAGAGAATGAGTTGGATTCATATATAAAAGAAGACATCCCTATCCTAGAGGATGAAGAGGCTAAAGTATTGCATAAGAAGAAATTGGTCAAGGCAAAGAGAATCATTGCTGATTCTATCAAAGACCATTTCATACCCCATGTGTCTTCTCTAAAGACACCCGAAGAGATGTTTGACTCTTTGACCAAGCTATTTGAAGGGAAGAACATAAATCGAAAGATGACCCTATGGAACCAATTGAAAGGAGTAAAGTTTCAGAATGGAGAAACCATTCAATCTTATTTTTCAAGGGTCTCCCAGATCAAGGAACAACTAGAAGCAATGGATGAAATGGTGGAGAATGGTGAAGTTGTCATGACCACTCTGAATGGCTTACCTAGGTCATGGGACTCCTTCATTCAAGGAATCTGTGCAAGAAAGAAGTTGATTTCCTTCAGTAGACTACGGGAAGAATGCTCACAAGAAGAAGCAAGGCTTGTGGCATGAGAAGAAAAGATGGGGAATGAAGATCAAGCTCTCATAGCTCACACCAAGAAAGGGAAGTCCAAGAGAGAGCCATCTCACTCCAAGAAATCTTCACATCACTTCAAAGAAATAAGAATATGCTTCACCTGTAATGAGAAAGGACATATTGCCATAAATTGTCCCAAGAACAAGAAGGACAACAACAACTTCAACAAGAAGAAGAAGGGGAGAAAAAGAAGGTTTCATGCTCATGCTGTCGAGGATGATGAACCACCCAAGAAGAAGGCTAGGGAAGAAAGTGATGATAGTAATGATGACTCATCAAGTGAAGAAGAGTATGTTCTGATCTCTTCTCTCACAGTTACCATCTCCCATGGTTGTAATGATTGGTTAATTGACAGTGGGGCTTCCAAACACATGACTGGCTTTAAGGAATCTTTTGTGAACCTATCTGAACATGAATCACCCCATAAGGTGAAACTGGGGATGATTATCAATACCCAATCAAAGGAAGTGGTGAAGCCTCCTACAACCTAGATTCTGGAAAACCTTTGAAGATGAAAGAAGTCCTTTATGTACCTGGGCTCAAGAAGAACTTACTCTCCATCTCTACATTGGATGCAAAAGGTATGAGGGTTGCATTTGTGGATGGCCAAGTCCTAATGTGGCCAAAAGGAAAGACCATATATGATGCAGTAGTGATTGGAGAGAAAGAGGGAGGTTTGTATAAATTGAATGGACAACCTGAACATGCCATGGTGCATGAATACATGGAGCCAAGTGAACTTTGGCATAGAATACTTGCTCATATGCACTATAGGGAACTTCCAATTGCAAGCAAGGTTGTAGAGGGTCTTCCTAAAATCAAGACCAAACATGAAGGTGTTTGCAAAGGATGTGCAAAAGGTAAGAACATTAAGAAGGCTTTCCCAAGCAGTGAAAGCAAGGAAAAGGATATCCTGGAAATCATCCACTCAGATGTATGTGGTCCTATGTCATCCAGTTCTCTAAGTGGGTATGTTTACTATGTCTCATTTATTGATGACTTCTCCAAGAAGACTTGGGTATACTTCTTGAAGAACAAAGATGAGGTGTTTGATAAGTTCAAGGAATTCAAAACCTTGATGGAGAATCAAACTAACAAGAAGATCAAAACATTCAGATCCGACAATGGTGGAGAATTCACCTCAAGTGACTTCAAGAATCTTTGCAGTGATTCAGGGATTAAAAGGGAGTTGACTACTCCTTACAATCCACAACAGAATGGAGTTGCAGAAAGAAAGAACAGAACAATCATGGAATTAGCAAGAGCAATGCTACATGACCAGGATCTACCTATGCATCTATGGGAAGAAGCAGCTAGAACAACTGTATATGTGCAAAACAGAACACCCCACAAGATATTGGACAACAAGACACTAGAAGAGGTCTTTTCTGGTAAGAAACCTGAAGTCAACCATCTCAGAATATTTGGTTGTCCAGTATTCACTCATGTCCCAAAGGAAAAGAGGACCAAACTAGATCCTTTAGGAAAGAAGGGTATCTTTGTGGGTTACAGTGAAAGCTCGAAGGCTTACAGAATATACTTTCCAGGGTTCAAGAAGATTGATGTCAGTAGGGATGTGACATTTGATGAAAATTCAGCATTCATCAAATCAAGGAAGGCACCTATCGAAGTTTATGAAGAACCTAAGGAAACTAGATTTCAAGACACTACCATGACTGAAGCAATTCCAAAAGTTGTTCATGAGTTTGAAGATCTGCAAGAACCTATAGATCCACCCTATGAGGATAACTCTCATAAGAGGAAACCTGCATGGGCTAGAGAGCTCATTCAAGATGCAGAAATATTTGGCATTCTAGAAGAAGAACACATAACAAAGAGGAGAACTAGATCACATACCAGCTATGTTGCTTTACTCTGTGATATTATGAACAAAGAACCTTCCAGTTATGAAGAAGTAGCGGAAAAGAAAGAATGGAAGGATTCCATGGTTGAGGAATACCAATCAATAATGAAGAATGATGTTTGGGATGTTGTCCCAAGACCTAAAGAAAAGTCTGTTGTGACTTCCAAATGGATCTACAAAATCAAGCATGCTGCAGATGGCAGTGTAGAGAAATACAAAGCAAGATTCGTAGCTCGTAGCTTCTCTCAGAAAGAGGGAATAGATTATGAAGAAACCTTTGCACCTGTAGCCAGGTATACTTTCATCAGAACAATACTTGCCCTTGCTGCAGCAATGAAATGGAAAATACACCAGATGGATGTCAAGACTGCCTTCTTGAACGGTGTAGTTGAAGAAGAAGTATATGTGGAGCAGCCACTCGGTTTCGAAATACATGACATGGAGTCATATGTGTGCAGATTGAAGAAAGCCTTGTATGGCTTGAAACAAGCTCCCAGAACTTGGTATGTTAGGATGGACAGTTTCCTATCTAGTTTGGGCTTTACCAAGAGTAAAGTGGATTCCAACCTTTACTACAAGGTTGAAGAAGGGAATCCTGTGATTCTACTTCTGTATGTGGATGACTTATTTGTAACAGGAGATGACAGATTGATTGCAGATACTAAGAGGAAGCTTGCTGCTGAATTCGATATGAAATATTTGGGAATGATGCATTATTTCCTAGGTATGGAGGTGTGGTAGAGTGCAGGTGGGATCTTCCTTGGTCAAGGGAAGTACACAGTAGATATCCTGAAGAGATTTGGGATGATGGATTGCAAAGCCATGGCCACACTTATGGCATCGAATCTGAAGCTTCTATGTGATGCTTCATCTAAGCCGGTTGATGTCTCTATGTATCGTCAGATGATTGGGTCCTTGATGTACCTGACGAACACGAGACCGAATATTTTCTTTGCTGTGAACACATTGAGCCAATTCTTGATGGATCCGAGGAGTGTTCACCTAGTTGCAGTAAAGCATGTTCTGAGGTACCTGAAGGGTATAATGGATTATGGGCTCAAGTATGAAGCGAATCAAAAGTTTAACCTGCAGGGTTATGTTGATTCAGATTGGGCTGGCAGTGCTGCAGATAGGAAGAGCACATCTGGATGCTGGTTCAGTATGGGATCAGGTGTGATCTCTTGGTTTAGCAGGAAGCACTCCTTTGTGGTGCTAAGTACAGCTGAGGTAGAGTATGTTGTAGCCTGTTCATCTAGTTGTGAGGCAGTATGGCTACGGAAGCTACTATTTGAGTTATTTGATCTCCCATTGGATGCTACTGGTATCTTCTACGATAACCAGAGTTATGTGAAGCTATTTGAGAACCAAGTGTTTCATGACAGGTCGAAACACATAGAGATCAAATATCACTATATCAGGGATATGGTGCAGAGAGGAGCAATGAAGTTCCTGTATGTTGCGATGGATGAGCAAATTGCAGATGTGCTAACGAAGCCACTAGCCAGGGTGAAGTTCGAGTACTTCAGGGAGAGGCTTGGTGTTCTTCAGATCAAGGACACTTCGGGGAAGAAGTGATGGACACATTTGCTGAAGCCATTCCAAGCATGTTGGAAGGAGGATCCTTCACATGGCTGTGGATGTAAGCGCTGGATGATGAGCATCAAGATGATGTTCTAGTTTCTGCTTTGTATGATCAGTTGGATCATTTATATGTATATGTATGTACGCATCATGTTGGATGCTGGATATGATCAGTTGGATCATTTATATGTATGTACGCATCATGTTGGATGTTGGATATGATCAGTTGGATCATTTATATGTATATACGCATCATGTTGGATGCTGGATATGATTGGTTGGATCATTTGTATGTATTTTGTATATGCATTATGTTGGATGCTTGGACCATGTATCTATATATGTATCAGGTGGATACATTGTATGATCAGGTAGATCATGTATATTGATATGTATCAGGTATGATCAGGTAGATCATGTATGTTGATGGATACATTATGTGGATCATGTATCTATGTATCAGGTGGATACACTATGTATGATGATATGTATCAGGTAGATACTTGGTGTGCATCAGATGGATGCATTGTATGATCAGGGTGATCATGGATGATGAGCTTCTCCAGATGACATGTAGTAGGATGTTGCAGTGATGATGATCAGGATGATCATGTGTACATCAGGATGATGTATGGTGAGTATCAGATGATACTTTGTGGTCGTGGATCAGGTTGTGCAGATGAGCATGTTTGGGAGATCCTATAGGTCGTAGTTGCGTACCCATAACAGCCTGGGATGATCTTTCGAGACATTGCTCTGGGAGGACATGTAATTTGTGCCCTGGGAGATCTTCAGGTTGGAGTTGTGTACCCGTAACATCCTGAGATGCTCTTGCGAGGTTTTGTCCTATGGCATGTAATTTGCTCCTGGGAGATCTGGACAGGATGAAAAAGGCCTCAGATGCTTCATCCAGGTTTTTCCATGACCACATGTAATTTGATCATGGGAGATCTGGACAGGATGAAAAAGGCCTCAGATGCTTCAGCCAAGTTTTGTGGTGGACCACATGTAATGTGCTCCTGGGAGATCCGACAAGTAGAGTTGTTTGCTCATAACAGCTTGGGATGCTTCAGCTAGGCTTTGTGGTGAGATCACATGTAATATGCTCCTGGGAGATCCGACAGGTAGAGCTGTGTGCTCGTAATAGCCTAGGATGCTTCAGCCAGGTTTTGTGATGGGTCACATGTAATGTGCTCCTGGGAGATCCGACAGGTAGAGCTGTGCTTTCATAATAGCCTGGGATGTTGCAACCAATTTTTATGATGCACGTAATAAGTGCTGAGGATTCCACAGTATGGCCAGTGATGATGAATACCTGCAGGTGGTGGGCCTACATCCAGCATGAAAAAGGACTGGCTTTGTAGAACTTCCTATGACAAGTAGAGTCATAGATTCGTTGAGATAGCAGTAGCAGTGATGATGATGATGACGATGATCCCGAGAAGAATACTTGTCTAGTAGAACTGTGTCGAGAAATACCTTCCTAGTTAAGAGGGAGTGTTGATGTATATTGTAACTTCAGAATGTATTTCATATATATTTATTCTACCCTTATAAGAGATGTGTTATTCCTCTATACGGAAGTGTCATCATGTGGATTGACAAGTGTCGCAAGTGTGTGTACTTACTGATGGGTTATTAGACCACCATGTATGGGGTCGTCCCTGAAATATATATTATATTGTGGATGTGTCTAGATAGACAAGTCGGCCCCATAGTGTAACTGGGCAAACAGGCTAGTATAAATAGAGATAGGGAGATCTCTATTTTGATCATTCGAAAAGTCATACTTCTCTCACTCAGAAAGTGGCGCACTAGTGAGGAGGAGGATCATCTGCTACTAGGAGACTATCTCAAGTGTATTTTGGTTGTACTTTGGTTGAGCCATTGCTCTCTCTATCTCTGAGGAAGTTGTGGGGTGTTTCACCTTAGGGTTTTCCCCACGGAAACTTTGTTTCTCTTGTCTCTCATGCTTTTGATTCTTGTGATGATTGAAATGCTTGTTATGATTGATATGCATTGATATATTGTACATGTTATTCTCTCAGTGAAGATCCTAGAATATTGTGAATTAATGCTCAAAATTTAACACCTGATACATATACAAATACATGATCCACTGATCATATCTAGCATCCAACATGATGCATATACAAAGAAATAATTGGAGCATCGTCCTGATGCTCATCACACAATGCTTACATCCACAGCCATGGGAAGGATCCTCCTCTCACCATGCATGGAATGGCTCCTGCAAATGTGTCCCATCACTTCTTCCTCGAAGTATCATCAATCTGAAGAACACCAAGCAAGAAAGTTGTCTTGACATCGATCTGGTGTATCTTCCATTTCATCACTTGCTTTGTATTTCTTTATGCTACCTTCTGCATCATGCTTCATCTTATAGATCCACTTGGAAGTCACAACAGACTTCCCTTCAGGTCTTGGGACCACATCCCAAACATCATTCTTCATGATCGACGGATCATGGCATTCTTCCCGGATCCTAGGAACTTCAATATATTCAATAGATAACTTTGTTGCTAGAACAAATGTTGTAGTCCTTCTTTTGTAGGTGCTCGTATATGATCTTTCCTACAAAACAAGTTAAATTGCATGATTAGAAACTTCTCATAGTTTTCAGAACAATTTCTTACACATAAAGAAATATGTCATACAATCATGCAATTATTTTATCCAATGCTTCAATACAACTTTTATCCATATCCCGTAACTTTCTAGATGCCTTCCAATCTCTACAAGAACATTGTTAAGAGTGTGCACAACTCCCGACATGTCAGCAAAGAGGTTTCATTCTAGATAAGTAGAAATGGAATGTTGTACAGTGCCATAGGCTACTTACCCATCACATGCATATTATTAGTATACTATTCATTAATGCAATTATTCTAATATGCATAATACACACCCTAAGTCTAAGAACATAAGCATATACATAATTGAACAGTATTATTTAAACAAACAAGTATACAAGAAACGACAATTCAAGTACTTATCTTTGTTTGTTTGTTGGGTTGACTCCCTCTCAGTCTTTGCTTCCTTTCTGCAACTCCATTCTGATGTGGATTGTGAGAAGTGGTCAAATCCCTCTGAATGTCTGCATCCTTGCAAAAACTACTAGATTGTGCTCCCTCTTGATCTTTGCTTCCTAGATTACCTATCCTTGAGCTTATATCCATCCTTGATCACTATGCATGCTTACTAGTATCATCATTGTGTTACCTCGAGATCTCATACATAATCATATATTCATTAGTATAATCAAAACACAATAATCTTAAACATGTATAGTCATGATCATTTCAAACACAGATAATAAGCATTAGTATTCAATTTTTTAGGGAAGACTTCTCTTACTTATGCATATTCATATTTGACCATAGAACTCTTTTGGTTAGTCATATCATCAATCAAAGTAAGAAGCAGAATATGCCTAACCCCATGATTACTAACTTCAATGAATAATCATTATCAATCATTCCATGTATACTTATATAAGAGATCCTAAGACAAGGTAGGATTCTAACTTGATATAGAAAAAAAAACATACCTGGATTAGCATGCTAGCTAGTTATGTCTAACATACCCGCATAATGTCTTCTTGTTCTCTTCAATGACTTGTGCTAGTAACCTGCATATCTCATAGGTTAATCATTATAGAACCAAGTTATACATACCTCGTAAGTAGATCTTCTATGTGATCCATGACAATGTATGAATCTTTGTCTTCATGTCACCATGGTCATATGTTCTTGAACTAGAACATGATTTGTCTTTCTTGATGTACCTTTCATGTTAGCGGACAACATCAACCTCATACAACACCACAATGCATTAGTACAATCATAAGTGTCAAAACCCTAATCAATGAATATCTGCATTCATAATTCTATTAAGGTGATACGACAGGTATAAAGTTAATCAAGATTGTACTAACCTTAATGAAGACAAACATACCATAAACTTAATCATGAACAGATCTCGAAACATACCTGGATAAGTCATACCTATCGAGATTGCTTGTAATCTTCTTATGTAGGGCCTTAGCCTCCTATCCCTCTGAAACAAGAACTTCTTCACTTATACAAGTGACCAATACATTCTCTTCTAGGATTAACCTAATCCACTTGATTTGTAGAAACTAGATCTGGAGCTGGATTAGGGTTTGTCAGGGAAACCCTAAAAATTCAAACTTTGAATTTCAAACTTCTGAAAGGATAGAAATATGTGCCTTGATGAGCTGATCAACCTGGTATACTCAAAATTTGAAAACTGCAAAGTTTCACACCTCAAATTTGCTTTTCAATCTTCTGGATTCACTAGGGAGGACCCTGAATTAGGGTTTGAGTTTCCCAGCGCTTTACCCAACCAAATTTTTTGATCCAAAGCTCTAAACTTCGATTTTTCCAAGGAGCTTCCAGCTATGGTCACATATTTCAAAAATTCCCATTTTTGTAGAAGCCCTAATTTTTCACCTTTCCGATCAAAGTCCTGAACTGGGGTTTGATCAAGCCCAGCCTTCTGCCCAACCAAAAAAATCGATCTTGGTCTCTAAATTTCAATTTTTCTGAGTAGAATCCATCCATGGTCTCCGATTCAAAGAATTACAACTTTCTATGAAACCCTTATTTCCCACAGCAGTGACGATCCAAAAATGAAGGTGCTCATAAATAAATTTTGTTTCGATAGAAATATGTACCTAATTTTTTTTGGTGTAACTGAGAAATTACAAATCCACAAGGTCTGAAACTTTAACTTGTGGTAGCTCGACCTGTCTTCATTCCAACCCCATAGGTCTGACCTCAATTGGATTCTCTGAGAGAGATTTATTCCAAGTGTCACAACGTGACCTGTTTATGGGATAAAATAGGAGAGTGAACTTGTACGGAGTGCCACATGTCACTGGTTCGATTTTGGCCTCTAAAAAACTTACCTAAGAAATTAAATTATGTTCCCTTCCTGTACATTTTTACGAAATTTCCTTTGGAGCTCCCTAGCCCAAGTTGTGACCTTTTTTCCTAGGTCACCTGTTTATGACTCAGATCTGGAAGAGGCAGAAACCCTATATTGTATAGATCATAAATCACAAAGTACAAGGAATTAGAGGTTTTCCTTTGGACACAAGGTACATGGGGATATTATCTTCGACCTGTAAGATTTTCAGGTCCTGAAACCTCACAGAAATGTATTTATAGCAAAATTTCTACGATGAATGTGTTTGCTATATCAAGCCCTATCTTCGCAAGTGCAACAAGTGTCATAAATGCCATACCATGCCTTCTTTCAGGTTAGCTCTGATACCATGTTAGTTTTTTAGAAATTTCAATTTGATATAGGATCTTAACTGAGAGAATAACATGTACATCATATCTACAACATATCAATCATGGACACAACGATGCAAGCACACAAGAGACACGGAGTTTTACTTGGGGAAAATTATAAAGGTGAAAAACCCCAATAACTTCCTCAGAGATAGATAGAGAAATGATACAACGCAAGTACAAGAGATAGTCCTCCTAGAAGCAGCTTCTCCTCCTCCACTAGTGTGCCTCTCCAATGAGTGTGTCAGAGAGAAAATAGAATGATCAAATAGAGTGCCTGCCGCACTCTATTTATACATGACTTGACTTGCCTAATAACCTTTACTAGGTCGGCCTTAACTTAACCACATAACATAATGCTGAAAGGGCCAACCCCCAATAGGGTGGTCTAATAACCCTTTGACCCACATGACTTATACAAGGCCGACCCCACCAAGGTGGTCTAATAACCCATCAAGTATAAGTTACGACACTTACAATATAAATGACGACACTTCCATATAGAGGAATAATAACATCTCTATAGGAATACAATATA
The DNA here is from genome assembly GCA_027924585.1 of Larix kaempferi. Classification (NCBI taxonomy): domain Eukaryota; kingdom Viridiplantae; phylum Streptophyta; class Pinopsida; order Pinales; family Pinaceae; genus Larix; species Larix kaempferi. The sequence goes on from BSBM01001313.1 coordinate 2,602,763, forward strand.
CATATATGAAATACATTCCAAAGTTACAAATACATCAACATGCCAGACTATACGAAGGATTTCCTTATATATGTTAGTTTTTCAGAATTTTCAATCTGATCTAAGATCTTAACTGAGAGAATAACATGTACAACATATCTACAACATATCATTCATGGACACAATAATGCAAGCACACAAGAGACACAGAGTTTCACCGGGGAAAACCAAGAAGGTGAAAAACCCCGCAACTTCCTCAAAGATAGATAGAGCAATGATACAACCAAAGTACAAGAGATAGTATTCTCCTAGCAAATGATCCTCCTCCTCACAAGTGCGCCACTTTCTAAGAGAGATAGAAGTGAGTAGTGAGTGATCAAATAGAGATCTCCCGATCTCTATTTATACTTGTCCTGTCTTGCCCAATAAACTAATGGGGCTGACTTGTCTAGCTTATCCTAATAACCCATGGTTAACTTAATCTGGGCTGACCCCACACTTGGTGGTCTAATAACCCATTTACCCACATGACTCATACAAGGCCGACCCCATCAAGGTGGTCTAATAACCCATCAAGTATAAGTTACGAAACTTACAATATAAATGATGACACTTCTGTATAGAGGAATAATAACATCTCTATAGGAATACAAACACTTCCGTATAGAGGAATAATAACATCTCTATAGGAATACAAACACTTCCGTATAGAGGAATAATAACATCTCTATAGGAATACAATACACATGGGTAAAATACATTCTGAAGTTACATATACATCAACACTCCCTCTTAACTAGGAAGTTGTTTCTCAACATAGAATTGCTAGCACAAGTCTTCTTCTCTGGATCATCATCAATGAATCATCATCCTTGAATCATCGTCATCATCACGGCTGCTGCTATCTCAATCAACCTCCGAATCTACTCGTCATAGGAAGTTCTACAGAGCCAGTCCTTTTTCATACTGTATGTAGGCCCACCACCTACAGGTCTTCATCATCACTAGCCATACTGTGGAATTCTTAGGACTTATTACGTGCGTCACAAAACCTCGAAAGAGCATCCCAGGCTGTTACGAGCACACAGCTTTACCTGTCAGATCTCCCAGGGTTGTATTATATGTGACCCCACCACAAAACCTCAAAAGAGCATCCCAGGCTGTTACGGGCACACAGCTCCAACCTATAGGATCTCCTAAGGATAGATTATATGTGGTCACCACAAAACCTAGAAATAGCATCCCAGGCTGTTATGGGGACATAGCTCCAATGTATAGGATCTCCCAGGGCTGGATTATATGTGGTCATGGAAAAACCTCGAAAGAACATCCTAGGCTGTTACGGGTACACAACTCCGACCTATAGGATCTCCCAGGGCTGGATTATATGCCATAGGACAAAACCTTGAAAGAGCATCCCAAGACTGATTACGATCACATGGCTCAACCTATCGGATATCCCAGGGCTGGATTATATGTCCTCCCAAAGCAAAACCTCGAAAGAGCATTTGTTAGATATCCCAGGGCCACATTACATGCCATAGGAAAAACCTCAAAAGACTATCTACAAACCTCCCAGGACTGAATCATATGCTTATCTGCACAACCTGTTCCATGGCCACATAGTATCAACCTGATACTCACTATACATCATCCTGATGTACACATGATCATCCTGATCATCATCACTGCATCATCCTGATGCATGTCATCTGGAGCAACATCCTGAAGCTCGTCATCCATGATCATCTTGATCATACAATGCATCCACCTAATGCATACCAAGTATATACCTGATACATATCATCATATATGATCCACCTGATCATACAATGTATCCATCTGATATATATCAACATACATGATCTACCTAATCATACAATGTATCCACCTGATACATATACAGATACATGGTCCAAGCATCCAACATGATACATATTCATGATCCAACTGATCATAAAAGGCATCCAACATGATGCATATACAAATATATCAAGCATCCAACATGATGCATATACATATACATGATCCAACTGACCATAACAAGCATCCAACATGATGCATATAAAAATACATGATCCAACCGATCATACCAAGCATCCAACATGATGCATATATAGAGCAGTAACTGGAGCATAATCCTGATGCTCATCATCTAGCGCTTACATCCACAGCCATGTGAAGGATCCTCCTCTCAGCATACTTGGAATGGCTCCAGCAAATGTGTCCATCACTTATTCCTCGAAGTCTCTTCAATCTGAAGGACACTAAGCCTCTTTCTAAAGTACTCAAACTTCACTCTGGCTAGTGGTTTCGTCAGCACATCTGCAACCTGCTCATCCGTCGTAATATACAGGAGCTTCACTGCTCCTCTCTGCACCATATCCTTGATATAATGATATTTGATCTTAATTTGTTTCGACCTGTCGTGCAACACCGGGTTCTCAGACAGCTTCACACAACTCTGGTTGTCACAAAAGATACCAGTAGCCTCCAGCGGGAGATCAAATAACTCAGACATAGCTTCTGGAGCCATACTGCCTCACAACTAGCCGAACAAGCTGCAACATACTCTACCTTGGCTATACTCAGTGCTATGCAAGACTGCTTCCTGCTAAACCAAAAGATCACACCTAATCCCATACTGAAGCAGCACCCATATGTGTTCTTCCTATCTGCAGCACTACATGCCCAATCTGAATCAACATAACCTTGCAGGTTAAACTTTTGATTCGCATCATACTTGAGCCCATAATCAATTGTACCCTTCAGGTACCTCTGAATATGCTTTACAGCAACCAGGTGAACACTTCTGGGATCCGTCAGGAGCTGGCTCAATGTGTTCACCGCAAAGAAAATATTTGGTCTCGTGTTTGTTAGGTACATCAAGGACCCAATCATGTGACGATACACAGTGACATCAACCAGATCAAATGAAGCATCACACAGAAGCTTCAGGTTCGATTCCATAGGTGTAGCCATGTCCTTGCAGTCCATCATCCCGAACCTCTTTAGGATCTCTACTGCAAACTTCTCTTGTCCAAGGAAGATTCCATCTGCACTCTGCCACACCTCCATGCCTAGAAAGTAGTGCATCATCTCCAAGATCTTCATCTCAAACTCGGCAACAAGCTTCTGCTGCATGTCGGCAATCAATCTATCCTCACATGTAACAAACAGGTCATCCATATACAAAAGTAGTATCATTGGATTTCCTTCCTCAACCTTGTAGTAAAGGTTGGAATCCACTTTACTCTTGGTAAAGCCCAAACTGGATATAAATTTGTCTATCTTACCATACCAAGCTCTAGGAGCTTGCTTCAAGCCATACAAGGATTTATTCAATCTACACACATATGACTCTTTGTCATGTGTCTCAAAACCATGTGGTTGCTCCACATACACTTCCTCCTCAACTACATCATTCAAGAAAGATGTCTTGACATCCATCTGGTGTATCTTCCACTTCATCACTGTAGCCAGAGCAAGTACTGATCTGATGGAAGTGTATCTGGCTATAGGTGCAAAAGTCTCTTTATAATCAGCCACGAGCTACAAACTTCGTTTAGTATTTCTCTATGTACCATTTGTAGCATGCTTGATATTATAGATCCACATGGAAGTCATGATGGACTTCCCTTCTAGTCTGGGATCTCATCCCAAACATCATTCTTCATAATCGACGGATCATGGCATTCTTCCCGGATCCTAGGAACTTCAATATCTTCAATAGATAGCTTTGTTGTTGGAACAAATGTTGTAGTCCTTCTTTTGTAGGTGATGGTATATGATCCTACAAAACAAGTTACATTGCATGATTAGAAAACATCTCATAGTTTTCAGAACAAGTTCTTACACATAAAGAAATATATCACACAGTCATGCAATTATTTTAGCCAATGCTTCAATACAACATTTATCCATATCCCATAGCTTTCTAGATGCCTTCCAATCTCTACCAAAACATTGTTAAGAGTTTGCACTACTCCCAACATGTCAGCAAAGAGGTTTCATTCTAGATAAGTAGCAATGGAATGTTGTACAGTTTCATAGGCCACTTACCCATCACATGCATATTAGTAGTATACTGTTCATTAATGCAATTATTCTAATATGCATAATACACACCCTAAGTCTAGGAACATAAGCATATACATCATTGAGCAATATTATTTAAACAAACAAGTATGCAAAAATGTCAATTCAAATACTTATCTTTGTTTGGTTGTAGGGTGGACTCCCTCTCAATATTTGCTTCCTTGCAGGAACTACTGGAGTGTGCTCCCTCTTGATCTTTGCTTCCTGGATTACCTGTCTTTGAACTTATATCCATCCTCGATCACTTATGCATACTTACTAGTATCATCATTGTGTTATCATCGAGGTCTCATACATACATTCATTAGTATAATCTCAATACTATCAAAACACAATAATCTTAAACATGTATAGTCATGATCATTTCAAACACAGATAATAAACATTAGTATTCAGGTTTCAGGGAAGACTTCTTTTACTCATGCATATTCTTATTTGACCATAGGACTCTTCTGGTTAGTCATATCATCAATCAAGGTAAGGGACATAATATGCATAAACCCTTCATTACTTAAATTTCTAACTTCATAAGTAATCATTATCAATCATGCCATGTATACTTATATAAGAGATCCTAACACAAGGTAGGATTCTAACTTGATATAGGAAAAACATACCTGGATTAGCATGCTATCTAGTTATGTCTAACATACCTGGTTATCATATTTGCTAGTTATGTCTAGCAATGTCTTCTTGTTCTTTTTAATGACTTGTGCTAGTAACCTGCATATCTCATAGGTTAATCATTATAGAACCAAGTTATACATACCTCGTAAGTAGATCTTCTATGTGATCCATGACAATGGATGAATCTTTGTCTTCATGTCAACATGGTCATATGTTCTTGAACTAGAACATGTTTTGTCTTTCTTGATGTACCTTTCATGTTAGCGGACAACATCAACCTCATACAACACCACAATGCATTAGTACAATCATAAGTGTCAAAACACTAATCAATGAATATCTTCTATTGTGCATTCATAATTTTATTAAGGTGATACGACAAGTCTAAAGTTAATCAAGATTGTACTGACCTTAATGAAGACAAACATACCATAAACTTAATCATGAACAGATCTCGAAACATACCTGGATAAGTCATACCTGTCGATATTGCTTGTAATCTTCTTATGTAAGGCTTTAGCCTTATCTCCCTCTGAAACTGGAACTTCTTCACTTATGCAGGTGACCAATCCATTTTCTTCTAGGATTAACCCAATCCACTTGATTTGCAGAAACTGGATCTAGAGCTGGATTGGGGTTTGTCAGGGAAACACTAAAAATTCAAACTTTGAATTTCAAACTTCTGAAAGGATAGAAAGATGTGCCTTGATGAACTGATCAACTTGGTATACTCGGAATTTAAAAACTGCAAAGTTTCACCCCTCAAAATTGCCTTTGAACTTCCGGATCTTCTAGACAGGATCCTGAACTAGGGTTTGATGAAGCCCACCCTTCTTCCCAACCAAAAGGTTTGATCCAAAGCTCTAAACTTTTATTTTTCTGAGGAGCTTCCATCCATGGTCACAGACTTAAAAATTTCCAACTTTTGCAGAAGCCTTAATTTTCCACTTTTTCGATCTAAGTCCCGAACTAGGGTTTGATCAAGCCCGGCCTTCTACCCAACCAAAAAATTTGATCTTGGTCTCTAAATTTCAATTTTGATAAGTATCATTCAACCATGGTCTCCAATTACAAAAATACTAACTTTCTCTGAAACCCTAATTCCCGGAGCCATGAATGAAGCTGCTCAAAATCCAATTCTGTTTTGATAGAAATATGCACCTGATTGTTTCTAATGTAACTCCAAAATTACAAATCCGCAGGGTCTGAAACTTATACCTATAGTAGCCAACCTATCATCTTTCCAACCCCATAGGTCTGACCTCAATTGGATTCTCTGAGAGAGAGTTATGTCAAGTGTCGCAATTTGACCTGTTTATGGGATAAAACATGAGAGCGAAATTGTAAAGAGTGCCACGTGTCATTGGTTCACTTTCGGCCTCTGAACCTTTGGCCTATGAAAGTACGGTCCGTGCCCTACCTATCAAGTTTTATTAAATTTCATTTGGAGCTTCCTAGCCCAAGTTATGACCTTGTTTCCTAGGTCACTTGTTTATGACTCGGATCTAGAAGAGGCAAAAACCCTAGATTGTACAGATCATAAAAGACAAAGTACAAGGAATTAGAAGTTGTCCTTTGGTCACAAGGTACATGGGGATCCGATATTCGACCTATAAAAGTTTTAGATTTTAAAACTACACCAAAATTGATTTATATCAAAAGTGATACGATGACTATTTTTTTCTATATCAAGCCCTAGCATTGCAAGTGCAACAAGTGTCATACATGCCATACCATGCTTTCTTCCAGGCTAGCTCTGATACCATGTTAGTTTTTTAGAATTTTCAATCTGATCTCAGATCCTAATTGAGAGAATAACATGTATAGCATATCATTCATGGACACAATAATGCAAGCACACAAGAGACACAGAGTTTCACCAGGGAAAACCAAGAAGGTGAAAAACCCCGCAACTTCCTCAGAGATAGATAGATCAATGATACAACCAAAGTACAAGAGATAGTATTCTCCTAGCAGATGATCCTCCTCCTCACAAGTGCGCCACTTTTTCAGAAAGATAGAAGTGAGTAGTGAGTGATCAAATAGAGATATCCCGATCTCTATTTATACTTGTCCTATGCTGCCCAATAATCTAATGGGGCCGACTTGTCTAGCTTAGCCTAATAACCCATGGTTAAATTAATTTAGGCCAAACCCACACTTGGTGCTCTAATAACCCATTTACCCACATGACTCATACAAGGCCGACCCCATCAAGGTGGTCTAATAACCCATCACGTATAAGTTACAAAACTTACAATATAAATGACGACACTTTCGTATAGAGGAATAATAACATCTCTATAGGAATACAAACACTTCCATATAGAGGAATAATAACATCTTGTTGTTGCTGCAACATCCCCCCAAAATTTTGAAAAATATTGGGGCCCCTCCTCCTACACTTTTGTATTGATTTTTCTTTCTCTTTCTTTTTGAAGCTTATCTTGCTCTAAATCCAGCAAAACTTTAACACTTGTTTCCCAAAGAACTTTTCTTAAAATTTTTCTAAGGCAAAGTCACCTTTATCCTTCGGCGCAAGTTTTGTCCATAAGTCTTCCGCCTTTAACGCAAGTTTTAACCATAAATCTCCCGCTTTCGACGCAAGTTTCAATCATAAGACTATCGTCTTCGGCGCAAATCGCAAACCTAACTCTGCCTCTTCGGTGCAAGTTTTAACTCCATTTTTGCCGCTTTCGGCGCTTGAGTCAACTTTGATCTGTGCGCGTTTGGGTGGGTTTCCAAGGTCTATTATGGCCGCGTGCAGCGCAAGATTAAATCCTACCTTCGCCGCTTTAGACACACTTCAAGAGCTCACTTCAGCCCAACCATGGCACCTGTCTTAGTCTTATTTTGGCCGCCTTTGGCGCAATTGCCCAACATTATTTTGGCCGCCTTCAGCGCGGAGTTTAAATTCATAAAGGATGTCATCACAAGATTCTTCTAAGTCTTTGGAACTCTTTGGTGCATCTTTATCATTTAGCGCATTTTTTAGTGACAACTTTTGCGACAGAAGTGCAGGAGTTATTTTATTTTGGCCGGCACCGGCGCATGGCTTAGCCTTAAACTCGCCGATGGGCAGATTTTTATGACCAAATTCCACGATAGAGTACAAATGTTATATTAATATTTGTGCACGAACTAACATTGGAATTTCCGATCGAAGTCCTCGTTCCGTTTTTTCCCAAACCATCGCAAGGTTTAAAATTAATCCTCGTGCTGCGGTGCAGCTTTTAACGATAATTATGACGACCATTTGCGACCCGTCCAGCGCAAGTCTTCATGATATTTTCTCCACTTGGTGCATAAGTTAGCCTTAAAAATCGTCGTTGTTGCGCCACTCCCAATTGTAAAATGTCGTCGATAAGCTTTAAGCCCGTGGGCTCGACCCTTAATCACGGGTGTTTTAATCATAAGCTTGCGCCCATTGCACATTAGTTAATGCTTTTTTCCCCGCCATAGCACAACCCGCCTTTTGGGTTTGAGTATAGTTGTACACATTAATTAGAACTTATGGCAGCCACGTTAAATCAACCACCTTTCCACTTTGAGCCCCATGCCTATTAAATTGGCCAACCTGTGGCCTAGGAGACATAAATGTGTCCCTTTTAAATATAATGAGGATTGAGGTGTGCAATGTTCATTTAAAGTTTTTGTCAAAATCTTTACTTGTGCTATTTCGCTATTGCAGGGTGATATACATAGGAGAAGGCTGACGGGGAAGCGACAGAGATAGCTGAGTCAAGGAGATCGCAAGCAGTAGAAGAAGCTAAGAAGGCAGCTGAAAAGGAGCCACTTAGCTCACAACTCATGGATATGGATGTGTCTACAAATGACCAATCAGGGATCATCGGAGGAGGAAATGTAGAAGTTGAGAACTTGCTCTTACCACATACAATCCTTCCCGACAATGTGATCCAGGTGGATATCGGTGGTGGCCCACCTCTTCCAACTGGCTCAAAACAGTCTTCTGGCAATTTTGGTAAATTACTATTTTTAGCAATTTTTCGGGTCCTGAACTTCCGGAGCCATTTTGAGGCCCTAAACGACATTTTTTGGCGATTTGGGGGACCAAATGGTTGCCAATAGCATACATCTAGGCCCAGTCGAAAGTTGTAAATCTCAGATAGACCTTTCCAATGGGCTACCAAGCGCCCCAAACGGAGATCGTATGCAAAAGTTATGACCCCGGGAAGTTGACTGTTCAACTAACCACCTTGGGGCCGCAAAATTTATGATGGTTCATCTTCTAGGGTTAGGTTTTTGGATGTTTGGGATTATTTCTCTCATGCTTATGATAAATAGGCCCTTTCGGCCTCTCTTTGTATTCATCTTGGCACGAATTAGCATAGCGGCCACATCTCTTCTCAGAGATAACTACCACCATTCTAGCTATTGTATTTTACAGTCTGTTCTATTTCCGCTATTTAATAGAATATGTGTTTACTGTATCACTGTGTTATTTGCAATATATCTTTGTATATGATTCTGTATATGCTATCTTTTGTTTCGTTCCCACATAAATCTGGATCAGTGGTATCAGAGCAGTCTGCTCTTTGATTGTTTCTCAGTGCATGTCCTCGACGAGGTCAGGATACAGAGAGTTGGGTCTCGAACTAGTTTCACTTGGGGAAGACCACTCTCGCCGCCCCAAACGGCCTCCCATGGCGGAAGAAAAGAGAGACGACGGAGTAGTAGATCCTATCAAGTTGTTGCTCGAGGAAGCCCTCGCGCAACAGAGAACAAGATGATGGATAATTTCACCCAGATCCTTCGATGCATGCCAACAGTGGCAAATGCACCCTCAACGAGCAGCCATTTCGGAGATACGACTCCCTTCAAGGTACAAGTTAATTTTGATATCCCTTTATTTGAAGGCCAAATCGATGTCGATGCCCTAGATAAATGGTTGAATCTACTAGAAGGGTATTTCTCTGTCCACAATTTTTTCGATAGGGAAAAGGTCATCTTTGCACTCGTCAAGGCCGTCCCCCATGTCAAAAATTGGTGGGAAACTTATTGTGAGCAAAACTCATCAGACGAGTCTGGATTGTTTGAATATTCCAATCCCACTTAGGCCTCTTTTATAGATGTTGTCAAGGAACAATATTACCCTGTTGGAAACTATGATGACTAGTACACAAAATGGACCATTCTGCATCAAGAGAGGGACCAAACGGTGTCGGAGTACACCAACAAATTTCACACCTTGCGCACAAAGCTAGGTATCAAGGACTCCGAGCTGCACCTAGTACTAAAATATCACAGTGGCCTACACCGGTACATCCGAACAGAGATGGATTTCCTGGAAATCTCTTCACTCGGATCCGCCTATCGATATACTGTCAAAATTGAGCAGAAATTTCAGCAAAAGAACAAGCGTGACTTTGGACCTGCGCAAAAGCAGGGCAAGGGAAACTATGGCTCGCAGAACACGAGGCAGGAAAAGGACAACCAGTCCCAACCACAAGCGAAGAAGGGTAAAGACAAGACAAAGAAGGACACTGGGAAGTGGTGCGAGTTCCAGAAAAGCCCCTGGCACAACACTGATGATTGTCGCTCAAAACAGTCATTGGTGGCAGAGATCAAAGCTTTGGAATCAGATCCCAGTTCTGATTCTGACTCAGAACCTAATTTCACAGCCGCGCGAAAAGGGAAGCAGATCATTGATGCAGAACCCAGTGCAGTTGTTGCCACCACACAGATTCAGCCAGAGGATCCTGAAGAGTCAGAGGCAGAGGAGCGCCTTTTCCACTCACAGATGTGGGTGAAGGGAATTCCCCTACACTTTGTTGTGGACAGCGGCATCCAGAAGAACCTGATCTCAAAAGAATTCATCAAGAGATTGGAGCTACCAATAACGCCACACCCACAACCATACACCATTGGATGGCTAAGCCAAGGACGAAGGATCTGTGTTAGTCACCAATGTCGCCTACCATATGGCATCAAGCCCTTCAAAGATGAGGTATTGTGTGATGTGGCCCCACTTGAAGTATGTGATGTTCTTTTAGGACAACCATATATGTGGAAGCGTCATGCTGTATATGAATCACGACCTCGCAGTGTCATTGTCACTTTGGGAGGACAACTCTATCGGATACCAGAGATAGTTACACCTACCCCAAACTAGTCAGGAAGGAAGATAATCTCCCACACTGGGAAATTTTCCCTATTCGCAATTGCCACTAAAGGTGAACATCATATCGCAGAGACATCCACAACCTCTGCAGATTATCCTTCTACTCAGCAGAAACAAGAAAAACACAAAGTTAGTGCAGCATCACCTATTTGGGTACCTCTACAGTGCAAGGCCACACATTCAAGGGGCCCCTCCAAAAAGAAACCATCCACACCGGTGCATACCAAGGATACCACAACAACCAAAACTGTTGAATAGCTCCAACGCATCCATCGACAACAATTACAACCCTCTGAAGATGTCAAAGTAAGGAAACCTTTCCACTTCAGCAAATGTCGCACTAAGAGCTCAACTCGACACACAACTCAACATATGATAAGGGATTTAACGCAATGGAGACCATTGCTTCCTAAGGAGGGAGGATTGATCCAGGCGGATATCGGTGGTGGCCCACCTCTTCCAACTAGCTCAAAACAATCTTCTGGCAATTTTGTAAATTACTATTTTTAGCAGTTTTTCGGGTCCTGAACTTCCGGAGCCATTTTGAGGCCCTAAACGACATTTTTTGGCAATTTGGGGGACCAAATGGTTGCCGACGGCATGAATTTAGGCCCAGTCGAAAGTTGTAAATCTCGGATAGACCTTTCCAACGGGCTACCAAGCGCCCCAAACGAAGATCGTATGCAAAAGTTATGACCCCGGGAAGTTGACTGTTCAACTAACCACCTTGGGGCCGCAAACTTTATGATGGTTCATCTTCTAGGGTTAGGTTTTTGGATGTTTGGGATTATTTCCCTCATGCTTATGATAAATAGGCCCTTTCGGCCTCTCTTTGTATTCATCTTGGCACGAATGAGCATAGCGGCCACATCTCTTCTCAGAGATAGCTACCACCATTCTAGCTATTGTATTTTACAGTCTGTTCTATTTTCGCTATTTAATAGAATATGTGTTTACTGTATCACTGTGTTATTTGCAATATATCTTTGTATATGATTCTGTATATGCTATCTTTTGTTTCGTTCCCACATAAATCCGGATCACAGTACCAAGTGGTCAACCTGAATTCCATTCTTTTTACAAGAAACGGAAGGTTATTATTGGGAGATCAGAGAAGCATACCATGACAGATGAGAGCCGTGTGGAAATTAGGAAGACAGTTAGCACCTGCTAAGCTGTTAGGAACCCGTGTCAACCCTTCTCTTTACTATGTTAGTATATTGTTGTTGGACGCATATGCTTTGTAAGTCGTCCCGTAGTATTTGTTGATCCATAGTTTATATTAGACCATAGTATTGACCCATAGTATTGGATGCATATGCTTTGTAAGTCGTCCCGTAGTATTATATGTCCCATGGTTTTGACCCATAGTATTGGGTATAGACTTAGTATATAAGTGTGTGTTGAGGTCATTGAAGGCGCCGTGAAGTTAATTGTATTGAGATTTCTAAAAGGAGGTTGCCCCCTCGAAGTGACCCGTGATCAATATAAAAGTGATTCTGAGTTCTATTATTTCTGATTCTTGTGTATTTGCATTAATTAATTATTGCAGGTTCATCACATTTGGTATCAAAGCACTTTCTTGGGCTCGTTGGGTGGAATTTCTACCAAAATGTTTTTCGCATCTAGTGCAAATTCGGATCTGGGGATAACCCCTATCCTCTTAACTATGGGAATTACTTGGGCATAAGCCCTAAAACTCATTGTGAAGAGTACCACAGGAACCCCAAAGTAGATGGCCCATTGAGAGGACCTGCCAGCGAAAAGGGCAACGACCCCTACTTGATTGACTAGTTCCCACCCTTGAGGTAAACCAAGAGTTGTCATTTGTGGCAAAGCTGTTATCAGTTTTACCTGAGCCGTGGAGTTAGGGGTACTGCTCCAATACGCAAGCCGTCAGACAACATTGGTGGCGGAGTGAATCCCCTGAACCGATAGGAAGCCGCACATACCTGGGGTCCATATCTATTTTCAGCTGAACTATTGCCGATCATTTCCGCTCCAGATCCAGTCGTTTCATATCTATTCTAAAATTCATTCCAGATCCAGTCGCCATTTTAGATCCATCCGTTTTCGATCCCTTCCACGCCGTTGCAGATCCATCTATTGCAGATCCCTTCCGCACCACTGTTGTCGATCCATTTCTGGATTAAAAATAATAATAATAATAATAATTATGTTTCAACTCTGTTTTCCCTGAAACTTCACTGACATCCCTGCAATCCCATTTTGCATATTTCATTCCTGAAGACCCTATCCCAAATTCCACTTCCCAAGACCAAAAATCCCACATTTGTCTATTTTGAGGGTTTGCCATAACTCCTTCAATTTTCACCCAAACGCCTTCAAATTTTTCCACCGTGTTCCTTTCCCAATTCTGCTTCTTTGTGACTCTCTACCAAATTTTATCATTCTTTCACCCCCATTCTGAAATCCCCATTTTTTGCTTCCCTGTCCATCAGAAAGTGTCCAAAACCTAGTCATACCCCAATTATCCATCCGAGTTTTTCCCAAATCCAAATCTTCCTTTACTAAATAAGCTTTTGTTTCTATTTTTATATCCATTTCCAAAAAAAAAAAAAAAAAAAACTCTTGGTTGTGGTTGTCACCCACGCTGGAGCAAACACCGTGGAGGAAGCACTTGCAGCCATCCAAACCAAACTCCAAGATCTAGATGAAAACTTTCTCAGCCTCCATTTTCAGCATTCAGCCATGAACAATAACTGACATCCAAAATCTTTTGCAGCCACTGGGTTCTCTTCTTCCAGCAATTTTCGTGGGCCGAAGCTTGATTTTCCTCGCTTCAATGGTACTGATCCGACTGGATGGATATACCGAGCAGAACAATATTTTAGTCTGCATAATACTTTTGATGTCAAGAAATTTCCACTTGCATCCTTTCATTTGGAACAAGAAGCCCTTCAATGGTACCGTTGGTACATCAAAGCTCATCGCGAACCAAACTGGACAGATTTTTGCCAACTCCTTTTGCCACGATTTGGTCCTAGTGTTTTTTATGACTTCACCGGAGCACTCACTAAACTTCACCAAATTGGCACAGTGAGAGAGTGTCAGACAGAATTTGAGAAACTGGCCAATCACACAGAAGGATTGTCTGATGAATTCTACAGGAGTTGTTTTATCAGTGGTCTCAAGGATGAAATCCGATCAGAGGTGAAAATGTTTTGTCCCAACACAATGATGGAAGTCCTAGTGTTGGCTAAGTTGGAAGAGGACAAGATCGCAGCTCAACAACGCTCCAAACCCACCTTTGTTCCCTTCAGAGATATGGGTTCCCAATGACCTCCCATCACGCCTGCTCCTCAACCAACTCCTATCAAGCATTTGTCTGAAACAGAGATGCAGGCACGCCGAGAAAAAGGGCTTTGTTATAATTGTGATGAGAAATTCACTCGGGGACATAAATGTGTTCAACAAAAGCTCTATCTCTTGGATGTGGATTCTCTTCCTGCCTCAAAAATTGATGAAGAAGCTCCAGATACAGTAGATGATCAGGTCGACATTCAACACCTGCCTGTTGACACCCCATCTCAAGACAACCCACTCGAGATCTCTCTCCATGCTGTAACCAGTGTCACCACCCCACAAACAATGCGAGTCAGGGGATACTTCAAGAAGCTCACTCTTACCATACTCATTGATTCTGGTAGCACTCATAACTTCATTGACCCTCGGATTGCCAAACAGGCTTATTGTTTTGTCCATCCTTGCTCCAACTTTGAAGTCATGGTCGCCAATGGGGGCACCTTACCTTGCAAGGGGAAGTGTCACAATGTGTGTATCTCTATGGAATATTATAATTTTTGCTCTGACATGTTTTCCTTGTCCTTAGGCGGATGTGATGTGGTTTTGGGTGTTCAATGGTTACGCACACTTGGCCCCATCTTATGGGATTTTGTGGAACTTTGGATGCAGTTTTTAGTCAATGGGGCACAACAAAAATTAATGGGCTTACAACCAGGGTCTCTCCGCATCATCAGTTCACATCACCTGGAAAAAATCCTTAAGAAGAATTCACATGGTGTCATCGCTCAACTCCATTCCATTCAGATGCACCCATCAACGGTCTCCACTACTTCCTTGGATAGATATGCAGGTGTCTTTGATGAACCAATGAGCTTGCCACCTTTAAGAGACATTTCCGTTAAGAATTTAGTCCCATCTACCTCTCAGTAGGAACTGATGGCTATTTTGCATGCAACACAGAAGTGGTAGCCATACCTATTAGGGAATTATTTCTGCATCAAGACTGATCTCCAAAGTCTGGAAAATTTTCTGGAACAATGGGTCTCCTACCCAACACACATGAAATGGGTTATCCCTGTGTGATCACTTACAAGAAGGGTAAGGACAATATGGTGGAAAATGCTCCTTCTCGCATAATTGATGACCCAGTTTCTCTTACAGCTCTTTCTCTGGTTGTTCCAAATTGGTTGCAATATGTTCAACAGGGCTATCTCTTCTATGAACTCCATGCTTCTTCATCAGCAGGGCACTCTAGGTTCTTCAAAATGTATGACCGAGAACAATGTAACTTCTTTTGGTAGGGACTGAAAATGACAATTCAATAGATGGTGATACTTTCCAGGTCAACAAGGGTGAAACGACACTCCTTTCGGGATTGCTCAAACCCTTTCCCATCCCTACACAACTTTGGCCAACTATTTCTATGGATTTCCTAGCAGTGCTCTGGTGGTACAATACCACCTCTCAAAGGATACCATATGAAGCAGTCTATGGATAGACACTGCCATTTCTTCTTCGATGCACCCTTAGCAACTCCCCAGTTCAGGAAATTGACTCGGTTCTTCACAACCGCAATCAGATTCTTCTCATTATGCATGACAATTTTCACATGGTCAGAATTCGCCTGAAACAACAAGCCGATCAGCACCATTCTGAACGCATTTTCCACGTAGCTGATAGGGTTCTTCTTCGTCTACAGCCTTCCAAGCAATCCTCCCTGACACTCCAAAGGCGTCAGTGGCTCGAAATGCAACCCGAGGATGCTACCGGGGAACCACTCCTTCAGATTCTGCAGTAATTTCTCCAACCAAAGCTTTAAGGACAAAGCTTTTTCTAAGGGAGAGGGGATGTTAGGAACCTGTTTCAACCCTTCTCTTTACTATGTTAGTATATTGTTGTTGGATGCATATTCTTTGTAAGTCGTCCCGTAGTATTTGTTGATCCATAGTTTATATTAACCCATAGTATTGACCCATAGTATTGGATGCATATGCTTTGTAAGTCATCCCGTAGTATTATATGTCCCATGGTTTTGACCCCTAGTATTGGGCATAGACTTAGTATATAAGTGTGTGTTGAGGTCATTGAAGGCACCGTGAAGTTAATTGTATTGATCTTGCTCAAAGGAGGTTGTCCCCTCGAAGTGGCCCATGATCAATATAAAAGTGATTATGAGTTCTATTATTTCTGATATCTCGTGTATTTGTAGTAATTAATTATTGCAGGTTCATCACACAAGCCTATACTCAAGAACTCGGGAATCCTTCAGTAAATTCCAACTAGGCCTGCAACAGACAATTTATGATATCCCTGACGAAGCAGGTGCAGCAACAGAAGCATCGCATTCAACAAACAAAAGACAGCTGTTATTTGTTTTTTTTTTTGTAATAAGGACAAGGGAATTTTATTTTTGTTTTGTTCTAATTTTGTAAAAGACAGCTGCGTGTTGGGTTTTGGAAGACAAATTTGTGTTCCCTCCTAGGTTTAGGTTTAGGTTTTTGGGAAAATGAGAAGATTGTAAAATCTATAAATATGTGAATGGAGGACAGAATATGGACTTTTGACAGGAAGAGAAAGACGACTGCGTTATGTATGGGAACTATTTTACAGATATCGATATACAGGAGTTCGTTTTTTTCTATTGAAATCCTACACGGCATTTTCTTGGGATCTGTGTAAATGGATGTGGAACTATTTCAACTCTCTTGCCACTGGTTTATTGTGAGATCGTTCTAACTCATTGTGGATTACTCCATTGCTGTGAATGTTTCTCATTTTCTGTGTATTATGCTGTGTACTATGAGTGGTGAAATCGTTTTAATTCATTTGAGCTATCTTGAATGTATCTCCATTTCTGCTGTAATTCACATTTAAACTGGTTCAAACATCTATCAATGTGACCCTTATGTGTATCTACAACACGCTTCTCATCCTCTTGTTTTTTCTCCTTGCAAGGATAGAATAGATTTGCTTATCACATTTTTAGATTAAGATTTGTTTCAGTTTTGCATTTAGATTAAGTTAGTTTATAGCACTTGCATCTCATACATAAATTTAAAATACATAAATGGTGGATTGGGCTGCAACTGGTGCAAAGAATACAAATATTTAAATCTTACACGGTATCCAGAACCATTAACCGGACGGATTCCCCACACCAAATGGTGGACAATCTAATTGGGACTGTTTACCGGGGAGAATCCCTTGTTGATTGATGCTGCGATTTCTGGGGCATCAACAGTTTTTGGTGCTAGAAGGAGGGACACCAGTGCGTGGCTGGTAGAAGAGATCCATTCATTAGAATAAATCCCACTGAAGACCCATTTGAAACAACCATTCCAGAAGATTTAGATCTAGAATCCATAAATCAAGAAAATCCAAATCCTGAAGGTGAACAGCAAGAAACACTGTATGCTATTCCTTTTGCTGAGATAGCATATTTAAGAAGGCATACTCGCGCTTATGTTAGGAAACTCGGTGGTTTGAATGCATTCCTGTTACTTCCTAGATGAGTAGCTCCTAAGAGAGAACCACAGTATACCAGACGCAGTATTGGTTCAAAACTTAGAAGATCTGGTAGATCTATCATTAGAAGAAATTACTGAGCCATTGGGAGAAATTGGATTTGAAACTCCTCAAGAGTTGCATACTCCACCAAATTTTCCACCTCATATTCCACGTATCTCTCCACCGTGTACTCTGAGAATCATGGCTTTGAGAGTAGCAGGAGCTCTGAATCTAGCAGGTCCTTTCCATAATCTGCCTAACAACCCTGAGAATTGTTTGCCTAAATATGACCAAGGTAAAGGGATCACTGTAGAAGATCATCTTAAGAGTTTTTATCTAGATTTGAATCTTCTAAATGTAGAACATGAAGATGTGGTTTGCCGACTGTTTCCCTACACATTTGAACCTAAAGTTTCTTCCTGGTATTTTAGCCTTCAAGCTAGTTCAATATCCGATTGGGAAGACTTTGAAAAATGTTTGTTAAAGAAGTATGGAAACTAGAAAATGGTAGCTACTCTAATGAAAGAATTGTTGTCCATGAGAATGGAGAAGAAGGATAAAGTCCAAGAGTTTAACCAAAGATTCACTACCCTGCTGAATAATTTCAGTGACGTTGCAAGGCCTGCTGAGGAATCTTTAGTTGAGTACTATACAACAGCTCTTGACTCTCCGATAGCCATGTTTGTTAAAAGAGCAAAGAAAACTACCTTAATATAAAACTTTGAAGAATCAAAGAAGGTAGAAGAAGAGATAGTCAGCATTGCTAAACATGCTCTAGATCTGGAAACAAAGCAGCCTGCGAAGAAACCTTTTCTTTTAACCAAAAACAAGGAAGAGCCATCAACTGATATTGAAAACATTGTCAAAATGATGCAAAAGCTTTCAAAAAAAATTGTGGATTTAAAAAAGGATAAAGCAGCCAGTACTTCTAGGCAGCCGTTCAAACCTTATTATAAGAAAAGAGAATAAAATGGACAGCCAACTCCGCCTGTAAACAATTCCACTGTTTGAAATTTAAATGAAGTAGGTATGGATCATTTCTGTACTTTCCATCAAGAACAACATTCTGAAAAAAGTTGTCCGCAGTGGATTAATTCAATGAGTTTGGTGATGAATCAAATGCTTGATGCGCAATTATCAGAACAAAAGGATCCTCAAAATGAACAAGTTTATGATTAGGAGGAAACCGCCCTAGACACCACCATGGTTCTCTGGGATTGGTCACCAACTCATGAACCTTATCTTGAAGAGCTTGCTGATCAGTCTCAAGAAGCATCCATAAATTTTTCCTCTAGAAGTAAAGGCCCCTTACCTGATCAGACTTTAGATATTCCTAAAGTGAAATCCTCAAGGAAATTTCCAAGGTGGCATATAACAGTTATCCCACAGCAGCCCAAGGCTATCCCACAACAACCCAAGGTAATTCTGAAACCTATAAAAGAATCAATTGCTGAAAAATCCAAACAGCCAAATATTACTCCAAACAAAATAGAAACTCAACCCAAGATTTCTAAGGTATGCGATATGGGTTACGATATAATTGAAGACATTAAGAAGACTAAAGCCAATATTTCCATATTTGACATGTGCAGTTTTCCCCAGAAAAGACAAAATTTGCTAGAGGTTTTTGACCAGCAAGTTAGTCCTTCGTCTGAAAACATAGAAGACAACCTTGAGATAAACGAAGCCAGCATCGATGGGAAATCCAGATCACAAACTCTGCCTTTCCTCCTAACTTTTGAAATCTTCAACCACAATGTTCATAACTGTTTGGTAGATTCAGGTGCCGATTCAAAAGTCATGCCCCTGTCAATTTGCAGAAAGATTAATGGGAAACCTATCCCTTGTCCATCTCAAATTATACGGTTGGATAGGACCGCTGTTAAGTTTATTGGGGAAATGAAAGATGTTCTCATTAGGTTATCAGGAGACCCTAGGGTGTGTCAGTTCATTGATATAATGGTGGTTGATATCCCAGAGGCTTACGGTCTGATTTTGAGTAGGAACTGGTCTACGAAATTGAATGGCTATTTTGCTATAGACTGGTCTCATCTATGGCTGCCTTATCAGAATAGGAAAAACCAAATAAAGATACTGGGAGAACCTCATATGAAACAAAATGTAACTCAGTTGGAAGAAAAGAACGAAGCTCTTGCTTTCTCGTCTTCAGTTTTGGGAAACTATTTCTTAGAGATTGAACCAGAAATTATCAAGCACAAGATGCTAGCCATAATCCAGATGAACAGTCTGATCTCCTTCAATTTTCTCAGACTGATGATATTGATTGTAACATAGTAGAATTAGTCACTGATGTAGTTGTTAATGATGCTAGTTTAGCTAAAGAAGAAATGTGTTTTGGATTCTTTACTTTGATGGCTCCAAAACCCAAGAAGGATCAAGAGCCGGTTGTGTTTTGATTGACCCCAATAGGAATAAACACTTTTTATCTTGTAGATTAGAATTTGAATGTACTAACAATACTGTTGAGTACGAAGCTCTAGTCCACGAGTTATAGGAGGTTGTTGCTTTAAGTGTCGAATATTTGAAAGTCTTTGGTGATTCTGAAATAGTCATTAGGCAGGTGAGAGATACAATTCACTGCCTTTCTCCTCATTTAAAAGGCTACCAATCTGAGATTTGGAATTTGATTTAGTGTTTTGATGCTTTCAATATAAATTCCATTCCTAGATTGTAAAATGCTGTAGCTGATTTATTGGCTACTTCTGCTTCCAGATTAGTTCCTACAAATAATAAATGCTCTATTGAATTGATTTTCAGGCCATCTATTCCAGATAGCATTACGAATCTCAGAGTATTTGATGATGATCATCAGATCATCAGCTTCTTGACAAATGAAGATGCCTTCCTTGAATCCATAATAGACGAAGAGAAGCATGACTCATACCTTCAAAGAAAACACGTTGTTAAAGGAAATTTTATGCCTAAAGGAGTGAGGACTCTCGAAGCTTTGTTTGATTTACAAAGCAAGTTCAAGAGACTAGTGAATGCTAAAACTCATAGCTCCTCTATGAGGACTCTCGAAGCTTTGTTTGATTTACAGAGCAAGTTCAAGAGACTAGTGAATGCTGAAACTCATATCTCCTCTATGATGCATGAATTGATTAATATGGGAATAGAGGCAGAGCCGAAATATGTTAATCTCGGTAAGTGTTGCTTGCCGGGAGAAA
Source organism: Larix kaempferi (assembly GCA_027924585.1). Lineage (NCBI taxonomy): Eukaryota > Viridiplantae > Streptophyta > Pinopsida > Pinales > Pinaceae > Larix > Larix kaempferi. Next base: position 2,623,571 of record BSBM01001313.1, read on the forward strand.
GAGAAACGTTTATCAAACTTTTCAAGCAGTACAAGGATGTCTTCTCATGGACTTACGACGATCTGAAAACGTATGATATTCGTATCATTCAGCATGTAATACCAATGAAAGAAGGTGTCAAACCTTTTCAGCAGCAGCTAAAAAGAATCCATCCGACTTTCGAGCCTCTAATTCAAAAGGAATTAATGAAATTGCTAGATGCAAAGATCATTTTTAAATTCAGACATTTTGATTGGGTCGCCAATCTAGTTTCCATACGCAAAAAATAAAGAGAAATCAGACTGTGCATGGACTTCCGGAATCTAAATAAAGCTTCCGATAAAGATAACTATCCTGTGCCCCCAATGGAACAAATTTTGCAGATGGTGTCAGGATCAGAGCTTTTCTTTCTACTAGATGGTTTTTTAGGATACAATCAAGTACTAGTAGCAGAGGAAGACCGTCGCAAAACCACTTTTCATACTAAGTGGGGTACCTTTTCTTATCATAGGATGCCATTCGGTTTGATAAATGTAGGATAAAATTTTCAATGGGCCATGGACATTGCCTTCCGAGGACTGGGCGGTCAGTGTGTAGTAGTTTACTTGGATGATGGCATTTTCATCAGATGTTTGGAGAAAGAAGATGCAAGGAAGGTAGTCGAAGAATTACACAATGGCCCTGCTGGAGGACATTATTCAGGGGATACCACAGCTCATAAAATTCTCAGATCCAAGTATTATTGGCCCACTCTTTTCAGGGATGCTCATGCATATGCAAGGAACTGTGATGTTTGCCAAAGAAGTGTCGGGAAATTGCCAAAAGCAGAGGGACCGTTGCAGCCGGTTATCATTTTTGAACCGTTCGAGCAATGGGGCATAGATGTTATTGGAGAGATAAACCCGAATTCCTCGTTGCAGCACCAGTACATCCTGACAGCTACTGATTATTTTACGAGATGGGTTGAATCCATTCCGATGCGTGCAGTCAACGAAGATGCAATTATCAAATTCCTGGAAGAAAGCATCATAACTAGGTTTGAGGTTCCCATTTCCCTAGTCTTTGATAATGCAACTTATTTTTCGTCTTTTAAGATCAATGAATTTGTTTATGAGAAAGGGATCAAACTGCACTATTCAGCAAATTACTATCCCCAGGAAAATGGATCAGCTGATTCGACCAATAAAAGCGTCATCCGAATTCTTAAGAAAATTGTAATTGAAAATCAGAGAAGATGGCACCTATCCCTTCCAAATTCTCTATGGGCAAATAGAGTTATCCCCAATAATGCCTTAGGTGCATCCCCGTTTACCTTGGTTTACGGTAAGGAAGCCATCCTTCCCCCGAATGTATTACTCCCATCCTTGCAGCTATCCCAAGCCTCCCGAGGTTCTAGTAGTCAAGTTCTTCAATCAAGAATTGATACCCTGCTAAAACTCGAAGAGTCGCATCAAAAGGCCAAAGATCAATTCCATCATCATCATGACATAGTCAAAAGATGGTTTGATAAGAAGAAATCTGGAAAAAGAAGTTTCGAAGTAGGAGATTTAGTTCTGAAGTGGGATCATCAACACGATGGTAAGGGAATGCATACAAAATTTCAACACTTATGGGTTGGCCCTTACCAAATTTCTAAAAAGCTTGGCCCATCAACGTATAAGTTAAGAAGCCTTCGGGGAGAGGAAGTTAATCTTCCCCTTAACGGCCTGGCTTTGAAACAGTATTTTTTTTAAGGTCTCTAAGAGAGCCTTTGTACATAAATAAAGGTTTTGTTCTTTTTCTTTTACTTTTTACTTTAGTCTCTTGATTTATGTTTGTTTCAACCAAGTTGTTCTCTTTTTCTAATTTTTTGAGTTTTCCCTTTCCCCTTTCCTTTGTATATTTTTTTCCTGCTAGCTTTGCAATTGGGCCTTTTGTGAAGATGGATCTCTCAAGAAATATTACAACTCATGAAGTTGGAAATGTACCCTCAAAAGAAAGTTTATCTATGCATTTTGGCTTTTGCTGATCATTTTCCAGAATGAAAAGATCATGTTCTGTTGGTCGCATTAACCCCTATTTAATAGAAGAAATTCATTATTATCTTTATCACTATCTTCAGGCTCCATCAACCCTCACATTTATAAGCGTCTCAAGAAGATCGTTGTAGTTAGACTCACGGAAAGGAAGCACATCTCGAAGGAATAGGGTATTAAAATGACTCCATGCTCCAAATCTAAAGCCAAAAGTGCTTATAATCAAGAGTCTGTTATCCAGAAAACCTCGCCTCCATTAAAGCATGGTTGAGAGAAATAAATACTTTCAATTTAAGCAGCCACACCAAAAATTCCCAGCAGAGTTCTTCTCCGTCCGTGAGCACGAGAAACCAAGAAAATATCCTGCTCACACAAAAGGACATCAATGGATTGAAGAACTCAGGAAAATGGCTAAGTCTTGAAGAAATTTTTCTGGAATACTCACATGACAAAAGTCGGTAATTAAAGAACATCCAAAAGGATAAAAGCAACATGGGAATGAGGAACAAGAGAATATTGTCTACGAGATGTTGTTACAATCCTGTGGAGTCCGATGACAGTGGTCGTCTGAAAGATGGATCTTCTAAAAATGAACCCCATATTTTGATACTTGGAGATTTTTAAGGATGTCTTTATCGAATCTCCCCTTTCATAATGACCAACGGATAAAGTGATCACTTCCTTTGCAGAAATTCGAATGCTCAAGCTGACTGTTGCACATAAGGTGAGCAGCTTTTAAAATTTCCTATGGATGAGAGAGAGTTTTTCATAGATCTGTGTTCACCAACGATTCGCCAATTGTTGTTGCTACAACATCCCCCCAAAATTTTGAAAAATATTGGGGCCCCTCCTCCTACACTTTTGTATTGATTTTTCTTTCTCTTTCTTTTTGAAGCTTATCCTTCTCTAAATCCGATGAAACTTTAACACTTGTTTCCCAAAGAAGTTTTCTGAAAATTTTTCTAAGGCAAAGTCACCTTTAGCCTTCGGCGCAAGTTTTAACCATAACTCTTCCGCCTTTAGCGCAAGTTTTAACCATAAATATCCCGCTTTCGGTGCAAGTTTCGATCATAAGACTGCCATCTTCGGCGCAAATCGCAAACCTAACTCTGCCTCTTCGGCGCAAGTTTTAAGTCCATTTTTTCCGCTTTCGGCGCTTGAGTCAGCTTTGATCTGTGCGCTTTTGGGCGGGTTTCCAAGGTCTCTTATGGCTTCCTGCGGCCCAAGATTAAATCCTACCTTGGCCACTTTAGACGCACTTCAAGAGCTCACTTCGGCCCAACCATGGCGCCTATCTTAGTCTTATTTTGGCCGCCTTTGGCGCAATTGCCCGGCATTATTTTGGCCGCCTTCGGCTCAGAGTTTAACTTCATAAAGGACGTCAGCACAAGATTCTTCTAATTATTTGGAACTCTTTGGTGCATCTTTATCATTTAGCGCATTTTTTAGTGACAACTTTTGCGACAGAAGTGCAGGAGTTATTTTATTTTGGCCGGCACCGGCGCATGGCTTAGCCCTAAACTCGCCGATGGGTGGATTTTTATGACCAATTCTACGACAAAGTGCAAATGTTATATTTATATTTGCGCAAGAACTAACATTGGAATTTCCGATCGAAGTCCTCGATCCGTTTTTTCCCAAACCATTGCAAGGTTTAAAATTAATCCTTGCGTTGCGGCGCAACTTTTAACGATAATTATGCTGACCATTTCTGACCCATCCAGCGCAAGTCTTGATGATATTTTCTCCGCTTGGCTCATAAGTTATCCTTAAAAATCGCTGCTGTTGCGCCACTCCCAATTGTAAAATGCCGCTAATAAGCTTTAAGCCCGTGGGCTCGACCCTTGATTGCGGGTGTTTTAATCATAAGCTTCTGCCCATTGCACATTAGTTAATGCTTTTTTCCCCGCCATAGCGCAGCCCGCCTTTTGGGTTTGAGTGCAGTTGCACACATTAATTAGAACTTATGGTAGCCGCGTTAAATCAACCACCTTTCCACTTTGAGCCTCGTTCCTATTAAATTGGCCAACCTGTGGCCCAGGCAACATAAATGTGTCCCTTTTGAATATAATGAGGCTTGAGGTGTGCAATGTTCATTTAAAGTTTTTGTCAAAATATCTACTTGCGCTATTTCGCTATTGCAGGGTGATATGCATAGGAGAAGGCTGACGGGGAAGCGGCAGAGATAGCCGAGTCAAGGAGATTGCAAGCAGCAGAAGAAGCCAAGAAGGCAGCTGAAAAGGAGCCACTTAGCTCACAACTCATGGATATGGATGTGTCTACGAATGACCAATCAGGGATCGTCGGAAGAGGAAATGTAGAAGTTGAGGAACTTTCTCTTACCACATACACTCCTTCTCGGCAACGCCAAGTGATCAACCTGAATTCCGTTCTTTTTTACAAGAAACAGAAGGTTATTATTGGGAGATCAAAGAAGCATACCATGACAGATGAGAGCCATGTGGAAATCTGGAAGACAGTTAGCACCTGCCAATCCTATACTCAAGAACTTGGGAATCCTTCAGTAAATGCCAACTAGGCCTGCCACAGACAATTTATGATATCCCTGAGGAAGTAGGCGCAGCACCAGAAGCATCGCAGTCAGCAAACAAAAGACAGCTGTTATTTGTTTTTGTTTTTTGTAATAAGGACAAGGGAATTTTATTTCTGTTTTGTTCTAATTTTGTAAAAGATAGCTGCGTGCTGGGTTTTGTCTTATTGACCACTAGAAGACAAATTTGTGTTCCCTCCTAGGTTTAGGTTTAGTTTTTTGGGAAAATGAGAAGATTGTAAAATCTATAAATATGTGAATGGAGGACATAATAAGGACTTTTGACAGGCAGAGAAAGACAACTGCATTATTTATGGGAACTATTTTCCAGATATTGATATACAGGAGTTCATTTTTGTCTATTGAAAGCCTGCATGGCATTTGCTTGGGATCTGTGTAAAGGGATATGGAACTATTTCAACTCTCTTACCACTGGTTTATTATGAGATCGTTCTAACTCATTGTGGATTACTCCATTGCTGTGAATGTTTCTCATTTTCTGTGTATTATGCTATGTACTATGAGTGGTGAAATCATTTTAATTCATTTGAGCTATCTTGAATGTATCTCCATTTTTGTTGTAATTCACATTTAAACTGGTTCAAACAGCTATCTACGTGACCCTTATGTGTATCTACAGCACGCTGCTCATCCTCTTATTTTTCCTCCTCGCGAGGATAGAATAGATTTGCTTATCACAGTTTTAGATTAAGATTTGTTTTAGTTTTGCATTTAGATTAAGTTAGTTTACAGCACTTACATCTCATACATAAATTTAAAATAAATAAATGGTGTATCAGGCCGCAACCGGTGCAAAGAATACAAATCTTTAACTCTTACACGGTAGCCGGAACCGTTAACCGGACGGATTCCCCGCACCAAATGGTGGACAATCTAATTGGGACTGTTTACCGGGAAGAATCCCTTGCTGATTGATGCTGCGATTTCCAAGGCATCAACACATCTCTATAGGAATACAATACACATGGGTAAAATACATTCCGAAGTTACATATACATCAACACTATATCTGGTTGCGACAGTATACACAACACGGGGTCTTCACTCAATGACTGCCTACCATAGCACGTTCATTCGTGGCATATGAAACAATACCCCTAATTTCAAAAAATATTGGAAAAAAAATTCCCAAACTCGTATTTTTTAACCCCCTCCCAATATGCCTTCCCAATTTTAAAAAACCCCTAATACCCCTATAATATTGTATGTATCCATTTTTTCATTTACATTTTTTATACCCCTTTATATATCTACCTAGTATATTGGCATGATATCGTGGGCTTGAATAAACCTCCCAAGGCATGTAATAGGCACGAGTGGTTGGGTATTCAAGCCCCCAAGGCCTATCAAGGGCTTGTAACAGGCTGTGGAGGTGCCCTGGAGGCTTAGAGCCTCCCAAGGCACCCTGGGGGCTTGGACACCTTCATATTTTTATAGCCTTCTTGTTCTATAAGAATCCAGTATGACTTAAGGGCATGTATGCATGGCCTACTCAACTTAGAGAAGAAAATGCTTATATGAAATGCAGTATTAGACAGAAAGCTTAAAAGTTATATTGAAGAAGAAAAAAAACTTTCCAAAAGCGAAGAATTTAGGGTTCCTTACTTCTGATGACCTTCTGGGCTCTGTCGACGTTTTGAAGATACAACAAAGATTACCAATGCATACTTCAACTTGCACAGAACTGTACTAATGGATGGATCCTTTATGCACAAATTGCAATTTTTTCTCCATCCAACAGTGAAAACCACACCATTTAAGTCTACATGTGGATTCTACCAATAAAAATCACAAACATTTCAGCAATTTAAGCATGTTGGCATATTTAGTATCAAGCAATTCAATTCCTAAAGAGGTCAAAAGACTGTTTCTCTTTATGTAAAATATGGTATTCCATAGTGTATGTGTAAAAATCAAATCAGTGAAAAAATTCTTACCCTTGCTTTGCTTCAATGTCTCTGCTGAAGTCAATGTTGGAAAAGTGATTCTCATCACTTCAAGAAATCTGGAATATCATCCAAAAAACTAAACCTAATACTTTGAGTGCATGTGGTTCTTTCCAAGGTAAACTGTCACAACCAAATGTACCAGTTATGTCACAAGCTCCTCCAAGCATGGAGGGAAATAGAGCATCAAGAACACAGGCTACATCCTAGGTGCACATAAAGGAGACAGACTGTCCATAAAATGCATGCTAGATTGTGTATGTGGCGTGCCAAAATAATCACAAGCCTTACAGTAAGGATCAACAACAATGGCATGCATAACATCCCAATACTGGATGCTCATAAAAGGTATAAAATTGTTGTTGTTCTTGCAAACTATAAATATTTTGAAATAAATAAAATAATGACAGACTGGAATCCTACATAAGCACCCATACTGACACAAAATAATTGTATTTTCCATGAGACATGCCTTATAATTTGGACAACTAGACATTCAAATGATATTACCTGCCATCTTTCTACAAACTAGTACGTGACCATATTATTAGGCATATTTTATTATTTCAACGTGCCAATGAATTTTAAGATCAAAATTGCTTTCATCTAAAAGGAGCATTTGATCGTATTGGTTAAACTGGCATGCAGACAGATTCTATGATATTTCTACTTAGATTTCAAATTGCTGTAATTTACTTTTCAAATGACCAGTCTGGCAGAGGAATTCAATGAACATTGCCCATGTATAAAAGCAAACAGATAACGGGAGAGAACCTTGAACCTCACATACGTTTAAGAAACTAGTTTGGATAAGTTTCAACATCGAAATGGATTGAAAATATTAATCTTGTATTCCTTCCTCCTTGACAAGGAGGCTGTTGACCTCTTCCCCAATTACCTCTATCACCTTGGTTACCTCTGCTTCCTCCCCTGCTAAAGAAACCCATCTATATAGATGTGAAGAGCATGATAAGTACATGTACATAACAGTAAGAATATATATCAAATATATTTTCAATTTGGATAATCTATTAATGTCTCTGTACCAGGACAACAATCATGCATGCAATTATATTTTTTGGGGAAACAAGGTGATGGGACATCAAGCTTGTTTAAAATTATTTCATTTCCAAACTAAAAATCACTTTTCTCTCCCAACTATTTCTCTTTGAACATGGAAACATGACTGTTGGGAAAATGATAGGGAGTGAATAAACAAATTAGTGGAAGCAGATGAAGGGAATGGAAAATGATACATGTTTAAATTATCCAATAACCTTAACTGTCAACATCCAATTATCTTTTTGCAATATTCATCCATCATGATAATCAATCACTGCCAGCTTCATCCAAGAAAGTCTTCATCATGGATTTGATATTCCCACACAGACATTTAATATTTACTACATATGTTCATTTAATGACAATTTATTAGCCTATATACCTCCAAAATGTATTTCATTCTATTCATTAACATAGGTTTCAATAACCCACCAATAACCAAAATTATGCTATGAAAGTCTCCATAACAGAACACATAATGATTTAATGTGATCAACATTATTATTTCACTTATTCCATATCTTAAACATGCCAATAATATAGTGATAGAATAATCACTTTCAATTTCCTCAACCACAACTAAACCAAAATCCATATCCAAATAAACCTTTATCAATGAAGAATTATTGCAAACCATGCAACCGTATCATTTCCTTTAAAAGAAATTCTGAGAATGAAATAGAAAATCAACAAAGCTGACCCTCAAATATTGTCAATAACATTGTGCATGTACAATCATTGTGTATCATGTATTTTGACAGTATGAGATTATAACCAAAATCCATTGCTACAAAGTCACTCATTTGATAGCTCATCCTTTTAAAATTTCAATCATGTCACCAACAAAATTTCAAGTGACTAAATGAACAACAACCTTCAGTACTTGTGTACAATCTTTCTTATGACTTGAAAACATAATCAAATTTCATGGAAGCATGCAAATCTTTGATTTTCCCATGCAGAACAAATCGAATGTTTGAACTTTAAGCTCAAGTTCTAATTTCAAAACAAAGGCAAGTCAATTTTTATGAACAACCATTCCAATACAATCTCATGATCAACTTCAATGTTTCCAACCGAAGAGAACAAGACTCAGAGACTCTTGTAATTCACATTTGAGGTTATATTCAATTATGTAAGGATTTTTTAATGCATATATAATCAATTCAAAAATTGAATGCAATTCCAACACTTATTTTTCATCTTTCTGTAGGAAATCCCTTCAACCAATCACTGAGAAGTCAACACGATATGCCCCACCAACTTTGAAACTTATGTAGCCAACAACATCAAATGCTTATTCATTTCTCCTATCAAATAAAAACTTAAAAGCTTTCAGTATTATGCATTCAGGCTGCATAAGTAAAACCAAGTTCTGATATTTTGATTTACTGGAGATAACTTATGGCTTTAGGTTCAAAATTGAAACCAACTCTTTGACAATCAAGTCACCAAAACTTTTGACAGTATGAGGTTAGACTATTGAGTTGACAGGATGAATACTTCCTGTAGCTTTTAAGCTTCGAAATTAGTCAAATAAATTTAGGCATTCTTCATTTTTTGCACAAGAGCATTTTAAACCAACAATACCATTGGTTAAACAACCAATTCATACCACTGGGCTCATGAAAGATTGAACCAATCTTTTGATAGTCCAAGGTGCGGTCAAATTGAAACCCTAAAGTCTACTTGAAAGTATGGATAATGGTTGGACTTCAAGCATTTGCTTACTGAGGCATGAAACTGGTTTCAATACTCCTAAAATCCAATAATAGTGACCAACTCTCATAAGCCGAGAGGGAAAGACTATATTTGAAGATGAAAATGACAAACCCACAATAATGTATTTCAAGAATTTTCTTCAACGATGCCTCGGAATAGATTGTACATGGAACAAGGCAGTCTGCACCGAGCATGAAGGGTTTTCAACTCTTTTATGCAATGACAATAAACTCATTTCTAAATCAGTAACTCAACCAATGATGCTTCTAATACAAACAATGACTACGACCAATATTTCAGCATGCATGTGCGTGGCATGTGCCCTCTACCAAACATCAACCTATATCCCTACCTACTGTGCCCTCATTAAACATGTTCCTTGAATGTTGTAAGTAAAAGCTAAAAGCACCCTCTCTGCCCAGAAACTTCAAATACAACACCCAAAACATCATTGGAAATGGCCAAAATGCCTTTGTAATGCTGCCGTCCATACAGTAGAACCTTTCCATAGTTGGAAACACCATACAGTACAGCCAACACTGTTTCTAAGGCATTTCATACTTGTTTCAGCATTTCAACATTTCAAGACACATATCACTGAGAGGTCATGGGTTCAAGTCCAGTAGAGTCCCTCTAGTTTAGGAAAACCCTGGCAACCTGTACCCAGGGCGCCATTCACGGAATGTAAGTAAGTGCCTGGAAGGTTTCCCTGATGACATTTTCCATGGGAATAAAGGATATTGCAATTGGTGACTTATGGAAATTGATTAATAGGAAAGGTGCAGAGTGGAAGAGTCAAATTGAAATCAGTGGACAAGATTAAATCTTATCCATACTTGAGATCTTTTCTAAAGTAAATAAAGTGACCAGAAATAAAAGCCTGCAAATTAAAAACTTAATTAATGTGCTTTTTCACTAATAAAATTACAAATATCACGTTTACGTGAAATTAGAAAGACGAAAAATTAAAGTGACATCTTTTGCATGCTTTGACACTAAGCCTATGCAGAAGCACCTGTCCAAGCTACAAAAAATCCACATTTGCAACAATTTTCTATCTCTGTAGAAGGTAACTAAGCTATGGCCTAACTTGGAGCTCATTACAATATTCTACTCACATATTTATATTGACACCCCTGCTATGTGGCTAAGAGAGCTTCAACAAGATTCAACTCTCACGAAGTAGTAATGAATTGTAAATTAAAAACTAAAGAATAAAAACAAGCAGAGCCAATCTAGTATCAACAGTAGAAAGACAAAGTGCATTAAGATAAACATAGAAGATATAAGCAAGGATGTAGAAAACCTACCTCTTGAAGTGGGCCACCTCCAAGAGATTGTTTAGTCACACAGTGAATTGGAGCTGGAACTGCAAGTTCTTATTATAAGGAAAAATTGTACACAGTTATCTTTCATGGAGTCTTGATGCCTTCAAGTGGGCAGAGACCACTGTTTTATAGTACTGGAGATGGAATAAATGCTTGATTCTCCTTCTAGAAATCGAACCCAGCCTTCATTTGAATGTATGTGGAACCTTGACTATACGTTACTGCTGCTGTAGGAATATGACGATCTGTCTCTAGATTCTATGAGAACCTACCTAGAGTTGTCCCAGAGGTATCTTTAGTGAGTGCAACCAGTGTCTACCTATGTATGGAAATCAGACGATGATCGCATCCTGCAACTCCAAGAACTGATCTAGATGGAATTTAGAAAATACATCTTTGAACCCAAGTTCTTCAGAGGTCAGGTCCAACATTCTGTAGTTGTCCTCTCTGATGGCCCCATCCAGTTCCTGTCTAGTTGGAAAGAGATGGTCTGGCACATCTAGAGAGTACCTGAAATGGGGAAGGTGCTCTAGGGAGATGGTCATCCACTGTAGAAGCCAAGAGGACTCTCAAAATCAACCTTGGAGACTCACAATTGATTGCAGGAGCCATTAAAGGATGCCGCTGTCCAAAATCACAGGATTGGTAAGATGCTACAAAGGTGTCAATTCACCTTACAAAAATTTTCAAACACCGCAATTGGACATGTGATGCAAAATACAAGGATGAGGAGATTATTTGAATTCAGCAGTAGGTAAAATAATCCCCTCTGATATTTATAGAAGAGGTATCTCCAGGTAAATTACATTTCATGGCTAGTGTATATTAATGTTTGGAACATAGGAACCCCACCCCTTCATGATCTGGAGGTGTAATTTATGACACAAAAGAATCCATCAAGTGTAAATTTGCATGAAATATAGGTATTCAATCAAATAATATGGCAGAAGCTCTGGAAGCCATGAAAGGGCTTGAAATTTAAATTGGTTGCACCAAGCAAGAAATAATTTGCATCAGACTCACAAATTGATTGTGGAAGCAATTAAAGGACACCACTCCATCCAAATCATAAGAACAACAAGATGATACAGAGGTGCAGGTTCACCTTGGATAAATTTTCAAACACAAAGATTGGACAATAGATGAAAAAGCATATAAAAAAGGCTGAAGCCTGATGGGATGGCAAATGAGGCCATTGCCACCGCAATGGGATAACTAGAGATCCATTTTTTGCCTAAAAATAACATCAATGTCTCAGTCCCAGACTCCCAAGCATTCCTTAGTATTGCAGGAAAAACAAATGCTTTTCAAACACTGATATTGGACATGTGATGAAAAAGCATAACAAACAGGCCAATTCGATGTAAAAAGAGGCCATCCCAAGTGGGAGAACTATAAATCCATTTGCATAACAATGATTTCAATGTCTTAGTCCCAAGCATTCCTTTGTACCATAGACAAACTAAATGTTTTACAATATGTATATTGTTACGAGTTGCATGTGTATTCAAGCTCAACATTTCCAATAGCTATTGCTTCAGAATTCCCAGCTGTTAGGTTCACTAGCTTTCATTTTTTTCAGAAGCTTAGAGGACAAGTGAAGCATGGATTCTACTGCATCCAATTCATTATTAGCTCCACTGGGAACAAGGGCATCATCTGTCATTTGTGTTGATGTATATGTAAATTCGGAATGTATTTCATCCATGTATTTCATATATATTTATTGTACCCTTATAAGAGATGTGTTATTCCTCTATAAGGAAGTGTCGTCATGTGTATTGACAAGTGTCGCAAGTGTGTGTACTTGCCGATGGGTTATTAGACCACCATGTGTGGGGTCGACCCTGAAATATATATTATATTGTGGATGTACCTAGCTAGACAAGTCGGCCCCATAGTGTAACTGGGCAAACAAGTTAAGTATAAATAGAGATCGGGAGATCTCTATTTGATCACTCAAAAACTCACACTTCTCTCACTCAGAAAGTGGCGCACTAGTGAGGAGGAGGATCATCTGCTACTAGGAGACTATCTCAATGTATTTTGGTTGTACTTTGGTTGAGCCATTGCTCTCTCTATCTCTGAGGAAGTTGTGGGGTTTTTCACCTTAGGGTTTTCCCCACAGAAACTCTGTGTCTCTTGTCTCATGATTTTGATTCTTGTGATGCTTGTTATGCTTACTATGATTGTTATGCATTGATATACTGTACATGTTATTCTCTCAGTAAAGATCCTAGAGTATTGTGAATTGATGCTCAAAATTTAACAATTTGCACATCGTCAAAGGTATCCATTGCAACAAGTGTTTGAGCTGCAGTGTTACCATTATTAGAAACATCACCCTGCACTCCTAAAGATTGTCCAGCATCTGCACTTATGGTGCCTTGATGCTTGGGCTCAGGAAGTTGATTTATAACATTTATCAGGAAAGCTTGATCCTCATTTTCAAACAAATCAAATGCTATCTGAAAGGCCAACAAGGCATCATCCTACAAAAAAAGGGAGCAAATAACATCAACTTCAATTCTAAGCAGTTAAAAAGGAAACCAAGTATAAGTCTAATCTCAACCATTATCAAGAATTCCTTAACGGTGAAAAATGCAACCAAGTATCAATCTAAGCTCAACCACCATCAAGATTCCCTAAAAAGTTACCTTTCAACCGGTTCTACTACGGAAGAAACATGTTCAGCTATTTGGCCCACATGTTCCATAACTGGATTAGGCAAGGACTCAAAGACCTGATTTATCACCTTCTTCCCTATTTGGACAACCTGCTCTGCAACTTGGACAATCTGCTCATGTTTTACAAAAGGATGGTGTAATACTTCAGGTACTTTGTTAATAACAATAACAAAATAGTCCTAATTGAGACCATTTTTACAGAAAGTGAAAACCGCACCATTTAAGTCTACATGTGGATTCTGGCAATAAAAATCACAAACATTTCAGCAATTTAAGCATGTTGGCATATTTAGTATCAAGCAATTCAATTCCTACAGAGTTCAAAAGATTGTTTCTCTTTATGCAAAATATGGTATTCCATAATGTATGTGTAAAAACCAAATCAGTTAAAAAATTCTTAGCCTTGCTTTGCTTCAATGTCTATGCTGAAGTCAATGTTCGGCTCACAATCCAGCACTAAGGATGGAACCGGAAGTTGACATGTTTGCATCAGAAGCAGTCAATTAGAATCATAAAGTATATAGCAGCGTTAGAACCCAAACTGGTTATGAATATTACATAGATCAGTATTTGGCTTACCTTCTGAATAGTGGCATGTACATGTTCTCCTTGCAAGAGACCTATCAATATCAAGAGTTAATTGGCTCACAGACAACAACCCACGATTTCCACATTGAGCAGGGAAGATCCAGTTCTCATGCTTTTCATATGCCATGTACATATCTCCATGTACATGTCTACAAAGTACTTGATGTTGAAGTTTAAGGGTTAGAGGAGTTTTTAATTTAAGTAGTAAAATTTAATGCATGAACATATAAAATCAGATTCAGAACAGTACTGCTCTCATAACCAATATTTGAATCAACCATATACTCAGATTTTTCAGATTTGATCTTGTCACCGAAGGGACAAGTCAATCTAGCCAAACAATTTGCGTACCTTGAGAGAGATCCAAAGGTGATCCAGAGAGGGTTAAAGCAGAAGCATACTGACCACATACTGACCCATACTTCTTAGTCAATAAGCACATTCATACCCAGTACAGTCATGCGGACAAAGGACACACAGTCATGATGGGTAAGGATGCAGTCACATACTGCAGAGACACACAGGCATACTTTGCACAGTCATGCTTGAAAAAACACAGTCCACCCATAAAGTGAAACTCATGGTCACACTGGGGAAGACCCCACAGTCCACACAAGAAAACAGGCTCATGGTCACGCTAGGGAAGGACCCACAGTCCACCCGAGAAAACAAATAAGGTATCAAAAAATTAATAAACATAACCTATGGACCAAGTAAGATACACGTAAGATAAAGGATCATGAGTCAACCAAGGGGGGCACAAAAAAATAAACCACAAACACACAAGGTCAAGGTGAACTATATAAGGTGGACAAGCAACTCCTCTGGTGCTCCTCTGTAGGACCAACAAGACCAATAATATTTTCTCTCTCAAGGTACACTGTTTTATATATTTTTGTCATCACTGTATAAGATTCAGAACAGTACTACTCTAATAAAATTTGAACTGTAATAAACAAACATAATTTTCATCTCTTTCAACTTAACGCTCCATTATTCATTGCGTTAAAGTTGGTCCTCTAGAATCATCAAATTCCATGTACAGTAATAACATGATAAAATAATGTATAGATATCAACAGTAAATTATCATAACCAATATTTGAATCAACCATATACTCGTATTTTTCAATATCGTTTTAACTAGACAATAAATAACATCAGTGGAAAATCATACAAAGACGACAAATATACTTATCTTTTCTCACTCTTGTCTAGCTAAAACTGCAAAGCATACAACACAATAAATAACATCAATAGTAAATCTAACTCGTGTCTAACTCAAATTACAAAGAAAACAAATAATATAACCCACTGGGAGAGTTGAAACGTGGTTGAAACCTTCCTTATACTCAACAACATTTTTTTATATCATATCTTGTCTATTAAGAGACAAGTCACTATAGGAACAAAGTACATACTTGAGAGGGAATAAATTCAGTTATCTAGTCGACAAGCAAGGAATCATTAATTACTGGAGCAGCGGAGCAAGGAATCCTCGTGGTTTAAGGTGGGTTCAAGGTGGGTTTAAACAAGTTTAATTGTACTAGGATCTCTATTGCAATGTATGAGTGTTTGGGTCTACTTAAAGTGAACCGTAAGGAAACCCCAATTACTGGAGCAGCAGACCAAGAAACAACAATCCAAAAAATATCAGGTAATGATGAAATTTCACACACAAAACATGCACAAACCAGATCTCCATTTGTAGTCCATACAAATCCCATGGCTTTATTACAACTTAGCACACTCAAACAGTGAAACAGAGATATTAGACCACTCAACAGAGGCAACAAGAGACTGCGTTGTGCGTCAACATAAGATAAAGAGTCAACAAGAGGGGACAAGAAGGTCCATACCACATCCATACCCACTCCATACCACAACAAGTGCACAACAGTGTGTTCTATAACAAGATATTTCCACACCCTAGCCATCTTTCGAATCAACAAAACTCAAAATTTCCTAATGAGTTAATATGCACTCCACACAAACATGACGAAATTAAAGAACACTTCCACTGGAAAATTTTAAGATATGAAACCAGAAACATCGAATGGAATATCTAGATTTAAACTTGAAAATTTCTTTTATTTCTCAACTTTGTTGTCAACTGCTGAAAGGCATGCTAAATAACGTGTAAATAACGAGCACATCAAAATTAAGTCTGAATTAAGTCTAGTTTGAGCAAAAATATCTTATCCAAGAGCATATATTTTGAAAAGGATCGTGCATGACTCTTCAACAATGGCAATAAGAAACCCAAGAACACAGCAAAAAGATAATTTGAACCCTACAGGGCAGCAATGCACTCAATTTCAATCTTTGCATTTAAAGGTAATGCTGCAACTTGATAAGTCGATCGAGCTGGTGCAGGTGATGAAAAATCTGTATGAAGAAAAGATGAACTAGGTCAGCTTTGTATAAAATTGCCTCCACATACATAAAAGCACTCATAATTGTTTCATCAATCAATTGAAATAGGGTAATATGTGCGTACAAGGAAAAACTCGATGAGATAGCTTGGACATTTAGAAACTGAGAATTCATATTTCAATATCAGGATAGACCAATTATGTAACAAATATAATATGTAACTTAGAAAGCAATAACAAACACTTTCATTGAGAGGCCTGCAAAAGTTTTGAAATTACCTTTGCTATAGTTCTTGCTAGATTGAGATTTTAATTCTCTTGAGTTATCCCAACCATTTGGCACCCGAACCATTCACCGCACCTGAAGATAAGAGAAATTAAAATGAGTATAAAATGAGTATGAAATTGATACAAACAAATCATTGATAATACAAAAATAATACTTTATAAATAAGTTATAAAATAGTAGTAGAAAAGATAAGAGAAATTAGAATGTTTTGAAAAATTCACCGTATTAAAATTTTTTATGAAATCCGCAAATATTATGTGGTCGCTTTCTTCTAACTTGTATGTGTCATTCTTGATATTGTATGATAGGTTTGTCGTTGCTATAACAGATTCAAGTTGTATGAATAGATAATATGTTCAATCATACGTGTACATGCGTTGCCCCTTTATTTTATTGTACCAACAACATTGAAGCTCAACACCTTCAGGCCTATCCAAAAGATCAATGTCATTATGGTAATAAAACACCCTATTACCATCCTTCTTTCTTATTCTTTGCATTCTTCCAATGTACCAAGTCCCATAAGAAACGTCGTGCTTTGTACTTTGAGATACACCTTTTCTTGTAGTATGTTCAGCTATGGCTATAGACTCGCTCTCAAAGAACACTGCACAATCTGATCCAATTCCAAAACCAATTGCAACACCCTTTTTGGGGGCCCTCTCATCTCACCTGAAGTATACTCCATTCCTCACTTTAGTCAACCTATCTTTCGATAATGTCGGATTTCCATTCAATTGACTAACCAAACAAGATTTGTACATGTCCTTGCCATCGAGCTCCACAACTGGTTTGGTAGTTATGTTTACATTCTCATCAACGAAATCTAAAATTCCATCCAACTCATGCCTCCACTCACTTTCCATTGTTTGCAATTCATTATCATTGAGTACCATAAAAGACGAAGATTGGAATATGGATGTGGAATGATCCGGGGGAGAATTATCAACTACTTCATCCACAGCTTCGAATGTTGAATAATTGTGATCCGCTATCCATGGTTTAAACCACCAAGAATTTTCTGTGTGTCTTTTTGGTTGCATGCCAAGACCTACTAAAATTCCCAGTGCATCCTCCAATCCTATCTTGAGAGATTCTATAATTTTATCATCTGTGGATATTGAATCATATTGTGACAAGACGTCACCTTCCTCTACTGTCTGTTGATGCAATTTATTCCAGATACTCATTTGTTTCTTATGATATTTATTGAAACGAAGCCCTTGAGGATTCGATTCTTCTTCAGCAACTCTATTAAGGGTTCCAATAGCATGAAGTAAGTCAGTGAAATCATATGCCCTCTCTACTCCGACCATGCCACCAACTTTGCTAAATAATTTCTCACATACATCTGACCCAGTCAGGTGCAATGCACATGGAAAGTTAGGGTATTTATCACGAAATAATCTCATCAACAAAACCGCAAAGTGGCAAGAAATTTTCACATCTTGATATGCCTCTCTATTAATGAAATTAATGTTGACATTAGTATTTGCTTGTTCTTTGACCCAACATAACCATAACGTGAATAAATGATGGACTCTTGAAGAATTTCGCACCCTTTCCCAAAGAGTCAAACTAGGAGACAAAAAAATATCGATATAGTCAGCAACGATTGCTATATAGGTCTCTATACCCGATGTCCTCTCTTTCCTGCCACCTGTACTTCTCATTTCCTTCAAGCACCTCTAGACATGCCTTGAAGCAATGCATTGTGCTGAACCCCAGTTTTGGCGATCAATCCTCTCTATATCCTCAATTTTAAGCTTGTGGTCATCCACTTTAAAATTGTTACAAACCATTCTTACATGGTTAAAACTAATCAACTCTTCTCCAACAATCAAATCTCGTTGACCACTAAACAAAGGATTCACTATATTTTTTCCATTGTGGATGTAATCCTAGTCATGAAGTCCTATTACTTTAAAGCCATCATACAACCCAGTTAGCCCCCACCCTTCCCAGGGAATTTGATATCTCATGCCTGTCGTTGAGTAATAATACTTCAACATAAGCATTCTTCTCCTACTATCCCCATCTAAGGAATGACCAATAATAGGTCCTAAAAAATGTTCCACATGTTTCTTCCATAGGTCTTCTACTTTTTCCCATTGTCGATGGACAAAATTTGCATCAAACCTGTTGCACGTTGGATCAACAACCACAACCAAATGAGGAAGCTTCTCATGTAAAGGGTTTGCAATAATAACACGTGCATAATGGCCAATCATGCAATTCTTGAAGGCATCTATAATAATCTCATAGCCTTCGGCGCCCTCACCAACTATCACCAAGAAATGTGATTGACACTTATGTTCTTCTTTCTTACCACAAAAACCCACCAATGTATCTTTTTTGGCTACCCACCTGACATAT
The DNA here is from genome assembly GCA_027924585.1 of Larix kaempferi. Lineage (NCBI taxonomy): Eukaryota > Viridiplantae > Streptophyta > Pinopsida > Pinales > Pinaceae > Larix > Larix kaempferi. The sequence continues at coordinate 2,642,509 of BSBM01001313.1, forward strand.
TTTTTCACAAAAGTTTCATCTTCAGCAAGGCATACCGGAATTGGGCCCTCTATACCATGTTTGGTTTTATAAGAATCATACACTTTTCCGATTGCCTCAAAAATGTATTCATGCTCCCCTGGGATATATGTCAATGATTTTATAACTTGCCTTAAAGTCGTAGATATCGAAGAGCCATCCAGATTCAAGCTAATAAAGCTATGTAATATAGGACCTCCCCATAACTTAATCATCTCATAAATGGATTTAGTGGATGCACTATATCTTCTCCCTGACTTTGAACGAAGTAGGTTGTGAAATATATCTTGAACAAATCCCCAAACTGCATCTTTACCTTGTAATTTTCCTTGCTTATGAGCCTCACACACATCCTTGCAAAACCTGAACACATCGTTCCTTCCAGCAGATTCGAACAACTTTTCCCTTAGAGACCTCGTTCTAATAGACAGTGTAGCAACCTTTGTCCTCTCCCACCAAAGAGATCGCATTGTTAATCTATGTGTAGCATTTGCATCTCTTGCAACAATTTTGAGTTCAGAATGAGTCAAATGGTCCAACCTTCTCCCTTTCCCTGTATCTCTCCCATGTCTTTTGATGTTGCTCCTTGATTCATGATATAAACGCATCTGAAAGTCATCACAACTAGGTATCAACTTATAAAGATTGCATGTCAATGAATCAAAAGGGATTCCTGTTTTAGAAACCCTCTTGCAATGGATATGTCTGTATGTACCGTTAATACGGCATTCAACACCATAATAACATAGTGTTCTCTTGGTATGTTTCTCTATGGACCACAATTTTCCACCATGTTGGTCATCCATTAGAACCTTTGTGTCCAATCTCTCTCCTCTTCTATCAAGATAGGGATCCCAATACCCCAAACATAGTAATATCGGGGGAGGCAATTGTCCTAGAATAAGATGAAAAAACAAATTAGAAAATGATCTACGAACTGCTACTAACAAGTAATAACAAATAAAGTAATGTGAAAATTCAAAATCAAATTAAATTAAAACTTGGGTAATTAACACACCTGAAGTAGAAGCATGTGAACTTGTAGAAACCCCATGTGATGGTGATGGTGATGATGATGGGACCAAAAAAATAGTCAAACTTTGTTGGGACTTAACATTGGTAGGATTCTTCGGTCTCCCAACTGTTCCACTCCTCAACACAACTGTATCATGTAAAGCCTCATATGTAGTAGTAGTGTGCTTCCTTGATTTCATGTGCTCATTTAGAGAACTGACAATATTACCACTTGCCGGCACCAAAGAGAACCATCTATTGCATCGTGTACATTCCACTCTTACTTTTTTCTTGTCCTCATAGTTTGCAAGTGTTGCTTCCACCACCGTGAACAAATTAGGTTCTTGCGTTTGGTTGAAATCATCTAGACGTTTGATTGCTTGATCAATCTCAAGTCGATCTCTAGCCACGGTTGTCTGCTCTGCTCTGTTACATGAAGGGATTTCATTACTTCCCAACATTGAAATGTGACGTTGATGGGATCCTATTTCATATGATTTGTTTTGAAGTTACGAACCGTTTGCCTTGCCAAGGATACTTCCCCCGTTCCATAATCAATGCTACAAATTTCACAACATATCTTTATACTAGGTTTTCCATTTTCTGAATATACCTTCACTATTAGATTCTCCTTGACAAACTCTTCCATTAAACTATTCACTTTATGTTCCTAAGATGCCAATACTTTAGGATCAACCACTACAACTTGTTCCACTGTCTCGAACACATGATGATCCACTTCAACTTGTTCCACTAACTCAAACACATGATCAACTCTTGGTTGTTTATGCATAGGTTCGTCCACATTCCCTTCAATGTTTTCAGATATTGGCGTTCCTTCCATTACATGTGATTGCAATGATTCAAAAACCATTGTGTCTACTTTCCTCTTAATTCCTATATTTGTTGTTGTAGGTTTCCTTCTTTGCTCTTGCTTTGTATTTAAAGGATGTCCAATTGGGCCAATAAATTCAAAAGGATATTCGATGATTTCATCCTCCACAATTTCACAATGGATATCAGCATATGTACAACCTTTTCGACACTGAATTGTTCCAAGGACACAATTCTCTTCACCAATAAAAATTGCCAAGTTCTCAACATCACTAGGATCCATCTGCATATTCAAATTTACACTTGCATATTAGTTCATTAATAAAACAAAGAGCTAGGAAGCAAGGTATGCACTTTCAATTCAAATCTCTAAAAAGGATGAAGAAATATTCCTATCAAGATGAAACACCTTGAAACAAAATGTATTTTCAGTGGCTTATTCAAATAGTCCTCCCCAAACTAAAGAGTCAAATTCAACGTACCTGCAGAATATCAAAAGGTGATCAAAACAAGAGATGAAACAGTGCTTAGAAAAATTTACATGTTAGTCCTTATTTACATGTTTCTTGTGTATGCATGATAGCTTTGATATCTGAAATAGTCTTTAGAGAAATTTCATGATGAAGTTGAAATTAAATCAATGAAGCGTTGTCTACATAATTCAAAGTTCTGATGTTTCAGTTTTTCTGTGCAAGTGTGGCGGGCTATCTCCTTGAGAAAGGTCACATAAGAATTTCCAAGTAAATGTATGGAAACTTGTGTAGACTACTAGATGATTCCATGTCTCAAAAGATTGTTGTGTAGCAAGTCAAACATAGCACTGATTTGCCTAGTGATTGAACCGGGCTCCTCTCTAGTGCTCTAACTGTGCTCCTCGGATGAGTTTCTTTACCTTCCACAGAATCCAACCAAACTGTCTACGAGTAAATAATGAATGTGTCTTAACCCTCTACCTTGACTTGCTTTTATACTTTAGATGAAACCCTATTCTCTTGGTGAGATGTACAGTTGAGATTAATCCAAATCATTAATGTCTTAAAAATACACTTTATTAGACTCAACAGCTAAATATAAGATTTTCACTTCACTTTATTAAAAAAGTGAATTATATAAAATAGATTTGACTTGGACAACTTCATGCACGTTTGACACTAAACCTATGCGGAAGTTCTTGTCCAAGCTACAAACATCAACTCTCCAGGCTAGCTATAATGCTTCTAATGTGTTTAAAGGAAGCAATTTCAAAGGCAAAGCATTTAAAATCATAGGCAGATTATAATTCAGCATTTTGGAGCTACCCTGAGTGGACCTGACATGTGCTAAGTAACATGGAGACAAAGTTGCTGTGATTTTTTTTCACCTCCCTATTTTTTTTTTTAAAGAAGATCTGCTTTTGCTCTCCCGATATTTCACTTGAAGCTTAACAAGTCAACCAATGTTTTGTGCTTAGCACATCTTTAGACAAGCAATTAAATCTTAACCTAGTTTACTTGTTGAATATCCAGTTTCAATTCAAAGCCACGATTCCTTGTCTAAAGACATGCTAAAGCACAACAGATAGAATGACAATGATGAGCATAGATATCACTATGAGTTATGATTTCTCTCAGACAAGACTCCAAGGCCCTCTAACATGTGGCACAGACACTAAGAACAAACCCTGGCATAAATGTTGATCAAGGACACAAACAAATCCTCATTATAATTGGACTACGGAAGTTCTTGTCCAAGCCACAAACATCAACTCTCCAGGCTAGCTATAATGCTTCTAATGTGTTTAAAGGAAGCAATTTCAAAGGCAAAGCATTTAAAATCATAGGCAGATTGTAATTCAACATTTTGGAGCTACCCTGAGTGGACCTGACATGTCCTAAGTAACATGGAGACAAAGCTGCTGTGATTTTTTTTCACCTCCCTATTTTTGTTTTTTAAAGAATATCCGCTTTTTCTCTCCCGATATTTCACTTGAAGCTTAACAAGTCAACCAATGTTTTGTGCTTATCACATCTTTAGACAAGCAATTAAAGCTTAACTTAGTTTACTTGTTGAATATCCAGTTTCGATTCAATGCCACTATTCCTTGTCTAAAGACATGCTAAAGCAAAACAGATAGAATGACAATGATGAGCATAGATATCACTATCAGCTATGATTTCTCTCAGACAAGACTCCAAGGCCCTCTAACATGTGGCACAGACACTAAGAACAAACCCTGACATAAATGTTGATCAAGGACACAAACAAATCCTCATTATAATTGGACTATGAAAGTTCTTGTCCAAGCTACAAACATCAAATCTACAGGCTAGCTAGAATGCTTCTAATGTGTTTAAAGGAAGCAATTTCAAAGGCAAAGCAGGTAAAATTATAGGCAGATTGTAATTCAACATTTTGGAGCTACCCTGAGTGGACCTGACATGTGCTAAGTAACATGGAGACAAAGCTGCTGTGATTTTTTTTCACCTCCCTATTTTTGTTTTTTAAAGAAGATATGCTTTTGCTCTCCTGATATTTCACTTGAAGCTTAACAAGTCAACCAATGTTTTGTGCTTAGCACATCTTTAGACAAGCAATTAAATCTTAACTTAGTTTACTTGTTGAATATCTAGTTTCGATTCAATGCCACGATTCCTTGTCTAAAGACATGCTAAATCACAATATATAGAATGACAATGATGAGCATAGATATCACTATCAGCTACGATTTCCCTCAGACAAGACTCCAAGGCCCTCTAACATGTGCCACAGACACTAAGAACAAACCCTGACATAAATGTTCATCAAGGACACAAAAAAATCCTCATTATAATTGGACTACAGAAGTTCTTGTCCAAGCCACAAACATCAACTCTCCAGGCTAGCTATAATGCTTCTAATGTGTTTAAAGGAAGCAATTTCAAAGGCAAAGCATTTAAAATCATAGGCAGATTGTAATTCAGCATTTTGGAGCTACCCTGAGTGGACCTGACATGTGCTAAGTAACATGGATACAAAGCTGTTGTGATTTTTTTTCACCTCCCTATTTTTGTTTTTTAAAGAAGATCTGCTTTTTCTCTCCTGATATTTCACTTGAATCTTAACAAGTCAACCAATGTTTTGTGCTTATCACATCTTTAGACAAGCAATTAAAGCTTTACTTGTTGAATATCCAATTTCGATTCAATGCCACGATTCCTTGTCTAAAGACATGCTAAAGCACAACAGATAGAATGACAATGATGAGCATAGATATCACTATCAGCTACGATTTCTCTCAGACAAGACTCCAAGGCCCTCTAACATGTGGCACAGACACTAAGAACAAACCCTGGCATAAATGTTGATCAAGGACACAAACAAATCCTCATTATAATTGGACTACGGAAGTTCTTGTCCAAGCCACAAACATCAACTCTCCAGGCTAGCTATAATGCTTCTAATGTGTTTAAAGGAAGCAATTTCAAAGGCAAAGCATTTAAAATCATAGGCAGATTGTAATTCAACATTTTGGAGCTACCCTGAGTGGACCTGACATGTCCTAAGTGTTGAAATATTGTAACTTCAAAGAATATTATATTTGTATATTATTTATTCCGGAGATGTTCCATACCTCCGATGTGATTATACTATAAATCCGGAGATGTTTATTCCTCCAAGTTGGTTGTGGTAACTAGGGTTATTAGACCCACCATGTGGGGGTCGGCCCAGTCAGTTATAATGGGGTATTTAACCTAATGGTTAAATACGAGCCTACATGTACTTGTGTAAAATACATATCAGAGAAGTGTATAAATAGAGGAGGTGTGTTCCTCATTATACACACACTCACTCACTTGAGAAAGGCGCATTTGTGGAGGAGAGGTCTGCTATGGAGGAGAAGGAGCTTATGCTCAGGGTTTGCATCTTTGTATATTGTTGGTCATCTATATTGAGGAATCTTTGCTGGGTTTTCTACCCCATGAGGGTTTCCCAGGATAAATCTCTGTCTCTTGTGTTTATGCTATGCTTGTTGTTTCTTCAGTGATCCTGTATATGCTATTATTGTGAAATGGAATGTAATGCTGCTATTTTCTGTCTTAGCATATTGAATTTTAACATGGTATCAGAGCTAACCTGAAGGAAGACAAGGTATGGCACTAAAGACACTTGCTTTACTTACGACAATTTGAAGGTTAGGGTTTTACATAGCAAAAACCAGTCATCGTAGAACTTTCGCTATAAATCCGTTTTGGCGAAGTTTTCGGATCTGAAATTGTTACAGGACGAAGCTAACATCTCTAGGTACCTTGTGTCCAAAGGACAACCTCTAATTCGTTGTACTTTGTGATTTATGATCTGTACAATATAGGGTTTCTGCCTCTTCCAGATCTGAGTCAAAATCAGGTGACCTTGGGAAAAAGGTCATATCTTGGGCTAGGAAGCTCCAAATGAAATTTCGTAAAAAGTCACAGGTAGTTCACAGTCTGCACTATCTCAGAAAACGTTTTCAGAGGCCGAAGTGGAACCAGTGACACGTGGCACTCCGTACAAGTGCGCTCTCCTGTATTATCCCATAAACAGGTCACGTTGCGACACTTGGCATAACTCTCTCTCAGAAAATCCAATTGAGGTAAGACCTGTCAGGATGGAAAGATAACATGCCGAGCTATCTCAGAAAACTTTTTCAGAGGCCGAAGGTCAAACAGTGACACGTGGCACGCCGTACAAGTTCGCTCTCCTGTATTTTCCCAAAACAGGTCACGTTGCGACATTTGGCATAACTCTCTCTCAGAGAATCCAATTGAGGTCAGACCTGTCAGGATGGAAAGATAACAGGTCAGGCCATCTCAGAAAACTTTTTCAGACCCTGTGGATCAAAAATTTTGGAGTTACACCAGAAACAATCAGGTACATATTTCTGTCAAAACAGAATTATTTTTGGTACCTTCATTCATGGCTTCCGGAATTTAGGGCTTTGAAGAAAGTTGGAATTTTTGTAATCGGAGACCACGGCTGGATGCTACTCATCAAAATAGAAATTTAGAGACCAAGATCAGAATTTTTGGTTGGGCAGAAGACCGGGCTTGATTAGACCCTAGTTCGGGACTTTGATCAGAAAAGCGAAAAATTAGGGCTTCTGTAAAAAATGGGAATTTTTGAAATCTGTGACCACGGCTGGAAGCTCCTCAGAATAATAGAAGCTTAGAGCTTTGGATCAAAATTTTTGATGGGGAAAAAGAGTGGGCTTCATCAAACCCCAGTTCAGGGTCACGTCCAGTGAATCCGAAAGATTCAAAGGCAAAATTGAGGAGTAAAACTTTGCAGTTTTCAAATTCTAAATATATCAGTTTGATCAGCTCATCAAGGCGCATATTTCTATCCTTTCGGAAGTCTGAAATTCAAAGTTTGAACTTTTGGGGTTTCTCTGACAAACCCATATCCAGCTCCAGGTCCAGTTCTTGCAAATCAAGTGGATAGGGTTAATCCTAGAAGAAGATGGATTGGTCACCTGCATAAGTGAAGGAGTTCCTATTTCAGAGGAAGAAGAGGTTAAGGCTTTACATAAGGAGATTACAAGCGATCTCGATAGGTATGACTCATCGAGGTATGTTTTGAGATTTGTTCATGATTAAGTTTATGGTATGTTTGGCTTCATGTTATTACAGTTAGTACAATCTTGATTTTAGATTTGTTGTATCACCTTAACAAAATTATGAATGCATGATAGAAGATATTCATTGGCTAGGGTGTTGACACTTATGATTGTACTAATGCATTATGGTGTTGTGTGAGGTTGATGTTGTCTGCTAACAAGATACAGGTACATCACAAAAGACAAATCAGGCTCCATGACCATGAAAACATGAATACAAAGACTCATCCATAATCTTTGTTCTACTTACGAGGTATGTATGACTTTGTTATATTATGCTTGACCTATGAGACATGCAGGTTCTAGCTCAGGATCTCTAAATCATTGAAGAGGTTGTTTAGGTATGTTGTACATAACCAAGTAGGTATACTAATCCAGGTATGTTTCCCATGAATCTTACCTTGTGTTAGGATCCCTTATATAAGTATACTTGGAATGATTGGTTATGCTTATTCATAAAGTTAGTAATCAAGGGATTATGCATATTATATCTTTTATCAATGATATGCATGAGTAAAAGAAGACTTCCCTGAAATATTGAATACTAATGTTTATTAACTATAATCATGACTATACGTTTTCAAGATTATTTAGTACTATAATGTTTTGATAGCATTTAGAATAAACTAATGAGTGTATGTTTGTGTATGAGATCATGAGGATGACTCTTGAGCATGCACAGTGGTACAGAATGAATAGAAGTTCAAAAGACATACAGAAGATCAAGCGGGAGGCAGCCACACAAACATAAAAGATAAGTATTTGAGTTGCTATTTGAAATAGTAATGATATTGCCTGCATGCATATTTGTATTCCTAGAATATATAATGCTGAGTGTAAACATTCATAGAGCATTGAACAGTATACAACTAATGTGCATATGTTTGGACAAACATTCCATTGTTGCTTGTCTAGAATGAAACCTCTTTGCTGACATGCTGAGAGTTGTGCACACTCTCGATAGTATGTTCTGGTAGAGATGGAAGGCATCTAGATAGCCACTGTATGCATACAGGATATGGGAAAGTGTTGTGCCAAATTTTTGGTCAAAATAGTTGCATCACTATGTAAATGATATCTGTATGCATAATGGGTTATCTTTTGATGATTATGAAGTATTACTAATCATGTACTTAATTTTGATTTGTAGGAAAGGTCATGAAGAATGATGGACACCATAAAAGTGGTGGATGTTCAAACAAGAAGATTTACAAATCAAACAAAATATAGAAGGCTCATGGCTAGAAGATTCTCTTAGAAAGGGGAAGAGAATCACGACAAGATGTTTGCTCCAAGTATGGTGTAATTAAAGAAGAAGTATGAATCTGGTTCTGTATAGGTACCTAGGATCGATAATAATTTGATAAGCTTAATGATCACCATGGGTGATGTGGATCTCAACCTTTGCTACAAGGTTGAATATGATACACATATGACATGGATGCAAGAAGGAACTCACCACAGAGTTCGAATGATATTGAGGCTCATTAGACCCATCTAACGAGAGATGGCACAGATAGATATGCAGAAGATCATTCAATGCAGAAATGAAAAATGAAAGATCTCAATTTGATGCTTTACTTCCTAGGTCTGGAAGTATGGCAAGGCTCAGAAGGAATATTTCTCAACCAGGGAAAGTATGATGAGAAATATGACTTGAGGTGTTGGAATGGCCACTCTTATGGATTCCAACTTGAAGCTGTTAGGGGATAACTCATCAGAGTTAGTGGATATAACTCTGTACAGTCAAATTATTGGGTCTTTGATATATCTAACATATACTAGGTTAGATATATGCTTTGTTTGAACACCTTGAGTTAGTATCTAGTGGAAAATAGATGTGTTTACCTGATAGTTGCAAAGCATGTGATGAGGCACATAAAGGACACGATAGAATTTGATCTATGCTATCTTGAAGATCATGACTTCAGATGGCTATTCAAATTCTGTTTGGGCAGGAAGTGTATCAGACAAGAAGAACACATCGAGAGGATGTTATTGTCTGGGATTAGCCATGATCTCGTGGTTTAGCTGGAAGCAGTCTAGTGTGGCTCCCAGCACAAGCAGAATATATGGCTGCTTGCTCTTCTAGTTGTGAAGAAGTTTGGCTTTAGGATTGTTTGACTTAGAGATAGAACCAACTGAGATCCTATGTGATAATTAGAGTTGTATCAAGTTGACATAGAATCTAGTGTTCCATAATAAGTCAAAGAACATAGGGAACTAACAAGATATGACGCAGAAAGAACTCTAAAGTTTGAATTTGTAACAGGTTACCATTGTACTAACCAAGCCTCTACGTCAAGTGAAGAAGTTACCAACCAAACCTCTGTCTCGAGTGAAGTTTGAATACTTCCGAGACAAGCTTGGTGTAGTTTAAAAGGACCCTCCTCGAAAGGGGGAGTAGTATAGTCACTACTGATGAGATTGTCTCATCGAACAACAAGGTCGTTGATGAGGTAACCTGTTCTCTACACCCAGTTACTTAGAATTATTTAGATTTAGGACTCTTATACTTAGAATACTTAGCTTTACTTATACATGCTAGTTGTGATGTATACATGTTTTGATGTTTGATGTATTAGTAAGAATACATGCTAGTTGTGATGTATACATGTTTTGATGTTTGATGTATTAGTAAGAATACATGCTAGTTGTGATGTATACATGTTTTGATGTATTAGTAAGAATACATGCTAGATGTGATGTATACATGTCTTGATGTATTAGTAAGAATACATGCTAGTTGTGATGTATACATGTTTTGATGTATTAGTAAGAATACATGCTAGATGTGATGTATACATGTTTTGATGTATTAGTAAGAATACATGCTAGTTGTGATGTATACATGTTTTGATGTTAGATGTATGCTAGATGTGATGTATACATGCTTTGATGTATTAGTAAGAATACATGCTAGTTGTGATGTATACATGTTTTGATGTATTAGTAAGAATACATGCTAGTTGTGATGAATACATGTTTTGATGTATTGGTGAGAATACATGCTAATGTGATAACTGCTCTTGTATAGATGAGAATACAAAAGGGGATTGGATCATCCCTGGACTTTCAGTCCTAAAGAGAACCGTAGACGTAAGGTCTCCGAGAATGAATTCCTTAGTGGACAGTTGAGGGGATTGGATCATCCCTGGACTTTCAGTCCTAAAGAGAACCGTAGACGTAAGGTCTCCGAGAATGAAGTCCTTGGTGGACTTGAGGGGATTGGATCATCCCTGGACTTTCAGTCCTAAAGAGAGCCGTAGACGTGAGGTCTCCGAGAATGAAGTCCTTGGTGGACTTGAGGGGATTGGATCATCCCTGGACTTTCAGTCCTAAAGAGAGTCGTAGACGTAAGGTCTCCGAGAATGAAGTCTTTGGTGGACTTGAGGGGATTGGATCATCCCTGGACTTTCAGTCCTAAAGAGAGCCGTAGACGTGAGGTCTCCGAGAATGAAGTCCTTGATGGACTTGAGGGGATTGGATCATCCCTGGACTCTCAGTCCTAAATAGAGCCGTAGACGTGAGGTCTCCGAGAATAGAGGATAGGACTGCATCGTCCCTGAACTGATAGTTCAAAATGTACGTGATGGGGATTGCATCATCCCGGAACTGATAGTTCAAAATGTACGTGATAGGGATTGCATCATCCCGGAACTGATAGTTCAAAATGTACGTGATGGGGATTGCATCATCCCGGAACTGATAGTTCAAAATGTACGTGATAGGGATTGCATCATCCCGGAACTGATAGTTCAAAATGTACGTGATGGGGATTGCATCATCCCGGAACTGATAGTTCAAAATGTACGTGATAGGGATTGCATCATCCCGGAACTGATAGTTCAAAATGTACGTGATGGGGATTGCATCATCCCGGAACTGATAGTTCAAAATGTACGTGATGGGGATTGCATCATCCCGGAACTGATAGTTCAAAATGTACGTGATGGGGATTGCATCATCCCGGAACTGATAGTTCAAAATGTACGTGATGGGGATTGCATCATCCCGGAACAGAGAGTTCAAAATGTACGTGATGGGGATTGCATCATCCCGGAACTGCTAGTTCAAAATGTACGTGATGGGGATTGTATCATCCCCGAACTTCGGTCCCTGAATTGATCCGTAGACGAATGGTCTCCGAGAAAATGATTGTATTGATGATATGGTTACTTGTATCGGTAGGATACTTGTATTGATGATGTGGTTACTCGTATCGGTAGGATACTTGTATTGATGATGTGGTTACTTGTATCGGTAGGATACTTGTATTGATGATGTGGTTACTTGTATCGGTAGGATACTTGTATTGATGATGTGGTTACTCGTATCGGTAGGATACTTGTATTGATGATGTGGTTACTCGTATCGGTAGGATACTTGTATTGATGATGTGATTACTTGTATCGGTATGGATACTTGTATTGATGATGTGGTTACTTGTATCAGTATGGATACTTGTATTGATGATATGTATACTTGTATTGGCATGAATACTTGTACTAATGATGAGGATACTTGTATTGTTATGGATACCTGTATTGATGACGATGCTGATGATCGTGTGATGACGATGCTGATGATCGTGAGATGACGATGTTGATGATCGTGTGATGACGATGCTGATGATCGTGAGACGACGATGTTGATGATCGTATGATGACGATGCTAATGATCGTGTGATGACGATGCTGATGATCGTGAGATGACGATGCTGATGATCGTGTGATGACGATGCTGATGATCGTGAGATGACGATGTTGATGATCGTGTGATGACGATGCTGATGATCGTGAGACGACGATGTTGATGATCGTATGATGACGATGCTAATGATCGTGTGATGACGATGCTGATGATCGTGAGATGACGATGTTGATGATCGTATGATGACGATGCTGATGATCGTGAGATGATGATGTTGATGATCGTGTGATGACGATGCTGATAATCATGTGATTGCGATGCTGACGATCGTGAGGATTCAGATATTGATGTTGCTGTAGCTGTTTGAGTGCTGCAGAAGATAAAGACTCAGTACTGAAGATGTTGATGTTCCAGTATTGAAGATGTTCCAGTAACTGGTTGAGTTACTGATGATGTTGAGAAAGCTTCCAATGATTTATAGATGTATCATATATGATGTTGATGACTCCTTTCTCGTGCAGATACTGTTATAATATCCTTCTCGTTAAGGGGGAGTGTTGAAATATTGTAACTTCAAAGAATATTATATTTGTATATTATTTATTCCGGAGATGTTCCATACCTCCGATGTGATTATACTATAAATCCGGAGATGTTTATTCCTCCAAGTTGGTTGTGGTAACTAGGGTTATTAGACCCACCATGTGGGGGTCGGCCCAGTCAGTTATAATGGGGTATTTAACCTAATGGTTAAATACGAGCCTACATGTACTTGTGTAAAATACATATCAGAGAAGTGTATAAATAGAGGAGGTGTGTTCCTCATTATACACACACTCACTCACTTGAGAAAGGCGCATTTGTGGAGGAGAGGTCTGCTATGGAGGAGAAGGAGCTTATGCTCAGGGTTTGCATCTTTGTATATTGTTGGTCATCTATATTGAGGAAGCTTTGCTGGGTTTTCTACCCCATGAGGGTTTCCCAGGATAAATCTCTGTCTCTTGTGTTTATGCTATGCTTGTTGTTTCTTCAGTGATCCTGTATATGCTATTATTGTGAAATGGAATGTAATGCTGCTATTTTCTGTCTTAGCATATTGAATTTTAACACTAAGTAACATGGAGACAAAGGTGCTGTGATTTTTTTTCACCTCACTATTTTTGTTTTTTAAAGAAGATCCGCTTTTTCTCTCCCGATATTTCACTTGAAGCTTAACAAGTCAACCCATGTTTTGTGCTTATCACATCTTTAGACAAGCAATTAAAGCTTAACTTAGTTTACTTGTTGAATATCCAGTTTCGATTCAATGCCACTATTCCTTGTCTAAAGACATGCTAAAGCAAAACAGATAGAATGACAATGATGAGCATAGATATCACTATCAGCTATGATTTCTCTCAGACAAGACTCCAAGGCCCTCTAACATGTGGCACAGACACTAAGAACAAACCCTGACATAAATGTTGATCAAGGACACAAACAAATCCTCATTATAATTGGACTATGAAAGTTCTTGTCCAAGCTACAAACATCAACTCTCCAGGCTAGCTAGAATGCTTCTAATGTGTTTAAAGGAAGCAATTTCAAAGGCAAAGCACATAAAATCATAGGCAGATTGTAATTCAACATTTTGGAGCTACCCTGAGTGGACCTGACATGTGCTAAGTAACATGGAGACAAAGCTGCTGTGATTTTTTTTCACCTCCCTATTTTTGTTTTTTAAAGAAGATCTGCTTTTGCTCTCCTGATATTTCACTTGAAGCTTACCAAGTCAACCAATGTTTTGTGCTTAGCACATCTTTAGACAAGCAATTAAATCTTAACTTAGTTTACTTGTTGAATATCCAGTTTCGATTCAATGCCACGGTTCCTTGTCTAAAGACATGCTAAATCACAATAGATAGAATGACAATGATGAGCATAGATATCACTACCAGCTACGATTTCCCTCAGACAAGACTCCAAGGCCCTCTAACATGTGCCACAGACACTAAGAACAAACCCTGACATAAATGTTCATCAAGGACACAAAAAAATCCTCATTATAATTGGACTACAGAAGTTCTTGTCCAAGCCACAAACATCAACTCTCCAGTCTAGCTATAATGATTCTAATGTGTTTAAAGGAAGCAATTTCAAAGGCAAAGCATTTAAAATCATAGGCAGATTGTAATTCAGCATTTTGGAGCTACCCTGAGTGGACCTGACATGTGCTAAGTAACATGGATACAAAGCTGTTGTGATTTTTTTTCACCTCCCTATTTTTGTTTTTTAAAGAAGATCTGCTTTTTCTCTCCTGATATTTCACTTGAATCTTAACAAGTCAACCAATGTTTTGTGCTTATCACATCTTTAGACAAGCAATTAAAGCTTTACTTGTTGAATATCCAATTTCGATTCAATGCCACGATTCCTTGTCTAAAGACATGCTAAAGCACAACAGATAGAATGACAATGATGAGGATAGATATCACTATCAGCTACGATTTCTCTCAGACAAGACTCCAAGGCCCTCTAACATGTGGCCCAGACACTAAGAACAAACCCTGACATAAATGTTGATCAAGGACACAAACAAATCCTCATTATAATTAGACTATCCAAGGACTGTGACTATCACCTATGTACAGTTTATTGCATAATGTACAAAACGCTGGTCAAAATACATTTGGCATGAATTCAGGGTACATAGAAAGAGGCATTGTTACTTCTATGATTGGAATTACTACCATCTGACAAAATGGCTGGTCATCAACCTCTCCAGCACAATATTTGGGCTTCTTTGATTAAATCAGATATTTTGAATAGAAAATAAATATGATTAACAAGTACATAAGGAGAAAAAGGTTACAAATTGAATTCAATTTGTGATAAAACCTTTGATGGATCATGGAAAAAACAGCTCAAAACTAACCTTGGATGATGATGATTGTTAAATGGCGTGCATCTGCTAGTATTTCCAATAGGACAAAAAGTGGCCACCTTTTTCGTTCTTTCCCAAGCCACAGGTTGAAAAGTATATGCTGCCAAAAAACCCTGCGGTACAATGATTTCCAATTTACATTGAAATAAAAGTCCTCAATTTAATGAAATTCAATCACAATTTCATGAAAGTAAAGACCGCTGCATATAAAAGTTACTACCAGGTTCCATTTCATGGAAAAGGCTGCTTGCTTTATATCTTTAATATGTCCCATCCAATGCCTCCCATTACCATGTGCTCATCCAGACATTTAGTATTACAACAATAAATGCAGTAAATTTGACCTTGATAAGGTAAATATGCCCAGGGGGCAGGACCCAACAAGAAGAAAACTTTGGCTTTACAGGTGATGTTGAGTAGAAGGGTCAAATCAGTGCAGGGTCTTTAAGGATTCAACTCAAACCATTGTTTTATTTAACCTGATTGAGCCAAAGAATACTATGATTAGTTTTTGTCACTTAATTATTTGCTCTTAGCTCTTGAAGCATACTATGGATAAGACATGTTTGGCATCTTGGAATAGTTTCTACGACTTTGAAATCTCCTCTTCTCGTGTGCTACCCACATTGATTGTGAAGTCTGGTCCATGGAAACATATAATTCCTCACATACCATGATCCATATGCCAATGAGGGTGTCGACAGAGGTACCAGATAGGATAATAAACAATTGGATACACCTCTCCTCTCTCTCCTATATTGGATGGAACTGTTGGACTCAGTGACATCTATCCTAAGTTACTAGAAATGTGGGGGGAGGGGGTGTTATGAAACGTGAATCCCTGTTTCAAATCTTGACACGGAGGGGATTCAACTCAGAAAGAGCACTGAAACATTTCAGTGCCATTTCAGGGTAGGGCCCTAACACAATAGGGATGATATATAATTTGCAGAGTCAAGGAATACACAGACTTTCACAGTCTGCTGACTCAAATACTACCACAGTTTGGCATCAAGGTTGGAAAAATAAAGAACTGTTAGCGTTGACAGAGAGGGAAGCTGATCACTGGAGAGTATATGTTGAACAGATTAAGAAAAACAATATTAGAATTAGAGGTGAGAAGGATACTATGGTTTGGTCTAAGAACCCTGCTGTGTGTATTTCCACTCCTTCATTGGGGTATAAAGCAATGTTTGTGAAAGAAAACTGAGTGGTCTGGTGGTGGGAGGCCCTATGAAAGATTAAATCTCCACTCAAATCTAAGGTCTGCATGCATGAACTCCACTCTAGATAAACTTGGGGAAGTTCTTCAAAAACAAAATCAACATGATCCTAGTCATTGTATTTTGTGTAAGATGAACTCGAAACTATTAATCATCAGACAGTTTTCAATATGCATGGGAGGTTTGTGCAAAGATGGAAGAGTTATCAGGATGCAAAGGTGGCTGGCAAGGGAAATCAGTAGAAGAGTGTTTGAATATCTGGATACAGAAGAGTATTTGAAGATCAAAAAGATTCCAGAGCTCTCATTGATCTTCGTATTCACTTATGGCTTGAAGCCATGTAGCAATCTGACATATTCAATCATTCATCTCTGCACAAGAAGGTCCACTATTACCTTTGATAGCAATGCCCTAGTCATGTATGGTCCAACATGTAGTATGGCACTCAAACTCACCTACAAAAGGACGATTTGTCATTTGGTTGACAAATATGGTTAGTTTACTATTTAGGTCATCATTAGCAACAACCTCATTGCCTGTTTTATGCCACATTTTTAAGATGGCTCAAATGTGCATCGTAGATCTTGCAATCAAACAAAAAACTGTGCATTAGAGAGGTGGTGTTGTATACATCTCACGGGGAATACTATTGTTGAGAATATACCGCAAAGGACAGACAAACTATAGATGACATTGGACTTGTGAGCATTTCTTCATTTGAATGTTTTTCTCTCTCCACCACCAGCCCTTTGAAACCGTTCTTTCATTTTCTACCTCTTTCAACATGGATGGAATTCCAGATGAAAACTATTGCCTTCATGAATAACATGGATTAAAAGTATTGGTTTTTGTTTCAGCTACAAGAGGGTGATGGTTTCAGGGATTTCTTCCTTGAGGTCCAAAAACAATTGACCGCATGGCGCATCCCCATGTATTTATTTAAAAATGTTGTTAGAAGTGGAACAATTGGATATCAAAATTTGAGTCCTGGAATCTCCACTTTTTTCGAACCATTGAGTGACCAGTCTGCAATGGCATGCTTGCATATTCTTGTACAATCTACTGTTCAGGAAAGTGCATATGCCTTGCACCCTATGGCCATTTCTACGAAAGCATTTCTTGTTTTCTTTCATAGTTGCTTCTATTGCTACTCTTGCAAAAAAATTGGCGTTTTTCATATCTTTCTGTATTGGTTTTAGCTGAAATTGTACAAAATAAACAAAAACAAGAAAACTAATGAGATCTACCAATTGCATAGTGCAGATTGAAGGTATTTTGAAAGCAAACAGTGCTTATTCTCCTCCATTTCAACCTTTTTGAACCAATTTCCATCAACTAATCCTTGTAGCTATTCTACCATATGGTGGACTATGGTTTTGCAAAAATGTCAAAAAGAAACAACATTCTCTTATGAGCATACTCTCTACTGCATTTTAGAAACAGAAGGTAATGTGATCAACTGTACTTTGTGGAAGCCACTCCTTGAAAAGATGCTCCCAAAGCTCACTGAAATTACATATGAGTATTACAAACATGACATCTCATTCAACCTTTATTTGTTGTGAACATTTCAGAAGAAATGAACAATAACAATGGCACTGGACAATGTTATAACATATATTAAAGAAGAAAAATGATGTCAGCATTGTGCTCAAACATAAGTCCATCGATCCTATATATATGTTGCTCTTATAGAACAAGGATACTATCTATTTCTTTCCTTTTAACCTATTCTTTTAAAAAAAAAACTTTATCAAGCGACCTATGTCCAATGTTTTGAGGTATTTAAAAAATGTATGCTTACCTCCTACTTTTTTGGGTGTCCAACCATTTCACCTTCCTATCTATTAGCAGCATTTTTTCTCTTTAGCAATGAATTAGAAATATTGTGCTTCATTTTTGCTCTTTCAGTAAAACACCATTTGTTGGGTTTGGTTTGATGACTATAATATCTCGTTTTATGAAATTAGTTGTAGGTATTTTTGAAGTCATCTGTAGAGTAAGGAAATAATCTACCATTTTTCAACAGGTGAAGTACCATGAATCATCTGGAACACTTCTGAGAACTGCCTATGAGATTCCACCCCATACATATAGGGTAAAGAATCTAAAACTCTCCTTGGGGAATAGAAAAAAGAATAAGGGTAAATAAATAAAGCTCCAGGCCATGCTATTCCTTGGATGATCCCACCCTTTTTAACAACACTCTTACATAATCCCAAATGGCTTTCAATTTTTGTTCAAATGCATGTCGATGGCTCAAAAGTCCCCTACTCCGGTCTCTAAAAGGTGTATTTAAGGTGTATTTAAAGGCTATAAAGCTAAAAAACCTGAACCTTAAGAACATGTGTCCTCTCGGCCAAGAAGACAAAGAGCAGAAGCCAAAGTAGAATAAATCCATGCACCTCACACACATTCCTCAAAAGGCCTAATGGACAGTGTATTATCTCTCTAAGTGGATAATGAAGATGAAAATAAAGAGTTGCGTGGACAGATTGAGTTGATTGAACACCATTATGAGAATAAACTAAAGTAAATTTACAGAAGGCGTCAGCATGCTATAGATTCAATAGAAAAATATTTTGAATCAGAAGAAGCAAGCAGCATTTGCCTGGTGTGAGATTCGTGAAGCATCTTAAAGGCAAAGAATGCCAAGTGAATATGATAAGAATGTAAATTCTGAATGACACTCATGGTTTCTTCATCCTCCAATTCGAAAAATTCAATGGAATGGTCTGCCTGGAGACTCTCCAACACCACCTGCTCATCTGGATGACTAGATTTGCAAAATATGCACTCCAAAGTCGATATTGCATGTTCCAAAGTAGCTATCTACAAGAATACAAAAATTTAGGGTCTTCATACTTCTTTGTGGATGCTTTCATTGTTGAATTGCTAATACTTGCCCCTATTGTGCAGGTTTGAAGATAAAATGCAACAAAATGAAGATAAGAAATATACCAAAAACGATTTTGGGCATTCTGGATGCAGAGAAGGTAACACTGCACTTAGGGATGTTCAATCCTCCTCATCAAGAGGGTCCTACTTTCTCAGTGAAAATGAAGATCATTTCCAACCAATACAGAAGAAGGATTAAAAAGATTTGCAGCAAAGACGTGAAATAATTTGCAGCAAAGACGCGAAATAATTTGCAGCAAAACCTTCGAAATAATTTGCAAAACCCACTTGCAAATCTCACCACGGTTGGGGCATTCCCTACAAAACCCAACAAAAGGCGAACTCTCACCACGGACTGGGAATTCCCTGCAAAACCCATCTACCCAGCTACAATAATTTTGCAGCAAAGACGCGAACTCACCTTCGAAATAATTTGCAGCAAAACCTTCGAAATAATTTGCAAAACCCACCTGCAACTCTCACCACAGTTGGGGCATTCCCTGCAAAACCCAACAAAAGGTGAACTCTCACCACGGTTTTGGGATTCCCTACAAAACCCAGCTGCCCAGCTGCAAAACGCGAACTCCTCTCACAACAATTTCGATTTCAGGGGGACATTAGGCAGCCATGCACTATAATATATACCCCAAGATATTGGGGATTGCATAAATAAATAAATAAACCCTGACCATCCCAAATATATATGCAATATAATGTTATGGTTTACATTTAATATTAATACCCCCATTATGAACGGACGTGGTATAATATTTCCCCCCTAGTGAAGACCCCATGATACACAATAGGCATAGTACTGGTTCAGGAGGATGACATGCTCCAAGAGCTTGTCATTTATTATCTGCCGCGTGCCCTGATAGCTCCTGAGATTAAGTATTCTCACGTAGAGAAGTTGGCATTATCTACTGTCTATGCAGTTCAGAGGCTACGTCACTACATATTATTGCATACCACCATAGTGGTTGCAGAAGTCAATCCTTTCCAATATGTTCTCACACGATGCATAATCGGTGGGAATTTTAACAAATGGATTGTCATCTTGCAAGAATTTGACTTGGTTTTTCAGTCCACTAAGTCAAAGAAATCACTAGTGTTCGCCGAACTGATTTCAGAATTTCCCAGTGACATAATACATGTTGAGGAAGAATCATCATTCCCGGATGAACATATCTTTCTCATCGCTTCCTCTGACCCATGGTATGGGGATATCCTAGTATATCTCCAGACTTTGAGGTGTCCCACCACTTTCTCTAAGGATGAACGACGCAAGCTTAAGAGCCATGCAAATAATTACCTCATCATTTTATACACTTTGTACAGACTTGGGGTAGATTCCATCTTACGCCGTTGTTTAACCCTAGAGGACGCAGAATCAGTTTTGAGTGATGCCCATAGTGGAGCTTGTGTGGGTCATCTTTATGGGTTGGCAATAGCCCAGAAAATACTGCGTCCCAGTTATTTTTGGCCCACGATATTTAAATATTGTGTGGAAGCTGTGAAACGCTTCCAGAGATGTCAGTGTTTCACCAAGAAGATGCGAGCACATCCAGCTCCTCTCCACCCTGTAATAACAGCAGGCCCCTTCACCAGGTGGGGGGTTGATTTTATGAATTGTAATCTAGTTTCAGCTAGAGTTCATCACCATATTATAGTTTTCGTCGACTACTTCACCAAGTGGACCGAGGCAATGCCTACTGTTAAAGCGGATGGAGAAACGAACGCTTATTTCGTATTCAACCATATCATTGCAATATTTGGTATACCCAAAGAGATCGTGACTGATCACAGTCATCACTTTCAGAACAGCATGATGACCGATCTTTACACCATGTTAGGTTTTCGACAGGAGCACTCGTCTTCGTTTTACCCATAGACGAATGGTCAGGTTGAAGCGGTCAACAAAAATTTGAAGACTATCTTACAAAGAACTATTAATGCCAGTAGAACTAACTGGCACATTATGTTGTATCCTTCTCTTTGGGCCTACTGAGCCAATGTAAATACTACTGCCGGGTTCTCTCCTTTCCAACTTGTGCATGGGATAGAGGCAGTCATTCAGGTTGAGTGCGAGATTCCCTCATTAAAGTTGGTTGTCCAACTTTTACCTGACACTTCAGGATTGGAAGAATGTTTTCTTCATTTAGAACATCTGGATGAGCAACGCCACGACACACTCATAGAAAACGAAGCGCATACGAACTGAGCCAAAGGACAGTACGATAAGCCTGTCAGACCTAGGGTTTTTCTCAAAGGAGACCTTGTTCTGCTCTGGGATCAGGACAAGGAACCTTTAGGGGCTGGCAAGTTCAAGTCCATGTGGCTCGGTCCCTACACAGTTTCTAAGGTAATGAAGAAGGGTACATACGAGCTAACCGACTATGAGGGTAATAAGTTGTCGGAGCCTAGAAATAGGCTCTAATTGAAGAAGTACTACACTTAGGCATCTGTGCTTTTTCATGTATTTTTAGCCGTACATTTTGTAGAGTTATTTTGTTTATAGTTGTAGTTACGTCTTATGCATCTATTGCTTTGTGTTTCAGATGTTGACTGAACACTTTATAGGGTTTGCTGATGGCACTAGCCTCCACACCCATCAGTTGGTCGCGGTTTCTTGGGTTATTTACTCACCAACAGGACAACTGATGTCTTCGGGAGGGGCTTGTTTAGGTCCCACAATGAACAATGTGATTGAATACAGTGCAGTCATAGAGCTACTCTGAGATACTCTGTTTAATGACATTTCACATTTGGAGGTACGACTCGACTCGCAGTTAGATGTTTTTCAGTTATTGGGTGTTTATCAGGTTAGAGATCCTACTTTGCTACGTCATTTTATGTGTGTTAAGCTACTTAAGAGACAGTTTGAGTATATCACATATCAACATATTCCAAGGAACTTGAATGCATTAGCTTATTCATTTGCAAACTATGTTTTAGATTGGCATTTTCATCATTCACACACATAAGTAATTCATGCATAAAACACAATAACACACATGTAAATATAGCCGATACTGTATATATATAATCCATATCAAAAAAAATATGAGTTTGGATCATAAATCTGTCACTGAGTCATGTCATAAGATACAAAATTGGGCTCGATGGCCTCAAAAATATACATAGAATATCCTTCTCCTATGGAAAAGGAGGAGCCTCATCTTCCTCTGTGGCCTCTGCTACCTCTCGATAACATATGACTAGCCTAGCAACTTTCCGCAGCAACCTAATCCAAGCTGGGGGCACACCAACCACATCCTCCTGCATGTCAAGCGACATCTGCTCAATCCTGTAGGTAGGAATGTCATGAGTCAACCGACTCATCTTTCTCTCGATGCTTCCCAACGTGGCATCAGCTGCACCCACTACCATTGGCCTCACGAAAGTGCGAGGGTGTCCCCGGGACATACTGATCCAACATCTTTACATGACACTTTGTTTCAGTATTTTAAACTCGTCATAAAAATCATATATACAAAAATTTGAAAAAAATTAATAATTTTCAAAAACATAAACATACCTATCTCTCCCCAAGATGCTCCTGGAGGAAGGATTAGCTCAGGATCATTGCAGAAGTCTATACCCACATATGGAAACTGCTTGAGGGCTCGCACTTGTCTTTCCCACCAACCCCAGAAATCATCCTCATGGTAACAGAAGTTGCTCTCGCCACCACCCTGGAGGAGGAAGATCTCACCCCAAGGAGCCAACATTGGCTCACGAGGGTTGACCGGGGGTAAGGGCATGCCCAGACTCATAGCAAGCACTCTCTCAAAAAAGAAGGTGCGAAGTATACTTTCGTACCCAAAGTTCTTCATCCTCATGGTCTTACAACCCGAGAGTTGAAGCTTCATGTTCACCAAAAGACTTGAACACCAATCATATACTCTGCCATGCAAACATCCAGTACCTATGTGCATATAATTCCTCGAAGAAAGATGTTGCGTAGCACTCCCTCCCATCCAGTTAAGAATACTCACGATGACTTTGAGGGGGAAGCTTGCAATAGTCGAGATCAGAACCTGACTACCGGATTTCTCAGTTCCCAGTAGGCAGTAAGCATTCACATACTCTTGCACGAACAAGGCACCCACATTGCGTGAGGACCCTTTCAAGTTCACAAAGTCTCCCCTCCAAGAGAGACCCGTTATGAAGTAGATGTCGTCTATAGTGATTTCCAATATTTCCCCTTGGATATCAAACACCAATGCCTCGGAATCCCAGTATTGGACAAGCCTCTCAAGCAAGCGGTTTAGTGCCCGCATGTTGACCGTTCTATAAAATTTCAGTAATCCACATATTCGGAGCGCATGGAGGGTCACCGGATCTTGAAATGTTATTCAATCCATGTCCTCATGCTCCCTTTCACGCCAGACAAGCACCATCCTTCCAAGCAAAAGTTAAATTTTTAGTCTTTTCCATTTTTTTACCCTACTTTCAGGGGTGTGCGCTAATGTGTTCACTAGATAGTCACGCTCGAGCGCTACTCCTCCTGAGCAAAACCAACGCACTTGGCTACTATGTGCTTCTTTTGCTCAAAGATAGTAGCGCACACGCAGAAACACGTGGTGAACATTGCTAGAAAATTATCTTGACCATAAAAATTGACAAAAAAATGCATCAAATGGCAAGTATGGGAGGAATAAACTTACTTGGTGGAAGCAGAAGGTTGATTGGTGGCCTGGTTTGATCGCAGCGAATGGAGGAAGATCAAGGTTTTACTCCAATTTTTCCCTAAAAACTCCAATTGTGATATTTTGATTTTTAAATTTGAAATTACTTATATAAAATCAACTTTGATTTTTACCCACTTTTTGCAAAAGTGTGTAGTTTCAAATTGTCCCTAAAAGGTTCTATTTAATCACTAATACCTACAAATCTTGGTGAGTTAAATTTAACCTAGGTATTTCAATTTTTCACTAGAATTTCAAAGCATTGAACCGGTTATGACTTGTTTTCTCTATTTTGATAGACCAATATAAGTACCATGTCGTTTATTTATTATGTCATTGAGAAAAAATTTTGATAGTTACTAACTCGATTATTGAGATCCTATTCTTTGGTAGGTCATGAACATATGATCCTAGAAGCTATCTTTTAAGTCGTTTTAAGCTCTTGTTTTGACTATTTGAAAAACTAAACAAGATAGCTGAGCATACATGTTCTCTTCAAGCTCGTTAAAGTAATTGAAGGTGCATCCGCTTAGGTATAAGTTTAACCCTTTTCCATACTTTTGCGGATTACTTACGAAAAAGGAATACTCTAGTCACACGTGGCTAGAAGAGTTCTTCTCTCATCGTTTTAAACTTTTTTCGGGGGACGAGACTAACTTTACGAAAAATGACTTTTGGAGACTTCTTTAGGGTTTTTAGGCTCTCGAAACATGAAAACACCAAGCGAACACTCAGCTAATCGAGCTCAATGTAAAATCCACGAGTGGGTATATAGAGGATTGTTTAAGTTTTTCAGACTCTATAAACAGGAAAACACCATCGAACATATACCAACTCGGGCTCAATATTAAAATCCATGGGTAGGTGTATGGAGTTATTGTTTAAGTTTTTCAAACTCCTTAAAAATGAAAACACTGGCGAGCCAAAATAGATCTCGGCTCGATATTAAAATCCATAGATCAGTATTATAGAGTTTCTTCTATCTCTTCTTAGAACTTTGTAAACAATGAAGAAGGTCTTGAGTCTTCCTCCCATGGGCTCATTAAACTTTTTACATGGTTGTATCTATTGAGTTTTCTTTCTTGGACTCATTAAAACAACAAGAAGGACATTCTTGTACCAAAAAGAATAAGGGATAAGAAGGGTATATCACATCTTTTCAGTTTCAAAGGCAATTACGTCAGTCATGTCCTTGAACACAGCACCTACTTGAGTTTATCATTTCAGTTGGATTTTAGTTTTCGGCCTTAGGGTGAACATGATCTCTGAGTTGTTACTCCCCCGATTGGTTATTCTTCCAATCATATGGAGGGTCTACCAATGTCTCCTACATTGCAGGCTTACATCACTTTCCCCTTCATGTTGAAAACTGCCTAAGTCACTTTGTGTCATGCTCAATGTTCAAGGATACAACCTGTGTCGGCCATTCTACAGTTTACCTTGACTTCATGTGTTGGCCATCTTGGTGTCAGTTTGTTTCATCTTGTTACTTGTCCTACTCCACATCAACTCATACCTTTTGAGTGTTCCTCATGTTGGATGATGGAGGATGCATTAAGGCCTCCCTTCTAGCGAACTTCTTCCCATCGACTTCAACTCATATTGCTCTGGGAATGAAGTTTAGAGTTTCAGTTAGTACATTGGGGATTGCAGTCATTAGTGGCAGTTTCCCTCGCTGTTGAATAATGGGAATACATCAATGTCTCTTATTCGACAGGTTCCTCAAGTGTTCGACTTCAAGTCCACTTATTCACACTTATTGGATTGTACTAGGTACCTTGGGCCCCATTATCATTATCGATGGAAACCCTCCAGTTTGTTAACAGTATACATCAATGACCGGTAATCAAACGATACCCCCATGTTCGACCTCAGCTCATTTATTCACATGGTTAGGGTTTGTACCTTGGGTTGTTTGGATGAAGACCTTGGGATTCTAATAGAAACACCATATTTATGTTATCACCCAAGCTGCGCAAGACTGAGCCTCACTCATTTTGGCTCTTCATGAGACATAGATCCTATTTTTTGTTATGGCTATGATCTCTCATTTTGACATGGATCCACACTTGTATTTCAGTGGCCATGCTATATATACATATCCTAGTTATGCATTGGAGATCATGTTGTATCATGCTACACATCTATATGATGTCAAGATTGTAATTGCTCGCTAACCTTGATTGGTGTTTTAGGTGTTTTTGTGACTTGGCTCTATGGTTTCTTGCTCCTCCTCTGACTTGGAATTATAATGTATTTCGGCCATCATTTCCCTCTGACCTCGCACATTAGGGGGCATCTGTTATAGGTCAAATCTGCACTTCTCAGTCTGTGATCACATTGCTATGTCGATCACACAAAAGGACATCATGGATTGAAGAGCTAGGTTGAACTAGATGAGTTATGGTTGGAACTACTCTCTGCAGCTGAGAATCTTACAGTTTCTCTTGATTTCACCACATGTGTGCTACTCTTGCTATAGTAAACCAGCGCACATCTCAAAAGATGAGCTGCTTTGCTCAAAGAAAAACAACGCACACCTTGAAAAATGTTGCTAACACTTGTTGCAAAGCACAAAAGTTGCATACTGTGCGCTACTCTTGTTGTATGAAACCCGCACACATCTTAAGATGAAATAAAAAAATATATATTAAGATTACGAATTGGGATTAGTTGAATTGGTTCTACAACTTCCCCAACCTCCCAATTCAACCACCTCTTGAATTCAAATGCCTACCTTGTCCCATGAATACAAGGAGGATCCATGAGAGAGGGACCTAGAAAGAATGTTTTGAGTGATGTTACGCTGGAGGAATTCCCAAGTCATTGTGACGAGCAGGAGCCTAGGACTCAGTTGCAGAAGCATCTCGACACGTCAGGTATATTTGTATTGATTCATGTTTCTTTGACAATAAAGGTTGAAATACCCTTCCTGTCCCAAATCGAATGTCTATTGGATTGTATGTTCTTTTGGTTTAATGTCTGATTGTATTTGATGTTAAGTTTTTTCTTATTTCATCATAGTTATTACAGTCAAGATACGCTAAGGAAGGTTTCCTTTGTGTTGCAGGTTCATCAAGTGGGATATCAAGCGGAAGATCACGCAAAAGCTAGGACCAGCCATCGGTAAAATGTGCATCTTTTGATACCTTTATCTCTTTCATTTGTAGGAACTAAATGCAATGCAATGAATGTATTTACCTGTCAATCCCCCCCAAGTTGGCAGTGTCCACTCCTCACTATAAGGTATAAATCCTACACAACACTTGGTATGAAAAGATGGACACATTTCTTCTTTCCCTTAGGGTTTCCCAATGCCATTTTGACCCAAATGTATACATTCTACAACAAGATGAATCACTCTTGTTAGTGGTATTGTATGTACATGATTTGATTATCACATATATTTCCCAAGAAAATTTTCTACTATAAAAATTGCCTTACATGACAGATTTTTGATGAGTGACCTTGGGTTGTTGCATTAATTTATGGGGATTAAGATCACTCGATATGATTCCAATATCACAATGGTACAGTTCAAATATTCTCTAGACCAACTCTCATAATTCGATATGGATAATTGCAAGCATAATGCAACTCCATTCCTCTCTAGTGTCAAACTTGAGTTTGCATGTTCTTCACCTTTGGTTGAAACACCCAATACATAAAGTTGGTTGGGAGCCTCCATTAAACTAATCACACTAGGCCCAACATCTCTTATGTTGTCGGCATCATTTCCAAATTTTTGCAAGAACCACAAGAGTTGCATTGGAAGGAAGCCAAGAAAGCCTTTTGTCTCATTCAAGGAACACACATGTTTGGGATAAATTATGCAATAGATTGCAACCCTAATTTAGTGGGGTATAAATATTCTCATAGGATAGGTGATGCTACAGAACACAAATCCACTTCAAGCTACTTTTCCTCCCTTGACTTTAGTAGTATTTGTTGGTCAAGCAAGAAGTAGTTAGTGATTGTTCTATCTACCACAGAGATAGAATATCAAGGAGTTGTCAATGTATCCATTGAGTCCATATAGCTTCAAGACATTGTCACTAAGTTCTCTATTCAGTACATAGGAAATTTATCATCTTTTGTGACAATCAAAATACCATTTAGATCTCACGATATCTAGTTGACCAACAATGAACCAAGCACATTGAGATTCATACATTTCATTTGAAATTTGATTCACAAACAAGTCAATGATCTCAGATATTGTCCAAGAACTGAACGGATTGATGACATCGTCAACAAACATTTCACAGAAAGTAAGTTCGTTCATTTACGATCTTTCTTGGAGGGGCAAGAGGCTTCTACTCTAGAGCAGCTGGAATTTTTTTTCTATTGGGTTTTCCCTCCCTTATTTTTTTTGGATATTTTTTGTACATGGGTACCTAACATGGCTACATATATACCATGACCCATTTCTCATCCCTTCAAGACCATATGCCCACCTATTATTTGCTTATGGGGGGATATAGGTGCATGTGTGCATGTGCTTGCTTGTTTCAGTGCACTTACTTCAGTGTTTCTTTTGCTTGCATGTATTTTTTGATCTAGCACTTTCATGCACACATGTAGTTAAGCTTAGATAGCCTTATTTTTTCTTCCTTGATTTAAGAAAATATTTGTGGCATGCTCTTGCATAGCTTTCTTCCAGGCACTTGTATTTGTATTGCTTAGACCAATATTGCTTGGTTGGATTAGTCAGTTAATAAGCATAGTGATAATCTTTTACAACAATCTGGTTTTACTTCTCTAATATCCATTCCTTTCTTCAGACTTGATATTGTGATAATCTGCAGGGATCTAGCAACTATAACAAATGTTAAATTTTCAGAATTTACTTCAATCTGATCTAGGATCTTAACTGAGAGAACAACATGTACAACAAATCTACAGCATATCAATCATGGACACAATAATGCAAGCACACAAGAGACACAGAGTTTACTTGGGGAAAACCATAAAGGTGAAAAACCCCAATAACTTCCTCAGAGATAGACAGAGCAATGATACAACCAGAATACAAGAGATAGCCTTCTCCTAGCAGCAGAGCCTCCTCCTCCACAAGTGCGCCACTCTCCAAAGTGTGAGTGAGAGAATAGAATGTGTAAAATGAGAGAGAGACACTCTCTATTTATACACTAACTTGACTTGACCTTTACTCAACTAGGTCGGCCTCAACTTAACCACTTAACATAATGTTGACTGGGCCGACACCTAATAGGGTGGTCTAATAACCCTTTGACCCACATGGCCGAACCCCAATAGGGTGGTCTAATAACCCTTCGACCCACATGACTTATACAGGGCCAACCCCAACAAGGTGGTCTAATAACCCATCAAGTATAAGTTACGACACTTACAATATAAATGGCAACACTTCCATATAGAGGAATAATAACGTCTCTATAGGACTACAATATACATATATGTGAAATGCATTCCAAAGTTATATATACATCAACACTCCCTCTTAACTAGGAAGGTATTTCTCGACACAGGTCTTCTAGCAC
Source organism: Larix kaempferi (assembly GCA_027924585.1). Taxonomy (NCBI): domain Eukaryota; kingdom Viridiplantae; phylum Streptophyta; class Pinopsida; order Pinales; family Pinaceae; genus Larix; species Larix kaempferi. The sequence continues at coordinate 2,671,896 of BSBM01001313.1, forward strand.
AAGTCTTCTTCTCTAGATCATTGTCACTGGATAATCGTCATCGAGTCATCGTCATCGTCATCGTCACTGCTGCTGCTATCTCAATCAATCTCTGAATCTACTCGTCATAGGAATTTCTATAGAGCCAGTCCTTTTTCATATTGGATGTAGGCCCACCACCTGTAGCTCTTCATCATCACTGGCCATACTATGGAATCCTCAAGACTTATTACGTGCATCACAAAACCTGGCTGCAGCATCCCAGGCTATTACCAGCACACAGCTCTACCTGTCGGATCTCCCAGGAGCACATTACATATGACCCATCACAAAACCTGGCTGAAGCATCCCAGGCTGTTACGAGCACACAGCTCTACCTGTCAGATCTCCCAGTAGCACATTACATGTGATCTCACCACAAAACCAGGTTGAAGCATCCCAGGTTGTTACGAGCACACAGCTCTACCTGTCAGATCTCCCAGGAGCACATTACATGTGGTCCACCACAAAACCTAGCTGAAGCATCTGAGGCCTTTTTCATCCTGTCCATATCTCCCAAGAGAAAATTACATGTGGTCATGGAAAAACCTGGTTGAAGCATCTGAGGCCTTTTTCATCCTATCCAGATCTCCTAGGAGCAAATTACATGCCATAGGAAAAAACCTCACAAGAGCATCTCAGGATGTTAGGGGTACACAACTCCGACCTGAAGATCTCCCAGGGCACAAATGATATGTCCTCCTAGAGCAATGTCTCAAAAGAGCATCCTAGGCTGTTACAGGTACACAACTTCGACCTATAGGATCTCCCATACATTCTCATCTGCACAACCTGATCCACGGCCACAAAGTATCATCTTGATACTCACCATACATCATCCTGATGTACACATGATCATCCTGATCATCATCACTGCAACATCCTACTGCATGTCATCTGGAGAAGCTCATCATCCACGATCATCCTGATCATACAATGCATCCACCTGATGCATACCAAGTATCTACCTGATATATATCATCATACATGATCTACTTGATCATACAATGTATCCACCTTATACATACACAGATACATGATCCACACAATGTATCCACCTGATACATATCAACATACATGATCTCAGTATCCACCTGATACATATACAGATACATGGTCCAAGCATCCAACATGATGCATATACAAAATACATACAAATGATCCAACTGATCATATCCAGCATCCAACATGATGCATACATACATAAATGATTCAACTGATCATATCCAGCATCCAACATGATGCATATATATATATAAATGATCCAACTGATCATAACAAGCATCCAACATGATGCATATATACATATACAGAGTAGTAACTGGAGCATCGTCCTGATGCTCATCATCCATGATCCTCCTAATCATCATAGCATCATCCTCTTCAGATCATCTCATCATCCACGAAGCACATCCCAGATGCACATCATCCAGCACTTACACCACCAACATGGGATAACACATCTACCACCATTCGGGGAAGGCTCCAGCCCTTAGTTTTTCACCATGGGAGAACACATCTATCACCATGTGAAAAATGGCTCAGCAATTACATCACGACCAAGGGAGAACATATCAACCATGTCAGAAAAGCTAATGTGCATCTGCATCTTCCAAACTCATCACTTCCCTTTGGAAGGAACCTTGATCTGAAGTGCACCAAGCCTCTCTCTGAAGTACTCAAACTGCACTCTGGCCAATGACTTGGTCAATACATCTGCAACCTGCTCATCCATCGCAACATACTCTGCTTTGGCTGTACTCAATGCTACGCGGGACTGCTTCCTGCTAAACCAAGAGATCACATTTGATCCCATACTGAAGCAGCACCCAGAAGTGCTCTTCCTATCTGTAGCACTGTATGCCCAATCTGAATCAACATAACCCTGCAAGTTAAACTTTTGATTCACATCATACTTGAGCCCATAATCAACTAGATCAGATGGAGCACCACACAGAAGCTTTAGGTTCGATTCCATAGGTGTGGCCATAGCCTTGCAGTCCATCATCCCGAACCTCTTCAGGATCTCTACTGCATACTTCCCTTGTCCAAGGAAGATTCCATCTGCACTCTACCACACCTTCATGCCAAAAACAAATAGTGCATCATCCCCAAGTTCTTCAACTAGAACTCAGTAGCAAGCTTCCGTTGCATGTCGGAAATCAATCTATCCTCACCTATTACGAATAGGTCATCCATATACAAAAGTAGTCTCACTAGATTTCCTTCCTCAACCTTGTAGTAAAGGTTGGAATCTGCTTTACTCTTGGTAAATCCCAAACTGGATAGAAATTTGTCTATCCTACCATACCAAGTTCTGCACATATATGACTCCCTTTCATGTGTCTCAGAACCAAGTGGATTCTCCACATACACTTCTTCTTCAACTACACCATTCAAGAAGGTTGTCTTGAAATCCATCTGGTGTATCTTCCACTTCATCACTGTAGCCAGAGCAAGTACAGATCTAATGGAAGTGTATCTAGCTACAGGAGCAAAACTCTCTATGCTACCACCTGCAGCATGCTTGATCTGATAGTTCCATTTGGAAGTCACAACAGACTTCCCTTCAGCTCTTGGGACCACATCCCAAACCTCGTTCTTCATGATCGACGAATCATGGCATTCTTCCCGTATCCTGGGAACTTCAATATCTTCAATAGATAATTTTGTTGCTTGAACAAATGTTGTAGTCCTTTTTTTGTAGGTGATGGCATACGATCTTTACTACACAACAAGTTAAATTGCATGATTAGAAAACATCTCATAGTTTTCAGAACAAATTCTTACGCATAAGGAAATATGTCAGTCAATCATGCAATTATCTTAGCCAATGCTTCAATACAACATTTATCCATATTCCGTAACTTTCTAGATGCCTTCCAATCTCTACCAGAACATTGTTAAGAGTGTGCACAACTCCTAACATGTCAGCAAAGAGGTTTCATTCTAGATAAGTAGCAATGAAATTTTGTACAGTTCCATAGGCCACTTACCCATCAAATGCATATTAGTAGTAAGTTGTTCATTAATGCAATCATTCTAATATGCATAATACACATCCTAAATCTAGGAACATAAGCATATACATCATTGAATAATATTATTTAAACAAACAAGTATGTAAGGAATGGTAATTAAAATACTTATGTTTGTTTGTTTGTTGGGTGGACTCCCTCTGAGTCTTTGCTTCCTTGCAGGAGCTGCTGAAGTAGCTTCTTCTACACCTTTCTGTTGTGGAATGTAGAAGGATGGTCAACTCCCTCTGGATATCTGCATCCTTGCAGAAACTACTGGAGTATGCTCCTTTGCTTTCTTCCAGGAAAAACTGGAGTGTGCTCCCTCTTGATCTTTGCTTCCTGGATTACCTGTCCTTGAACTTACATCCATCCTTAATCACTATGCATTCTTATTATTATCATCATTGTGTTATCCTTGAGGTCTCATACATAATCACACATTTATTAGTATAATCTTAATACTATCAAAACACAATAATATTAAACATGTATAGTCATGATCATTCACAGATAATAAACATCAGTATTCAAGGTTTCAGGGAAGTCTTCTTTTACTCATACATATTCTTATTTGATCATAGGACTCTTCTGGTTAGTTAAATCATCAATCAAGATAAGATATATAATATGCATAAAACCCATGATTACTCAAACCTATACCTTCATGATTCTTCTGGTTAGTCATATCATCAATTATGGTAAGAAACATAATATGCATACAACCATGACTATTCAAACCTATGACTTCATGAATAATCATTATCAACAACACAACAGTATAAGATCCTAACACAAGGTAGGATTCTAGCTTGATATAGGAAAAACATACCTGGATTAGCATGCTAGCTAGATATGTCTAACATACCCGCATAATGTCTTCTGGTTCTCTTCAGTGACTTGTGCTAGTAACCTGCATGTCTCATAAGTTAACCATTGTAGAACCAAGTTATACATACCTCGTAAGTAGATCTTCTATGTGATCCATGACAATGGATGAATCTTTGTCTTCATGTCACCATGATCATATGTTCTTGAAGTGGAACATGATTTGTCTTTCTTGGTGTACCTTTTATGTTAGCAGACAACATAAACCTCATATAACACCATAATGCAATAGTACAATCATAAGTGCCAACACCCTAACCAATGAATATCTTCTATCATGCATTCATAATTTTGTTAAGGTGATACGACAAATCTCAAATCAAGATTGTACTAACCATAATAATCATGAAGACAAACATACCATAAACTTAAACATGAACAAATCTCGAAACATACCTCCATGAGTCATACCTGTCGAGATCGCTTGTAATCTTCTTATGTAAGGCCTTAGCCTCATCTCCCTCTGAAACAGGAACTTCTTCACTTATGCAGGTGACCAATCCAACTTCTTCTAAGATTAACCCAATCCACTTGATTTGCAAGAACTGGACCTGGAGCTGGATTAGGGTTTGTCAGAGAAACCCCAAAAATTCAAACTTTTAATTTCAAACTTCCGAAAGGATAGAAATATGCGCCTTGATGAGCTGATCAAGCTGGTATATTTAGAATTTGAAAACTGCAAAGTTTCACTCCTCAATTTTGCCTTTGAAACTTCCGGATTCACTGGACGTGACCCTGAACTGGGGTTTGATGAAGCCCACTCTTCTTCCCAATCAAAAGGTTTGATCCAAAGCTCTAAGCTTCTATTTTTCTGAGGAGCTTCCAGTTGTGGTCACAGATTTAAAAAATTCCCATTTTTACAGAAGCCCTAATTTTCCACTTTTCTGATCAAAGTCCCGAACTAGGGTCTAATCAAGCCCGGCCTTCTGCCCAACCAAAAATTCTGATCTTGGTCTCTAAATTTCGATTTTGATGAGTAGCATTCAGCCGTGGTTTCTGATTACAAGAATTCCAACTTTCTCCGAAACCCTAAATTCCGGAAGCCATGAATGAAGGTGCTCAAAAATAATTTTGTTTTGATAGAAATATGTACCTGATTGTTTCTGGTGTAACTCCGAACTTTTCAATCCATAGGGTCTAAAAAAAATTCTGGAGATATCCCGACCTGTTATCTTTCCATGCTGATAGGTCTGACCTCAATTGGATTCCCTGAGAGAGATTTATGCTAAGTGTCGCAACGTGACCTATTTATGGGATAATACAGGAGAGCGAACTTGTACGGTGTTCCACGTGTCACTGGTTCACCTTCGGCCTCTGAAAAATTTTCTTGAGATATCCCGACCTATTATATTTCCACCTCGATAGGTCTGACCTCAATTGGATTCTCTTAGAGAGATTTATGCCAAGTGTCGCAACGTGACCTGTTTCTGGGATAATATAGGAGAGCGAACTTGTACAGAGTGCCACGTGTCACTAGTTCAACTTCGGCTTCTGAAAACTTTTCTTGAGATAGTTCATTCTGTGTACTACCTATCAATTTTTACTAAATTTCATTTGGATCTTCCTATCCCAAGTTATGACCTTTTTCCCAAGGTCACCTGATTTTGACTCGGATCTGGAAGAGGCAGAAACCCTATATTGTATAGATCATAAATCACAAAGTACAACGAATTAGAGGTTTTACTTTGGACACAAGGTACATGGGGATATGATATTCAACCTGTAAAAGTTTTAGTTCCAAAAACATCGCCAAAATGGATTTATAGCGAAATTGCTACGATGACTGGTTTTTGCTATATCAAGCCCTAGCATCGTAAGTGCAACAATTGTCATACATGCCATATCATGCCTTCTTTCAGGCTAGCTCTGATACCATGTTAAATTTTCAGAATTTACTTCAATTTGATCTAGGATATTAACTGAGAGAACAACATGTACAACAAATCTATAGCATATCAATCATGGACACAATAATGCAAGCACACAAGAGACACAGAGTTTACTTGGGGAAAACCATAAAGGTGAAAAACCCCAATAACTTCCTCAGAGATAGATAGAGCAATGATATAACCAGAATACAAGAGATAGTCTTCTCCTAGCAGCAGAGCCTCCTTCTCCATAAGTGCGCCACTCTCCAAAGTGTGAGTGAGAGAATAGAATGTGTAAAATGAGAGAGACACACTCTCTATTTATACACTAACTTGACTTGACCTTTACTCAACTAGGTCGGCCTCAACTTAACCACTTAACATAATGCTGACTGGGTCGACACCCAATAGGGTGGTCTAATAACCCTTTGACCCACATGGACGACCCCCAATAAGGTGGTCTAATAACCCTTCGACCCACATGACTTATACAGGGACGACCCCAACAAGGTGGTCTAATAACCCATCAAGTATAAGTTACGACACTTACAATATAAATGACAATACTTCCATATAGAGGAATAATAACGTCTCTATAGGAATACAATATACATATATGTGAAATACATTCCGAAGTTACATATACATCAACAACAAACTCACAATCTAACTCTCAGGATTATTTGCAAAGAAGAAGAAGCATGCATTCAATAATCACTCATAAACACAGAATAATGGACAATGTCAATATCATATAATGAATAATGAATGTAGAGAATGTGTTACAATGATCAATGATGAGGCATCATATAGGATTCGAATTAGCCAAGTATGTCATTCGAATCTGAGCTCAGAGTCTAGCTTGGAGAGCAATGGAAACATCATCGACCAGTCAGCAGTATCAGTCTTAAATGGCAAGAGCCAGTCAAATGTGTCCAACTGAGTCTAACAAAACCATCTAGGCATAAATCAGGGAATGGAGACTCCAAGGGGGGTGTATGAGGCTGTCAAATAGTCAAGTGGAACTCCAGAACTAGCTAACTAGAAGCTACAAGCAATCAGCATGAGTAATCAGTGGAACAGTTGCTCAATCAATGCACTAACTAAGTGATAACTCCTGGTACGTGAGGAAGGGTGCCCTAACTGAGTGATAACTGGTGGTAAGTGAGCAAAGGAACCCAAACTGGTTGTGGTAGGTAGGAAAGGCGCACTTACCATGCAGAGAAGTCAAGGAGGGAGCATTAGGTAGGTAGGAGGCCAATTGGGGGCTAACTGATAGGCTCTGGAGAGCTAGAAGCAATCTCTAGGTGCTAGGGAGACAACCATGATGATGACTGGATGCATGCAGCATGCAGATTTGCATGCCGGCATGAAAAATACAAAAAGATGATGGTGTGAATATTCCAACACCCCCTACAAGCTATACTATGAGAAATAACTGAAACAGAAAAATAGGGCCCTGGTGACTAAGACCAAAGGTCACCTCGTGCAATCAATCTAAAATAAGCTAAGTGAGGAAAGAGGGAAAACCTAGTGGGAAGAAATCCCTCCCTCAAAATAGACTATAGGACGCTAATGAAGCATATCATCTCTCACCCCAAGAAGTGATCTAAGGTAAGTGAACCTCTTCACTGTGAAGGTCTTGGTGAAGATATCTGCAATTTGCTCTTCCATCGGAAGGTAGAGCAGTGACTTGATATGATCATGCACAATTGTCTGTTGTAATGCATGTATATCTCAATGTGTTTGGTTCTTTGTCTCAGAACTGGATCTGTGGAAATCCTGATGGCACTCTGATTGTCACAATAGATGACAGGTGGAGTACTGAATATAATCCCAAACTCTGATAAGATGCCTCTCAACCAAATGCACTGTGTGGATGCATTTACAACACCTCTGTACTCGGCCTCTGTTGAAGAAAGAGCTAAAGCAGTCTGCTTTTTGATCGACCAACATATAGGTCCAGATCCAATCATGAAGACAAAACTAGATGTAGACTTCGGATCTGAGCTATCTCCAACCCAATCAGAATCAATATATCCAACTAGGTTCAAAGGACACCCAGCTAAGTAGTGAAGGCCATGAGTCTTGCTACCTTGTACATAGTGCAAAATCCTCTTGGCTGCCTTCCAGTGAATCTCGTGAGGCTACTACATGTATCTGGAGACAGCACTAACTGCATAGGATAGAGCAGGTCGAGTGTGTGTGAGAAACAAAAGGATACCAATCAACTGTCGATACACAGTACAGTCTACCAAAGGTGTAGAATATCCATCCTCAAGGATGATCCCTGAAAGAAAGGGGAATGCAAATGGTTTGCATTCGCTCATGTGTAACCTATCAAGCAGATCTGAAGCATACTTGGATTGAGCAACCTTGATTCCTAAATCACTCTGAGTGACTTCAAGACCAAGAAATTGCTTCAACAATCCTAGATATGACATGGAGAAGGAGTTGTGCAAAGCAGACTTTATAGATCCAATACATGAAAAACTGCTCCATGTAATCAACAAAACATCAACATAAAGTACAATGAGAAGTAAGGAGTTACCATCATGTCTCATGTAGACATTTGAATCTGATTTGCACCTCTGAAAGTCTTCCGAAAGCAAGAAGGAGTCCATTTTTGCATACCAAGCTCGGGGAGCTTGCTTAAGCCCATACAAGGACTTCTTCAGTCTGTAAACAAGTGAAGAATCATCAATATAACCCTCAGGTTGCTTCATGTAGATCTCTTCCTCTAGATCTCCATGAAGGAAAGCACTCTTGAAATCCATATGATGCACTTCCCTGCGTTTGGATGCAGCAAGAGCAAGAACAAGATGGATGGAATCAACCTTAGCAATAGGAGCGAAAGTCTCAGAATAGTCAATCCCATGAACTTGGGAAAAACCTCTTGCAACCAATCTATCCTTGTACTTATGGGAGGCTCCATCTGAATCCATCTTAGTTCTGTAGATCCACTTGCATTGAACTAGTTTAATTCCAGGTGGGAGTGAAACAAGCTCCCAAGTCTCATCTCTTTGAAGAGATTGGTACTCTTCTTCCATAGCAGCTACCCATATTGGATCTTGGGAGGATTCAAAGTATGATTTCGGATTAGATCCTATCATAATAAAACATCTCTCAGCTAGAAATGGATCTGAGGAAGAGAGTGTAGTTCGTGTATCATGAAGATCAGATCTACCTTTGACAAGATCAATGGTGGATATAGGAGCTGTGGTGGCCCATGCAGTAGTAGGAGATGAACCTTTAGGTGCTAGATATTGAGGTTCTTGTGGATCTGGATCTAGCATTCGCACTTATTCAAGAATATTCATCTTCTTATGTGGATCTTTGCTCTTGAGGAAACCTTTGCTGGTAATATGAGCAAACTTATCATCTAGAAGGCCTTCAACCACATCTTGGGCTTGCATGTCCTGTAAACGCTTGTATTTGAGATGTCAAAATATCTCATGCCACAATCTACTTTCTTCATTAGCATGAGCATGGAGAGGAGATGGCTTGGAGAGCGGTAAGAAGTGTGAAAACTCATAGAGTTTTGAAGTATGATTTGCAACTCCTTTTGCAATGATTTCCCCTGAAACCATGTGTTGTATCTCGACTTCATTTGGAGAAAAGATCACTCTTTTGGGATCTACAATATGAGTCATTTGATACACTGAAAGTAAGTTTGTTGCAAGATAAGGAACATAAAGCACATTAGAAAAGTAACCATAGTCAATATTGATTCATCCACTTCCCTGAGAAGAGGCTTTTGAATCATTTTCCAACCTGATGGAAGGGCCAACTGAGCTTTCTAAACTGGAGAAGAGATATTTGGAGGAAGACATGTGTCTTGATGCTCCCGAATCTATGATGAAGGAATAATCTGTTGATGTACTTGTCATAAGGAAATGACATCTTTCATTGTCTCTGGATCCAGAAGGTTCAGTATCAGGATCTTTCTTCCTTGTACATGCAGGTATAGGAAGATTGTTCTTTTCAAGTAACTGAGCCATCGAGTCTACAATCTTCTTCATGCAAGAACTCTCAGGATGAAACCCTTTATGACAGTATGTGCACTTGGATCTTCTTTTTTGAGAATGCTTGGTCTTCCTTGATTTTGAAGCCCCATCTGACTGACATGGAGTATCTGTATGCCTTGTATTATTCGATCCCTTGTCAGAAATGTTAGAAAAACAGGATCGCGGGGCAATAACAATAAAGAGAAATGCAAAACTAATCACACACACATTACAAGAGAAACACAGATATATCGTGGTTCACCCAACTTGGGCTATGTCCACACTGAAGTTTCCAGTCCTTATTATTATTCCATCCAGCAAAGTGAAGGGATACAGCCTGCAGCACAATTGTTGCACTTCCTCTTCACTGTCTCACAGTATCTCTTCTTGATCTCAGATATCTTTACAATGCATAAAACCTAATACATCAACCCTAGCCATATTACAATGACTTTCTTTTATAAGGGAAATACAATGGGAAAATACCACGGGATACCCAAAATCATGGGCCCAAACCCCAAGGTAGGGTAATGAGTGTACAGTCCTCTCGGGTGCACATCTAAGACAATATCATCTATGAGACTACAAGATCTGGCTCCACAACCAACAATCTCCCACTTGGAGATTGATCACAACAACTCCACAGCTGTTGTAATTGCTGGACCTAGACTTGGCAACTTTCTCCTCCTCACCTTCATGCTAGAAGGCCAACTGAAATTGAGCAGGAACTCATTTTCTCTCTGATCACTACCTTTGCGAACATGTCTGCAGGATTCTGGGTAGTATGTATCTTTTCCAGCTTCAACAGTTCATCTTCCAAAACGGAGCGTATGAAATGGTACTTGAGCTATATATGTTTAGTCCTGGAATGGAATGTTGAGTTCTTTGCAAGATGAAAGGCACTCTGGCTGACACTATACAACCTGTTATCCTTCTACTTCTTACCCAATTCCTCTATAAACCTCTGCAACCAAATCATCTCTTTACTAGCCTTTATAATAGCAACATACTCTGCTTCCATTGTTAAAAGTGCAACAACCTTCTGCAGTTTTGAAATCCAACTTGTTGTTGTTCCACCTACAGTAAACACATACCCTATGGTGCTCCTCCTGCTATCCTTATCACCTGCCATATCTGCATCAACATATCTCTGTAGAACAGTGTTTGAACCTCCAAAACATAATTCCTTAGTGGTGGTACCTCTCAAATACCTGAGAATCCACCGTACTGCCTTCCAATGTTCTTTACCTAGATTGTTCATATATCTACTCACAACTCCCACTGCTTGTGCAATATTTGGTCTTGTGCACACCATGGCATACATCAAGCTGCCAACTGCTGATTGATAGGGAATCTTGGACATGTAATTTGTCTCTTCCTATGTCTTGGGACACATCTCCTTACTTATACTGAAATGGCTGGAAAAAGGTGTACTTACTGGTTTTGCATTCTGCATTCTGAACCTCTCCAACACCTTTTGTATGTACTCACTCTGAGACAATGTCAATTTGCGATTTTTCTTATCTCTCGTTATTCTCATACCAAGGATTTTCTTTGCAGCACCCAAATCCTTCATCGCAAATGAATTAGCTAGCTTCATTTTGAGTACATTTATATCTTGCATGTTAGACCCTGCAACAAGCATGTCATCCACATACAATAAAAAGATAATATATCTTTCATTGTCTAGCTTCTTGAAATAAACACAGTGGTCAAAATGACATCTACTATAACCGTGTTCTATCATAAACCTGACAAATTTTAAATACCACTGCCTTGGAGCTTGCTTCAAGCCATACAAGCTCTTCTTCAACCTGCATACCAAATCCTCCTTCCCTTTGACCTCATACCCTTGTGGCTATTGCATATATATCTCTTCCTCCAAATCCCCATGGAGAAAGGTTGTTTTTACATCTAATTGTTCAAGATGCAAATCTTCTACCGCCACTAGACTTAAGATAGTCCTAATTGAATTCATCTTAACAACAGGAGAAAATATTTCATCAAAATCTATACCTTTCTTCTATGCAAACCCCTTTACAACAAGTCTAGCCTTGTACCGCTTCTTGTCTCCTTCTTCTTCCTTCAACCTGTAAATCTATTTGTTCTGCAATGCTCTTCTACCAATAGGAAATTGAACCAAATCCCAAGTTTCGTTTCCTGCCAATGATTCCATCTCCTCATTCATGCCTTGCTCCCACTTCTTTCTAGTTTCCACCTACATTGCTTCTTCATAACATTCTGGTTCACCAAAATCAGTCATCAATAAATAATACATTGAAGGAGAGTATCGTTCAGGGAGTCTACTTAACCTGGTATATCTTCTTACAATTGCAAGAGTTTCAGGTACTTGCTGCTGTTCTTGATTTTCTGGCACCTTTGGAACTTCATTTTCTTCAATTTCATCAAGTATTGTGTACTCTGTGTTTTTCTTTTCCTATTTCTTTCCCTGCAACTGATCTTTATACATGACCTTTTTATTGAATATCACATCTCTACTCCTAATGATTTTTTTATTTTCATAATCCCATAAACGATAACCAAATTCATCAACCCCATATCCAATAAAGGTACATTTCTTGGATTTAGCTTCAAGCTTTGTTCTATTTTCTTTATCAATATGGACAAATGCTTCACAACCAAACATTCTCATAAATGAGTAGTTTGCCTTTTTATCTGTCCATGCCTCCTCTGGAATACCACCATCCAAATCACTTGAAGGTCCTCTGTTTATTAAATAAATAGCAGTATTTACAGCATCCGCCCAAAACTGTAGGGGCAACCCTGCATGCAATCTCATACACCTTGCACGCTCCATGATCGTTATGTTCATCCTTTCAAACACACCATTTTCTTGTGGTGTTCCTAGGACTGTCTTCTCTCTACGAATCCCATGGTATGAACACTAACTATCAAACTCCTTGCCGCAGTACTCATCTCCATTATCAGATCTGAGACACTTCAACCTTTTTCTTGTCTCATTCTCAACCAAAGCTTCCCACTTCTTAAAAGTAGCAAACACATCAAATTTATGTCTAATGCAATAAACCCAAGTTTTCCTAGTTGCATCATCAATAAATGTAACATAATAATGAGAGCCACCAAGAGATTGTACCTGAGCTGGTCCCCATACATCAGTATGCACAAGCTCTAACTTTTCATTCTTCTTCTGTTTCCCAACCCTGAGAAATCTGACTCTCTTCTGTTTTCCATAAACACAGTTCTCACAGAATTCCAAACTTACCTGCTTCAAATCTGGAAGCAACTTCCTTGAGTAGAGAATCTCCATCCCCTTCTCACTCATGTGGCCAAGCCTATGATGCCACAATGCTGTATTTGTTCCAGTGGAAGCTAAAGATATAGAATGGTCAGTATTATGAGGACATAAATACAACGTACCTACCCTATCTCCTTTTGCTATCACCATTGATCCTTTAGTGATCTTCCACCACTTTTCTCCAAATGTAGATAGACAGTTGCCATCTCCCAACTGCCCCATTGAGATCAGATTTCTTTTCATAGCAGGAATATGCCTAACATCTTTCAACAGCCAATCAGTTCCATTCTTAACTTTTATCCATACCTTACCCATTCCAACAATTTTACATAGCTCATCATCACCCAATAAAACATGTCCAAAATCGCCTGGGACATAATCATGAAAGTATTTCCTATGGGGTGTAGCATGACATGAAGCCCCTGAATCTACTACCCAATAATCACTAGTATTATCTAATGCAAGAATCAAAGCATCTTGTAACACATCACCTGCTACATTTGCTTCTTGGGTAGTTTCCTTCTGTGCATCTCCTTTCTTCTTTAGAGATCTGCAATCTTTCTTCAGGTGTCCTTTCTTTCCACAGTTCCAGCACTCTTTTCCCAGTCTGGACTTGGATCTGCCCTTTTTAGAGTTGCTACAATTACCTTGGCTCTTTCCTCTCTCCTTTTTTCTTCCCCTGGTCTCCATGGTCAACGCATTTCCTGATGTCTCACCTGTGCTTTTTCTTTGCATTTCCTCGTTAAGAATAACACCAATAACATCATCAAATTTCAAGGTGTTTGAACTAGAGACAGAGTTACTTACAGCCATGACCAAGCTATTCCAGCTTTCTGGCAATGAACACAAGATTAGAAGAGCCCTAACCTCATCATCGAAGTTCACACTTACAGAACGTAGTTGATTTGTAACCATATTAAAATCATTTAAATGATTAGTAACAAATCTACCTTCAGACATCTTCATATTAAATAAATGCTTCATTAGAAATACCTTGTTGGAGGCTGAGGGTTTTTCATACAGCTTACCCAATGCGCTCATCAACCCCTCTGTTGTCGTTTCTTTTGAGATATTGAAATCCACCGACGAATCCAGGGACAACTGTATTGTTCTCAGTGCCTTTCTGTCAAGAACCTCCCATTCTTTGTCCTTCATCGCCACCGACTGCTTTGCTCTTCCTCCCAACGGTAGGAATAGATCCTTCTGGTACAGATAGTCCTCCATTTGCATCTTCCATAACTAGAATTTTTGGCCGTTAAACTTCTCGACCTTAAACTTTCCTTCTTCTGCCATTGCTCCCACTCGAACCAGAAACCCTAGCTTCCTGCGGGTTTATCTGCCAAATAGACCTTCAGCTCTGATACCAATTGTTAGAAAAACAAGATCGCAGAGCAATAACAATAAACAGAAATGCAAAACTAATCACACACACATTACAAGAGAAACACAGATATATCATGGTTCACCCAACTTGGGATACGTCCACACTAAAGTTGTCAGTCCTTATTATTATTTCTTCCAGCAAAGTGAAGGGATACATCCTGCAGCATAACCGCTGTACTTCCTCTTCACTGTCTCACAGTCTCTCTTCTTGATCTCAGAGATCTTTACAATGCATAAAACCTAATACATCAACCCTAGCCATATTACAATGAATTTCTTTTATAAGGAAAATACAATGGGAAAATACCACGGGATACCCAAAACCATGGGCCCGAAAACAGCTGGCGAAAATAGCCCCAAACCCCAAGGTAAGGGAATGAGTGTACAATCCTCTCGGGTGCACAGCTAAGACAATATCATCTATGAGACTACAAGATCTGGCTCCACAACCAACAAGAAATCCTTTGCTTTCCTTTACCATTCGCTCTCTCTGCAACTGTAAGAGATGAATCCAATTTTGGTTTGATCATTCCCATAGAGATCAACTTCTCTTCCTCTTGAGTAAGAGATTTAATGAAGTCATCAAGTGATGGAAAGTTCCATTTTGGAAAGGACAATCTAGCTGACTGGAAAGTAGAGACAAAAACTAAGTTTTCCCCCAACTTTGATAGAATGGCAAGTATATGCTGCTTGTATTCTTTCACTATCTCATATCTTTTCAACTGTGATATCAAGCTTTTGAACTTGGTGAAGAAGGTATTGATAGATTCGAAACTGTCAAGACTCAAACATATGAGCTCATTCTCCAATTTGTGTCCTTTCATATCATATTTCTGTCCAAAAAGGGATTCAAGCTTGTCCCAAACCTCTTTAGGATATGTAAGATCGATGACATGGAAGTGAAGATCATCATAAATTGAGAGAAGGAGGAGACGAGCTGCTTCATCAAGCTTGTCCAAGTACTTGGACTTTTCAACTGCACTGAGAGGTTCTACCATCGTTCTGTTGAGTATTCGGGTGAAGCCCTTGGTTGTCATGAAGAGAGCCATCTTGACTTTCCACTCAACATAGTTGGAAGATGTGAGCTTTAGATCCATCTGAAACAGAGAAAGTCGAATAGTTGAAGAAGATTTCGAACGGGTGAATAAACCTACAAAACAAGATAATTTTTGTTGATGGAGAATGCTACACTTTGACTGAACACTACCTTAAAGACACTTGGCACATAGACTAAGTCCTTCACACCTGTCTAGACCTCACTAGATTTCTCCAATGAATTCAAGTAATAGCACCAGGATTTGTTGTGGAAACTCAAAGGCTTATGGTGCACAAGTGAAAGATAGTTGCTCAAAGAAATGTTGCAACTATTGCAATGGCTTCAATTCGAATAGATTCTTACTGCTCTGATACCATGTGATAATCTGTAGAGATCTAGCAACTGTAACAAACTCACAATCTAAATCTCAAGATTATTTGCAAAGAAGAAGAAGCATGCATTCAATAATCACTCATAAACACAGAATAATGGACAATGTCAATATCATACAATGAATAATGAATGTAGAGAATGTGTTATAATGATCAATGATGAGGCATCATATAGGATTCGAATTGGCCATGTAGGTCATTCGAATCTGATCTCAGAGTTTAGCTTAGAGATCAATGGAGACATTATCCAGTCAGCAGTATGAGTCATAAATGGAAAGATTCAGTCAAGTGTGTCCAATTGAGTCTAACAAAACCATCTAGACATAAATCAGGGAATGGAGACTCCAAGGGGGCGCATGAGGTTGTCAAATAGTCAAGTGGAACTCCAGAACTAGCTAACTAGAAGCTACAAGTAATCAGCATGAGTAATCAATGGAACAACTGCTCAATCAATGCACTAACTGAGTGATAACTCCTGGTAGGTGAGGAAGGGTGCCCTAACTGAGTGATAACTGGTGGTAGGTGAGCAAAGGCGCCCAAACTGGCTGTGCTAGCTAGGAAAGGTGCACTTACCATGCAGAGAATTCAAGGAGGGCGCATTAGGTAGGTAGGAGGCCAATTGGGGGCTAAAGATAGGCTTTGGAGAGCTAGAAGCAAGCTCTAGGTGCTGGGGAGACAACCATGATGATGACTCGATGCATGCAGTGGCATGCAAATGCATGTAGCATGCAGATTTGCATGCTGACATGCAAAATACAAAAAGATGATGGTGTGAATATTCCAACAGATATTGGGTGGTTCCATAGCCACTACATCACAAATCTGCAAACAAAGGTAATTATATTTCTACAATTTGGTTACTCAACCAAATCTCTCAAAATCTCTTGATTTAAATTTTAAAAAATTACTTTCCTGCATTGCTTCACTAAGATTAAGGAAACTACAGTAGTCATAACAGTCTCTAACACCTAGTAGAGTTGAATGCCCAAAGTAATAATGACACTACAAGGCCTAAATTCATAAACAACATGGTGTTTCTACATATAAGGTTGTCTTAAAAGAACATTACAAACTTCAATTGGGGAAATGTTAAATTTTCTGAATTTACTTCAATCTGATATAGGATCTTAACTGAGAGAACAACATGTACAGCATATCTACAGCATATCAATCATGGAGACAATAATGCAAGCACACAAGAGACACAAATATTTACTTGGGGAAAACCATAAAGGTGAAAACCCCAATAACTTCCTCAGAGATAGATAGAGCAATGATACAACCAACCAAGAGACATAGCCATAACCTAGCAGCAGATCCTCCTCCTCCATAAGTGCGCCACTCCTCCTTGAGTGCATGTGTGAGAAGTGAGTGTGCAAATAGAGTGCCTCCCGCACTCTATTTATACTTGACTTGACTTGCCTTTTTACCTAACTCATGTAGGCTCGAACTTAACCACATAACATAATGCTGAGTGGGCCGACCCCCAATAGGGTGGTCTAATAACCCTTTGACCCACATGGCCGACCCCCAATAGGGTGGTCTAATAACCCTTTGACCCACATGACTTATACAGGGCCGACCCCAAATAAGGTGGTCTAATAACCCATCAAGTATAAGTTACGACACTTACAATATAAATGACAACACTTCCTTATAGAGGAATAATACCATCTCTATAGGAATACAATATACATATATGTGAAATACATTCCGAAGTTACATATATATCAACACTCCCTCTTAACTAGGAAGGTATTTCTCAGCACAGTTCTTCTAGCACAAGTCATCTTCTCTGGATCATCGTCACTGGATAATCGTCATCGAGTCATCATCATCGTCACTGCTGCTGCTATCTCAATCAATCTCTGAATCTACTCGTCATAGGAAGTTCTACAGAGCCAGTCCTTTTTCATACTGGATGTAGGCCCACCACCTGTAGGTCTTCATCATCACTGGCCATACTGTGGAATCCTCAGGACTTATTAGGTGCGTCACAAAACCTCGAAAGAGCATCCCAGGATGTTACAGGTACACAACTCCGACCTGTAGGATCTCCCAGGGTGCTATTACATGTGACCCCACCACAAAACCTCGAAAGAGCATCTCAGGATGTTACGGGTACACAACTCCGACCTGAAATCTCCCAGGGCACAAATTACATGTGGTCCACCACAAAACCTCGCAAGAGCATCTCAGGATGTTACGGGTACACAACTCCGACCTGAAATCTCCCAGGGCGCTATTACATGTGGTCATGGCAAAACCTCGAAAGAGCATCTCAGGATGTTACGGGTACACAACTCCGACCTGAAATCTCCCAGGGCCCAAATTACATGCCATAGGACAAAACCTCGCAAGAGCATCTCAGGATGTTACGGGTACACAACTCCGACCTGAGATCTCCCAGGGCTCTATTACATGTCCTCCCAGAGCAATGTCTTGAAAGAGAATCCCAGGATGTTACGGGTACACAACTCCGACCTATAGGATCTCCCAGACATGCTCATCTGCACAACCTGATCCACGACCACAGAGTATCAACCTGATACTCACCATACATCATCCTGATGTACTCATGATCGTCCTGATCATCATCACTGCAACGTCCTGCTGCATGTCATCTGGAGCAACATCCTGAAGCTCACCATCCATGATCATCCTGATCATCACTGCAACATCCTGCTGCATGATCCACCTGATCATCAATGCATCCACCTGATGCATACCAAGTATCTACCTGATACATATCATCATACATGATCCTCCTGATCATACAATGTATCCACCTGATACATGATACATATCACCATACATGATCCACCTGATCATACAATGTATCCACCTGATACATATACAGATACATGGTCCAAGCATCCAACATGATGCATATACAAAATACATACACATGATCCAACTGATCATATCCAGCATCCAACATGATGCATCCATACATAAATGATCCACCTGATCATATCTAGCATCCAACATGATGCGTACATACATACATAAAAATGATCCAACTGATCATATCCAGCAT
Source organism: Larix kaempferi (assembly GCA_027924585.1). NCBI lineage: Eukaryota > Viridiplantae > Streptophyta > Pinopsida > Pinales > Pinaceae > Larix > Larix kaempferi. The sequence continues at coordinate 2,690,822 of BSBM01001313.1, forward strand.
CCAACATGATGCGTACATACATACATAAAAATGATCCAACTGATCATATCCAGCATCCAACATGATGCGTTCATACATATATAAAAATGATCCAACTGATCATATCCAAGCAGAAACCAGAACATCATCCTGATGCTCATCATCCAGCGCTTACATCCACAGCCATGTGAAGGATCCTCCTTCCAACATGCTTGGAATGGCTTCAGCAAATGTGTCCATCACTTCTTCCTTGAAGTGTCCTCGATCTGAAGAACGCCAAGCCTCTCTCTCTGAAATACTCGAACTTCACCCTAGCTAGTGGCTTCGTCAGCACATCTGCAATCTGCTCGTCTGTTGCAACATATAGGAGCTTCACGGCTCCTCTCTGCACCATATCCCTGATATAGTGATATTTGATCTCTATGTGTTTCGACTTGTCATGAAACACTGGATTCTCGGACAGCTTCACACAACTCTGGTTATCACAGAAGATATCAGTAGCTTCCAATGGGAGATCAAATAGCTCAGACAGTAGCTTTCGTAGCCATACTGTCTCACAACTAGCTGAACAGGCTGCAACATGCTCTGCCTCAGCTGTACTCAGTGCTACGCAGGACTGCTTCCTGCTAAACCAAGAGATCACACCTGATCCCATACTGAAGCAACACCCAGATGTGCTCTTCCTGTTTGCAGCACTGCCATCCCAATCTGAATCAACATAACCCTGCAGGTTAAACATTTGATTCTCCTCATACCTGAGCCCATAATACACTGTACCCTTCAGGTACCTCAGAACATGCTTTACAGCAACCAGGTGAACACTCCTCGGATCCGTCAGGAACTGGCTCAATGTGTTCACAGCAAAGCAAATGTCTGGTCTCGTGTTCGTCAGGTACATCCTGGACCCAATCATCTGACGATACAAAGAGACATCAACCGGCTCAGATGAAGCATCATATAGAAGCTTCAGATTCGATGCCATAGGTATATCCTTGCAGTCCATCATCCCGAACCTCTTCAGGATCTCTACTACATACTTCCCTTGTCCAAGGAAGATTCCATATGCACTCTGCCACACCTCCATGCCAAAAACAAATAGTGCATCATCCCCAAGTTCTTCATCTCGAACTTGGAAGAAAGCTTCCGCTGCGTGTCGGCAACCAATCTATCTTTACCTGTAACAAACAGGTTATCTGTATATAAAAGTAGTATCACTAGATTTCCTTCTTCAACCTTTGTAGAAAAGGTTGGAATCTGCTTTACTCTTGGTAACGCCCAAACTGGATAGAAAGCTGTCTATCCTACCATACCAAGTTCTGCACACATATATGACTACACCATGCTGTCTTGAAATCCATCTAGTGCATCTTCTATTTCATCACTTTTATATTTCTTAATGCTGTCATCTGCAACATGCTTGATCTGATAGTTCCATTTGGAAGTCATAGCAAACTTCCCTTCATGTCTTGGGATTATATCCCAAACATCATTCTTCATGATCGACAGATCAAGGCATTTCATTTCTTCATCCCAGATCCTGGGAACTTCAATATCTTCAATATCTTCAATAGATATCTTTGTTGCTGGAACAAAATGTTGTAGTTCTTCTTTTGTAGGAGATGGCATACGATCTTTCCTACACAACAAGTTAAATTGCATGATTAGAAAACATCTCATAGTTTTCAGAGCAAATTCTTACACATAAATAAATATGCCATACAGTCATGCAATTATCTTAGCCAATGCTTCAATACAACATTTATCCATATTTCGTAACTTTCTAGATGCCTTCCAATCTCTACCAGAACATTGTTAAGAGTGTGCACAACTCCCAACATGTCAGCAAAGAGGTTTCATTCTAGATAAGTAGCAATGGAATGTTGTACAGTGCCATAGGCCACTTACCCATGCATATTAGGAGTATACTGTTCATCAATGCAATTATTCTAATATGCATAATACACAACCTAATTCTAGGAACATCAGTATATACATTATTGAACAATTTTATTTAAACAAACAAATATGCAAGAAATGATGATTAAAATACTTATCTTTCTTTGTTCGTTGGGTGGACTCCCTCTGAGTCTTTGCTTCCTTGCAGGAGCTGCTGGAGTCCTAATCTGAGGTAGCTTCTTCTACACCTTTCTGTTGTGAAATGTAGAGAGATGATCAACTCCCTCTTAATATCTGCATCCTTGCAGAAACTACTGAAGTGTGCTCCTTTGCTTTCTTGCAGGAACAACTAGAGTGTGCTCCCTCTTGATCTTTGCTTCCTGAATTACCTGTTCTTGAACTCATATTCATCCTTGGTCCCTATGCATGCTTATTAGTATCATGAATGTGTTATCCTTGTGATCTCATATAAAATCATACATTCATTAGTATACTATTAAAACACAATAATCTCAAGCATGTATAGTCATGATCATTTCAAACAGAAATAATAAGCATTAGCATTCAAGGATTCTTATGGTTAGTCAAATCATAAGAAACATAACATGTCTAAACCTGTAATTACTCAAGCCTATGACTCTTCAGGTTAGTTGAATCATCAATCAAGATAAGAGATATAAAATGCATAAAACCTGTGACTATTCAAACCTATACCATCATGATTCTTCTGGTTAGTCATATCATCAATTATGGTAAGAAACATAATATGCATACAATCATGATTATTCAAACCTATGACTTCATGAATAATCATTATCAACAATGCGATAGTATAAGATCCTAACCCAAGGTAGGAATCTAGCTTGATATAGGAAAAACATACCTGGATTATCATGTTAGCTAGTTATGTCTAACATACCCGTATAATGTCTTTTGGTTCTCTTTAGTGACTTGTGCTAGTAACCTGCATGTCTCATAAGTTAACTATTACAAAACCAAGTTATACATACCTCGTAAATGGATCTTCTATGAGATCCATGACAATGGATGAATCTTTGTCCTCATGTTATCATGATCATATGTTCTTGGACCAGAACATGATTTGTCTTTCTTGGTGTACCTTTCATGTTAGTAGACAACATAAACCTCATACAACACCATAATGCATTAGTACAATCATAAGTGTCAACACCCTAACCAATGAATATCTTCTATCATGCATTCATAATTTTGTTAAGGTGATACGACAGATCTAAAATCAAAATTGTACTAACCGTAATAACATGAAGACATACCATAAACTTAATCATGGAAAATATCGAAACATACCTCGATGAGTCATACCTGTTGAGATCGCTTGTACTCTTCTTATGTAAGGCCTTAGCCTCATCTCCCTCTGAAACAGGAACTTCTTTACTCATGCAGATGATCAATCCATATTCTTCTAGGATTAACCCAATCCACTTGATTTGCAAGAACTGGACCTGGAGCTGGATATGGGTTTGTCAGAGAAACCCCAAAAATTCAAAATTTGAATTTCAAACTTCTGAAAGGATAGAAATATGTGCCTTGATGAACTGATCAAACTGGTATATTCAGAATTTGAAAACTGCAAAGTTTCACTCCTCAATTTTGCCTTTGAAACTTCCGGATTCACTGGACATGACCCTGAACTGGGGTTTGATGAAGCCCACTCTTTTGCCCCATCAAAATGTTTGATCCAAATCTCTAAGCTTCTATTTTTCTGAGGAGCTTCCAGCCGTGGTCACAGATTTAAAAAATTCCCATTTTTACAGAAGCCCTAATTTTCCACTTTTCTGATCAACGTCCCGAACTAGGGTCTAATCAAACCCGGCCTTCTGCCCAACCAAAAATTCTGATCTTGGTCTCTAAATTTCTATTTTGATGAGTAGCATCCAGCCGTGGTCTCCGATTACAAAAATTCCAACTTTCTCCAAATCCCTAAATTCCGGAAGCCATGAATGAAGGTACCAAAAAATAATTCTGTTTTGACAGAAATATGTACCTGATTGTTTCTGGTGTAACTTCAAAATTTTTGATCCACAGGGTCTGAAAAAGTTTCCTGAGATAGCCTGACCTGTTATCTTTCCATCCTGACAGGTCTGACCTCAATTGGATTCTCTGAGAGAGAGTTATGCCAAATGTCGCAACGTGACCTGTTTTGGGATAAAACAGGAGAGCGAACTTGTACGGTGTGCCACGTGTCACTGTTTTAACTTCGGCCTTGGAAAACGTTTTCTGAGATAGCTCGGCCTATTACCTTTCCATCCTAACAGGTCTGACCTCAATTGGACTCTCTGAGAGAGATTTATGCCAAATGTCGCAACGTGACCTGTTTTGGGATAAAACAGGAGAGCGAACTTGTACGGCGTGCCACGTGTCACTGGTTCAACTTAGGCCTCTGAAAACGTTTTCTGAGATAGTGCAGACTGTGTACTACCTGTCACTTTTTACGAAATTTCATTTGGAGCTTCCTAGCCCAAGATATGACTTTTTTCCCAAGGTCACCTGATTTTGACTCAGATCTGGAAGAGGCAGAAACCCTATATTGTACAGATCATAAATCACAAAGTACAACGAATTAGAGGTTGTCCTTTGTACACAAGATACCTGGAGATCTTAGCTTCGGCCTGTAACAATTGCAGATCCGAAAACTTCGCCAAAACAGATTTATAGCGAAAGTGCTACGATGACTGGTTTTTGCTATATCAAGCCCTAGCATCGTAAGTGCAACAAGTGTCATACATGCCATATCATGCCTTCTTTCAGGCTAGCTCTGATACCATGTTAAATTTTCTGAATTTACTTCAATCTGATCTAGGATCTTAACTGAGAGAACAACATGTACAGCATATCTACAGCATATCAATCATGGAGACAATAATGCAAGCACACAAGAGACACAAAGATTTACTTGGGGAAAACCATAAAGGTGAAAAACCCCAATAACTTCCTCAGAGATAGATAGAGCAATGATACAACCAACCAAGAGACATAGCCATAACCTAGCAGCAGATCCTCCTCCTCCATAAGTGCGCCACTCCTCCTTGAGTGCATGTGTGAGAAGTGAGTGTGCAAATAGAGTGCCTCCCGCACTCTATTTATACTTGACTTGACTTGCCTTTTTACCTAACTCATGTAGGCTCGAACTTAACCACATAACATAATGCTGAGTGGGCCGACCCCCAATAGGGTGGTCTAATAACCCTTTGACCCACATGGCCGACCCCCAATAGGGTGGTCTAATAACCCTTTGACCCACATGACTTATACAGGGCCGACCCCAAATAAGGTGGTCTAATAACCCATCAAGTATAAGTTACGACACTTACAATATAAATGACAACACTTCCTTATAGAGGAATAATACCATCTCTATAGGAATACAATATACATATATGTGAAATACATTCCGAAGTTACATATACATCAATAGGAAACAACACACAAAAAATCATCTTTAAGGGCTTGATGTCGTAGGGTAAGCATCATTTCTGAGTAATCTAGAAGTCTTGTCCTTTCCTTAGCCAACTAATAATGTATGGCAAGGGGCATGGCATTATCAAAAACTTCAATATCTTATCACCCTCTTCTAATATTAGTGTCTTTTGGTTGCCACAAGCAACAATAAAATGTAGCAGCGTCCTTCATCTACATCTACAAATGGAAGAGGCATTCACCTTCTTTATGCTCCTTTGGCTCTTTTGGTTTTATCTTTGTGGTTTTGATGGTAGTGTTTGGTTCTACATTGATGATCCACTTTTTCTTATCTAGCTTTGAATCAAATTTTGAGCCAAATTCCAAAACTTTGAGCCAGATTCCAACTTTGAGGCTTCATAACACAGTTATGACAATGACTTCTTCAAGCTACATTCATCAATATTGTGCCAAAGACTCTTTCAGAACTCACACAACTTCCCCTTGTCCTTATTTGACCTCCCATATCCTTATTTAATTTGGGCTAGTTGTCTTGAGGTTTATTAGAGAAATTGTGAGGTTAAAAATGGACCTCAAAACAAAAATGTACTATCAAAATTGACTTTAAAAGAACCAATAGGATTCAAAATGATGATGTCAATAGTAAAGGTAAAAAGCCTTAGAGGGAAAGTAAACAACTAGTTTTATCTGATATTTTCAACTTATCTCCTTATAGGTTACTCAAATTTCAAGTGTAGACATCCAACGAGTGCCTACACTTGAAATTTGAGTAAATGTATAAGGAAATAAGTTGAAAATGCGAGGAAAAAAAAAAGTAGTTTTCTTTCTTTCCCTTACTCTTATTTTATTATTTTAACTTGGGAGACCCATTTTATGACTCAATTTTTTTCTATTGGGATATTCTTTCTCTCTCCTTTGTTTTGCAAGTTAGGGTCATCTTTACCTTACTTTTGTTGTAATGGATTTACAAACCCAAAGCCCCGCTTATTCTTCTATTTAAATCTTAACTCGATTTTGACAACACATCGATAAGTTTCTCCCAATGAGAATATGTCCTAGAACTTCATATCTATTTGGATGTACTTATGTAGGCCACTGTGACACTTCGTGATCAAATGTTGCTTAGATATCTAATACCTATCATTGAGCGCAAGGTATGGAAATACTCCAATATCGTCTGGTCTCTCTCATGGCACAATTTTTTCCATCTCATGGACTGGGCATCATTGTTTCTGATAGGGTAGAGTTCCTCCTTAAGGAAATCAACAAAAGCCACAAAAGTGGATTTTATCCTAAATGTTGTAGACTCACCTCCGGCATGTCTCTTGCAGTAATTATCCCATCAACTTATATTCAACATGGAGAAGGGGCTTAAGGAGTGCAAAGATGATATTCTCATTAAAATTATTTTAATAGAATGAAAAACCCTCTAATATATTTAACAATTTATCCAAAGCATATGCATGTATCTAGCCTTCAAATAAAGAAATGTCAAAGTTAAATTATAGCTTGTAGGGTGTCACACCTCCAAAATGGCTGCTTGTTGACGATGTCTCTGCTGCCTTTGGAAATTATCAAAGGATCGTGGAAAAATTATACATCGTCTCATTCCTATGTCATGCAAGGGATTCCTCAAGCAACAACTTGTTATGCTCTCATGCTCCATCATCTCTTTCGACATGATAGGCTACTTGGACTAGTGAGAGTGGTCTTCCCTAAGATCAATTAGTTCGAGACCCAACTCAATATACCCTAACCTCGTCGAGGACATACACAAAGAAACAACAAAGCACAAACTGTAGTGTGATACCATGATCTGAATTACATAGGGAATTGTAATACTATTGATGTATATGTAACTTCAGAATGTATTTCACATATATGTATATTGTATTCCTATAGAGATGGTATTATTCCTCTATAAGGAAGTGTCATCATTTATATTGTAAGTGTCGTAACTTATACTTGATGGGTTATTAGACCACCTTATTTGGGGTCGGCCCTGTATAAGTCATGTGGGTCAAAGGGTTATTAGACCACCCTATTGGGGGTCGGCCATGTGGGTCAAAGGGTTATTAGACCACCCTATTGGGGGTCGGCCCACTCAGCATTATGTTATGTGGTAAAGTTCGAGCCTACATGAGTTAGGTAAAAAGGCAAGTCAAGTCAAGTATAAATAGAGTGCGGGAGGCACTCTATTTGAACACTCACTTCTCACACATGCACTCAAGGAGGAGTGGCGCACTTATGGAGGAGGAGGATCTGCTTCTAGGTTATGGCTATCTCTCTTGGTTGGTTGTATCATTGCTCTATCTATCTCTGAGGAAGTTATTGGGGTTTTTCACCTTTATGGTTTTCCCCAAGTAAATCTTTGTGTCTCTTGTGTGCTTGCATTATTGTCTCCATGATTGATATGCTGTAGATATGCTGTACATGTTGTTCTCTTAGTTAAGATCCTAGATCATATTGAAGTAGATTCAGAAAATTTAACATGGTATCAGAGCTAGCCTGAAAGAAGGCATGATATGGCATGTATGACACTTGTTGCACTTACGATGCTAGGGCTTGATATAGCAAAAACCAGTCATCGTAGCACTTTCGCTATAAATCCGTTTTGGCGAAGTTTTCGGATCTGAAATTGTTATAGGATGAATATTAAATCTCCAGGTACCTTGTGTCAAAAGGAAAACCTCTAATTCGTTGTACTTTGTGATTTATGATCTGTACAATATAGGGTTTCTGCCTCTTCCAGATCTGAGTCAAAATCAGGTGACCTTGGGAAAAAGGTCATATCATGGGCTAGGAAGCTCCAAATGAAATTTCGTAAAAAGTGACAGGTAGTACACAGTCTGTACTATCTCAAAAAACGTTTTTAGAGGCCGAAGATGAACCAGTGACACGTGGCACGCTGTACAAGTTAGCTCTCCTGTATTATCCCATAAACAGGTCACGTTGCGACACTTGGCATAACTCTCTCTCAAAGAGTCCAATTGAGGTCAGACCTATCAGTATGGAAAGACAACAGGCCGATATATCTCTGAAAAAAATTTCAGAGGCCGAAGTTCAAACAGTGACACGTGGCACGCCGTACAAGTTCGCTCTCCTGAATTATCCCAAAACAGGTCACGTTGCGACATTTGGAATAACTCTCTCTCAGAGAATCCAATGGAGGTCAGACCTGTCAGGATGGAAAGATAACAAGTCAGGCTATCTCAGGAAACTTTTTCAGACCCTGTGGATCAAAAAGTTCATAGTTACACCAGAAACAATCAGGTACATATTTCTGTCAAAACAGAATTATTTTTGAGTACCTTCATTCATGGCTTCCGGAAATTAGGGCTTTGGAGAAAGTTGGAATTTTTGTAATCGGAGACCACTGCTGGATGCTACTCATCAAAATAGAAATTTAGAGACCAAGATCAGAATTTTTGGTTGGACAGAAGGCCGAGCTTGATCAAACCCTAGTTCGGGACTTTGATCAGAAAAGTGGAAAATTAGGGCTTCTGTAAAAATGGGAATTTCTGAAATCTGTGACCATGGCTGGAAGCTCCTCAGAAAAATAGAAGCTTAGAGCTTTGGATCAAAACTTTTGATTGGGTAGAAGAGTGAGCTTCATCAAACCCCAGTTCAGGGTCACATCCAGTGAATCCGAAAGTTTCAAAGGCAAAATTGAGGAGTGAAACTTTGCAGTTTTCAAATTCTGAATATACCAGTTTGATCAGCTCATCAAGGCGCATATTTCTATCCTTTTGGAAGTTTGAAATTCAAAGTTTGAATTTTTGGGGTTTCTCTGACAAACCCATATCCAGCTCCAGGTCCAGTTCTTGCAAATCAAGTGGATTGGGTTAATCCTAGAAGAAGATGGATTGATCATCTGCATGAGTGAAGAAGTTCCTGTTTCAGAGGGAGATGAGGCTAAGGCCTTACATAAGAATATTACAAGCGATCTCGACAGGTATGACTCATTGAGGTATGTTTCGATATTTGTCCATGATTAAGTTTATGGTATGTTTGTCTTCATGTTATTACGGTTAGTACAATTTTGATTTTAGATCTGTCGTATCACCTTAACAAAATTATGAATGCATGATAGAAGATATTCATTGGTTAGGGTGTTGACACTTATGATTGTACTAATGCATTATGGTGTTGTATGAGGTTTATGTTGTCTACTAACATGAAAGGTACACCAAGAAAGACAAATCATGTTATGTTCCAAGAACATATGATCATGATAACATGAGGACAAAGATTCATCCATTGTCATGGATCTCATAGAAGATCCATTTACGAGGTATGTATAACTTGGTTTTGTAATAGTTAACCTATGAGATATACAGGTTACTAGCACAAGTCATTGAAGAAGAACAAGAAGACATCATGTGAGTATGTTAGACATAAATAGCTAGCATGCTAATCCAGGTATGTTTTTCCTATATCAAGTTAGAATCCTACCTTGTGTTGGGATCTTATACTGTTGTTGATAATGATTATTCATGAAGTCATAGGTTTGAATAATCATGGTTGTATGCATATTATGTTTCTTACCTTAATTGATGATATGACTAACCAGAAGAATCATGAAGGTATAGGTTTGAATAATCACAGGTTTTATGCATAATATATCTCTTATCTTGATTGATGATTCAACTAACCTGAAGAGTCATAGGTTTGAGTAATTACAGGTTTAGACATGTTATGACTAACCTGAAGAATTCTACATAAACCTTGAATGCTAATGCTTATTATTTTCTGTTTGAAATGATCATGACTATACATGCTTGAGATTATTGTGTTTTAATAGTATACTAATGAATGTATGATTTTATATGAGATCACAAGGATAACACAATCATGATACTAATAAGCATGCATAGGAACCAAGGATGAATGTAAGTTCAAGGACAGGTAATCTAGGAAGCAAAGATCAAGAGGGAGTACACTCCAGTGGTTTATGCAAGGATGCAGATATTCAGAGGGAGTTGACCATCTCTCTACATCCCACAACAAAAAGGTATAGAAGAAACTACTTCAGATTAGGACTCCAGCAGCTCCTGTAAGGAAGCGAAGACTCAGAGGGAGTCCACCCAACGAACAAACAAAGATAAGTATTTGAATTGTCATTTCTTAAATAATACTGTTCAATAATGTATATACTGATGTTCCTAGAATTAGGTTGTGTATTATGCATATTAGAATAATTGCATTGATGAACAGTATACTCCTAATATGCATGGGTAAGTGGCCTATGGCACTGTACAACATTCCATTGCTACTTATCTAGAATGAAACCTCTTTGCTGACATGTTGGGAGTTGTGCACACTCTTAACAATGTTCTGGTAGAGATTGGAAGGCATCTAGAAAGTTACAAAATATGGATAAATGTTGTATTGAAGCATTGGCTAAGATAATTGCATGACTGTATGGCATATTTCTTTATGTGTAAGAATTTGTTCTGAAAACTATGAGATGTTTTCTAATCATGCAATTTAACTTGTTGTGTAGGAAAGATCGTATGCCATCTCCTACAAAAGAAGAACTACGACATTTGTTCCAGCAACAAAGATATCTATTGAAGATATTGAAGATATTGAAGTTCCCAGGATCTGGGATGAAGAAATGAAATGTCATGATCCGTCGATCATGAAGAATGATGTTTGGGATGTAATCCCAAGACATGAAGGGAATTTTGCTATGACTTCCAAACGGAACTATCAGATCAAGCATTTTGCAGATGGCAGCATTGAGAAATATAAAAGTGATGAAATAGAAGATACACCAGATGGATTCAAGACAGCTTCCTTGAATGGTGTAGTTGAAGAAGAAGTGTATGTAGAGCAGCCACTTGGTTCTGAGACACATGATAGGAAATCATATATGTGCAGAAATTGGTATGGTGAAGATAGATTGATTGCCGACACGCAGCGGAAGCTTACTACCGAGTTCGAGATGAAGAACTTGGGGGTGATGCACTATTTGTTTTTGGCATGGAGGTGTGGCGGAGTGCAGATAGAATCTTCCTTGGACAAGGGAAGTATGCAGTAGAGATCCTAAAGAGGTTCGGGATGATGGATTGCAAGGCCATGGCCACACCTATGGCATCAAATCTGAAGCTTCTATGTGATGCTTCATCTGAGCCGATTGATGTCTCTATGTATCGCCAGATGATTGGGTCCTTGATGTACCTGACGAACACGAGACCAGACATTTGCTTTACTGTGAACACATTCATTAGAGAAATTTTGAGGTCAAAAAAGGGCCTCAAAACAAAGAAAATGTACTATAAAATACAACCAATCACATTCTAGTAGATGACATCATCCCCCTTGGTGAGGTGGCATTGCATGAGTTAAGAATGCTTATTTGTCAAATTTTCTATGGTGGATGAAAACACATAGTTAACCAAAGTAGTGGTGTAAGTACTTTTAAGTCATAAAGTAAAGTACTCATAATGATAGTCTTTTCATAAAATAATATTATTGTCATTTTCAAGTAAAGTACTCATAATGAATGTCTTTTCACACTTTCACATAAAATAATATTATTGTCATTTTCAAGTGAAGTACTCTTAATTCATAAAGAAAGTGCTTTCACGTTTTTTTATAAAATAATATATTATCATTTTTATGTTTTTAATTTTAAATTATATAGTCACTCCATTCTATTTAATAACATAATGTCAAACTAATAAAGAATAATAATAGATTTAATAAATAATAATAATGCAATGTGGATTATAATAATATTATTGACATTTTACATGTAAATAAATTCTCAATTAAATTACATTATTAAATTCATGAGAAAAGTACTAAATATAAAAAGCCAACATAAAATTTAAAAAAAAGCTCTTAAAAATGTTTTTTATTATTTAATTTCATTTGCAAGTTCAAGACAAATAAATGTTAAAGGACAATACATTTTTGGGAATTTACAATGAATCTTAGTCACATCAATGTAGACTTATTTTATTAATTTTATTTCTAGTGAATTTTGAAAAGTAACTCAACCATGGTTATTTATATTGTGCATAGAAAATAGTGTGGGAGGTGACTTGTCATATATACCTACCCCATAAAACCCCCAATTCATAATATTTTAATATATCTCATATTTTTGTAGTACATCTCTTAGGAGGCCCTTTTTTGACCTCAAAATCTCTCTAATGGAGCCAGTTCCTGACGGATCCGAGGAGTGTTCACCTAGTTTCTGTAAAGCATATTCTGAGGTACCTGAAGGGTACAGTGGATTATGGGCTCAGGTATGAGGCAAATCAAAAGTTTAACCTGCAGGGTTATGTTGATTCAGATTGGGCTGGCAGTGCTGCAGACAGGAAGAGCACATCTGGGTGCTGCTTCAGTATGGGATCAGGTGTGATCTCTTGGTTTAGTAGGAAGCAGTCCTGTGTAGCACTGAGTACAGCTGAGGCAGAGTATGTTGCAGCCTGTTCATCTAGTTGTGAGGCAGTATGGCTACGGAAGCTACTGTTTGAGCTATTTGATCTTCCGTTGGAGGCTACTGGTATCTCCTGTGATAAACAGAGTTGTGTAAAGCTGTCCGAGAACCCAGTGTTTCATGACAGGTCAAAACACATAGAGATCAAATATCACTATATCAGGGATATGGTGCAGAGAGGAGCTGTGAAGCTTCTGTATGTTGCGACGGACGAGCAGATTGCAGATGTGCTGACGAAGCCACTAGCCAGGGTGAAGTTCGAGTACTTCAGAGAGAGACTTGGCATTCTTCAGATCGAGGATACTTCGAGGAAGAAGTGATGGACACATTTGCTGAAGCCATTCCAAGCATGTTGGAAGGAGGATCCTTCACATGGCTGTGGATGTAAGCGCTGGATGATGAGCATCAGGATGATGTTCTGGTTTCTGCTGGATATGATCAGTTGGATCATGTGTATGTATTTTGTATGTGCATCATGTTGGATGCTTGGACCATGTATCTGTATATGTATCAGGTGGATACATTGTATGATCAGGTGGATCATGTATGGTGATATGTATCATGTATTAGGTAGATACTTGGTATGCATCAGGTGGATCATGTATGATGATATGTATCAAGTAGATACTTGGTATGCAGTGATGATCAGGATGATCATGGATGATGAGCTTCAGGATGTTGCTCCAGATGACATGCAGCAGGACGTTGCAGTGATGATGATCAGGACGATCATGAGTACATCAGGATGATGTATGGTGAGTATCAGGTTGATACTCTGTGGTCGTGGATCAGGTTGTGCAGATGAGCATGTCTGGGAGATCCTATAGGTCGGAGTTGTGTACCCGTAACATCCTGGGATTCTCTTTCAAGACATTGCTCTGGGAGGACATGTAATAGAGCCCTGGGAGATCTCAGGTCGGAGTTGTGTACCTATAACATCCTGAGATGCTCTTGCGAGGTTTTGTCCTATGGCATGTAATTTGGGCCCTGGGAGATTTCAGGTCGGAGTTGTGTACCCGTAACATCCTGAGATGCTCTTTCGAGGTTTTGCCATGACCACATGTAATTTGTGCCCTGGGAGATTTCAGGTCGGAGTTGTGTACCCGTAACATCCTGAGATGCTCTTGCTAGGTTTTGTGGTGGACCACATGTAATTTGTGCCCTGGGAGATTTCAGGTTGGAGTTGTGTACCCGTAACATCCTGAGATGCTCTTTCGAGGTTTTGTGGTGGTGTCACATGTAATAGCGCCCTGGGAGATCCTATAGGTCGGAGTTGTGTACCCGTAACATCCTGGGATGCTCTTTCGAGGTTTTGTGATGCACCTAATATGTCCTGAGGATTCCACAGTATGGCCAGTAATGACGAAGACCTGCAGGTGGTGGGCCTACATCCAGTATGAAAAAGGACTGGCTCTGTAGAACTTCCTATGACGAGTAGATTCAGAGATTGATTGAGGTAGCAGCAGCAGTGACGATGATGATGACTCGATGATGATTATCTAGTGACGATGATCCAGAGAAGATGACTTGTGCTAGAAGAACTGTGCTGAGAAATACCTTCCTAGTTAAGAGGGAGTGTTGATGTATATGTAACTTCAGAATGTATTTCACATATATGTATATTGTATTCCTATAGAGATGGTATTATTCCTCTATAAGGAAGTGTCATCATTTATATTGTAAGTGTCGTAACTTATACTTGATGGGTTATTAGACCACCTTATTTGGGGTCGGCCCTGTATAAGTCATGTGGGTCAAAGGGTTATTAGACCACCCTATTGGGGGTCGGCCATGTGGGTCAAAGGGTTATTAGACCACCCTATTGGGGGTCGGCCCACTCAGCATTATGTTATGTGGTAAAGTTTGAGCCTACATGAGTTAGGTAAAAAGGCAAGTCAAGTCAAGTATAAATAGAGTGCGGGAGGCACTCTATTTGAACACTCACTTCTCACACATGCACTCAAGGAGGAGTGGCGCACTTATGGAGGAGGAGGATCTGCTTCTAGGTTATGGCTATCTCTCTTGGTTGGTTGTATCATTGCTCTATCTATCTCTGAGGAAGTTATTGGGGTTTTTCACCTTTATGGTTTTCCCCAAGTAAATCTTTGTGTCTCTTGTGTGCTTGCATTATTGTCTCCATGATTGATATGCTGTAGATATGCTGTACATGTTGTTCTCTCAGTTAAGATCCTAGATCATATTGAAGTAAATTCAGAAAATTTAACAAATACCCCCAGTTTTGACTTGGAGTGTATTCAACCAAAATCATCTAAATGATGTAAATATGCTAGTAAGAATTGCTAGTGCGGAGCTTAAGGCCAAGGCTCGACTAGTGAATGGCTAGGCATGTATGATGTATATGTTTTCATTTGGACAGTGTGGTTGGCTTGTAATGCTAACTTGAAATATATGTAATTATATGATATTGCATAAATAATAAAATGGTCCAAGATGGTTGTGTAAAGAGCACTAGAGGGGTTATGATTCCACTAGAGGGGAAGAGGAAAGGGAGCCTATTGGAGACTAAATCCTTTGTTTCCAAGTGTCAACCTTAGAACTCATAATATTTTTTCCATGTGAATTAAATGAACCAAACACCTTATTTTGACTATTTCCAACCATTAAATGCATGTGTGAGGTTGGTGGGAAAAGTCACCTCATGCAATTATTGAAGCATGGGGCTAACTACACTTTTGTGATAGTTATGTCAACTTCCAGAAGTCAATCTGCAGCTATCAGAAGTTATTTCTTCTATGATCAGAAGCTATGTAAGTTGTCTTTTCACCAGTACCTCATATCTTATGGAGTCAACCCTCATTCTCTCATGTGGATCTACACTATGTAGAGCTCCCCATTGTTATTCATGACCATTACCAGACTGCGTATAACCTAGAAATTTGAATTTAGAGCCAAGACTATATATTTGAAAGGAAAATAGATGGTTGTAGGTGAGCGCAGAGGTTGGGAAAGCTAGGAACCCTTACCAATTGAGTTTTGCTGCTCACAGGAGCTTGGGAAGCCACGAATTGAAGCTACATGTGGTTCTCCAACAACACATATCATATTAAACTCCTTCTATGCACACATTGGAAGCACCTGGAAAGTTGGATCGCCCAAGAGAACTATGGATTGGTGAAGGGGATTCCTGAACCCATAAGGGTGTTGTGTAGGGAAGGTATTGTTGGAACCAAGGTTGTGGTGGCTAAGTGAGACCCCTGTAGAGATATATATGAGCATTTGGCTAAGTATAGAGTGCAAAACAGGTTGTGGGATGAGAGAGATAATCTTGTAGGTGTTTCATTCACCTTGGTGGCCTCATAGCCCGGCTTGGGGGTGGCCTCTCAGCATAAAGAGTATTTGCTAGACAGAGTGCCTACGGTTGGGTGGAAAATCGCACTTACACAACCAGTTGCTAAGATATGTGTTGGATAAAGATAAGTACTCTTTTCTATTTCAATGTGAAATGTTTCTATTAGATGTCTGTGGTGATTGAATTCATATATGCTTGCTAGATGTGTGTGGATAGAGTTTATTTCTATTGTGTATTTTTAGTTATGCATCTACACGCATATTTTATAAGTTATGAAATTTGTAATTATAGCTACGGGAAAAATTTGGAAGCCCGTATTTAGTTCATGTCCCCCTCTATTGGTCGGATTGATGGAAGGGGACGTTACAGGAATGAAATGAAGAAAGAAATATAAATGGAAACACACACAGAGATATTGCAGAGGGAATATTAATATAGTGAAACCCAAAATCTATTAATCAATGGAAATAGGAAAACTTTATCAAGTGCAAACCATTATAAACTAGCTATAATGGTGGTAGTTAATCTCTAAAGAGAGTTGTTTCACCTACATTCATTCACAAGAAGACATTACAAAAGGCCAAAATTGTCTTTTACATCAAGTATGATGCCCTAAGATTCAAAAACCCTAACCCTTTGAAGTGATGTGGAAAAAATGAATGCAATCCTTGAGGAGGATAGATGATATGTCTACTCCTAAGGCCACAAATGTTTCATACAAACTTTGTTTGGAGTGTTTATTGGTCGCTACAAAGCTTGATCCATGCTCTATGTCTGGTAGGAAGCCCAATATTTGATTCCATGTTTTGTGAAAACTACAAATAACACAAGGGAAATGCCCAAAATACACATAGAAGTTTGAGACCTAAAAAATTGTAGTAAAATGCCAAGGTGTAAAACTATTTTGAGTCGGTGGAATATGTAGGTGGCCACTAGTACCCATCTGGATCTAATTCAATAAAAACTAGAGAATCAAGTCTGAAATGAATTGGATTTGTCATTTGAAATTCATCTAAAAATGGCATTTAATGTTCCAAAATCCATATTTTGATTGGTCCTTAATTGATAATGGTCTGCACCCTAAATGTCCATTGTGTGGTAAGAACAAAACTCGAGAAGAACTTGTTTTGGTTTTGTAAATATGCACAATTAGCCTAGGCATGTGTGTTTAAGTTGTCACTCTTTAATCCCATCTAATATCACCTAGAAGTCTACCTACTCAAAGATTATCTCCTTGGTTCTTAGATTTTCACACATGGCATTGGATTAGAGTTGATATATTATATCATCTTTTAAAAACAAGAAATGAATGCTTACCAATTCACAACACAACACCAAATTTATCTGGCAAGAGGGGTCTCTAATATGTTTCCATCTACTTTTATAAATCCAAGTGTAGACACAGAAGGTAGAGATGGAAGTAGCCCAATGTCACAAGTTGATGAACTATTGGACCAATGGTCCATGAGTAGAGTGCCACTTGGATGGCTCTTTACTACCCACTGTGTACACACTCAAGATTCAAGCAATTGTTGGCAACAACATAGAGTAGAGAAATCCATAAGAGAGCATCGAAGAGTAAAAAAAGCTAGCCCCTAACAAGAATCACAAAGGTTTGTCAGTTTGACAAATTTCATATTGTCCTCTATACATCATAGAACTAGAGAATCTTGATGGACCCAAAAAAGGTAATGACAAAAGAGAAACCATAGTTGTTGATCCTAATCTTGCCACTAAAGGATGGGGGCCTCCCTCGAGAACAAAAATCCTCCTCTTAGCATGGCGTTACTTCCTACAACATCTTGATTTGTCTGCTTGCTTTGGCCTAATGGCCTAGGTGGTTATGTTTTTATTGCTTTCTGCTTTGGAAGTTATAGCACTTAATGAGACTTTAATATTGGTGGCCCTATGCAACCAATTTTGATTGGTTAGGGTTTTTTCCTTATGGCTATAACTTGTGGTGGTTGTCTCACAACCTTTTTTAAACTAAAAAGCATGACATATATCTATTGTATTTTAATTGAAATATGAAGCTTGTTATCCAAAAAAATGTTTTGCCAAGGGCTTTAATGACTATCACACCATTAGTATGTGACCTTTGCAAACTGCTCATGTGGCTTTGATCGGTTGTCTTGACAAGGGTTATATTTGCTCTATCCTTTGATTTAAATTGGCCACCTTTACCCTTCTTTTATTGTGGCTAATTTCCAACACCAAACTCTTTCTTACCCTTTTGTCAAATTTTATGCTAAATCTTGATGACATAACAACAAGTGGCTGAGATGTCCAAAAACTCCATTTTTGTTTGGATGTATAGACCATTGTGATATTTGAGGAACTAGTGCTGCTTAGAATCCTTGATACCTAGCTTTGCATGCAATGCAAAAAGTTGTTGTACTACAATACAATCTTGTCTTTACCTAAGCATAATGTTGTCCATCTCATGTATTGGTCGTCATAGTTTCCAACAAGTTAATATTTCTCAATGAGGGTATTAAAAAATTCCCCCCTGAGTGGATTCTATCACATATGTTTCAAAACCATCTCCAATGCATTGCACACAATAAACATCCCACCAATGTTTAACACAAGGAAGGGACTTTAAGAGTGAGAAACTAATCTTCTCACTATTGGAAAAGTTGCGAACAAAGAAAAGAAATAATCCTCTCGTCAATCCAACCATCTCGTTAATCTATCTTCTATTCAAACATAGTGATATTGAAATGAATTTGTACCTTGAAGGGTGTCATTACTTAAAAATAATTGCTTGTCAAAGGTGCCTTCGTCACAATTCGGAGTCACCATAGGATTTGGGTGAAATGATCTATGATTTTGTTTTTCTATCGTTGAAATATACATGGAGCAACATCTTTATAACATCTCCTACTCCATCTTTCCTTAGTTTATCCACCATTTGAGGTACCTTATGCCATCAATGAAGATCTTCACTAGGCTCGGTTAGCTCAAGGCCTTTTCAAGGCCATATCTTTTCTCTAGTTGCTCCTTTTTAGGGTTTTTTTAGCATGTTGAAAATAGAATTTACTAAGCTAGATTGCTTACTTGTTAGATGCTGAAATCTCAATAAATGCATGACAAAATGCATTAAAAATGTATTTTAAAATTTATTATACCAAAAAACTGCAAAAAAAAAATGTTAGTGTGGAGAGCATTTTTGAAGAGATTTTTTAAATAACTTTAGACAACTACCTAATTAATTTTAAGTTTTTTTATAAATTTTCAACTTAAATATTTTTATAACATTTTTAAAGCTTAATACATACTAGATTAAGATCATCAATGAGAATAAATATTTGTTAATTTACACAAGATTGTTACATTATTATTTTTAGTAATTGTAATCATATAGCTATTTGTCCATGAGTACAGAAAAAGTAGAAACCACATTTTAACATTTCCTACGTGTGGCCGTTCCATCTTTTCAAATTCCAACAAGTTCGTCCAAACACCAGAAAGATAAAACCCAAGCTATAGATAGAACGAACCTTCATGGAAATTTTTCACGGGGCAGATGAACTTCAATGGAAAAGTTATTAAGTAACGGTTAAGAAAATGATAGAACTGTTAGCATTTTAAATTCATGCAGAAGATGACTATACATAAGGAAATAAGCGATTGAGTGTATAGGTGTCAGAAGCAAAGAAGCAAAGATACATCCTTTCAATTTGGGATTTCTGCTCAAGCATGCTGGGGAAATTTGCTTCATGCTATGGATATTTCTCTTTTTAAAAAGGCACATGAACTCGAGGTCTCAAAGTATCTTGCTTCTGAACTTCCTAACGCATAAACTGTGGATCAATGACTTAAAGATTGGCATTCAGTTTTGCTTTAGCTTATAAGGCTTTATGTTTAAATAAACAATTTGTTGGCTGTAAATTATATTTGAGATTCAAAAATTCTAATATGAGGGAGATGTTGTCATGTAAAGTATATGTAACAACAAAAAGTTTAAAAAAAACTTTTGGATAGATATGTTGGTTTAATTTTAGATTTTACACAAAAGCTTTAAAAAATTGAAACTAGCATAGATCCATCTTAAATCCAGATCTATCAAGCACCAAAAAGGATCAAATTTATTGATGTGTAAATTTATTTTATCTTAAATTTTTTTCACAATAAGAAAAAATTTACAAATAAAGACACTTGATCCCTGTGAGTGCTTGATAGATCCAGATTTAAGATGGATTTATGCTGGTATAATCCATGTCATAATCCAAATCTGTTATATACAATCAGGAAAGCCACACTAACAAACATAATTAGATCATTCAATAGGTAAAGTTACTGCTGTCCCCCTCATGTTAAAGTGGATATTTGTGGAACCTTAGTGTCAATTGGAGGTTCATGGTTCCCCACAAATTAAACAAAAATTACTCATACCAAAAATAATAGAGATATCCATGTCATAGAAGCTCCCCACAAACCAAACATACAGAAAAAATTACAGATATACAAAAGATATTACAAATATGTGTGAACATTTCCTCAACAGTGAGGATAAAACATGAGAAGAAACAGCCAATGGACCCGTATTTAGTTGGAAAGTGGAAATATCTGATTTGATTTGGGTTGAGTCAGATGGGAACACTGCTATGGCAAAATCACCTTCCAATAACTGAATTTGAGAGCTCAAAACCTTCATCAGGAATACTCGCACAGGCCTCAAGTAGATTCGAAAGCTTGTAAACTATTTCTGGCAGGGTGGGTCGTGCTTCTGGATCTTCTTCCACACATGCTCCAGCTATGATTGCAAGGCCAAGAACAGTGTCAATGGAAGACGCATTCTGCTCATTTCCATTAACCCATTTTCTCAGCTTCTCTTCTCTGTCTTCCCCTTCTAAAATGGGATTTATTTGGGTCCAAAGTAGGCCTTCCTTTCCTGCTAGTGGAACTCCACCTTGTCGAATTATGGCTTCTTTGCCAGAAATCAGCTCTAGAAGCACAACTCCAAATGCAAACACATCAAGCATCGGGGAAACAAATCCATCGGCTAGGTATTCTGGAGCCATGTATCCTTGGGTGCCCATGATGTGCCTTGTAAGAGCATTAATGCCAGATTTAGCCATGCCAAAATTTGCAATTTTAGCCCTGAACTTGCCATCCAAGAGAATATTGCTACTCTTGATATCTTTGTGCACAACACTAGGGGTTGTGTGCTCATGAATATAATGAAGACCATTAGCGACATCTAAAGCAATTTGCAATCTTGTTTTCCATGGAAGTGAGGAAGAGCTCCAACCATAGGCAGTCATGTTCTGAACAGATTCTGGATCATGAAGCCAGGTATTCAAAGAACCATTTTCTACGTACTCATAAATCAAGTAAGACTGGCCCTCAGAACTGATACAAAACCCCTCTAGCTTAACCAGATTAGTGTGGTTGACTTTCTGCAATAACCTTAACTCCTGGGATATATCTCCTTTCATAATCTTTATGGCATAATCGTTACCATCTATAGTACCCTTATAAACAGAGCCCTCTATATTGCACGAAGGGCTGAAATTCTGAGTTGCTTGCTGAAGATCTTCAACAGAGTACAGGAATGGCTTCTCAAAGCAGTCTGAAATGTTACTTATAAGACTTTTTTTAGCATTCTCTCTCCCAAAGGACCTTGCTCTTGCATCGGAAGGCGGCTTCGGACCTTCAGATGTGCTAGTTTGTTTATGTGACCGATCCCTCCTCCTCAGCACACAAAACACGAACAGAGCAATGCAAACAAGTACGGCAGCGCCACCCAGTGAAGCCCCTATAACAACACCACTATTCGACCCACCTCCTGAAATATTTGTGTTATTTCCTGAAGGTGGAGGTGGAGGTGGAGATGGGGATGACAAAGGAGCTTGAGCAAGCACAGGTAACTGGGAAACAGGAACCAAAACTGTAGCATAAGGAGTTAGGGTTGAATTCATACCGTTCACAGATTTCAAATCCTGCAGATCTGCGCCAAACTTCTTGCTGATGGTTGACAGAGAATCCCCGGGCAGCACAAGATATGTTATAAGCATCTTGGTCCCATTTGTCACTTGGGCTTCTGATGGACATTTGCATCTGATTGGAAAGATAACCGAAACCCCAATTGAAAGGTCTGTCGGTACCAGGGTAGGATTTGCAACCTCTACAGCCTGATATGTTGTCAAATTCTCAAATTTCCGAGTTGAAACCGTATAATAAGTATCGTCCTTAAAGATTGTGTAGCTGATATTTGCCTGCGAGTAATTCCCCATGCATCCGCATGTTATGGGAACAAGCAAAGACTGCCCATCAACCACGGAGATGGTAGTAGTAGCCAAGTTACTGGCGCTTGCTATTTGGGCTCTTTGCGCCCCGAATAAATCACTGATATTTAGGAGATCAAGGAAATCAGGAGCTTGGGCTCGATAAAAAGCATATGTGTTACACTGCAATGAGCTGTTGGAGCAGGAGTAACCTGTGATATTGGGTTGGGAATCCTGGGCTTGGGTTCTACCAACAACAAGAAGAAGGAAAGAACAGAGGAGTAACAGCATCTGATGTCTGTTACCCATGTTGGAGGAGCTCTGCAACGACAGCAAAAGTATGAAAATTGCTGAAGAGGGTACAGAGGACCATGCCTGCCCAGTGCTTGGAATCGGTATTGCTGTATAAATAGATAAAGGTGTGGGCATTCATTTAAGCAGAGTTTGGAATTTTCAGTCAATTACATACCTAACCTAATCGACCCGGTTAGCAGAAACCAACGATGACTGCAGCGAATGTTGTGGTGACTTGAGTCTCGAACTCATGCCCAGTTACCATTTGCCTTCAAAACTGTCTGCACAGGTCAAAGGCAGGCGGGATCGTGATTCGTGCGTGCAGGACTCTGGGTTCTTGTTCATGGTGTGAAAATAGCATGGAAAAGAGGAAAAAATGTGAATAGACATTCATCGCCCATGCAATATGGTGGGAAAGTCATTAAATTTGAGGCGAAAACCGTGATGATTTGTGGAGTTGGTACGAGCTTGACGGTACAGTCTGTTTCAATTAAAAACAAAATATTTGTTTGGCCTTTTCTGACTTAGGTGCTGTAGAACCAGCTCGGAACACGCTGTCGTGGAGGTTTTGTCTTTTGATCCAAAAAAACAAAAGCGCGACTATTTTTTTCCAATAACAAAAGGTTTGATGTGAATATTTCATATCATATGAGATGCTATATCCTATTAACTGGAACTTCATAAATGTTGTATTTTGTTTTTGGATATATATATGGATTTGGGATTATTTTTATTATTATTAAATTTAAATCGAACGATATCTTCCATCCAATATGCGATTGGAAATGGTGGGGAATTACCCTCAGAAGGATGTGAAAAGCTTAGCACCTGCACGTGGTGGAGGCTAAACTAGCTAAACTAGTAAGCTCCATTTTCTCATCTTTGCTTAAACCTGTCAAAACATTATACATAAATATTGTTGAAAATTCAAATGAGGATTTAAACTTTTCAGTCAATGCAATTATTAAGAGAAAAGAGACAAACTTCAAGGGTTCTATTTTGGAATATATATGGCAAGTTAAGAAGTATGTTGAAAGAAAAAAAAAATTGGAGACAATATCAAATCACTTAATGATCATTCCAATCATTTTTTATAAGTATGAATTAGTGACTTTTCAAATGGTGTTGTCAAATATGTCTTTTAAAGCTTTTGTAAACATTATACATAAAAATTGTTGAAAATTCAAATGAGGCTTTAAACTTTTCAATCAATGCAATCAAGAGAAAAGAGACAAACTTAAAGGGTTCTATTTTGGAACATGAATATATAGGGCAAGTTAGGAAGTATGTTGAAAGAAGAAAAAAAAAGTTTGGAGACAACATCAAATCACTTAATGATCATTTCAATCATTTTTTATAAGTACGAATTAGTGACTTTTCAAATCGTGTTGTCAAATGTTTCTTCTAAAGTCTTTGTAGGCATTTTTTAGGTGGAAATTTTGGAACCTAAATATGAAAATCTAAGTGAGAATGGCAAGTGAAAATTTGTTGTTAGTATTATGTACATCCTATACTTCTATTGTGCACTATTTCCAAGGAGCGATTTGCTTCCATAGAGGTTGTATTGTGTAGGTCATACTGTTGAAATATGGGCACAGATTTCAAGGAAGAAGTCTTGCCTATTTTGTGTGGCATTTGGCACATTTTCCAAGGAGTATTGTAGGCACGGTGACTAAGATAAGTACTATTCGTTTTTGTTGTCATAACTTCTTGTTGTATACTCAAAAAATCTTTTTCCTGTGAGCTCAGTAAAATCTCTCTTGTGACTGGCTTTCCTCTTGTGGTTTTTTCTAGCATCTTTTGACCAAATATCTTATGCCAAATGTGGTGAATGTGACTATTGTTCATTCTTATTTTCTACTGTTATATTTCATATTTGTTTAGCATTTGTGTTTCTCCCCTTTAAAGTATAGTTACATGTGTTTGGGTTTACTGCATCACTGTTGAATCTTTATTTGAGGTAGAAATCAAAGTTTGCTAAGTGTTTGATGAAATGCCTAGTTGAGTTTGCTAGTTGAACTATTAATGTTTTGACGGATTTTTTAATAGGTTTTTATTAATAATGATGGTGCATGGCCATGGAAATCTTCAAATCAAGGAGATATTCATATTAGATAACATCTCAACAAATATTGTTTGTCCTAGAGCAAAAATCCCTTGAGGATCGAACTTGCATTTTCTCTCCACGAATTGTTCCCACTATCCTCCGAAATGCCTCTTTCACTTTGCAATTGTCATGTAATCGGGAAGGTATTTCTTCATTTCAATGCCATGTGCTTGGCATATTCCAAGAATCTCAAATAGAGAATGATCTACCTCTTAATTCATAGGGCGCACATTTGCATAGCATCGAGCACCAAATGCATTGCTTCTCTTCCCATATTCTAGATTACCAAGGGAGAAACTGAATCCATTGCCGCTCCATTCGTTAAATAGATCACCAATGGATTTCTCTTAATTCTCTTCAAACACAAAAAGGGATGCCTAATCTAGAAAAATGAATTCGAGGCTTAACTCTTTAGAACCGTGGTACAAGTATCAATGCAAAAAATGAAATTATATGAATGAAAACACCTTTGGGAAATGCTGGTCCAATTAATAATATTTATTCATAGACTAGATCTTGATTTATATTCATGAATGCTATTCACCAAACTACGCAAGGCATTTTTGTAAGCCAAGGAGAAGCCTGACAGAAAGGAAAAAAACATGTTTCAACAAAAGAGTCCACAATTTGTAGTGAGAATGCAGATGAAACTATATAAAATGCATTAGATTCGACATTTTTTATGAGTATATACATAAACATAAACTTTGATAAAGCAAAAGAAAAAGCTTAAATAAAAATGCCCAAAGCTTTATAGTGAAACATATCATGTTGAGGAAAGTGATCTTGAATCATTTTCCTCACTCTAGAATTAGCTTCTTCTATTCGTCATGAAACCACAAGACCCATTTCTTCTAGTGTGGCACATGTAGATGGGTTTCCATTCTCATGCTTAGGAGAAGGCGCTCCTCCAATAACATAGGGAAATGTTAAGGAGATAGCACCTTTTTAGATGTTTCATGAAAGGTAAGGCAACAATGATTCATGGAATTGTTAAGGAGATGAACCTTGTGTGTCTTTGATTAAGAATTGCGCCAAAAATAAGAGCAAATTAAGTGACCTCATGACAAAATATCACACAAATAAAATCGAATCTATATTCTTGAATTTTTTGTAAAAATGGTTTTTTTTTCCAACGAAAAAAAAGCATACGATTTTTATTCAAAATGAATTAAAACAGTACAATGATAGATCGGTTATCAC
The DNA here is from genome assembly GCA_027924585.1 of Larix kaempferi. NCBI lineage: Eukaryota > Viridiplantae > Streptophyta > Pinopsida > Pinales > Pinaceae > Larix > Larix kaempferi. The sequence goes on from BSBM01001313.1 coordinate 2,716,759, forward strand.
ATGACACTGATCTTGTTCTTCATCAAATCTGTCCCTTCCAAAATATTACACATTGATGACTAATCATTCACATCAATTTTACAAAAAGACAACTATCAACTTGTTTCAGAAGATACCTAAATACCCATCAATACTATTTAGTCTAGAAACGGTTTTATTAGACTATTTAGTCTAGAAACGGTTTTATTAGAGGATAGGGCTTAGAAATTTATTTTTTTTTAAAATTGTATATATATTCTTTATTATTTAAAACGATGTCATTAGATGATAAGGCTTAGAAAATAATGTTTTATTTTTATCGTTAGATGATAGGGTTTAGAAAAAATAATTTTTATCATTTTATATTTGATTATGAGGTTATCAAATTTTTTTTTTATTACTTTTTTGTTTTTAAGTCAATAGGGAATAATTAGGTAAAATAGAAAATATAAATATATGCATAGTATGTAATTAAAAATACATATTAAATTATAAAAAAATAATAATCCTAATAAAAAATTAAAAAATATTTAAGATGAATCTTAAGTTAGGTATAAAATATGTATAAATAAAATTATATATGTGAAATTAATAAATAAAATTGGTAATAAGATAAGTATGTATAGTTTATTAGATGTAGCTTGAGTGGTTGGGAAGAATCTCCCCACTCAAATTCAATTTGTAATCTATTTTTTTTAATTGTCTATTTGAAAACAAAAACATTTTCTATTAAAATAGAAATTGTAAAATTTTATATGTAAAGACAAATACAAAAGTTATCATTGGACTTTTTCAAGGTTTGTTATTGATATAAGAAAAAGATTATATCACATGTTTTCAAATATTAAGAAATTTAAATAATATTAATTGATATAAAAAAAAGATTATATCACATCTTTATATGCATAAAGAATAACTAATCCAAAGCATATTACAGTATATTAACATTAATAATAAATTCAAATTAAGAACTAGCTCTTATGCATTCTCCCTTGTTTCATATATTTTAAGCCGAGCAAACGCTTCTATGTAAACATAATTATTTTGTTACCTTTCGAAATGGTTAATGAATTAATGCCTTTCTTTAGATTTTGATGTTGCCATGTAGTTTGTTCTATAAAATAATCAGAGCAACCACTTTACCACTATGATCCAAAACCAAGAGAATCTTGATAGCACTCCATTTTAAATCTCCATTTCAGTTGAGCTGATGACATGAGTATGATTGCTAGCTTTGAATTCTCACATGGGTCATCTCCATTATTAGAATGTAATAGGATTACACTCAGAATGTGTTTCAATTTTCAATTTAGTAACATTTAGTATGTTGAACTATGACACTTATATTGATTGAAATGTTATTACATTTCATTAGGTATTACATAATTTTAGTTTTGAGTGAACAGTGTAATGGTTGAATGAAACAATGTTTTCTAATCCACTTGAATTTAAATCTGATTAATCCTCGATTTTTTTTTAAGAATAATGAGTCAACATTATCTGTACCCAACTAAATTTAAATCTGAAATTCAAATCTAACCAACCCTTGATTCTTCCTGTACCCAACTGAATTCAAATCTGACCAGCCCTTGATTCCTTGAAGAATACCCAACTCTGAATTCAAATCTGACCAGCCCTTGATTCATGTAGAAAAAAGAAGGTATTACATAATCTTTAAAGCCTAATAAAAGGAGAGTTGCGTGTTTTTGGGTACTATCAACTTTGTCGCTTGTTAATGGCGTAAAATCCAACCATTCGCTTAGCTCACCACTACATAAACACGTGTGGGGATGGGGTTTTCAATTGGACACGTTTGCACAAGGTTCCTTCTATCTCTGATTGCCTTCATGTATCCCAACTCTTCTCGTTTACTTTTATAATTCATAAATGTGAATATCACCCCCCTTCTATGATTATCTGGTCAATCATCTTAGAACTATAGAAGATAATGTGATCTTAGAACTATAGAAGATAATGTGATGTTGTGGACTGTCTCGATAATGGTTGAATTTAATGGTGGAAAATTCAAGGTGTGTGTGTTTATTAATGAACATCGGATGGTTATGTCTATAAGATCGTTGTCTTTGTATCCATGTTGGTGAGATATCTAGATAATGTTTTTTCTTTAACTTTAACTTGAAGTTCTAAATGTAGTCAAAGTTAACATTAATTAATGAATCATCACGAGTCATCATTTTAAAAATCTAGGCTTGAAATTTATGGATGTTTATAAAATGAACACTTGCATTTTAAATTGGAGTTTGGTTTATTAAGATGTACTAAAAACGATTATTTGAGGTAAACTTCTGCTAAATTGAATGAGCTCTTTTAAAAAACACTAATGTTATCAAATGTTATTAGTCTAGCAATTCCATGCATGTTTGGATGCATGGGAAACATATAACTCTATTAAACTATAATATGTTATTATTAGTCTATCTAACAAAAATCCTACCTAGATTTCCTTCGGTGTTCCCCTTCCCCTGCTTCGGGGGTATGGTAGTTATGTGGAAAGCATGTAATGAAGGATATAATATCCTAATTACAAGTTATGAAAACATTGTCCACCAAAACTTGTCATCCTAAACCATTGGTCTATGGAAACCATTATATAGTGGATCCTATATTGACATGTACTCATTATTATTCATCATGTCATCCAATGGTGCCCTCATTGATGAATATTTTAGGTGACATATTGAGCCCACAACTCTTCTCCATCTCCACTCCCTCTTCCTCCAACATCACAACGTTTTCTTCAATTGATAGGAAGTGAGCATCCTTGCCTTCTCCCAAACTGGAACATAGATAAAGCCTTCCACTATAAGTCAATATCATCTCCCAAGAAAGGTTCAACACTAATTGGGAAGCACATGCTCATTTTTGTGTTCATATTTCGATCCTTGGGCACTCCTTAGCCACTATAGTCCAACAGATGACAATAACTTCAACATTGAAGTTTAAATTAGTATTGGAGCAAGTCTCAACCCCAACTCATTGAAAGCATTTCCCATAGTAGTAAAACTTTTATTAAAAAATTGATGGCCATGCAAGAGTGGAGCTTGTTGCATCCATGTTTGCTTTTATTTACAACAATCTACACCTCCTAGTCAATCAAATATCTTTTATTTGTTGCTAGTAATCAACTAGCATGACATGACTAATAATAGGCTATCCTCTTCCAGTAATTGTACCATCCCTAAGGTCTAGGAGTGTCTAGGGCATGTTACATGCTATGGTTGAGGACATGGCCACACATGGTTGGTTTGTTTTGGAGGATCACTACCTTTTGTAGGGGCTACAATAGGACATTGGTCACAATGAGAAGAAGAAAATGCAAAGTGGTCTAGTATGATATGGGACAACTGTCAAAGATGTTATGAGTTATCCCTTTTAGTGAGAAGCATTAGGGGAAGATGGCTAAGCTAAGGAACTCACTTAAGGTAGAAGAGACATACAAGGGGAGGGTTTGAACCCAAACCAAACCTAGGTTGCACTAGGTCAAAAGTAGAGGTAGGTCAACCAAGGCCTTCTTCAAATCCATTGTCTCCAAAGATGTAGTGGAACACATTAAGGTCCCTTGAAATAGTGGAAGGGATAATAACCCACTCAGTAAATATAGAGAAGATTTTTTTCAATCATTATAAGATGGCTTTTCAATCACAATGTTATATGGAGGAAATAAAAGTGGCTATGTAACATTGTATTGACATAGTCCATCGAACGTTGGCACAAGTACACCAATAGGTGTGTGAGCAAACATTGACACTAGATTAATTGACAATGGGATTTAAGGATAGGGTCAATGACAAGACATGCATATTCGTGAATTTATCACAACAACAAGCTTAGGTTGATAAAATTCATTATGAATCTAGGAAACCCAAAACTAATCATATGTTTAAAAAATTTTAGCCAAATCACATACCCTGCAACTGAAATATATCTTTCCAAAAATCAATAGACAAGAGAAAAGGAGGTTTATGAAAGGTAGATACATTTTGGATAATGTGATTGCAACCTAGTAATGTATGGAATGGGATAGAAGTCAAGCCCTATATGATCTCTTCATTAAGATAGATTCTAAAAAATCCCATGGCAGAGTGGAATGGCCATTTATCCTCTCCATGATAAAAGTGTTTGGGTTTGGACCCTTTTTTGTTAACGCAGTGGAAACATTATTTACAAACACCACAACTTGTATTTCTATCAATCATTGAGCCAAGTCTAAAAGGATAAGGCTCTATCGATCAATCTAGTAGAGTTTCTCACTAACCTTGATTTTTATGACCCTCCATAGGGGTGTAATAGGGGGGACAAAGGGCCTATTAGACAAAAAGTAGAGGTCATTCAATGTTAACAATTGGTATAAATTGTTATAACCCAACTATGCAATTTAGATCACACACCAGAGATATCAGGAATATGAAACAATACAAGAGATATCGGAAATGATCCTTTTGACGAGATGAATCAACCTTATTCACTTGCATATTCGAGGAGTCTATCTCCTACTGAGCTAAGTTCAACATATAATACTTTTCTCCACGCCTCTCATAAGGAGTAATCCATCCTTATTTATAGAATCTCAATATAATACTAACCTCCTAAATACCCAGTGGACCTTTTTTAATAAGGTTCCATTACATTTATTTACTAACATAGTGGGACTTATTTAATATTAACAACATTGTGGGCCTAGTCCTACTTTACATTGAATGGCCTCCACTATTTCTCTGATGGACCCTTCAGAACCCCATTACACCCATAGGGAGGGTCATAACACTCCGCCCCCCTTAGGAAAGTCTTGTCCTCAACACTTGATGTGAAGTGGTACCACCATAGTCCTGAATCCCGTGGGAAGATAGTGACTTCCATGCTGACATAGGCCAAGGAACCAATGTGATCCAATATGTTGATGTCATCCAACAAGATCCATATTAATATTGGATTCCATGAATAAGTGCTAATAGCCATGGTGAAGTAGTTGAAGAGATTCATCTAGAAACCTAGGGCCAATGTCCATGTGTTGCAGCTAAGACCCCATAGATGAAAGTAAAGCTCCTCAAACTTATTGAGTGAGGTGCCCAAGAGGTTCATATGGATCCAAATAAGTATAACCATCCAAAGCAAGTGAAACCTCCATAGAGTAGGGAAATTATGGAACTAATAGAAAGTCTTCTACTATATAAGAGGTTGACTATAATTGTCCTTTTGCCACTAGTTGCTCTTCATATGAAAAAGAATATGGAAGTAGCTATCATCCCATAAATTACAACTATTCATATAAAAATCCTCACAATCATCCTCTAAATCATACCATGCATCTATGTCTTGGTTATATGCTTCAATGATGAGAGATGTGGTATGTTGGATATAAATATCCTTTAATTGAGAAATCATCTGGTCACTTAGAATCTTGATCTTTTCATATGGGCCCATGGTCTTGTCACATGTATTCTCCCAAAGTATGGGCCCCCACTTTGCCATGCTTCAATGGAGGGTGGAATTTTTTCCAAGGGAGAGCATTTAGAACTAGGGCATAGAATATATCATATGAAATCCCTAAAAAATAGCTTTCCAATGGCTCTGGTCTTGATGCAATCTGATCACTCTATTAAATGTTATGACCTCTGCAAGGTCCGTGGTTATCACTCGAAACCTTGAAAATTTTGTAGATTTGAAATGCTCATATCTCCCTATCCTAGACTTAGATTTGAGCATTTTTTTAAACTGCATATTTTTTCTAGAGGAATTCGGATATGCAATTATATTCCATAGATTTTGTAAGAAAACACTCACAAATGGATTTGAGTGTCGTGGCCCTCTTTTTGTCTTTTCAAAAATCTGCAAAAAAGAGAAAAAAATTCAATGTTGTGGCCCAAGAAAGTGGCTCTATACCAATTGTTATAAGCCAATTATGCAATTTAGATCATACACAAGAGATATCGGGAATATAAAAAAATGCAAAAGATATCCAATAAGATTCAACTCTATTATTATGGAAATGATTCTTTTGATGGGATGAATCAACCCTATTCACTTGCTTCTTCAATGGGGCTACCTCCTAGTGAGCTAAGCTCAACATACAATATTCTTCTCCACACCTCTCATAAGGAGGAACCCATCCTTTTTTATAGAATATCAATACAATACTAACCTCCTAACCTTCTAACTACCTAGTGGGCGTTCTTTAATGAGGTTTCCATTACATTTATTTACTAACATAATATGCCTTATTTAATAATAACAACATAGTGCACCTAGTCATACTTTACATTAAATGGAATCTACTATTACTCTAATGGCCCCCTTGGGCCCTCCATTACACCCCTAGGTAGAGTCATAACACCGATCCTCTTTGTAATCAATGTGAAAGAACTTGGTTATCTTATATACTATAGAATAACGTAATGATTTATCAATGGTATTCCTATCCCTAGTCCTAATGGTGTTCAACGAGTGTATGGTCACTTCACAAATGACTACTTTATAACAATCATCGAAGAAACATAATATGTTATGCCCTAGATCTTAGGACATTACTTTCATATTGTTAGTATAGTAGTGTTATCATTATTAGTTGGCTAGGCCCTTTGATTGTAATTGTACCCTTTGTATCTTATATATACCAAGGAGACCTAGTTTTAAAGATAATCTCATATTGTGCATTTGTTATATTGTAAAAGGAGGTTGCACCCTCAAAGAGGATTTTATTCTTCATTTGGTTTCATTCTCAAAGGCATAGACTTACTTTTTCTTTTTCTTTTATGTTATTTAGGATATTTGGTACATAACATTTGGTATTAGAGAAAATGATCCTTGGATTTGGCTCCTTCACATGAGCCATCTTACTATTTTTTCTATAAAAGAATTTAGAGAATTTTCAATGTACAAAATTTGTAGGGTATAGAGAGAACATATTTGAGTAAATTGTATCCAATTTTCATATTATGGTTCACTATGAAATCCTAGGATTTTTCACTTGCTTTGAAACTAATGTCAAATAGGTGTTCTCAATAAAAACAATCATATATAAATCTAGTGAGATTCAAATCAAGTACCACTAGTGGCACTGGAATTTGGAAATAAAACGTAATAGAGTGTTTTAGATATAAATTTCAGAATCTAATCTATAAAACTAGACGTGTGGCATACCCATGGCATACTACCATACAATTTTGCTCTTTTGAAGCTTGTCCAAATCAACAAGTTTTGGGAAAGTTATAATAACTTTTTCTTGGCACATTATAATTTAGTGAGACCTATGGAATTATAGAGAAGACATCCTAAGATATTGCAGGCCAAAATTTTAGACTCAAAACTGTAGAAATTTCAAAGTTACATAAGCTACAAGGTTGGCTAGAAGGAGGATCTCTAAATCAAGGTTTAAAATTTTTATGTTAGCTTGAAACTTGCATAACTTTTGATTGAAATATCTATTTGAGGTGATTCAAAAGTTTTGGTAAAGAGAAAAAAGGAGAAGTATAGGTAAATACTATTTATAGCTCACATGGAAATAGGTGTTGGAAAAAATTCTACATCTGCCAAACCTCTTAAGAGCTCATCCAATATTCTTGAAGAATGTGAAGACTTAGAGAACTAGGTATCCCAATTAAGGAACCAATTTAATGACATGGATGGTAACATGTTGAAAAATGTTGATTTCACAAATTCACAATAAACCCTAGTAAGGAAATGAAGATAAAAAAAAAAAAAAAAAATTGATATATATGGTGTATGGATCAAAAGATGGAAGAATTATAAATTTCCATGGAAGCCATGCTCATACATAACCTAGATGAGATGCTCCTTCAAAGTGATAATGTGACCCAAGGAACATTTAATCCTAATTACATATAGGAAATTTTTAACATACTTGGAGAACACAAAGATTGAGTCTCAAAATCTTGATCATTCAACACTCCAAGATCCACATCATTGGGGTTTCAATTTAGACCAAGGAACTAATTCATTCTAAAGATCGATATGAGAAATTTTGATGGTAAATATTCTATAAGATGGAAATTACATATGGAGCCAATCTTTGATCTACACCAAGTGCCAACTTTCCAAAAGGTAACTATTGCATCCTTGTATTTAGTTACTAATCAATTTGGGTGGTACCATTGGCTTTGTGATCACATAAAGGATTCTATTGTCTCTTTGTACATTTTTATAGATGAATTGATAGAGTATTAGGGGGATAATAAGAGAAACACATTCTTTATCCAATTGATAAATCTTTGGAAAAGAGGTCCCATTACATAGAACATTCAACAATTCCAAAAGTTAAGTCTCAGAGTATAGAACATTCCAGATGATAATTGGTTGGATCTCTTTATGGGAACTTTGAAGGATAACATTCAACATGAGGCATGTCTCTTGGTGATTAGATACCTAAAGTATGATTTCAATGTGACAAATAAAGTTGAAAGTAAAAATATGTCTACTAGTCAAAGAATGACCACTAAAACCTGCAGAGAGAACCATACCACCCACTCCTATCCTCACTCACCCTACAAGGTTGACACCTCAAAAAATGGATGAAAGAAAAGTAAAGGGACTATGTTTTTGTGACAACAAGTACAGTAAGGGGCATACGTGCAATGAGAATAAATTATTATACATAGATTGTGACAAGGAAAAATACCAAGAACTGGGACTATGTTAAGATCTAGAACTAGAAGCGACTACTCCAATCATATATTGTTGTGTGTTGGTTGGAATTAGCACTCCTCAAACTCTCAAGATAGAAGGATATATTAAAAATTAAAGGGTAACGATGTTGAATGATTCTAGTAGTATAATTTCATTAGCTACAAATTAGGCAAGCTTCTCAATTCCTTTATATATCCAATACTAGAGTTTCAAGTAACTATTGTAGATAGAGGTACAATAAATTGTTCATGGAAGTGTCATAGTATTAATCTCACTATGGGAGAGTATTCATTGGATAACCCAATGATTGCAATCCAAATAAGCGGTGTTTATGTTGTATTAGGGGTCAAATGGTTACAATCATTAGCAACAATGGATTTTAATTTTCAAGTACTTTTCATGAGATTTTCCTCAAAAGGCAAGGAAATTGAACTTAAATGTATTTAAGGGAAATTGGCTAAAGTAATAAGCTCTAACAACATGAAAAAAATATTGAAAAAAGGACAACATGGTGTAATTGCACAATTGTGCTCACCATATGTTCAAATAAATAAAGCCTCCATTCCTTTGGAACTCCAAAGAATTATTGACAATCATTCCAAGGAATTTGCAAAGATTCCAAAAGGTCTTCCACCTACTTGAGAGAATGATCATGTTATTCACTTGCAACCAAGAATCATACCACCTAACACTAGACCATATGTATACTCATATCCCCAAAAGAGTGAAATTAAGCATATGGTTCAAGAAATGTTAGTGGTTGGCATCATTTGACTAGACAAACGGGTTTCTCCGAACACTAATGGTGATGGTTTACAAAAAGGACGGTTTTTGAAGTATGTGTTTAAAATATAGAGAAATCAACAAGATCACCTTTAAAGATAAGTTTTTTATTCTTGTCATTGTTGAATTATTAGATGCATTGCAGGGAGTGATTTCCTTTACCAATTTGCATCTTCATTTAGGATATCATCAAATTGGAATGAGGGAAGAAGACATCCCCAAAACAACGTTTAGAACACAAGAAGGTAATTATGAGTTTTTGGTGATGTCGTTTGGCCTTACTAATGTAGGTATTCCAAATTTCAAAGATTGATGTATTCTATTTTCAAACCCTTCCTTAGATAATGTGTATTAATGTTTTTTTATGCTATACTAATCTACAACAAATCTTGGGAAGAGCATGCACATCACGTTGACATGGTATTAAAACTATTGCAAGAGAAAAAAACTATATGCAAAGTTGTTCAAGTGTGCCTTTTGTGTTTCAAAACAAGAATATTTGGGTCATATTGTTGGTATCTCATGAGAATGTCAAAGTGGACCCTAACAAAATAAAAGCTATGGTGGAATTGCCAATTCCAAGAACCTTAAATAATAATAGAATTCTTAGGACTTATAAACTATTACCACAATTTTGTCAAGAGCTATGATTAAATAGTAGCACCCTAAAAAGCATTATTGAAAAAGGATGCATTTTTTTGGACTCAAGAAGCAACCCAAGATTTTGAAAAAATTAAGGAGGTTACACATATAACTCCCATCCTGGCCACACCTAACCTCACAAAAGCCTTTATCGTGGAGTGTGATGCATTGGGACATGCCATTGGTGCAATTTTAATGCAATTAGGAACGCTACTTCCCTTTCAAAGCCACCAAATTAAAGGAAATAACTTACTCAAGCTCATTTATGAGAAATAAATTTTGTCCATACTACATGCAACTAAGCATTAGTGCCCTAACCTAATAGGAAGATTCTTTGAGGTAAAAACAAAGCATGCTAGTTTGTAATAATTCTTGGAACAAAGATTGTCTTAAGAAGAAAAATAAAAATGGGTCACAAAGATGATAGGTTATGACTTTGAAATTATCTATAAAAAAAAGGAAACAAAATGTTGTGGTGGTTGCACTCTCAAGGAACAAAGAAAACACTAAGGCCTTACTTTGTGTTATTTCCATTCTACAAGTTGATTGGGTGGAAGAAGCAAGGATAGAATGACAATAGGACTAGAGGACATTGAAGCTAATTCAATAACTACAATAGAACCCTAGTGCATTAGATAAATTTGCATGGAAGTATGATTTGTTTTGGTACAAGGATCGTCTATATTTATGTAAGCATTATAAACTTAAACATAAGTTCATTTTGGAAGTACAAATATCTCCTATAGGGGGACACCCAAGATTTCTAAAATCTTACCACATGAACACAAATGATTTTTTCTAGTGAAGTCTTAAATCCAATGTTCAAAAGTTTGTAGTGGAATATTTACTTTGCCATCAGAACAAAGGAGAGAAAATAAAGATCCCAAGTCTTCTAGAACCATTACCCATAACACAACATTGGGAAGAGATGTTAATGGATTTTATTATAGGTCTACCAAAGTTAGAAATAAATAATTTCATCATGGTAGTGGTGGATCGACTCAAAGAGTATGCACACTTTTAGAATTGATGGTTTAGAAGTTACATGGAAAGACCAAGGTTATTAGAAGTGATAGAGATCCAATTTTCACTAGTAAGTTTTGGAGTGACTTGTTTTCTTGTTTAGGTACTCAATTGGCTCATAACTTATCATACCATCTTCATTACGATGGAAAACATGATATTGTGAATAAGTGTCTAGAAGGTTATATGCATTGTTCGCACATGAGAAACATACACAATGGGTCAAGTAGTTACCTTAAGTAGAATGGTGGTATTTACACTTTCTTCCATACTTCATCCAAAATGTCCCTATTTATGGCACTCTATAGGTACCATCCTCCATTAGTGACATCACCCTTAAGAAGGAAATCTAAGTTTCAAGAAATGGAGTATTACAAAGAACTCCGACAAGACGTTCTCCAACTATTGAATTGCAACATGGTTATAACTCAAAACATGATGAAATGACAAGCATGTAAATATTGCAGTGAAAGGAACTTTGAAATGGGTGATTGGGTATTCTAAGTCTGCAATCATATAAACATATTTCTTTCAAGCAATAAAAGAAGGACAATAAATTAATGCACAAGTATTATGGTCCATACAAGGTGTTGCAAAGGATTGGCAATATCATGGATTAAAACTGGAGTTGCCTCCATGTTCACATGTTCATACGAGATTCCATGTTTCTTGTTTAAACAAAGTAATCAAAAGCAAAATGCGAGTTTAGAATAGTTTGCTAGACATTGATAAAGAAGGAAAAATCATACTAGAAGGATGCCCAAATGTGTCTATAGAACTTCGGGTGATAATTAAAAATGATTATGACATATTAAAAAGGGTTATTAGGCAGTGAAAGAAATAAAAAAAAGACACATTCAAAAGAGATTGAATGACTTGCAACACCTTTCCATTATTTTGTGCAAGCCTCATTGGAAATGGAAGTTCATTTCATCCAACAAAATCAAGTGGGGCAACAACATTAAACTCTCTTTGGAAGCCTTCATAAAAGGAAGAAGTTGATGATGTTGTGGCTTGCTATCCCATTTAATGTGACCATAAGCCTTATTTTATTAATGCATGTAAGACGATTGTAGATTTTGGAAAATGATATGTACCTCCCAATTTTGAGACAATAAGGACCATTCTTCTCAAGAGGTCAAAAGAAATCCTGGAAACAAGCAAATTGAATACTAAGATCAAAGTCTTATTAACAAACATGATGTACAATTTTATCGAATGGTTGGTTAGAGATTTGTTATAGGATGCTTATTAATGAATTGGTTTATTTCTCTAAATGGGTATTATATTTACTAGGTAGTTGATGTAGTAGGGCACAATAAAACTTTTGAATACATTTTCACAATTTTAGAGGAAACCATTTTTGAAGTTGGGGAAGAAAATGTGGTTCAAGTTGTAACTTATAGTGCCTCAAATTGTGTGGGAGATGGAAAGATTATAACGAATAAGTACAAATGAAATTATTGCACCCTTTGTTAAGATTTAATATGCTAAGACATAAAATAGCAGCATTACATTCCATTTCACAATAATAGCATATACAGGATCACTGAAGAAACAACAAGCACAGCATAAACACAAGAGACAGAGATTTATCCTGGGAAACCCTCATGGGGTAGAAAACCCAGCAAAGCTTCCTCAATATAGATGACCAGAAATATACAAAGATGAAACCCTGAGACATGATCTCCTCCTCCATAATAGCAGACCTCTCCTCCACAAGTGCGCTATCCTCAAGTGTGTGAGTGTGTGTATAATGAGGAACACACCTCCTCTATTTATACACTACTCTGATATGTATTTTACACAAGTACATGTAGGCTCGTATTTAACCAATGGGTTAAATACCCCACTACAACTGACTGGGCCGACCCCTCTAGGGTGGTCTAATAACCCTTTGACCCACATAACACATACGGGGCCGACCCCCACTAGGGAAGTCTAATAACCCGAGTTACCACATTCCGACGGAGGAATAAACATCTCCGGATATACAATAATATCTTCACGGAGGAATGAAACATCTCCGGAATAATAAAGTACAAATATAATATTCTTTGAAGTTACAATATCTCAACACTCCCCCTTAACGAGAAGGATATTATAACAGCATCTGCCCGAGCAAGGAGTCATCAACATCATACATGATACATCTATAAATCATTGGAAGCTTTCTCAACATCATTAGTAACTCAAGCAGTTACTGGAACATCTTCAATACTGGAACATCGACATCTTCAGTATTGAGTCTTTATCTTCTGTAGCACTTGAACAGCTACAACAATATCATCATCTTGATCCTCACGATACACGATCATCAGCATCGTCATCACACGATCATCAACATCGTCATCACACGATCATCAGCATCGTCATCACACGATCATCAGCATCGTCATCACACGATCATCAGCATCGTCATCACACGATCATCAGCATCGTCATCTCACGATCATCAACATCGTCATCACACGATTATCAGCATCGTCATCACACGATCATCAACATCGTCATCTCACGATCATCAGCATCGTCATCACACGATCATCAGCATCGTCATCAATACAGGTATCCATAACAATACAAGTATTCACATCATTAGTACAAGTATTCATGCCAATACAAGTATACATATCATCAATACAAGTATCCATACCGATACAAGTAACCACATCATCAATACAAGTATCCATACGATACAAATAACCACATTCATCAATACAAGTATCCTACCGATACAAGTAACCACATCAAAAAATCACTTTCTCGGAGACCATACGTCTACGGATCAATTCAGGGACCTAAGTCCGGGGATGATACAATCCCCACTTCTCGGAGACCATACGTCTACGGATCAATTCAGGGACCGCAGTCCGGGGATGATACAATCCCCACTTCTCGGAGACCTCACGTCTACGGATCAATTCAGGGACCGCAGTCCGGGGATGATACAATCCCCACTTCTCGGAGACCTCACGTCTACGGATCAATTCAGGGACCGCAGTCCGAGGATGATACAATCCCCACTTCTCGGAGACCTCACGTCTACGGATCAATTCAGGGACCGCAGTCCGGGGATGATACAATCCCCACTTCTCGGAGACCTCACGTCTACGGATCAATTCAGGGACCTAAGTCCGGGGATGATACAATCCCCACTTCTCGGAGACCTCACATCTACGGATCAATTCAGGGACCTAAGTCCGGGGATGATACAATCCCCACTTCTCGGAGACCTCACATCTACGGATCAATTCAGGGACCGCAGTCCGGGGATGATACAATCCCCACTTCTCGGAGACCTCACGTCTACGGATCAATTCAGGGACCTAAGTCCGGGGATGATACAATCCCCACTTCTCGGAGACCTCACGTCTATGGCTCTCTTTAGGACTGAAAGTCCAGGGATGATCCAATCCCCTCAACTGTCCACTAAGGACTTCATTCTCGGAGACCTCACGTCTACGGCTCTCTTTAGGACTGAAAGTCCAGGGATGATCCAATCCCCTCAACTGTCCACTAAGGACTTCATTCTCGGAGACCTCACGTCTACAGATCTCTTTAGGACTGAAAGTCCAGGGATGATCCAATCCCCTCAACTGTCCACTAGGGACTTCATTCTCGGAGACCTCATGTCTACGGCTCTCTTTAGGACTGAAAGTCCAGGGATGATCCAATCCCCTCAACTGTCCACTAAGGACTTCATTCTCGGAGACCTCACGTCTACGGCTCTCTTTAGGACTGAAAGTCCAGGGATGATCCAATCCCCTCAACTGTCCACTAAGGACTTCATTCTCGGATACCTCACGTCTACGACTCTCTTTAGGACTGAAAGTCCAGGGATGATCCAATCCCCTCAACTGTCCACTAAGGACTTCATTCTCGGAGACCTCACGTCTACGGCTCTCTTTAGGACTGAAAGTCCAGGGATGATCCAATCCCCTCAACTGTCCACTAAGGACTTCATTCTCGGAGACCTCACGTCTACGGCTCTCTTTAGGACTGAAAGTCCAGGGATGATCCAATCCCTTCAACTGTCCACTAAGGACTTCATTCTCGGAGACCTCATGTCTACGGCTCTCTTTAGGACTGAAAGTCCAGGGATGATCCAATCCCCTCAACTGTCCACTAAGGACTTCATTCTCGGAGACCTCACGTCTACGGCTCTCTTTAGGACTGAAAGTCCAGGGATGATCCAATCCCCTCAACTGTCCACTAAGGACTTCATTCTCGAAGACCATATGTCTACGGATCAATTCAGGGACCGAAGTCCAGGGATGATACAATCCCTCTTCTTTCTCGGAGACACCTGTCTACGGCTCACTTTAGAACATGTGTTCAAGGATGATACAATCCCCACATGTATTCTGATCAATACAAGTACAAGTATCCTCAACCATACAAGTACATTAATCAATACATGTATCATCAAAAGTATGTATTCTTACCAATACATATGTATAAGTAAAACTAAGTATTCTAAGTATAAGAGTCCTAAATCTAAATATTTCTAAGTATCTAGGTGTAGAGAACAGGTTACCTCATCATCGACCTTGTTGTTCGATGAGACAATCTCATCAGCAGTGACTATACTACTCCCCCTTTCGACGAGGGTCCTTTTGAACTACACCAAGCTTGTCTCGGAAGTATTCAAATTTTACTCGAGACAGAGGTTTGGTTGGTAACTTCTTCACTTGACATAGAGGTTTGGTTAGTACAACAGTAACCTGTTACAAATTCAAACTTTATAGTTCCTTTCTGCATCATATCTTGTTAGTTCCCTATGTTCTTTGCTTATCATGGAACACTGGATTCTATGTCATCTTGATACAACTCTATTTGTCACATAGGATCACAGTTGGTTCTATCTCTAAGTCAAACAATCCTGAAGCCAAACTTCTAGCAAGGCAAGCAGCCATATATTCTGCTTGTGCTAAGAGCCACACTAGACTGCTTCCAGCTAAACCACGAGATCATGGCTAATCCCAGACAATAACATCCTCTTGATGTGTTCTTCCTGTCTGATACACTTTCTGCCCAAACAACATTTGAGTAGCCATCTAAAGTCATGATCTCCAAGATAGCATAGATCAAAGTCTATCGTATCCTTTAGGTGCCTCATCACATGCTTTGAAACTATCAGGTGAACACATCTAGTTTCCACTAGATACTGACTCAAGGTGTTCACAACAAAGCATATATCTAACCTAGTATATGTTAGATACATCAATGACCCAATAATTTGACTGTACAGAGTTATATCCACTAACTCTGATGAGTCATCTCCTAACAGTTTCAAGTTGGAATCCATAAGAGTGTCCATTCCAACATATCAAGTCTTCTCAAGATTTCTCAGCATACTTTCTCTGGTTGAGAAAGATTCCTTATGAGCCTTTCCATACTTCCAGACCTAGGAAGTAATACATTAATCTAAGATCTTTTATTTTCTTTTCTATAGTCATCTATCTGTGCCATCTCTCATCAGATGGGTCTACTGATATGAGCCTCAATATCATTCGAACTCTGTGGTGAGTTCCTTCTTGAATCCATGTCATATGTGTATAGAAGTCATATTCAACCTTGTAGAAAAGGTTGAGATCCACATCACTCATGGTGATCATTAAGCTCATCAATTGATTATTGATCCTGGGAACCCATACAGAACCTGATTCACACTTCTTCTTTAATTACACCATTAAGAGAAAGGTTTTATCTATCCACTTGGAACAAACATCTCATCATGATTCTCTTTCTCTTTTCTAAGAGAATCTTCTAGTCACAAGCCTTCTATAGTGTGTTTGATTTGTAAATCCTTTTGTTGAACATCCATCGCTTGTTCATCATTCATCATGATTTTTCCTACAAATCAAAATTAGGTACATTATTAGTAGTACTTCATAATCATCAAATCATATTGACATGATAACCTATTATGCATACAGATATCATTTACATAGTTATGCAACTATCTTGACCAATACTTTGGCACAACACTTTCCCATATCCTGTATGCATACAGTGGCTATCTAGATGCCTTCCATCTCTACCAGAACATACTATCGAGAGTGTGCACAACTCTCATCATGTCAGCAAAGAGGTTTCATTCTAGACAAGCAACAATGGAATGTTTGTCCAACTTACCAATCATATGCATATTAGTAGTATACTGTTCAATGTTCTATGAATATTTACACTTAGCATGATATATTATAGGAATACAAATATGCATACAACCTATTACAGGCAATATCATTTACTATTTCAAATAACAACTCAAATACTTATCTTTTATGTTTGTGTGGTTGCCTCCCGCTTGATCTTCTGTATGTCTTTTGAACTTCTATTCATTATGTACCACTGTGCATGTTCAAGTGTCATCCTCATAATCTCATACACAAACATACACCCATTAGTATGTTCTAAATGTTATCAAAACATTATAGTTCTAAATAATCTTGAGAATGTATAGTCATGATTATAGTTAATAAACATTAGTATTCAAGATTTCAGGGAAGTCTTGTTTTACTCATGCATATCATCAATCAAGATAAAAGACATAATATGCATAATCCCTTGATTACTAACTTTATGAATAAGCATAACCAATCATACCAAGTATACTTATATAAGGGATCTTAACACAAGGTAAGATTCATGGGAAACATACCTGGATTAGTATACCTACTTAGTTATGTACAACATACCTAAACAATCTCTTCAATGATTTAGAGATCCTGAGCTATAACCTGCATGTATCATAGGTTAAGCATAATATAACAAAGTCATACATACCTCGTAAGTAGAACAAAGATTATGGATGAGTCTTTGTCTTCATGTTTTCATGGTCATGGAACCTGATTTGTCTTTTGTGATGTACCTGTATCTTGTTAGCAGACAACATCAACCTCACACAACATCATAATGCATTAGTACAATCATATAGCCCTAATCAATGAATGTCTTTGATCATTCACATGCATTCATACTGTTACTAGGGTGATAAGACAATTCTAACATTAATCAAGATTGTACTAATAAATAATATGAAGACAAACACATCATGAACTTAATCAAGAATTAGATTTCAAGACATACCTGAGCCTCCTTAAGTCATACCTGTCGAGACTTCTTGTAGTCTTCTTATGTAAGGCCTTAGCCTCAACTCCCCCTAAAACTTGATCTGGAGCTTAATTAGGGTTTTCTAGAGAAACCCTAAAGATTCAATCTTTGACTTTCACACTTCTCAATGGATGAAAGAATATGTCTTGTTGAGCTGATCAAACTAGCATACTTCAATTTTGGAATTTCCAAAATTTGACCCCTCAAAATTGCCTTTGAAACTTCTGGATCTTCTGGACAGGATCCCGAACTAGGGTTTGATGAAGCCCACCCTTCTGCCCAAACAAAAGGTTCGATCCAAGGATCTAAACTCTTATTTTTCTTAGGAGTTTCCATCCGTGGTTACAGACTCCAAAAATTCCAACTTTTGTTGAAGCCCTAATTTTCCATCTTTCCGATCAAAATCCCGAACTGGGGTTTGATCAAGCCCGGTCTTCTACCCAACCAAAAAATTCGATCTTGGTCTCTAAATTTAGATTTTCCTAAGTAGAATTCAGCCGTGGACTCCGATTCCAAAAATTCTAACTTTCTCCGAAACCCTAAATTCCGGAAGCCATGAATAAAGGTGCTCCAAAAATAATTCTGTTTTGACAGAAATATGCACCTGATTGTTTCTGCTATAAATCTGAAATTTTTACTCCACAGGGTCGGAAACCCTTTTTTTGAAGTAGCCTGACCTGTCATCTTTCCATCCTGATAGGTTTGACCTCAATTGGGTTTTCTGAGAGAGAGTTATGCCAAGTGTCGCAACGTGACCTGTTTATGGGATAAAACAGGAGAGCGAACTTGTACGGCATGCCACGTGTCACTGTTTGAACGTCGGCCTATGAAAACTTTTTCTGAGATAGCTCGACCTGTTATCTTTCCATCCTGACAGGTCTGACCTCAATTGGACTCTCTGAGAGAAAGTTATGCCAAGTGTCGCAACGTGACCTGTTTATGGGATAAAGCAGGAGAGCGCACTTGTACGGCGTGCCACGTGTCACTGGTTCACCTTCGGCCTCTGAAAACGTTTTTTGAGATAGTACAGTCTGTGTACTACCTGTCAATTTTTACGAAATTTCATTTGGAGCTTCCTAGCCCAAGTTATGACCTTTTTTCCAAGGTCACCTGATTTTGACTGAGATCTGGAAGAGGAAGAAACCCTAACTTGTACTGATCATAACTCACAAAGTACAACGAATCTGAGGGTGCCCTTTGGACACAAGGTACCTGGGGATGTTATCTTCGACCTGTAAACTTTTCAGACCCTGAAGCTTCGCAAAAATGGATTTATAGCGAAAGTTCCACGATGACTGGTTTTTGCTATGTAAAACCCTAACCTTCAAATTGTCGTAAGTAAAGCAAGTGTCGTAAGTGCCATACCTTGTCTTCCTTCAGGTTAGGTCTGATACCATGTTAAGATTTAATATGCTAAGACATAAAATAGCAGCATTACATTCCATTTCACAATAATAGCATATACAGGATCACTGAAGAAACAACAAGCACAGCATAAACACAAGAGACAGAGATTTATCCTGGGAAACCCTCATGGGGTAGAAAACCCAGCAAAGCTTCCTCAATATAGATGACCAGAAATATACAAAGATGAAACCCTGAGACATGATCTCCTCCTCCATAATAGCAGACCTCTCCTCCACAAGTGCGCTATCCTCAAGTGTGTGAGTGTGTGTATAATGAGGAACACACCTCCTCTATTTATACACTACTTTGATATGTATTTTACACAAGTACACGTAGGCTCGTATTTAACCAATGGGTTAAATACCCCACTACAACTGACTGGGCCGACCCCTCTAGGGTGGTCTAATAACCCTTTGACCCACATAACACATACGGGGCTGACCCCCACTAGGGAAGTCTAATAACCCGAGTTACCACATTCCGACGGAGGAATAAACATCTCCGGATATACAATAATATCTTCACGGAGGAATGAAACATCTCCGGAATAATAAAGTACAAATATAATATTCTTTGAAGTTACAATATCTCAACACCCTTTGTGCTACTCATTACCTTGATTTGTTGCATGATTTAACAAAGTTTTCATGGATTAATGAGGCTTTTTGGAAGGGGAAACAAATTTCTCACTTCATATTTAAGCATCACCTCACCTTGAGCATGTATAGGAAGCAAACATTTAGAGAGGTAGTGAGGCACTATGATATTAGATATGTCATAGATTACATTACTTTGAAAAGATTGGTTGAAGAAAATAAAAGTATAAGTGGCATTTGTAGCATTAAGTGGGAAAACTCTTACCTTTCAAAACAATCTAAAGGGAATGACTTGGAATAAATCATTTTAAGCAAAGTCTTTTGAGAAAGTGTTGTGAATGTTATAGAAGTTTGTGAACCAATTGTTGATATGATTCACATGGTGGATAGAGATACCCCTTCTATGAGTTTCGTTTATGAGAACATGGATAGTTGTGAGAAAGCTATATTGCAAGATTCTTTAACAATGTGAAAAATGAGTACATGGAAATATTGAAGATAATAGATGAAAGATGGAAGATGTTGCACAAATTGTTTGGGATATAAATTAATAAATAATGATGCAGAAGTTGTGAGTGGCCTCTATGTAGCTATTGAGCATTTGACTTTATATCTAGAAAAATCCATAAGGCTTAGAAAGCAAGGGTAGACATACAAATTAGAAAAGGGGACATTTGAAAGCATTTGCACCATACGTGATAGGGTTAGTATTCTCCAAAGTGATGGTGGTGGTTTTATGGACCATAGTCACTTAAATTGCAATGTTCTGCTATTTGTGTTTTGAGTGAAGGCTCAAATGCCTTTCCTTGTGAAAGGAACTAGATTAACAACTTTAATCATATCTAATCTAAGAAAATAAACCAACTATTATCTATAGGGTTGGAAGACCTTGTTTATGTTCACAATAATTTGTAATTAGCCTTAAGTAGTGTGGTTCAAGATTCATCTACTTCCTCTCACTCATAGTTTCAACCTTTTTCAAATGTAGAAGATGATCTTGGTATTGATAGTAACACTAGTGATGAGCCTAATACCAATGATGATGAAGTTTTTTTTTTCACACACAAAAAAAAAACATGCTTCTTGTTATTCTTTGGAATCAAAGAAAGCAAAAGACCAATGATGATGGAGTTTCACTTATTGATGAATCAGATCATCACAATTCTAGTGCACAACATCTGAAGTTTGGAAGACAATTGCAACGACTGGAAAAATATGAAAATTGCTGAAGTGGGTAGAGAGGACAATGCTTTCCCAGTGCTTGGAATCGATATTGCTGTAAATATAGATAAAGCTGTGGGCATTCACATTTCAAATTTAAGCAGAGTCTACAATTTTCAGTCAATTGTTGTCGACATGAGCTTTTTCTAGGGTGCAACTTTCTGAAGATGCAAATTGCACACCACACCCCGACAGGAATCGAAACTGGACTTCTATCAAGACAACCATCAATCCCCACCGCTAACTCCTATACCTCACCCCTGTCTACATAGGTACATAGGTCAAGGGCAGAGGGGGTTTCTGTTCATCGGTTTAAAAACAGCAAGGAAAATGTCAAAGCGAGAGTCGACATTCATCGCCCGTGCATTAGGTAATAAAAGCAATCAATTTGACGCGAAAAACGTGGAGATTCAGGGAGTTGGTATGTACATACTGTCGGTTTTGTTCGAAAAGAAAACAAAATAGATGGAAAGATTATGTGAAAACTATTGGTCTCCTCCGTCATTTTTGACTTTCTGGGGAATCCGCTAGGAGCACGCAAGCTACAAAATAATATTATAGAGAGTCTTGGTCAAAATTATTATAGATATTAACAATGGCTGTTCTTAATATTGGTCTCTTAAAAATCTTAACAAATCTAAAAATGAATAGCATTTGGTTTAAAAAAAAAATTAAAATGAAAAAATACATACCATGCAACATACAACAAATAATAGCATGATAAAAAAAATATTCTTTGGTATATTATGACTTTTTAATTAAAAAAAATTATTTTTGCAAGATAATAGTGCAAGGACTAATAGCACATTCTTTGGTATATTATGACTTTTTAATTAAAAAAATATATTTTTGCATGATAATAGTGCAAGGACTTACACTTTTGCATAACAATAGTGTAACGAACATCTCGGTGCATAGATCATTGGTATCTGACTGGTTGTTTGACTTAAATGATTAATGGGAAAAACGCTTTGATTTAGTTAAATGTTTTAATGGGAATAGTTTAAATATTTTAGGTTTTTAACTTTTTTGATATATATATATTTTTGGTAATCTTATAAGATTTTGACAAAAACACCAAAAATCCAAAAATAAAATAAATAGATTACTTCGTCTTAATTACTTAATTTTAATTTATAAAAAGAAAATGAATAAATTAATTATTATGATTAATTATTGTTTAATTTATAAAATAAGTAATTTTACTTTTATATGTTTTTAAAAAATATTTTTTAAATTATATTAATTGTATACTTACATGTTATTAATGAACATTTTTACAATTTGATTGAATTGTAAGTTTTTCTCATCTAAATTTAATTTATAATTTGATTGATTTGTAAGTTTTTCTTATTTAAATTCATTTTTCAAAAGTGACTTTGCAGGTTCAAATTTTGATTAGTCATGTGTATCGCATGTGGAGTAGTGTTGGTACATTTGTGACTACAGTGTTAGCGGAGTGGAATCGACCCTATGTCGATGAGTACGAGCCAGATCCAATTATCAATCCCCCTAATTACAAGAAAAATAAAAATATATCTTTTTAATCACATAGCTTGAAATATATATCATTTAAAAGATATTCAAATTAATATACCCCTATAGTTATACTATGGTAAGATATTCAAATTGATATACCCTTATAGTTATACTATGGTAAGATTCCTTGTCTTCACCCATCATTAATATAAGTTCTTTATACCATTGTAAATCCTTTTTCATTTTGTTTTCTAAAGAGAATATAAATTTCAGTCACAAAATTACAATAATATAATAAAAATAAAATAGATTAAAAACAATAATTTAAAATAGTAAATTTGTGTGATAAATGATTAATTAATTAACATTTAGTTGAAAAAATTAATAGAATTTTTTTTAACACCATCTTAGAAAAAGATTGAATGAATATAATAACAACTTAATTCTAATAAAACCAACTTGATTATAAGTTGAAAGAGAGCTTATCTACCACATCCATGGACTTTTGTAGGGTTTTACCCTACATGCATATATAAAGTCTCCCACCTAAAGGTATCTTAAACTGTTTTGTTTGTTTCCATTGCTCCTCACAACATTCCTAACGAACATACAAAGTGATGCGAATAAAAAACAACATGATTCACCAATTACATTGGAATCTGCAGTATTTAGCTTGGAAGTCATTTAATCTTACATGACAACCCTCCCATCCTTGTACAAGTAACTAGCATTGGAGGGAGTATATATCATATGATTTACCAGTATTGGCCCATGTCATCATGGGCCATTGGTGAGCTTCATTATATAATTCACCATTAGTATCGGTTGGTATTCACTCTTATATTCTAAATGCTACCAAATGGGCTTTACATCAATCTATTATTTGTTTGTGCTACATTTATCTTAGGTTGACCATAGTAGGGAAATTGTTAACATGCAAACTCAACTTGCCAAGAACGTTGAATCATGATGTAGTGATTCATTGTTGGTGACATTAACTTATTTTGAAGATTCGATATATCAAGGCTTAGTAGTATATATGAGATGGGCTACAACCTATTTATCAATGGAATATTTTTTCATCTTCTGTGGATAACCAAACAATGATTTTATTTAATATAATTAAATAAACAGCGTTATTAATTTGAGTTTTGTTTTTTATATTTTATTTAATAAAATTACATGAACATTAATAGAAAATATATATATCACATAACATTGAAATAATACTATTTTTTTACAAATATGATTTGTTTTAAGAAAACAAAAGCTGAGATGCAAATTGGAGAAGAATTAGAGTCAAACTAACAATTACTAGCATAAGAGTGAAATTGGACCAATCTAAATTTTATCCATTCCCAAAAAAACTTTCTTTAATATTTTTTTTCTCCATATACAAGGATGGGTTTCTATTCATGCAATATGAAGAATTCGTATACGTTTTTAATCATGGAGGCTTTAACAAGTTAACAAGTTATAATGATTAGACCTTTCCTCAATCATACCAAGGATTGGTTTGTTAGATTCTACAGCGTGCATTAAATATAACATAAGACTCAATCATATTAAGGATTGGTTTGTTAGATTCTACAGCGTGCATTAGATATAACATCAGCCTAGATCTAAATCCTAAGTTCTATCAAGCGCTGAGAAGGATCAAATCTCCCAAGGTGCAAACTTCTCCTTGAATAGCTCCTTGAGTGCAATACCTGAGCCACTTAATCCTAAGCTCTAAAGTCTCTAGTTTAAGTCTCATATTTACTTTTTACTTTGTATTATTCTTTTTTGTTTATGGTCGACATAATATTTATTACTTTTTACTTTGTATTATTATTTTTTGTTTACTTTGTATTATTTTGTTACTCGACAAACACTCTAAAGTCTCATATTTACTTTTTACTTTGTATTATTCTTTTTTGTTTATGGCCGACATAATATTTACCACCTAATCCTAAGCTCTAAAGTCTCTAGTTTAAGTCTCATATTTACTTTTTACTTTGTATTATTCTTTTTTGTTTATGGTCGACATAATATTTATTACTTTTTACTTTGTATTATTCTTTTTTTGTTTACTTTGTATTATTTTGTTACTTGACAAACTTGACAAACATTCGACAAACACTCGACTAACAAGATCTCCCCCATACTGAGCTGTATAGCGCCTCTCAGCACAATAAAAAAAGAATCTTAAGAAACATAACAAAAGAGAAGAATATTAAGAACATGGATTTATAGTACAAAATTTGTTTTAAATAGAAAACATTTACCTTCTTCTATAGTTGATATCATTCTCATTTAGATAAGAGAATAGTGTATCTTACTTTAATAAGGATTGTTACAAAGCTATCTTACTAAAAACGAGGCGGATTGGATTAAATTGTCATTTAATTGTTTTTAGTAAAATGGGACTTTAATAAAAGTACAGTAAGGAGGAGCAATGCCCCTTTTCATAAGTTTAGAAATTGGGCAAAGAGGAGCCTTCATATAATCAAATATTTTCATCTAAGGCAAGGAATAATATATTCTCGTGTGACAATTTCTAAGAATTTTGCTTGGAGATCCACAAGGAGGATGACATTTGTAGTGACACACTATTTTTCAACCACAGAGTTAGCCATAGCCATTATAGGGAATGCCTAATGACTTGAAAGAATTTTGGAAACTTAATTCATAGAACCACAAACGATATTGACCCAAATAAAACAAGGCAAAATCTTTGTACCAAAAATATGTTTTTCAAAAGTAGGAGAGATAAGGCCATAAACCCCATGCCCGAGGTTGTTAAGTGGGTGCATTGAATCCACCTCATGACCAACTAAAGCCCTGACATACCCCAACACTAACGTCCATTTATATAACATTACAAACCCAGATGCTAGCATCCGCGTATGAAATATATATATATATTTTGTTTCTTCAATGATAGAAATAGGAGTATGATTCAATAGGGATTTAGAAAACTCTATTTAAATAAATTGTTAAATACATATTTGTTTTAAACTTTGGTTATGCCATAATGATTTTAGAATAAATTTTAGTATGGTTTAAATTAATCAAAAAATTGAAAGTAATAGTCTCTACCTAGTGGCATGGATTAACAAATAATGTGTTAGTTATGCCAAGAACTTAGATACTTATCCAAACTTGGATGCTTCTCCAAATCGCTGACAAAAAATCAAATAGACAATGTTATAACGTCAAGAACTTGAATACTTGTCCAAATTAGAATACTTCTCCAAATTGTTGACAGAAAAAACAATTAGACAATGTTATAATAGACCCCTCAGTAATGTTCAAATCTCAAGTTCCATCATTTAGTCCCTTCTTCTCAAGGGAATCTTAATAAACCCCATGGGTATTGTATATATTTTCTAAGGAAGATTTCAGTGCAACATATTTTTAGAGTTAAAAGTATGGGTATATTTACTTAAAAAATATTTAAGTGCAATGTATTGACACTTCTCCAAATTGCTACAAAAAAATCAAATAGACAATGTTATAATAGACCCTCCAGTATTGTCTTCAAATCTTAAGTTCTATCACTCAGTCCTTTTCTTCCTGAGAAAATGTGTGAAGGGATCCCTTGTTAGTTGATGGGTGAGAAAATGTGTGAAGGGATCCCTTGTTAGTTGATGGGTGAGAAAATGTGTGAAGGGATCCCTTGTTAGTTGATGGGTATTGTAACTATTTTCTAAGGAATATTTTAGTGCAATGCCTTTCTAGAGTTTAAAGGTATGGGTATATTTACTAAAAAAAGAATTAAGTGATTTGTCTCTTTAAAGTTGAAGGTATGTGCTACTCACATCCCATAGGATCCTCAACAAATTATCAATGAGTATCACTATTTTTTATGTGGTATGCACCTTAATTCCCAAGTTTCGCAATAACTAAAATGACTAATCACAAAATATTATTTGGTCAAATAAAGAATAACATGAACATAGAAGACATAGACCATCCTCCACCATTGTAGGATTTTAGGTGCAAGCACTTTGAAACACCTGGACTAGCTAATTCTAAGTGGGAAACAAACTGAAAAGAAAAATTCTTAGATGGTAGAAAATTTAGATGCATCGAATTGTTAACAGGGACTTCAAGTAGCATAAATATGCTTCTCTCTTATTAATATAATCATTTAGACATAACTATTTAAAAAATTGTCTGACTACTCAAGCAGAGAACATAGGGGAAACTGATGCTTTTCACGGCGAATTATGAAAGGTATACATCCCCATGACAATATTAAGAGTGAATTTACAAAAAAATCTAGAAATCCAATATAACCTATTTGGAAATAGATCTAAACGCTATACCTACCTAACATGGTAGAAGAATTTATTGTCCACAAATTGTATAATAGGAAACAAGGATCAACCCCAAATCAAAACCAATGACAATGTTGTTAGTTCTTGCTAAATTTTGATAAGGTCCATTGGCCTTTCATTTTCTCTATCAATTTGAAATTCTTAGTACTTGTGTTCTCTACTCATTTTAAAGATGGAATGTTGTATTGTTGAGATAAACACCATGACATCCTTACCAGCACTGCATTAGAACTAACATCTTTATTGAACGCAACGATGTTTCTTCATATCCAAATTGTTGTAAGTAGATGAGATGACTCGCGAGCCAGTGAACATTTGTTTGCACTAGTTTATTTGTTGCATCACCATTGGCCTCCCTTTTGAGAAAAAAACTAATTTGGTTGTCTTCCATGCTTCTCCAGATCCTGCAAATATGCTCATCTCTTCTAAAGTGGAAGAATGATCTTGCTTATTTCATCCATCTTCTTGGTTATTTTTATCGGTCATCAAAGTGGCAACTGAAGTCAAATCAACTTATAGTTGAAATCAAGATTTAACATCTTTATCTTTATTAGACTCCTCTTTTATTCTTCCATCCCGTGTCTTCAATGTAGAATCTTATGGGTGTAACTTGTTAAATTCACTTCTTGGTCGAAATTGAGAACCTCAAGGTGGATCCAACAACTAAAAATATCAATTTCAAACATGCATAAGCATTCAACAAAATGTTATTTACAAGAAAAATAGCTTTCTAGCACTTGCATGTCTTTGTTGTAGTTTTACTTGTTGTCTAGCTCTTCTCTTGCATTGCCTATTGATGACCTCCGTAGAATACAAAATCAACTAGAATAGATGTTATGGGAACATAATCCTTGTAATACCCCAGTTTTGACCCCGTGATGTAAATTTGTAAATATTGTTGTAAAGGCTAGAAGCCAAAAACAATGGTCAGGATGACAAAGACTATGTAAATAGAATATACATTTTGATATTAATATAAAATCTCCAATGGTTGCAGAGGAAGAGGGATGAAGAAGTGATGGGGGGCTATGAATCCACAACAGGGGAAGTGACAATGGGATAATGGAAATGACCCAAGGGGGATTAGCTTATATCCTTAACCTTATCCAATTAACCATATTTTCTTAAGTCATAATTAGGAGCTTGCTTTATTTTATTATGCAAAAGGGGATTAAGAGTGGTTCCATGTGGATGGGCCACATGGCAATATGATGCATGCCTATAAAAGTAAAAATTAGAGCTTGAGGGGAGTTTGTTCCTTCTACCATTCCACCATTCGAATTTTCGTTCACCATGACCCTTACCATTACCTTGGAGAGTCGAGCTTGATACTATGACAGAGGGGTGTGAAGCCATTTCTGAAAATGAATTTTGCATGCCATTGAATCGACAGACTAGTTAGAGCAAGAAACCTGGCCTGCAACTTAGCTCTGGAGTCCCCAATTTAGAGACTTCTTATCCAGCCCATTTTTGAGCTCTAGAAGGGATTGGAAGCCACCCGAGGGACTGTTAACTCAGTGAAGGGGGCTTTTTGCTAGCATTGAGCAGGTTGATGGGGAAGGAGAATTGAGGATTGATATGGTCGTGGAGGGGGTTTAGGCACTAGTGGGTTGCATGAGATATTGGGCTGTTTAGAAGCCGTGGAAAAACACTTAGCGCTTGTGGATTGATAGCCCCAACTCAGGGGTGGCCTTCCAAAGTAAGACATGGCTTGACAGTGCATATGGCTGGGAGGAACGTCCTTCACATGCAGCTAGTTGGAGAATATTTGGTTTAATCTAATTGCTTATGAATTCTATGGTTAATTTTGTGTTTGCTTACTATTAAATTAATGTTTATGTTAGTATTTGTGAATGGAATTGCATGACATTGTATGCTTGTTCCCTCTTTGAATTGTGAGTAAAGGAATAGTGAATGTGTATGATGTTTTGGGCCAATGTATATGTATTTATTTCCATTGTGTAATTAAATGAATGGAGAAAAACGAATCTGAATATATCCGATAAAATTTGGATACATATTTAAGTACCCCATGGTCGCAATGGTTAAAGAGGTTGCCAAGTACATTACAGAGTGGTATCAGAGCGAAGGTTTTCAGCACTGGGCATGAATCGGTGGAATTTTGAACATGCCTGTAAAATCAGAGGTTGTGCAGGAAGTGTTTGACAGAATGTGTAAGTAGATACAGGCAGTTTTAGAGGTTGCACATAAAGTATTTGGATATATGCTTGTATGGAAGTTTCTGAGAAAAATAGTATGGAATCATTCCAATGAATTAATTGATTCCAGGCAGTAATCAATATAAAATGATTGAATTATGGATTTGGATGAGTGTAGAGAGTAGCCACAGTAAAATTTTAATGTTTCAGACGGTTCTGTGTAAATTGGGAAAAATTTACAGTTTGCAAGTTAACTATTTCCTAACATATCCCTATGAAATTTGGGTGAAGATTTGAACTTGCGCCAAGATTACAATCCTTGTTAATTAACATGAAAATTTTCGTCAAAGGGAAAGAGGCCATCATAATCCTCTATTGACCAAGTGTAATTTTATGTTTTCCAAGTGTGAGTTGTTGGTGGATACGTGTTGGCAGAATAATGCCAAGCGTAATATTATTTTAGCTGCATGTTCAAAGAATTCGAAATTTAAGTGTTTATATAAATTTGTGCGAAATTTGGTGTGGGCCCCACATTGGCCACATGGACAAGTGTGACGTGGACCGGCCACATGGATTCGATGGACATGTGGCATCATGGGAATGGTTCCTATGTGTGGGTGGAATCCACATAGTACAGGCGGATTTTGTACAAGTCGTCAACGACCCAGATCCATTGCACAAGTTTCGCTAGAGCAAATCTAAACTGCTAATGTATCGGATTAGATTAGAGGTTATCAAAGGGAATTCCCAGCATCAATGGCCTAGATCTCATTATGTAAGTTTGATCAGATGATCGTGGCTTCTCACGCAATTTAAAGGTAATCACAATTCTTGGAAAAGGGTTATATCGTCAACAGTCTAGATGGATTGAGCAAGTTAGATCAAGGAAGATCTGAGCCGTTCACGCAAAAGGAATGTGCATAGGCTTCAATCCAAGGTTCATGTCACCAATTGTGGAGATTTGATCGCACAAGTTCCATTGCACAATCTTGACCTTGAGAGGTAGTAAAGGCACCCTGCCGTCAATGACTAGGATTAAATCACATATATTCCAACTCTTAATTTGGGCCATCGACGGAAAGGTGAGATATTTGTGGTGTATTCTGAGGGGTTATACCGCCAATGGTTGAGATTTAATCTGGGGCCGCAAGAAGATTACATTGTGACCGTTCATGGAATAAATGCAAGCGTACATGTGAATGGCCGAAAAAAGGGAAATTCGATAACCAAAAACTAGAAGTTGGTGACGAGAAACCATTATCGGCCATCGTAAAACCATTCAACAACAAACATAAAAAAATTTATGGGAAAAGGGGAAATTATCACCATGAATACACAAGAATTAAAGGAAAATGACATAGAATTCATAAATTATTTTTAAGTGCCAAAAATAAGAAATTACAGTTGAACTCATGCACCAGATTGCGCGAAATTAGATGATTTATATTTAAAAAAAACAAGGGCATTTCCTTCGACCCACCCTATAGTGGCATAGGGAGGCCATAACGGGGCAATCCCACTTGAACCCTATTTTACTTTTTAATAAACCAACAAAGTTAGATTCTGAGTTTGGGGGCAGCAATAGAGCGATTTAAAAATTGGGTAGAAATTTGGATTATAAACTGTTGCAATTTTAAGCTTTTGTATCATAATTAAGCATGGCTACAGTTGTTAGAAAACTTATCAAATTGACAGTAAACATGAACATGTTTATCACAAGGGAATTACATATCTTCCAGAAGTTAAACAGAAAGGGACTTGTAGGTCTATTTGATAACAAATAGTGTTTACCAGACTTATATATATATATATATATATATCTAGAAATTTTTATTGAATTTTCATAATTGAATTTTGTCTAACAATTGCAAGAACATGAACACATTGCAGATACAATTTTGAATTAAACACAGTCACATGACATAATTAAAAAAAAATAGAGAACAATAAAATGGAAGAAGGGGAGCTTACATACAGCCATGAAGATGATGTCCAAGGTCAAGATATCAATGTGGGAAATGCAGAAACTGAAAAAATGTACACAGGGAATATATAAATCCACATGAATTTGTAGAAACCATGAGATGTTTGAGGATGGAGGTACAAAGTTATAGGGAAAATATTGAAAGGATGTTGAGGGCCCAAGAACATCAAAATGAGTTGAAAACTCACCTAGTGTAGAGTCTGAATATGCTAGAGAGACAAATGAAGATGGGATCAACCTCAATTGAGGAGAAAGAAGGAAAAGAAGACTCAAGGAAGAGATCACATGAAAATTCTGAACACCCTAAAAGTGCTGCTAGGAGTCATAAGAAACACTACTCACCTCACTATGTAGGAAGAAAACCATATATATATGAAATTTCAAGCAGCAACCCATAAATGTCTCTAGTTAGACATCATAAAAGATGACATGTGACAAATGACGTGCAATGGGAACTTAGAAAAATTAAACCTCCCACATTTGATGGTGAGAACAAGAAGGGAGAATATGTTAAAGCTTGGTTGTTGGGAATGAGAAAATATCTTCATTTACATAATTACTCCTCTAACATGGAAGCTAGGATTTCCATTTACAACTTATAGGGAAAGGATTCCATTTGGTAGGACCAATTGGTTCAAGTAAAACATATCAGTGAAAAGAGGATTTCATGGAGGCAAATGAAGAAGTACTTACATAAAAATGACTTATCAGAACATTATTATGATAAGAAGATGGAAGAGTTCTTTGAACTCAAGTTGGGAAACATGAATATGGAAGGAATTTTTTAGAGTTGTTAAGATATGTTGGATTTATCAAGACAGAGAAGATAAAGATTCAAAGGTTTTTAAACGGTTTGCCCTCATTTTACAGGGATAAAATTCAGTATGACGAACCCAGGACTCTTGAAGAAACAATTCGGAAGGCCAAGCACATGTATGATCAGAACAAAGGAATGAAATTTTTTAAGAAATCTTGAAGAGATAAGATGAAGGATAAGTAGGATGAAAGAAAGAAAGGATTTAAACCATATTTATCCAAGAACCAATGGAATTAATTTAGGAAAAGTTATCCAACTCAGAATGGGCCCACAATGACAAAATCTGAAGGAAACCATATGTATAAAGATTGTCCACAAAGGGGAGACATAATGAGAAATGTGCACAATTTATAGGAAGCAGGCACTGTGGAGGATGTAGGAAGAAACATTCCTAGAATATATGCAATGTTGGACAATATACAGGAAGATCATTATTCCAACATGATTGAGGTTGAAGGTAAATTTTCCAATCAACCTATTTCTATTCTCATTTATTCAGGAGTAAGTCAAAGTTATATTGCTCCTAATTTAGTTGAAAGATTTCAACTAAAGAAAATTAAGAATGATAGAACATGGATGGTGCAATTAGCTACTGAAACAAAAATCAAGATTAATGAATTAGTAAAGAGTTGTCCATTGGATATGAATGGACTGAATGCTTTTCCATATTTCAATATATTCCCACTTTGTTCGAATGATGTCCTTATTGGAATGGATTGGTTAGATGAAAACCATGTGATGTTGGATTGTCATAACAAGTCACTTACTTGTCTTGATGAAGAAGGGTATCAAAGACAGTGAAAGGAATTCCAAGGCCTATTTCCATAAGAGAAATTTCGTCTTTGCAATTGAAGAGATGCTTAAGAAAAGTATGTTAGTTGTATGTAACGCATGTGCAAGAACCAAGAAAGTGCAAAAGCGCAAGTTTATAATATTTTCCAATATTGCAATATTTTGCAGATGTGTTTGAAGAGATACCAAGATTTCCACCGAAGAGAGATATTGATTTCACTATTGATTTGATGCTTGGAGCTTCCTAGTTTCTAGAGTTCCATACATAATGAGTACACCCGAGTTAAAAGAGTTACAGATGCATCTAGAAGAATTATTGAAGAAAGGGTATAGACGCCCAAGTGTATCTCCCTGGGGTGCATTGGTACTATTTGTATAGAAAAAGGATGACACTATGAGGTTATGTATTGACTTCAGACAGTTCAACAAGGTCACTATGTGGAATAAATATCCACTTCCTAGAATTGATGACTTATTTGATCAGCTCAGAGGAGAAAATATTTTCTCAAAGATAGATTTGAGATATGGTTACCATTAGGTGAGGATAAAAGATGAAGGCATTAGTAAGACATCCTCTAGGACCATATATGGTCATTATGAGTTTGTGGTGGTGCCATTTGTGTTAGCAAATGCACCAGCTACATTTATGTGCTTGATGAATGGGATATTTAAGAATTATTTGGATAAGTTTGTCATTGTATTCCTGGATGAAATTTTTATTTATTCAAAGTCAAAAGAAGAGCATGAGGAGCACTTGAGATTTATACTACAAGTGTTAAGAGAAAATCATCTTTATTCAAAGTTGAGTAAATATTCTTTCTATCAGAGGAAAATACATTACTCGAGACATATTATCTTTGAAGAAGGAATAGCCATGGATCCTGAGAAGATAGAAGCAATTATGGGATGACCTTCACCCAAGAATGTATCAAACGTAAGGTCATTCATGGGGTTAGCTGGATACTACAAGAGATTTATTGAAGGCTTCTCCAAAGCGACAAATCCAATTACATCATTGCAAAAGAAAGGAATTAAGTTTCAGTGGACACCACAATGTGAAGAATTTTCCCAATAGTTAAAAAGATTGCTCACTAGTACACCAATTCTAAAGATTGCTGATCCAAATGAAGATTTTGTAGTATGCACACATGCTTGCGAAGAAGGAATTGGTGGAGTCCTTATGCAAAATGGACATGTGATTTGTTATGAATCTAGAAAGCTTAAAGAGCACAAGAAAAAGTATGTCACACATGATTTAGAACTTGTTGTTCTTGTGCATACATTGAAGATGTGGAGGCATTATCTCATGGGCAGAAAATTTGAATTGAGAATAGTCCATAGTGGGCTGAAATATTTATTTGAGAAACAAGATTTGAATGCAAGACAAAAAAGATGGCTAGAATTTCTGTCTAAGTTTGATTTTGATATCAAACATATTAAAGGTAAGGAACAAAAAGTTGTTGATGCACTCAGTAGAAGAATTCATGTTATGCACGTTTCAACCATTAGTATATATAAATCATATTTAAAAAACAAAATTCTTGAAGCTGTCATATCAAATGAACATTAACTTTAGGTAAAACAAGAATTACAACAAGAAAACATACAATAGAAATATGAAGGTTACAGGTTGGGAGGTGATGGAATTATTACATACAAAAGCAGAGTTTATGTTCCTAATTCAAGGGAATTAAGGAAATTGGAAATGAATGAGATGCATAATGTACCATATGCAGGACATCCTAGATACCAAAAGATAATTGCAGCAGTAAGACGTCAATTGTTTTGGCCAGGAATGAAGAAAGATGTTGTTGATTATATAGCAAGGTGCATTGAGTGTCAAAGAGTAAAGGTTGAGCATAGACATCCAACATGATTGCTTCAACCATTTCCAATACCTGAGTGGAAACGGGATGTGGTGACCATTGAATTCATCATTAAGTTTCCAAATACAAGAGAACAACATGATTCCATCATGGTGGTGGTGTATAAGTTACAAAAGATACTCACTTTGTACCAATCAAGTCAACTCATAAGGAAACTAATATATAAGATATTTATATGAAAGAGATTTCCAAGTTACCTGGGATACCTAAGGCAATAGTTTCAGATAGAGATCCAAAGTTTACTTCAAAATTTTGGAGGGGAGTATTCAAGGGATTTGGAACAAATTTGAATTTGAGCACAACATATAATCCATAGACAAATGGGCATATTGATAGATTCAACCAGGTTATTGAGGATATGTTAAGGATGTATGCGATGGATCGACCATCAAAATGGGAAGACTACCTGTATCTGGTAGAGTTTACATATAATAATGGATATCATGCTTCTTTGTAGATGATTCCATTTGAACCATTATATGGTAGAAAGTGAAATCCTCCAATCAGTTGGGACAATCCAGTTGACAGGGTAATAATTGGGTTGGAACTACTCATAGAAATGGAAGAGAATGTTGTTCAGGATTTCTACCTTATAGTGAGGAGACACACTACCAACTTGGGCAGGGTTGACAGGTAAATACATGCATTGCATTACAATTAGTTCCTACAAATGAAAGAGATCAAGATATAGAAAGATGCACCTTTAATCGACGACTGGTCCTAGCTTTCGCTTGGTCTTTTGCTTGATCTTCCGCTTGATGAACCTGCAACACAAAGGAAACCTTCCTTACCATATATTGACTATATAAATATGATGAATATTGAAAGCAATCAAACATCAACAATAATCAGATACTAATCCAAATGAACATACAATCCAATAGACATTCGATTTGGGACAGGAAGGGCATTTCCACCTTTTTATTGTCAAAGAAGCACGAAATCAGTACAAGTATACCTGACGTGTCAAGATGCTTCTACAACCGAGTCCTGGGCTCTTTCTTTTCACAATGACTTGGGACTTTCCTCTAGCATAACAATGCTTAAATCCTTCTTCTAGGTCCCTCTCTCATGGATCCTCCTTGTATTTATGGGACAAGGTAGGCAGTTGTGATCAAGAGGTGGTTGAATTGGGAGGTTGGGAAGTTGCAGGACCAACTTCAACTAATCCCAATTCGTAATATTAATATATTTTTGACTTCATCTTAAGATGTGCGCAGGTTTCCTCAAAGAAGAGTAGTGCACAGTATGCAACTTCAGTGTTTAACAACAAGCGTTTGCAAGTTTTCTGAGGTGTGCGCTAGTTTCACTTAAGTAAAGTAGGGCATACTAGCAGATGTGCGCTGGTTTACTTCCCAAAGAGTAGCGCACATGTCAAAATGTCAGTGAAAACAGGGGTTTTCTCAACTAAAGAGGGTAGTTCCAGTCCATACATCATCTAGGTCAACCTAGCTCTTCAATCCATGTTGTCCTTTTGTGTGACCGACAACATAATGTGATCACGGATGGAGAAGCGCAGATTTGACCTATAACAGAGAAGATGGTAAAAATTAGACATAATTTGAAAGTGGCACATGACAGACAAAAGAGTTATGCAAAAAAAGGAAGATCAGTAAAAGCATTTAAAGTGGGGGAACACGTGTATCTGAAAGTCAGGCCAAAGAAGAGTTCCTTGAAATTGAGAATTTGTCCAATGTTTGTAGCCCGATTTTGTGGGCCATTTGAAATTTTGGATAGAATAGGGCATGTAGCTTATGCATTAGCGTTTCCTTCTTGTTTGTGTTGTATAATGTATTTCATCTCTCTTTATTAAATAAATATGTGTTTGGTCCTAACAACATAATTGATTGGGTTGTGATCTAGGTGGAATCGGAAGGCGATATTTCGGTACAGCCAGTGTGCATCCTAGACAAGAGATTTACGTTGTTGAGTAATAGGTCCATTGGACAGGTAAAGGTCCAATGGACCCATTACAGTCCCGAAGAAGCAACATGGGATCTTGAGGATGTGATGCGGGAGGCATACCTACAACTATTTTGAAATTTTGACAAAGTTTTGTAAATGTACATAGTGTTGATGATGCATTGTGGACAATGCATAAATTAAGGGGGAGCAAAATGTAATACCCCAGTTTTGACCGCGTGATGTAAATTTGTAAATATTGTTGTAAAGGCTACAAGCCAGAAATAATGGTCAGGATGACCAAGACTATGTAAATATAATGTACATTTTGGTATTAATATAAAATCTCCAATGGTTGTAGAGGAATAGGGACGAAGAAGAGATGAGGGGCTATGAATCCACAATAGGGGAAGTGACAGTGGGATATGAATCCACAAGAGGGGAAGTGATAGTGGGCTATGAATCCACAAGAGGGAAGTAACAGTGGGATAATGGAAATGAACCAAGGAGGATTATCTTATATCCTTAGCCTTTTCCATTTAACCACATAATTTTTCTTAAGCCATGATTAGGAGCCTACTTTATTTAATTAAAGAATTATTTAATTATGCAAAAGGGGATTGTTATAGGTCAAATCTGCACTTCTCTATCCATGATCACATTGCTCTGTCAATCACACAAAAGGACACTATGGATGGAAGAGCTAGGTTGACCCTGGATGAGTTATTGTTGAGATTACACTCTTCAGCTGAAAAACATATTTTTTCTACAGTTTTCACCATGTGTGCGCTACTATTGCCACAGTGATCTAGAATTCTAAACGCTGGTCTTATTGAAGACAACCTGCGCACATAATCCAAAATGTTGCAAACGCTGGTTGTCAAGTGAAAAAGTTGCATATTGTGCACTAGTCTACTTGTATGAATCCTGCGCACATCTTAAGATGAAATGAAAAAATATATTAAGATTACGAATTGAGATTAGTTGAAGTTGGTTCTGCAACTTCCCCAACCTCCCAATTCAACCACCTCTCAAATTAAACTGCCTACCTTGTCCCATAAATACAAGGGGAAGCCATGAGAGAGTGGACTACAATGAATGGTAAGCTGCTGTTATGCTAGAGGAATTCTTAAGTCATTGTGAGGAGCAGGAGCCCAGGACTCAGTTGTAGAAGTGTCTGGACAAATCAGGTATATATGTACTTATCTACATTTCTTTGACAATAAAAGGTGGAAATACCCTTCCCGTCCCAATCGAATGTCTATTTG
This sequence comes from Larix kaempferi, assembly GCA_027924585.1. Lineage (NCBI taxonomy): Eukaryota > Viridiplantae > Streptophyta > Pinopsida > Pinales > Pinaceae > Larix > Larix kaempferi. The sequence continues at coordinate 2,754,802 of BSBM01001313.1, forward strand.
ATGGAATGCTTGTTTGATTGAATATCTGATTGTAGTTGATGTTAAGTTATTTCCAATTTCATCATATTTATTACAGTCAAGATACACCGAGGAAGGTTAAATTTGTTTTGCAGGTTCATCATTGCAGAAGAGTGGGCGAAATCTAGGACCAACCATCATTAAAAAGGTACAACTTTCGGAATCCTAACCTCTTTCCATTTGTAGTAATGAATGCAAAACATGAATGTATTTACCTGTCACCCCATGTAAGTTGTTAGTGTCGTATCCCTCACTATAAGGTATTTTCTTGCACAACAGAACTGGCGACTCCGTTGGGGAGTAATTGGTTGTTTTCTGCTCTAGGGGACCTTACTAGGTTTTCTTCCAGTTTATTCAGTCTTTTGTTCTCTAAGAGGTTTTTATAGGTTATTTCCTGTTCTTTTATCTTGATTCATTTCAGTCTACTTCAGCAAAGCTTTTTGATTGCTTAAGTCCCTGTGCGCTAGATTACTGTGCATACAGTAGCGCATTTCTGTCTTATGTGTTGGTTTCCCTGAAACACAGTAGCACATTTCTTGTGGCAGGCACTGGTTCTTATACCACACAGTAGCGCACGTTTCCTGTAGGTTCAAGCCTTCTACTAGGGTTTGGTTTCCAAGTGGTTAGGTCTACTTCTAGCATTTTGCATTGCTTCTTTAACTGATTACTGAGACATGTTTTCCTTTCTTGAGTCTTGTTTTCCTCTCTGAAGTCCTGTAGATTGCCTTTCTTGAGTCTTTGCTGCTTTTTTTTAGACCTTTTGATGATGTGCGCGACTCTCTGCTAGGCATAGTAGCACACTTTTTTCCCTAGATGCTTGTTGTAGTTATACAGACCTGCGCACTCAACGCTTGTTGTCTGTGGAAACAGCTGCACACTTTTACTGAGTCTTGTCCTTTTTTGGGGGGTTTGATCCCAGTTTGAGTTTTTAGGGTGGTTTTAAAGGGTTTCTTGGTCTAGGTACCTTCTGAACATCTGTTCATATCAGTCTGAGTGAGTTGAAGCTTTCTAGTTAGCTTTTCCTTTGAGTCTGTGTGTTGGTAGGATTGCTTTTGGTTTGCTTACCTACTTTTTTGTTTGGCAGGTGTTTTCTTAGGTTTATTGGTGCTTAGGAGCATCAGCTTCACCTTATTTTCTTCTACATCTTGTTCCAAACCTTGAGTTCGTTCATCGAAACAACTCGATAGGTAGAGTCTTTTTCAAGTCTTTTTGATTTGATTGTTTTAAGCCATTAGGTTGTTTTTCCTTACTCACACTTTGCGTTAGGTCTTACTTGTTCCTTTTTCAAGTTCATTTTCTTTTGCTAATATTAGAAAAGACAAAAATTGAAATTGGCTGCTTAGTAGTGAGATTTATCATCTTTTTCGAAGTAGCATAGATCATTTGCTTTGAAAATTTAAAAGAAAATTGAAATTTTTTATTTAGGATTGCCTAGTTTTAGTTTTGGAAAATATAAACGAAAAAGAAAAGAGTTTTTGTGAAGTTTCATGCATTATTTTTATACGCATTTTGCTTCCTATCAAAACCATTCCACACACTTCACTACCCTTACTGAGTAAAAATTAGCCCTTAAAAAGAAATCTCAATAAAATTAACTAGCAACTTTTTCTTTTTAGGTATACACATCATCAACTAGCTTAGGCTAGGGTTTCGGGGTAAAACAACTTAAACTACCCGAAATCAGTTTCATTACTCAACAATCGTAGTAAGACAATCTATTAGGTAAACCCACCTCTATCAAAATATCCTGGGAACACTCTACTCAAACCAAAGTTAAGCACGAGGCCGTGGGCGATTGGAACTGTTGAGGATACCCCCTCACTTTCCTCTCAACCATAATCTAGAGCTTATTCGCGTACGGGGGTCCATTAGTACTTTTAAGTGCTTTTGGATTTTGGGCTTTGCTACCCTGCCCATGCATCTTGGCTAGGCTAACAACTATTCCCCCAAGTTTTTTTGTATTGGTGGTATCCTTACTATCATAACCCTAGGGCTCTACATAGGTAGAGTGGAAGAATATTTCCACTTTACCTCGAACAGACGCGGAAGGTAACCCTTTGGCAGTAATCCCGGGAGGGCGGTTTGGTGATTCAAACGCTTGCACCCAGAGGACCTCCATTGGACGTTGTGTAATTGATCGTTGATACTCTATTAGTTTTTTCTGGGCCCTCATCATCCCAGACTTGCTTCTGAGAGTATTTGCCTTGTTTTCCTGGTTTGATCACTTAGGAATTTTTTAGTGGTACGTAGTGGCCACTACATTTTATACTTAGTTTTATTTTTATATAGTTGTGGAGGACTAATATCTTTGTAGGTCTCGGAGGTTGCAAAACCTTCCCCCACTCATTGTGGAGCCTCCACCGCCACCGCGACACTGGAGGACAGATTCTCGTGGTTCATTTGAACTTATGGGCGAAACAGAAGTACCTGGAGAACCACAGCCCCGAGTTCAGGATCAATAGGTCTTTGATACTGTTGAGGTTGAGGACTTAACTCCTCAAGAGTATAACCCTTGTTTTAACCCTCCACTGACTGGATCCAACGATCCATTACTAGTACATGTAGATTTTCTAGGCCAACCTGAGTACAGTGCATACTTGTTTACACCTGGTTACACAATGACTAACCCAGGAGATGAGCAGGGAGTTCCTCAAACTCCCACAACAGCTATGGCTACAAGGATTATCAATCCTTCTTTTACAAACACTGCAGCACCGAGCTCTTCGCAGACTGCTTCTGCTTCGATCCCATCCTTTAGGTTTAATGCTAGTACTGTAGGCATGCCGATCTCACAAGCTTTTACATCTGCTTCATTTTCCACCCCTAGCTTTGGACCAACTAATGTCCCTTTGACAGGGATATGTACAGTGACTTTTACTCAACCTCCTGTTACTCAACAGTTCTAGGGTATACCTCAAACTATTGCTTCCACATTTGTTGTAGGATTGATCCCCTCTGCATCTATGCCTATTATGGGTACGATGATGACATCGTCTGTTACAACTACTCTTGGATTTAACCCTTATGCAGGTTACAATGTAAATCCATCAAATATACCTGTAGGGAGTATCCCTTTCTCTTTGTTTGCTGGAGGAGGGGGGTAATATTATTAATCCACAATACGGTGGGGTTAACACCTAGCTGCAATGGACAACTGCCCCGGGAAGTAATCTGCTTTCTTTTGGGTGGAGCAATTTTAATGCTTTTACCTCACAACCGATGGCTGGGGGAAATCCCAACCAACAGTACACGAACCAGGTATTGGGAGGTTCCCCCTACCAGGTTCCTATCCCCCAAATGCCATCGGCACGACCTCATTTACCTTTTCTGGCAACTTTGAACTTTCCAGATCTTTCAAAACTCACTAACGACCCTGTGCGCCATAATCCTGCATGGCCACCTATTCCCACTAAGTTTCCTTCAAACATTCCAAAATTTGAAGGTAAGACTGGTGAGGATCCTGATGACCATGTCACAATGTTTCATCTCTGGTGCTCCTCGAATTCGGTGAATGATGATTCCATCAGATTGAGGCTCTTTCAAAGAACCTTGACAAGTGTCGCAGCCAAATGGTATATTGAACTGCCTGCAGCTGCTTATGGCACATTTTGGGATCTAGCTATTGTTTTTCTGAATCACTTTCAACTTCCTATCTGGTACGATGCTGGTACAGACCTTTTGTCAACCTTTAGACAGAATAAAGCCACTCACTTATCTGACCATATTCAGGAGTGGCGAAGGAGAAAAAGGCTCATTAAAGCTAACATCCCCCCAACATTTTTATTAGAGTGGTATCTCAAATCACTCCTTCCTTATATTTCTAAGGAAGTTGCAACTTCAGGGGTGTCCTCCGAAGAGGAAGCTATCTCAAGAACCCAACAGCTTGACTTGGTATATGCTTAGTCTGGGCTCTTATATGAGATTATTCCCGACGCACCAAGGTCTAACACAGATCTAGGTAAAACTAAACTCGGACCACATGCTGATGGCATCATGGGTTGAGTAGACTCTGCAACGTTTGACGCTTTAACTAAGCAGGTTCACGCCTTGTCTGTCAAATAGTCTGCTGCAGAAGCAAATTTAGTTGCATCCTTCCCTTCAAAAATTGAATCTATACAACAAGTGCAGACAAATCAAAAGGGCCCTCGTCAACCCAACAACAAAAGAAAGGGAAAGAAAGGGCAGGGGAATCACCAAAAGCCGAAAAACATAGAAAATGCCAAGGAGGGTAAAAAGGAAAAAGGAAAGTGAAGTTCCCTTGAAAGCTATGCAAAGAGGACCACCTTACCCATCAATGCCCTCTGATGGAAGAAGCCCAGAAGCTACTCCGTGAGAAGAAAATAGTTGTCTTGAAATATCCGTTCCCTCACGGACAAAGTTCAGCTTTTGGAAACTCTAGTGCTAGGGGCATACCTCATGCCTCATTTGCTGATCAATCATTCATTAATATGGTTAATTCAAATGCTCTTCTGCAAACTCGAGCTAGAAATTATAGCTTGGATCCGTAGCAGAAGGATGTTCCTGAGTCATCTACCCCTCTCCACATCGAGAGATCAGTGGATTCGTTGCCGAAGATCCCAAAAAGTGTCTTCAAATGAGTTGTGCACAACCCCAACGCACGAGCTTCCCCCAACTACAATGTTGTGGAGGATTTATCCCAAACCCCCTGTGGCATGTCCACTTTAGAAGTACTGTAGAGTTTCCCATTGCAACGCATTGCACTTCTCGCAGCGATCGGGAGCATAGATTCATCCAATATGCTTTCTCGGTTTGATATGACCAATATCAAACCCCGATTGCCGTATCATGTCGCTCTCCAAATAGAGGTAGTTCATGGTCCCAAGACCATTGGAATAGCTATTGTAAATGAGGGCTCATATACATGCGTAGTGTCCATTTCTTGCTGGAAGGCTTTGGGATCACCTGAATTAGCCCCCTTGAACACCATGCTTACTGCCTTTGATGGAAGATCTTTCCGTCCACACAAAGTCTTACCATCATTTGATATTGAACTTGCGGGTAAGTTAGTGTCTGTAGAGGTTGAAGTTCTGGATGCTCTGCTTGACTACAACTTGTTGTTAGGTAGGAGCTAGACATATGCCATGCAAGTAGTGCCGTCAACCGTTTTCTGAGTTTTAATGTTCCCTCACGAAGGCAAGATCATCACAGTTGATCAAATTTCGTTTGCTTGAAAAAACAACCAGACTTCATCGGATTCAATGATTTCGTTGGTTGATCAGTCCCACCTAGTTACTGAGAGTTTAGGAGCAGGTCTTTATGGCTCATTAATAGGCACTTTTGACCTACCTTCTCCTGTCCATTTTATTGGTTCTGAAGAATGTTCTTCGTCTGAGATTTTCATGGTCAGTCCAACGATAGATCCATGGATTCTTCCAACCGAATCAGAACCAGTTGTGCCCTTATCTATTGCAGAGGTCGCTTACTTAGATTCACAACATACTGCAATAGAACATATCGTGACTCTGTTGGTCTCTGCTGAGTCAGATATGGACTATGCCCCTGCATGGTCAGTGGAATCCATCCACTCTTTTGACTGTATAGACATTGTTTTGCCCTTTGATGAGGCCATTTTGGAAGCAATGATTGGCCTGGACCATCCTTGGGAACACATGCACCACAGGTCTTATTTTATTCCTGATCTGAACAGGATTGAGAGAGGTGAGTTTTCTATGAGACCTGGTGGGAATGTTGATTTGTCCACTATCCCTTCCACTTCAAAATCCGTTTATGCTGAAGGGAATATGGAAAATATATCGAGAACTATTCCGATTAACTTTTCCATCAAACCTGGAGTCGTGGAAAATATTTTCATTAGAGCAGACTGTTCTCCTGACGAGATCATTTTGTATACCAATCTCTTTAAAGAATTCCACGACGTTTTTGCCTGGTCTTACGAGGAGATGCCAGGAATTGACCCTGCCATTGTTGAGCATGTCATCACAATGTATCCCAACGCTAAACTTGTGAGACAGAAGCTCTGTCCAGTTAACCCTCGAAAAGCAGTTGCCATCAAGGTGGAAGTAGAGATATTGCTTAAAGCCGGATTTATCTATCCGATAGCTATGACAAAATGGGTCTCAAATCCTGTTCCAGTTGACAAAAAGCAAGGTATCATTAGAGTCTGCACTGACTTCCAGGACATAAATAAAGCTTGTCTGAAAGACAATTACCCCACACCATTCATAGATCAGATTATCGATGCATGTGTGAGCCATGAAATGTTTTCTTTCATGGATGGGTTTTCAGGATACAATTAGATACAGATCAAACCTGAAGACCAACACAAGATAACTTTTATTTGTCCTTGGGGGACCTTTGCCTATCGAAAGATGCCATTTGGTTTGAAAAATGCTGGAGATACCTTTCAGCGAGCAATGAACTTCGCTTTTCATGACATCAAGCATGTAGTAGAACCCTACCTTAATGATTTCCTAGCGCGATCTCGCAAGAGACGGGAGCATCTGGATCACTTAAGACTCATGTTTGAACGGTGCAGATACTACAAGATACGATTGAATCTCAACAAATGTGTATTCTGCGTCGAGTCTGGGTGATTACTGGGTTTCATAGTATCTAGTCGTGGCATAATGGTTGATCCATTGAAAGTTGAGGCGATTGTAAATCTGCCTCCTCCTCGAACCCTAAGACAACTTCAAAGTCTACAGGGCATGTCCAACTTCTTAAGATGCTTTATCATTAACTATGCCAAAATTACAAAAGGTTTCATGAGACTGCTTAAACAAGACACCTACTTTCTGTGGGATGAGGCTGCTCAAGCATCATTTGAGGCCTTGAAAAAGGCATTACTTTCAACCCCCTTGTTAAGCCCACCAGACTATACAAAGGATTTCCTCTTAAATCTGGCTGCATTAGTATACACAATTGTCATAGTACTTGTTCAGGAGGATGGCAAGCTCCAAGAGCATGTCATTTATTAGCTGTCACGCGCCTTGATAGATCCTGAGATTAAGTATTCTCACGTGGAGAAGTTGGCATTAGCTGCTGTTTATGCGGTTCAGAGACTACATCACTACATATTATTGCGAACTACCATAGTGGTTGCGGAGGTCAAACCATTTCAATATGTTCTCACTCAACGTATCATTGACGGGAAATTTAATAAATGGATTGTAATCCTGCAAGAATTTGACTTGGTTTTTCAATCCGCTAAGTCAAAGAAATCATTGGTGTTCGTCGAACTAATTTCTGAATTCCCTAGTGACATAGTACACATTGAGGAAGAATCATCATTCCCCGATGAACATATCTTTCTCATTGCATCCTCTGACCCATGGTATGGGGATATCTTGGTATATCTCCAGACTTTGAGGTGTCCCACCACTTTCTCTAGGGATGAGCGACTCAAAATTAAGAGTCATGCAAAGAAATACCTCATCATTTCTGACACTTTGTACAGACGTGGGGTAGATTCCATCTTACACCGTTGTTTGACCTTGGAGGAAGAAGAATCAATATTGAATGATGCTCATAGTGGAGCCCGTGGGGGTCATCTTTCTGGGTTGGAAACAACCCAGAAAATACTGCGTGTCGGTTATTTTTGGCCCACGATCTTCGAAGATTGTGTGGAAGCTATGAAACACTGCCAGCGATGTCAGTTTTTCACCAGGAAGATGAGAGCACACCCAGCTCCTCTCCATCCTATAATCACAACAGGCCCCTTCACTAAGTGGGGGATTTATTATATGAATTGTAATCCAGTTTCGGCTGGAGGTCATCATCATATCATTGTTGTCGTCGACTACTTCACCAAGTGGGTCGAGGAAATGATTACTGTTAAGGTAGATGGGGAAACGACTGCTTATTTTGTTTTCAACCAGAGCATTGCAAGATTTGGTATACCCAAAGAGATCGTGACTGATCACGGTCGTCATTTTCAGAACAACATGATGACCGATCTATACACCATGTTAGGTTTTCGGAAGGAACATTCGTCTTCGTTTTATCCGCAGGCGAATGGTTAGGTCGAAGCGGTCAACAAAACTTTGAAGACCATCTTACAAAGGACTGTTAATGCCAGTAGAACTAACTAGCACATTATGCTGTATCTTGCTCTTTGGGCCTACCGAGCCAATGTGAAGACTGCTACCGGTTTCTCTCTCTTCCAACTTGTGCATGGGATAGAAGCAGTCATTCCAGTTGAGTGCGAGATTCCTTCATTGAAGTTGGTTGTCCAACTACTACCTGACAATTCAGTCTTGGAAGAACATTTGCTGCATTTAGAACATTTGGATGAGCAGTGCCGCGATGTGCTCACAACAAACGAAGCGCATAAGAATCGAGTCAAGGGACAATACGATAAGTTAGTTAAACCTAGGGTTTTTCTTGAGGGAGACCTTGTTTTGCTCTACGATCAGGACAAGGAACCCTTAGGAGCTGGCAAGTTTAAGTCCATGTGGTTCAGTCCCTACATAGTTTCTATGGTTCTGAAGAAGGGTGCATACGAGTTAACAAACTATGAAGGTAATAAGTTGTCAGAGCTTAGAAATGGGCTCTACTTGAAGAAGTGCTACGCTTAGGATTCTATGCTTTTTCATGTATTATAGCTGTACATTTTGTAGATTTAGCTTTGTTTATGGTTGTCGTTACGTTTTATGCATCCATTGCTTTGTGTTTTAGATGTCGACTGAACACTTTACAGGGTTCGCTGATGGCTCTAGCCTCCACACCCGTCAGTTGGCTGCAACTTCTTGGGTTATTTACTCATCAACTGGCCAACTGGTTTCTTCGGGAGGGGCTTGTTTAGGTCCCACAACGAACAATGTGGCTGAATACAGTGCAGTCATAGAGCTACTCCGAGATGCTCTATTCCATGGAATTTCACATTTGGAGGTATGGCTCGACTCGTAGCTAGTTGTGTTTCAGTTAATGGGTGTTTATTAGGTTAGAGATCCTATTTTGCTACGTCAGTTTTTGCGTGTTAAGTTACTTGAGAGACAGTTTGATTACATCACATATCAACGTATTCCAAGAAATTTGAATGCATTAGCTGATTCATTGAATGCATTGGCATCTGCATCATACACATCCATAATTCATGCATAAAAGACAATAACACACATGTAAACAACACTGATACTGTATATATAATCCGTATCAAAAAATAATATGAGTTTGAGTCATAAGTCTGTCATAGAGTCATGTCATAATATACAAAAATGGGCTCGATGGCCTAAAAAATATACATAGATATGTCCTTCTCCTATGGAGAAGGAGGGGCCTCATTTGCCTCTACTGCCTCTCTATAGAAAATGACTAGCCTAGCTACTTTGCTCAGTAGCCGAATCCATGCTGGGGGCACACCCGCCACAATCTCCTGCATGTCGAGTGGCATCCACTCGATCCTGTATGTCGGAATGTCATGAGTCAATCGACGCATCTTCCCCTCTATGTTCGCTAGCATGGCGTTAGCTTCCCCTACTATGAATGGTCTCACGAAGGTACGAGGGTGTCCCTCAGGACGCACTGGTTCAACATCTGCATAAGACATTTTGTTTCAGTACTTCAAACTCGTCATAAAAATCATATATATAAAAATGAAAAAAACAAATAATTTTTCAAAAAACAACTTACCAATGTCTCCCCAGGGTGCTCCTCGAGGAAGAGCCAGCTCAGGATCGTTGCGGAAGTCTATTCCTGCATATGGGAACTGCTCAAGAGCTGGTACCTGCCAGTCCCACCACGCTTAAAAATCATCCTCATTGTAGCAAAAGTTTCTCTCGCCACCACCCTGGCACAGGAAGATCTCTCCCCATCGACCCATCAATGGCTCACGAGGGTTAAGTGGGGGCAAAGACATCCCCAGACTCATGGCAGGCACCCTTTCAAAGAAAAAGGTGCACAGTATGCTTCCGTACCCAAAATTCTTCATCCTCTTGGTCTTACACTCGGAAAGTTGAAGCTTCATGTTTTCCAGTAGACTTGAACACCGGTCAAAAAATATCCCTCATAGGCATTTAGTACCCATATGCATGAAGTTCCATGAATCAAGATGTTGTGTAGCATTTCCGATCATCCGGTTGAGAATACTCAAGATGACCTTGAGTGGGAAGCTCGCAACAGTCGAAATAAGGACCTAACTGCCGGTTTTTTCTGTACCCGATACACAATAGTTATTGATATAATCCTACACGAATAGGGCACCCACATTGCAAGAGGACCCTTTGAGATTCACTACATCTCCCCTTCGAGAGAGACCCGTGATGAAATAGATGTAATCAACCGTTAGTTCCAATATCTCCCCTTGGAGATTGAATACCAATGCATTGGCATCCTAGTATTGTACAAGCCTCTCAAGCAGCCAGATTTTTGCCCGCATGTTGATCATTCTATAAAATTTCAACAAACCACATCTTCGCAATGCATGCAAGGTTAATGGATCTTGTAAATCTTCTCGATCCATCTCCTCATGTTCCCTTTCACGCCACACAAGCACCATCCTGCCTTTAAAACATCAAACATTGGTCATTTGTAATTTTTTGCCCTAGTTTTTGTGGTGAACGCTACCATCTATCATGGACAGTATTGTCCTGAATGTGACTATCTTACAGGTAGACTAACGGACTTTTGTCGAGTGCGCTAGTATCTTGCAAGCAAACCAACGCTCGTGTAGAAACGAGTTTAAAAGCTTAATAAAAAATGATTTTGACCACTAAAATTTGAAAACTTTATATGTAAATGCAAGTTAAGGATGAGACTACTTACTTGGTGAAAGCAAAATTTGGATTGGTGATCCGGTTCGACCGCAACGAGCAAAGATAGCTTGAGTTTTTTTCTCCACTTTTCCCTACATTTCAAATTGTGATATTTGATTTTAAAAAATGAAACTATTTATAGAAATTGCTTTTTAATTTTTACCCACTTTTCCAAAAAGGGTATAGTTTCATTTAGTTTTTAAAATGTTATTTTAATTCATTAATATTTTCAAAATTTTGATGGATTAGACTAGCTATATATTTCGAATTATCACTATAATTTCAACATTGAACTTTAAGGCTTGTTTTCTTCATTGACAAGATCAGTTTAGGTACCATATTGTTTCAATATTTCGTCATTTGAGAAAATTTGTCCTAGTTACTAACTTGGTTGTCGAGACTCTATTCTATGGCAGGTCATGAATTTACGATCCCTAAAGCTGTTTAAGTCATTTTAAGCCCTTGTTTTGACTTTTCAAAAACAAACAAGATTGCCAAGTTTGCTTGTTCTCTTCAGACTCGTTAAAGGAATTGAAGGAACATCCGCTTAAGTATAAGTTTAACCCTTTTCCGAACTTCTGCAGATTACTTACGAAAAAGGAATACTCTAGTCATCCATGGCTAGAAGAGTTCTTCTCTCATCGTTATACACTTTTTCAGGGAAGGAGACTAACTATACGAAAAAGGAGTTTTGGAGCCTTCTTTAGCGTTTTCAGGCTCTCAAAACATGAAAACATCAAGCGAGCATTCACCTACTCGGGCTCGATGTGAAATCCACGAGAGGGTATATAGAGGTTTGTTTAAGTTTTTCAGACTCTATAAAAAGGAAAACACTGGCGAGCATATACCAACCCAGGCTTGATACTAAAATCCACGGGTAGGTGTATGGAGTTATTGTTTAAGTTTTTCAGACTCCTTAAAATTGAAAACATCGGCGAGCAAGAACAGATCTCGGCTCAATATCAAAATCCAGAGATCAGTATTATAGAGTATTCTTCTATTTCTTCTTCGAACTCTATAAACAATGAAGAAGGTCCTGATTCTTCCTCCCATGGGATCGTTAAAATTTTACATGGTTGGGCTTATTGAGTTTGCTTTCTTGGACTCATTAAAACAAGAAGAAGGACATTCTTTTACCAAAAAGAATAAGGGAAGAGAAGGGTATATCTACATATTTTCAGTTTCAAGGGAAGTTTAGTCAGTCATGTCCTTGAACACAGCACCTATTTGAGTCCATCATTCAGTTGGGTTTTAGATTTTGACCTTAGGGTGAACTTGATCTCAGAGTTTGTTACTCCTTCGGTTGGTTATTCTTCCAATCACATGGAGAGTCTTCTAATGTCTCCTACATTGCAGGCTTATATCACCTCCCCCTCATGTCAAAAGCTGCCTAAGTCACTTTGTGTCATGCTCATTGTTCAAGGATACAACCTGTGTCAACCATTCTACAGTTACCTTGATTTCATGTGTCAGCCATCCTAGTGTCAGTTTGTTTCATATTGTTACTTGTACTACTCCAATTCAGCTCAAACTTGTGAGTGTTCCTTGTGTTGGATGATGGAGGATGCCTTAAGGCCTCCCTTCTAATGGAATTCTTCCCATTGACTTCAACTCTTTATGCTCTGGGAATGAAGTTTATAGTTTCGGTTAGTACCTTGGGGATTGCATTCATCAGTGGCAGTTTCCCTCGCTATTGAATAATGGGAATACATCAATGTCTCTTATTCGACAGGTTCCTCAGTTGTTCGACTTCAAGTCCATTTATTCACACTTGTTGGAATGTACTAGGTACCTTGGGCCCCATTATCATTATCGATGGAAGCCCTCACTTTTGTTAATGGTATACATCAATGACCGGTAATCAAACGATACCCCCCATGTTCGACTCCAACTCATTTATTCACATGGTTAGGGTTTTTACCTTGGGTTGTTTGGATGAAGACCTTGGTGATTTGATAGCATCACCATATTTATGTTATCACCCAAGTTGTGCAAGACTGAGCCTTACTCATTTTGGCTCTGCATGAGACATAGATCCAGCTTGTTGTTATGGCTATGATATCTCATTTTTGACATGGATCCATGCTTGTATTTCAGTCACCATGCTATATATACATCTCTCAGTTATGTATTGGAGATCTTGTTGTATCACATTGAACATCTATATGATGTCAAGATTGTAATTGCTCGCTGACCTTGATCGTTGTTTTCAGGTACTTTTGTGACTTGGTTCTGTGGTTTCTTGCTCCTCCTCTGACTTGGAATTATAATGTATTTTGGCCATTGTTTCCCTCTAACCTCACACATTAGGGGGCATCTATTATAGGTCAAATATGCACTTCTCCATCCGTGATCACATTGCTCTGTCAATCACACAAAAGGACACTATGGATGGAAGAGCTAGGTTGACCTTAAATGAGTTATTGCTGAGATTACACTCTTTAGTTGAAAAAAATATTTTTTCTACAGTTTTCACCATGTGTGCGCTACTATTTCCACAGTGATCTAGCATTCTGAATGCTGGTCTTATTGAAGACAACCTGTGCACATACTCCAAAATGTTGCAAACGCTGGTTGCCAAGTGCAAAAGTTGCATACTGTGCGCTAGTATACTTGTATGAAACCTGCGCACATCTTAAGATGAAATGAAAAAATATATTAATATTACGAATCAGGATTAGTTGAAGTTGGTTCTGCAACTTCCCCAACCTCCCAATTCAACCGCCTCTTGAATTAAACTTCCTACCTTGTCCCATAAATTCAAGGGGAAGCCATGAGAGAGTGGACTAGAATGAATGATACGCTGCTATTATGCTGGAGGAATTCTTAAGTCATTGTGAGGAGCAGGAGCCAAGGACTCGGTTGCAGAAGTGTCTGGACAGATCAGGTATATCTGTACTTATCTACATTTCTATGACAATAAAAGGTGGAAATACCCTTTCCGTCCCAATCGAATGTCTATTTGATGGAATGTTTATTTGATTGAATATCTGATTGGAGTTGATGTTAAGTTATTTCCAATTTCATCATATTTATTACAGTCAAGATACGCTGAGGAATGTTAACTTTATTTTGCAGGTTCATCATTGCGGAAGAGTGGGCGAAATCTAGGACCAGCCATCGTTAAAAAGGTACAACTTTCAGAATACTAACCTCTTTCCATTTGTAGTAATGAATGCAAAACATGAATGTATTTACCTGTCACCCCATGTAAGTTGGTAGTGTCGTATCCCTCACTATCAGGTATTTTCCTGCACAACAGGGATTAAGAGTGGTTCCATGTGGATGGGCCACATGGAAATATGATGCATGCATATAAAAGTAAGAATTAGAGCATGAGAGGGGTTCGTTCCTTCTACCATTCCACCATTCGAATTTGCCTTCACCATGAGCCTTACCATTACCTTGGAGTTCCAAGCTTGATATTGTGATAGATGGGTGTGAAGCCATTTCTGAATATGAATTTTGCATGCCATTGACGCGGTAGGCTGGTTAGAGAGAGAATTCTGGCCTGCAACTTAGCGTTGGAGTCCCCAATTCGAAGACTTCCCATCCAACCTGTTCTAGAGTGCTAGAAGGGAACTAGAGGCTGCCTGAGGGACTATTAACTCGAAGAAAGGGGATTTTTCATGGCATTAAGAAGGTTGATGGGGAATGAGAATTGAGGATTGGGATAGCTGTGGAGGGAGTTTAGGAACCAATGCATTGCATGAGATATTGGTTTGTTTAGAAGTTGTGGAAAACACTTATCCCTTTTGGATTAATAGCCCCAACTTGCGGGTGGCTTGTCAAAGTAAGACTTGAATTGAAAGTGCCTATTGCTGGGAGGAACGTCCTTCACATGCAACCAGTTGGAGAATATTTGGATTAAAATATAAGTATCTGATTGCCCATGAATGCTATGGTTAATTATATGTTTCCTTACTGTTAAATTAATGTTTATGTTCGTATTCATGAATGGAATTGCATGGCATTTTATGCATGTTCCCTGTTTGAATTGTCAGTAAAGGAATAGTGAATGTGTATGATGTTTTGGGCCACTGTATATGTATTTATTTCCAATGTGTAATAAAATGAATGGAGAAAAACGAATTTGAATATATCCGGTAAAATTCAGATACGTATTTGAGTACTTCAGATACGTATTTGAGTACCCCGTGGTCTCAATGGTTAGAGAGGTTGTCGAGTACGTTACAATCCTTCAAAATAGTCAACATTTATATACCTTTATCTAACATCAACTATGAGTGCTGCCATAAATTAATTAAAAATAATATAACCATGGCATTAGAGAAGATACTTTTTCAAGTGGGAATAACAAAAGAAATCAACCAACTTACCTCCTAAGTATCCCTACTATTTGTTATTGGATTATTATCATTATTTTCCAAAATAATGCACCCTAGCTAATTGTTAGGAACAAACTTTACAATATACCATTGCACTAGGAATCAAATCACTCCACTTATCTTGATGCTAATAATCTACACTCCAATGGAAGTCTACAGGCCCCATCATCGTTGTGATACCACAAAATTGCCCACTTGCATTAATTTGTAAATACAAAGAAAACAAGTTAGACTCATATTTGAATCTTTGATGTATTACATTCAAAAGAAATAGCATAATAATTGGTAATAAACTAGAAACGACTTACCAAAAAGAATAGAAAAATGGGACAACCGTCAGTCTTCTCATAGGACCCCTTCTAAGCTACATCTATTTTTTACTCCCATTTGGAATGCCGGCCTACACACTATATTTAATGTTATTTTGAATATATCATATTTGCTATAAGATTTTGTGATGAAAAACTTTGCATCAGGATAGTTGGTTACAAATTCGGGTCTATTATACTGGTTTCTATTCAGAACAACATTAGCTTCCTCACTTTTCCCATTGGTATTTTCATTTTTCCCTTTCACTATCCATGGGACCCTTGGAATAACTCATTGATTCCTACATGTTGTAGTTTGCGGTCCTCGATTTTGTTCATTTGGTATATCCAAGTTTTCATTATTATTCATCATTGCACCATTATGTCTTCCTCTTAGTATTTCCTTGTTGGAAGCATTCCAACTAGGTGAATTTGGTTTAGATTCAAACCCATTTTCCCCAAATCTAAGACTTGATCTACCAATTGCATTGTTGTGAGGATGCATACTTCTAGATGGGTGCACTATGTTCATGAAGTTAGGACCAGTCCCTATGCCAGACAATGGCCTTGGATGTGATACTCCATGAATGTGTGGCTTCATAAATAATGAACAACAAGAAAGAATTCATAACAATAACCCTAATTTGTCTCAACAACGAAGCTTATATTTGAAATAATCCCAAATATATCAAACACAAACAAAAAGGAATAAATAGCATACCATTATAGGAGGTAAAGGCCACATATTTTTCCCAAGTCGACCATGAGATGTAGTTTGTGAAACCACATGTGACACCAGATTTCTTATGGGAGGCCTATATTGACCATCTTAAATTATTGGTCCATAAAATCAAGGAGAAATAGTCCTAATACCATCATGGTTTGTAGGAAAAATACCCCTGCAATATCCACGATTAGATGGAAATAAAGGCATCGGATAGCTAGGTCTTGGATCCAAGGGAATACTATTGGTGTTCCATTATTAGTATTGTTGTTTGTGTTGTCTATTTTTTCCTAATCGGAATCTGTGGATGTTGACACTTATCCTTGTGGCAGAGGAGGAGCCGGAAGATGAACATACTATGAACATGGATGAATAGGTTGCCGATAAAAAGGACCATTGTATTGGAATGATTGAGGCCCATATAACTGGCCATCAACTCCCATAGTTGGCACTAAAGTGCCAAGTAGAGAATAAACACCATAAGGCGCTTGAGGAGCATACCCAAATCTAGGGTGATAAACAACTAAAATTTTATCACCATACACAACTTGCAAAACATATAGATCAAAAGCATCACCTTAACAATAATATACCTACCACAACATAAAACTCTTTCCCTTTTGAAAAAAATAATGAACGTCATAGATGCACACAAAATACGAACTTATAGAAGCAGGAATCTTGAATCCATCAACATTAACATATCGAAAATCCTCCCATTCACCAACAAGACCATCATAACCTAATATTAATATAAAGGATTCTCAAAATAATATAATTGCCACCCATTGTTTCATTACCAAGCATTCATATCACGCATTTGCTTGGAACCACAAATAACTGCAATTTAGCTTGTTGAAGATTGGGTGGCTTTGGTAGTGTCCAAGGAGGAAAAACAAAGCATGAGGTTGAAGACATTGTGGCCATGGCAGAAGAGAAATGCACTCTAGAAGGGTTTTTGGATGACCTTAGGAAATTCTAGAACTAAATGAATTCTAGTTGTCAACCATGTCATATTTATTTTTATTTTTATTGTCTTTATTATTGATATAAAATTGATATGATCCAATAGGAATTATAAGTATTATATTTTAAAAAAATTACAAATTTAATTATCAACATTACCCAACATTTAATCATTTTTACAAATTTGTTGGTATGGAGACACTGATAGGTAAAGGCCGAAACAATAACCTTTTCCTACGACAAGGGCTAATATATATATATATATATATATATATATATATATATATATATATATATATATATATATATATATATATATATATATGACGATGATGATAATGATTAACGTCCATTGAGACCAAATTTGGTCTATCAGACCTTAAAAAGGTAAGGAGTCACTTGGTTCTCTTTAGAATTTTATTTTTATGCTCAAATTTTTTTAAGCGAAGCATTCCTAAATCACCATAGTTGTGATGAGTTAAAATCTTAGGAAGGTCAGTATTGTAGCAAACATTTTGAAATTATGCTCTAATGTGTGTATACAAAGGACATTCAATGAGAAAGTGATTTTCATTTTCAAACCCTATTTGTGTTACAAAGATGACAGATTCTTTCATCTCATGGAATTTTAGGAATTGTCCAATGCCCTGTTTCACTATGGAGCTCGTGAGAGTTTGTTCTTATTTTAACAATGTTCATTTTCTTCTTTGCGCTAGTTAAAACAAAGAGATACTTTTAATCTTCTAGAATAAGGTTGATCACCTCCTTATAATATTTTAATTTTATGTTCTCCTCTAAATTTTTATCGCACCACATCTTCTCCTTAAGTTTAGATGTAATAATACTTTAATATTATCTCTATTTTGCAGAGTGAAGTCTTCCTCAACTCCCCAATAATTTAGCCAAGACTTGGCATCTTTATGCCAACCTCGCTTAAGGCATAGGTGGTTTTGGCCGGAGTATGAAGCAATCTTAGGAAGCCTATTCTCTCCCATGTTGTTTATCTTGTTCTTGTACATTAAGTACCTAGTCATAGCCATGATCTCAGTCGAGGAGAGACTCGCTTCTATGAAGAGGATATGATAGGGTGTATTGCATTTAACTTTGAGTTTATATGTTATAAAGTGCTTTTGGATCTGCTCTATCCTTCTCCATGATTATCTAGAGATGTTGCAGTCCCAAAATTCAAACCATATAAGATAAACGGAGTGACGAGAGTCTCAAAGGGGATTTTCTTCATATCTCAAAGCCAGAGGTTTATTGTTTCACACCCATTTTCAAGTGCATAATAAGCTTCCAGTTAAGCTTATATATTTTAATATAGATCCAATTAAGCTTATATATTTAAATGTAATTCCAATTATATATATATATATATAAAATTTAATAAATATTATATAAATTAAACTATATATAGTTATTTAATAAATTATTATATGTATTGTGATATACTGGCTTTCGCTGGTAAAGAAGACTGAAAACATAATTGGCAATTGGACATACATATTTTTAACCCTGGGTGGTAGACTCACGCTAGTGAGGTATATACTGGTGGCAATTCCTATCTTATGGTTCTCCTTGCTTAAAATTCCTCAGACTATTCTGAATTTGGTAAGGGGGGGATTTTTTCATTTCTTATGGTTTGGTAATAACATCATCAACGGAATTCATTTGGTGAAATGGGAGAGTTTGGTTCTACCTAAAGCTTATGGTGGCTGGGACATTAAGAATTTAAATATTTTCAATATGGAATTATGTATGAAAATCCTTTGTCAGGGGTTATTTGATCAAGGTCTTTGCAACAAAGTTTTAAAAGCAAAGTACTTGAAGAAAAATACAGTACTTCAATGGTTTAGGAATTATGTGAAATAATCTATTGGAGTCTCTGCTATATGGAGTGGGTTTATTACTGTGTTTTCATGGGTTCGTAGGTGGATATCTTGCAAAGTAGGTAAAGGGGATAGTATTCTTGTGGGAATTGATCCCTTTATGGGGGGGTGGATAGCTATATATTAATCCTTGATCTTTTGGATTACCTGGCAGAGTTTGGTTTTGTCACTTTAAATCATGTTAAAAGACCTGAATGGTTAAGGCCTTCTGTTTCTTATTGGTTTTCATTTGAATATCTAGGCCTTTTTGGACAGTGGGTTGAGGAGTGGAATGCTTATATTCATTCTTTAAGCAGAGCATGTATTAGACTTAATGATGATGAAGATATGTTGGTATGGTGTCAGGATAAAGCTTCAAGTTAGGTGACATGTTAAGGAGGTATATAAATATCTTATTATGAACCTCATTCCTCTAGTTTCCAAATGGTGGTATGCTAAGATTTAGAGTTGGCATATTCCCCTAAGACTAAAATGCTTCTTTTGGTCATGTTTAGAAAATTGTTTGCTTACCTGGGATAATTTGTTGAAAAGAGGTTGGAATGGTCCTGGACGATGTATTCTATGTAGAAAAGATGACGAAACAATCTTCCGTTTGTTTGTTTCATGTCATTTTAGTATATTAGTATGGCAATATTTGTGTGATACCTTGGAAACTATGTAGAAATGGGAATCTTTTGGCCTTGAAATTAACTTTTGTAGGTGGAGAAAGTTGGTTCCTACTCATTAAAATATCTCAATTTTTGTTTGTTGGGCATTATGGAATTCTAGAAATCAGGAACTATTTGAAAATTTGGCTCCAAATTTCTAGACTTATAGTATGAGTGCTTTGAGTTTGTACAAGGAGTTTTTCTCTAAAATGTCCGTAGAATCCTAGATAGGGTTCTGCTCCTACTTTTGTGTTCAATTCTATTATTGGATTTTTTGATGGAGCTTATAAAGATGGTTCCCATGGATGTGGAATATTGATAAGAATTAATGAAGATCATTGTTTCAAATTATGGATGGGAAGTGGAGTTGGTTCGAATACAAAATTTGAACTGTTATCTTTATGGGTTTTACTCTAGTTTGCAAGAATGAATGGAATTAATTCTTTGTAGGTGTTTGGTGATTCTCAGGTTATGTTAGATGGTCCAATGGGGAATATAATCTCCAGATTCTATATCTTGAATCTTGGTTCCAAAGAATAAAGCTTTTACTTTTAAACTTCCCTATAATTTCACTATCTCATATTTACAGGTCATATAATGCATAAACCGATCTTCTTTCTAAGGCTGCAATGGACTCTCCAGAAGGGATACTATTTTTTTTAGTAATTTATTGATGTCACATTAGCTCTAAAGGGATATATTTCCTTTCTTTGATAAGTGGTTGTGAATTAAGACTTTGAATTTTTTATAAAAATCTGGCTCTAGGTATAGTGACTTTCAGTTTTGATGATTTCCAGTCCTGTTAAAGATTTGCTATGATAACGGGTTTGTAGCTCAATTTGTAAGAGGTGGATGAAAAGTTTTATCCATTTATGATTTTGGTGTCTTTTGACTTCAACTTTTGGTTTTGGGAGGTGCCTTGTTAATGAAAATGGAGAAAGTTGCATTTGGGTTTTATTTCTTTAATTCTCAGGAATATCAAGAAAGTTTTATTATATATATATATAACTTAACAATGATTATTATCATTGTTAATTTTAAATTGATAATTTATCTTTCAAATATTTAGTTTGCAAAACAAACTTAAAGCAATATAATTTCAATTCTCTATGCAGATTTTCTAAAAGTTACTCGAGTCTAGCTTTTCATGGCTATAATAATCGATGAAAAAATGTCTTCCTATGCTTGGAGGCAATATTGGATTTTTTTTTTCGATTTTAACCGTTGAATTGTTTTTGGTTTTTTATGTTTGGATATATGTACTTTTTTAGAATTTTTTTTTTGAAATTTGGTTCGTCATTCAATAAATTATTTACTTTTCTGTAATAAATTTTTGATTAAATAATTTATATTAATACATATTGTTAAAAAATTTAAAACTTCAAATTTATATGGAAAAATTAAATATTTAACGACATAAAAATTCAAATTAAATGTTAACTATTACATAATTGAAAAAGAGGGGAATGTGTACCTTTGTTCACGCTTTATTTTTCATACTTATACCTAATAGTTTCTTCATTTTTCATGCCTACACCTAATAATTTGGAAGTTATTGTTTTGGTACTAAATTGTTTCTATTTGGGTGACATGCTCTTTTTGTCTAGCCACTTTAATACATCAATGGACACAAACAAAAATCAGAATGGAATTTATACAGTGCATGTACTTCAATTCCAAGCAAATTTTTGTTATGCCACTGCTCCCATTCAAAGTGGTAATTGCTTCTCTCTCTCTCTTTCTCTCACACACATTAAGCAAGAACAAAAACATTCAAATTTACTAGGAAACATTATAATACAAAATCTATAGTAGGCCTGTAACCAAGCCTACGTATAGTCATAGACCAGTTGAATGACTGCCATAGCTCAGTAATGTTTGTAGAAAAGTAATTACTTTCCCTCAAGGGGGAAACCGATATCTAGAGAGAAAGCATACATTTACTAAACAAGCATACAAAATAACATCAATACCATACCTACCCCAGGAGGGGAAACCAGGTCGATTGTCATCAGTTTATAACTCAAAAATAAACTAAAATTAAACATTTCAAAATTAAAAATTATTTAATACCAATGGAATAGAGACATATGCATTACACTTGGGTATGACTTCTCTCGTCTGTAATGCCCCGTTTTGACATTACTACATGAACTACTATTATATGTTGCATTTGTTTGATTATGAGACTTCGTCAGTTTGATGACACTGTGGACATATGGTTCTATTATTTTGTCGATATATTATATATATATGTGTGTGTGTGTGTGTGTGAGATGTTAATATTACAATCGATAGTCATGATTAGATATGTATCATATGTTAATTATGTCTCATGTATGCTAATTATTGAATGATGGGTACGTGGATACCGTTATAGTTATATGTTGAGTAAATGAATGTTATGCCAAGTGCATGGAAAATAAATGAATTTATTGTTGATATGTTATGATGAAATGTATGTGTACATGTTGAGGATTTATGCACAATAGTCTAGACTGTATGTCAGAGACTAACTTACAGGTTAAAAGGCTACGCAATAGCTAGATCCTACAAGGTGGGAGAGCCTCAAGGACATAGACTTCGAAAGATAAATGGTATGCGAGTGATGCATTATTTACTTTCGCATGATTATTATTATGATGTATATTATGACATGGGTGGGGTAGGGTTTTAGGAAACTCAACCGCCTACATTGGTTATACGATGACAAACCGAGTACAGGTGCAACGTAGTTATTATGTCAGATAGACATAGTCCCTTGTTCTATTGGGTGGGTGGAGGCTTTACCCACCGTTTATCCCCGAAACCTAGAGTCATGGGAGGGTTGTGCTACAGCGCGATTCCCAAGGTGTGTGATGATGACTGGTGGTTTTCTGCTAGGGAAGCTTGGTCGATGTAGTCGACACTTCCGCTTACGGGTTCTAGCTAGAGCCAGTCATGGATTGACACTTCAGGGTAGTCTAGCAGAGGAAAGTATAGGATGTGGAAGTTAGTTGTGATGTAGGTAGAGAGGTGTAGCTTGAAGTCGGGATCTAAACAAGATCTAACTGTATGTGTGTAAAACCCTTTATTGATTATGTGTCGTAACTCGGTAATGTATGAATTGTCGTAACTTGATAAGATGCAGTTAGGTAAAAGACTGTACCTTGCAAACTATGTTAAAAATGTGTTAGTAACCAATAAGTTTCGTGATTATGATTGATGTGTGTGATTTATTATTGTTAGTGTACTTACATGAGGTATGTAAGCAGTAGCTACGCTTACATAACTCGCCTACATATTTATAAATTGCGTGAAATATTGCTGAATAATAATGTTAATTATTGTCGATTAATAATTAATTATTGTTGATTAATGTTAATAATGTCGATTAAGGTTAATAATGATGATTAATGTTAATAATGTAGATTAATGTTAATTATTGTTGGTTAAGGTTAATAATGTTAATTAATGTTAATTATTGTCCATTAATGACTAATTATTGTTGATTAATAAACAAGTCACGGTTAATTTAGTAGTAAATAATGCATTTGGTTAGTAATGCTTAATTGAATGTTAATGAGTTTGATTAGTAAAGGCTAAGGGTTAAATGTTAAAAGGGGATTGTAATGTTAGTAAGGATAAAATTAACTTGGAAGGGTAAGATTAATTACGTACCAAACGATATTAATTAACTAATTAAAATATAGGGATAAGGTTTAATTAATATATTACCTAATTTATTATAATTATGTCATAGTTGTTTAGAACTATGATGTAAATTACAAATAATACCATATACCATTAATTAACAAGTTTTTAAATTGTATTTGAGTTAATTAATAAGAATATTAATTAAATTGGTGAATTATTCAATCGTAAAGTCAACAATGATAAAATAAATAAAATATGTCAATATTATTTATTGAGGAGTTATGGTTGAGAAGTGACCCCCAACTAACACATTTTAATATTAATTTAAATGATTAATGGGAGTCATGGGGGATGGGCTCAAAGAAGGTTTTTGAGGGGAAAACATTAATGGGGGAAAGATAAGGGTATTAATGGTGGAGGAGAAGAGTCGGCAAAACATGGGATAAGGTGGAGAAGTGAGGAGAAAGGGAAATCATCTTTTACCTTGGATATTTTGGGGAGAATTTTATAGAGCAGAGATATTATTTGGAGAGCAGAAAAACAGGGGTTCTTGTTGGAGAATTTGCAGAGGGATAGATCTGTGGTTGGCTTGTACTCGGTTTGGGCTTAGGGGTCCAAAGGGGTACCTTTGGATCTGGGTGGTCGGCGAGACCTCGCTAATTGGTAGGGTGGCATAGTTGTTTGGGCTGGTTGAGTTTCAGGGTTTTGGAAAGATTTTGGTTGTAGGGCTAGCAAGCAGGGCAAAGGAAGCAACAACAACAAAGGGGATCTACTAGCTATTGTGAGGTAATTTTCAGTCAGGTATATAATCCATTTTTACTCTGTTTCAATTTTTACTATGATAACGTTATATGATAATGGGATATTTGTAATTTAGTACACATATTCATATATGCTATGGAACTTGTGCAATTGGTAAACGTTAGAAACATAAATGATATAACCTGTACATGTTAGAAATAGTGAGTATTTTAATAGCAACCAGTAAATGTAAATTTGAGATATTTTACCGACATGGAAATGGAAATAAAACACAAGTTAGAAAATCTAAACCGAGACTTTAAACAAAAGTAGAAAATAAAAGTAGAAACAAAATGAAAACTTTGACAAGAATGTAAAGAGTGAAAATATCTGATTTTATTAAGAGAAAAATGGGGACCCAGTTTGGGGTCCCTACACATGGTATCAGAGCCATGGTTCCTAATTTGGAACCAGAGGGCTCACTATACCTAAACAAACAACAATGAAAAAAAAAAGGTAATTTACACTGTGGAAAGCTAATTGCTATATTAACACGAGAATTGTGAAAATATTAACCGGAAGAATTCTTAGGACCAAAATATCAAAAGTGCTGAGCAACTTCAGCCAGTTTTACACCTGCAAAAGAGACATTAGGGAATTAATGTAATATATACGGAGATAAAATTATACAAGACAAATTTTCTTTTAAAAAAAAATTACTAATTGTATATGGGAAAAACTATATATATATATATATAATATCAAAACCAAAATTCTTTTGAACAACACATTAACAAAAAAAAACTAAATATATATTAGGTATATATACAAAAAGAAAAAGAAAATAACTATATTTAAATTACTCAAAAAAAATATAACTATAGAAACATTATGAATTATATATATATATATATATATATATATATATATATATATATATATTTTATAAAAAGAAATTTACAAAAGAAATCTATGGAAACTTAAAAAAAAATGAGTATGCATGAAATATGTTATTGATTGCACTCTATATCTTCAAATTTTGATATCGAATTGCTGCGAATATCCATTTACATTTTATGGTTTCTCTAAGTATAATGTAACCGCCATTAATGACTGTTACAAACACCAAAAACTTATGGGAGTACTCTGATCTCTCTGTTTACGTTTCTTATTATCATTTATCTTTCAGTTTCCTATTGGAATGATTTCAGTTCTCCACGAAATCTACCACGAGGGTTCAAATAAAATAATATTTTACTCATCTTCACCTATAAGCTGATGGCCTTACATTTTTAATATTTTAATTTAAAAAAAATGATATAGTTTTTAATGTTATGTTTAAAATTTATATAAGAAAAACAAAAAATATATATCTATATAATATATATATATATATATATATATATATTTTTCCAAGAAAAAAAGCGTAATTTTATTTCAAGCCGAAGCGATACAAAATTACATTCTGTAGGTGCATAAGCACATCTAAGACAAGACCATAGGTCTAGAAAAAAAATAAAAAAACAATATTGTTACATAAGTTTCTAGGAATTGGGGCTTTTATAGTAATCCTCTAATTTCCCTTTCTTCTCTCTCTTCTTTGATCTATATAATAAATATATATATATATAAATAAATTTCTTTTTTTTAAAACTATATCAAAAATTAAAAAAAATAGAAATTTTGTTTTATATATACATGGCAATACAATTTTTTTAATATAAAAACAAAAAAAAATGGCAGGGTTCACATGGGTAGCTTGTGTTGCAGCTTGAGTGGCCCGGCCTGCTGCCAAGGCACAGCTCGGCCAGCAGCAAGCTACGGCTTGAGTGGCTGGCTTGCATCCCAGAGGGCGTGCGGCTAGGGCACATCTCGACCAGTAGCAAGCTGCAGCCTGAGCGGCCAACTTGCAACCCAGAGGGCGTGCGGCCAAGGCATAGCTTGGCCAGTAGCAAGCTGTGGCCTGAGCGGCCAGCCTGCAGCCCAGGGTGCGCGGCCAGGGCATGACCTAACTAGTAGCATTGCAGCGGCCATGGGCAGCCCAATGGGCCTGCGGCCTTGGCCCCGGAAGGAAAAAAAGGAAACCCTATCAAATGCGTAGAGGAGCTAAAAAAAAAAAATACAGTGTAAAAAAAAATACAAATATATATATATATATACGTTTTTATTCCTTATTTGGCCAAGCTCGCGGTTGTGGCCACGGCGGCCATCCAGCAGCTGAGCTACGGCTTGGTGCAGGCCCAGCCCTGAGTTGCAACCAAGCAAATTCCTATAAAAAAAAAAAGAAACAAAATTATTTACTTATAAAAACGTGAAGGATAAGCACAAAAACAACTAAAACTAAATGCTGAGAAGGATTTATACCTACAAACGGCTACAGAGCTCACATAGTCCATGGCTCTCTCTCCCTTCGACCACCATTGCAGACTCGAGCTCGCCAAAATCCATAGAGGAAATGATGCAGAGGGGGACGGATCTGCCCTTTTAAGGGTCGACGGAATATTTTAGTGGTTTCAAATTGCATGCAGGCCGTGTGGGAGTCTTAGGGTTAGGGTTAATTGTTTAAGGTGTTTTAAATTGGTTTTATTAATTATTAAAATTATTATATGGATTTATAAATATATATATATTCTTATTTTAAAATTTTAATTAAAAATTTTCGTATAGTTTAACCATATTCTAAACATTCGAAACGTTCAAGGTATAGGGTTGTTTAAATATACCTAATATTATTATTTTTTATATATGTAAATTATATATATAAACTTTGTCAAATTTTGATATTTGTTTTTTTTTAATTATTTTATTAAAATCTTAAAAATTAAAAATTTAAGATTTATAACAAACTTTTAATTGGATATTATGTTTTGTATAAATTCAAAAATTTATTTTGAAAAAGAAATTGAAATGTTAAAACTATATTTAATTACATTTAACTTCATGATACATGTTTAATAAAATTTTGGTGTTCTAATTTAAGTTATTTTCATTTTATTTTACATATATAGTGTTTTTTTTTTGTAACTAGGGGAATCGGCAACTGGAGACTGGGTTGGTATTCGCATGACATAGGGTCCAGGGATCCAATCCCACTACCACTATACCCCTAGGTGCCCCACAACCGCCCACAAGCATGGGACACGGGTAAGCCCGGGTGTGATTTGAACTCGTGACCTCTGTTTACAACATGTGACTTCATATCAAGCGAATCGCCAATGAGCCACACCCGTGCGGGCCACATATATAGTGTTATAATGTATGTTTTAGTGAAAATTTAATTTTAATTTTTTTTTTAACCATAAATAGATTAAAGGATAACATTAAATGGATTAAAGTGTTAGTGATAAATAATGTTATTCAAATGACAAACTAAATCAAGTTGAATATTTAATTAAAATTTACCAATGGATCAATAAACAAGCTATACGGTTAAGTTGCGACTTAATGAGTATTTTGTGGAACCCGATACATGACTTACGTAGAACTACCGTAGTTGTTGGCCCCGGTGGCCTCAAGATGGCCTGATCGAAACGTACAGAACTATAGCTCTTAGAGTAAAAATGCTCGTAAAAAAAAAAATCGCTTGACGCACCTTTTGAATTGAATGTTGAGTTTTAGAGTAATGTAGTCCTGATGTCATCTTATGCTAATTATCATCTTATGCCATGTTCCAGGGATAAACATGGTAAGAATGCGAGCAGGTTGGGGGCGAGGTTAGGCGATGGCATTACCTGAGCCGAATGTGTCGGCACCATCGCCAGAGACCATCCTTATATTGTGCTCGCTGGAAGAAATAAACGAAACACTCAGGGGACTACAGAGAGGAAGTGTTACCTTAGAGGAAGAAGTGGAGGCCCCTCCACTAAGGCAGGAAGTCCCTATGGTAGAAGTGAATACGGTACCAAGACCTCCGCATCAGGATATCACAAGGGAGCTTCAGAAGATAAGGCTTCCAGAGTTTTCAGGGGGTCGAGCAGGGATACGAGCAGAGTCTTGGTTGGAAGAGATGACCAGGTGCTTAACGTTATAGGAGTATAATTCCATGTCCAAGTCCAAGATGGCCATATTTCAACTAAAGGGGGCCTCTTTGAACTGGTGGGGGAACCAAGAAAGGCAGCTACACCTTACACCAGACACGGTTCCATGGGAACTATTTTTGGAAAAGTTCAAAGGGAAGTACCTACTCGCATCCTACCAGGAAGAACAAGCAGGGGATCTTCATGCCTTAGTGCAAAGGCATCTATCTGTGGAGGAGTATGAAGAGAGGTTCATGGAATTAGTCAAGTATGTCCCTTACTTGGACAACGGCGAACGCTAGGTTGAGTGATTCGTGTATGGGCTCAATACCAAGATCAGGGCTCAAGTACGGATGTGGAAACCAACTTCGATTGCCAAAGTGGTTGATTGCGCTCGTTACATGGAGGAGATGTTGGGTGCAAAGCCGATCAGGTCATTCAGCTCTTATTAATCAGGGTTTGTAGGTAAGGCTCCTCGAAGCTACCCTCGGGGAGGATATGCGAGGCCACCTCCCTACGGAAACATGTACACACCAAGGGTTGCGGCAGTAGACAGGTCAGTGGCAACTAGAGCAGTGCCCCAGTTAGCCACAGGAACTCACTGGGGTGTGAGGAATTTTTAGAGGACTAGTCGGTAGGGGAAGGGGTCCCAAGGGGAGGAATCCCTCTTAGAGTTCTAAACAAGTTATTTCGCCTACTCCATTACAGGTTGCTTGTTGGGGATGTGGAGGTCCACATTACCAGTGTGACTGTCCTGAATTACGATCCGATACAGTGCATCGAGAAGGAAAGGCTCCAATGCGGAGTGGGGGTAGCAGGCATCATATCTCGGCAGCAGTACACAACCATCAGGCAGAGCACCAATCCACTGTGGTGGAATCACCAGGTACGGTCAATGATGTTAAGCTTAGAATATTGTTTGACCTTGGTGCTAGAGATAGTTTCATTTCTCCATATGCATTAGACAAATGTGGGTTGGCAGCCTACGAGCATGACGATTTCAACTTAGTCGATATGGATTCAGGGGTAAAGCAAGAGGTAGGACCTAGTGTCGATAAGTGCGTAGTGGATCTTGGGTTGTGTGTTACACAAGTCAAGGTGTACGTCACCACCCTCGGAACTTATGACCTCATCATAGGTATGAATTGGCTTGAGGAACATCGAGCTTTCTTGGACTGTTATGGAAAGAAATTTCTTTTCATTGATGACAAAGGAGAGTCCATTGAGATCCAGGGTGTCAAACGGAAGGTGTCCCTACGTTTCATATCCACGATGAACGTAAAGCGATGTATATGATAGGGATGTCAGTTGTACATTGTTGAGGCAATAAACAATGAGAAGGGACCCTCCTTTGATGAGTACCCAGTGTTAATTGAATTCAGTGACGTCTTCCCAAAGGAATTACCTGGGTTACCTCCTAAGAGAGGACTTGATTTTAACATTGAGGTAAAACCCGATTCGGAGCCAACATAGAAGACACCTTACAAGATGACGGCCCCAGAACTTTGTGAGTTGCAAATGCAGTTGAAGGAATTGCTAGACCTAGGGTTCATAAGACCAAGTATTTCACCTTGGGGTGCACCATTAATCTTTGTGAAGAAGAAGGGTGGTTCCTTGGGTATTTGCATCAATTACTGAGATTTGAATAGAGCCACGGTGAAGAATAGGTACCCGATACCTCGAATTGATGACCTCTTTGATCAAATGAAAGGGGTAGCAGTCTTCTCAAAGATCGACTTATGATCAAGTTACCACTAGCTATGGATTAAGGAAGGTGATATACCTAAGACTACTTTTCAAACAAGGTTTGAGCACTATGAGTTTGTAGTGGTACCCTTTGGTTTGACCAATGCCCCAACTGTATTCATGAGTCTCACGAATAGCGTGTTTCGAAAATACTTAGATCAGTTTGTGCAAGTATTTTTGGATGACATCCTCATCTACTCCAAGAATGAACAAGAGCACGAGGAACACTTGCGAATAGTGTTGTCATGCTTAAGAGAGCACAAGTTTTATGGTAAGTTGTCCAAATGCTCGTTCTATGAGAAGGAGATCCATTATCTAGGGCATATAATTTCTACTAAGGGAATTTCAGTTGACCCTGAGAAGGTAAATGCTATAATGGATTGGCCTGTGCCAAGAAATGCGCATGAAGTGAGAAGCTTCATGGGGTTATCCGGGTATTATAGAAGGTTTGTTAAGGGTTTCTCAAAAATCGCAAAACCCATAACTACCCTACAGCGTAAAGGCACTAGGTACGAATGGACGGATGAATGCGATTTCGCATTCGCTGAGCTGAAAAGACTATTGATGAGTGCCAGATATGGAGAAGGAATTCACAGTTTGCACAGATGCCTCAAGGCAAGGTTTGGGTGCAATGCTGATGTAGGAAGGTGGGGTAATGGCTTATGCATCGAGAAAGTTGAACACACGAAGATAATTACCCTACCCATGACCTAGAGTTGGCTGCAACGATGTTAGCTTTAAAGCTTTGGATGCATTACCTTGTTGGACGAAGCTTTGAGCTCAAGTTTGATCACCAAATCTTAAGGTATATCTTCACTTAGAGAGACCTAAATGCTAGGCAGAGGGGATGGAGTGAATTCATGAGCAAGTATAATTTTGGGATTTCATCCATCAAGGGGAAGGAGAATGTGGTAGCTGATGCCTTAAGCAGAAAACCAAGACTTTTCTCCCTTATACCTTTGAAGGTTGATTTGAGGGAAAGAGTTTCAGGATAGCTAATCGGGGATATTTGGTACCTAAGGGTCACATCGACAATCTGGAATGGGAAACCGGTGGGGCCTAAGTTTGAAGGCTATGAGTTGGAAGTCGATGGTTTGTTGCGGTATCAAGGGAGGATGCATATCCTTGAGGAGGGAGATATTAGAGAGACTATCCTTAAGGAATTCCACAGAGCAGTATATTGCGCACACCTGGGTGTAAAGAAGATGTATGCATACATGAAGCAACTCTTCTTTAGGGCAGGGATGAAAAGCAACTTGGTCAAATTCGTCGCTAGGTGCCTTGAGTGTCAACAGGTAAAAGATGATCATCACCACCCAACAGGACTGTTATAGCCACATGACATTCCTATGTCGAAGTGGGAGGTTATCTCCATGGACTTCATGGTGGGATTGCCTCGTACCTTTCATAGGCATGACACCATTATGGTCATTGTTGACAAACTGACCAAAATTGCTCACTTCATTCCAGTCAATGAGACCTATGATGTCACGGATGTGATTCGTGTGTTCATAAATGAAGTAGTTCGTCTCCATGGGTTTCCCAAGAAGATAATATCGGACAGAGATTCTAGGTTTACGTCCAGGTTTTGGACAAGTTTGCAGTCAGCATTAGGTACTCAATTGAACCTAAGCACCACTTACCATCCAGAGACAGATGGGAAAACAGAAAGAGTGAATCAAGTGATGGAGGACATGCTTAGGATGTATGTCATGGATCAACATACTCATTGGGAGAGGCACTTACCCTTTGTTGAGTTTGCTTACAACAATAGTTACCATAGCTCAATTGGGATTCCTCCATATGAAGCATTATATGGAAGACCATGTAGAACACCATTTAGTTGGGAAAGGTTAGAGGATCGAGTAATTATAGGACCTGAGTTGATTCAGGAGATGGAAGAACAGGTTGTTCAAATTAGACAACGGTTAAAGGAAGCCCAGGATAGACAGAAGAGCTATGCTGATGCGAATAGGGTTGACTGACGCTATAAGGTTGGTGATGCAGTGTTTATTCGCATCATGCTTGGAAAAAGTACCATCAGGTTTGGGAAAGGGACAAAGTTGTCGCCACGATTTATAGGACCCTTTGAAATTTTGGAGAAGGTTGGACCCGTCGCGTGTCTTGCGCTGCCACCCCATTTGCACAAAACTCATAATGTTTTTCATGTATCCATTTTACGACATTATGTAGCTGATGAGTCTCATATAATAAATTGGAAGGAACTACAGGTTTCAGATGAGGGGACCATTAGGGTCGAACCGTTACGTATATTGGACCAAAGGGTTAGACAGCTGAGGCACTGTTTGGTGGACTAGGTTAAGGTCCAGTGGGACCAGTATAACCCAGGGTCTGCTACCTAGGAGGACGCAAAGACCATGCATTGTGATTATCCCACACTATTTTGACCATAACTTCAGGACGAAGTTTCCTGAAGGGTGGGTGTATGTAACACCTCGTTTTGACATTACTACCTGAACTACTATTATATGTTGTATTTGTTTGATTATGAGACTTCTTCGGTTTGACGACACTGTGGACATATGGTTCTATTATTTTGTTGATATATATATGTGTGTGTGATGTTAATATTATGATCAATAGTCATGATTAGATATGTATCATATGTTAATTATGTCTCATGTATGCGAATTATTGAATGATGGGTATGTGGATACCGTTACAGTTATATGTTGAGTAAATGAATGTTATGCCAAGTGCATGGAAAATAAATGAATTTATTATTGATATGTTATGATGAAATGTATGTGTACATGTTGAGTATTTATGCACAATAGTCTAGACTGTACGTTAGAGACTAACTTACAGGTTAAAAGGCTATGCAATAGCTGGATCCTACGAGGTGGGAGAGCCTTGGGGACACGAACTTCGAAAGATAAACGGTATGCGAGTGATGCATTATTTACTTTTGCATGATTATTATTATGATGTATATTATGACATGGGTGGGGTAGGGTTTTAGGAAACTCAACTGCCCAGATTGGTTATACGATGACAAACTGAGTACAGGTGCAACGCAGTTATTATGTCAGGTAGACATAGTCCCTTGTTCCATTAGGGGGGTGGAGGCTTTACCCACCGTTCATCCCCGAAACCCAGAGTCATGGGAGGGTTGTGCTACAACGCGCTCCCAAGGTGTGTGATGATGACTAGTGGTTTCCTGCTAGGGAATCTCGGTCGATGTAGTCGACACTTCCGCTTACGAGTTCTAGCTGGAGTCCGTCATGGATTGAAACTTCAGGGTAGTCCAGTAGAGGAAAGGATAGGATGTGGAAGTTAGTTGTGATGTAGGTAGATAGGTGTAGCTTGAAGTCGAGATGAAAACAAGATCTAATTGTATGTGTGTAAAACCCTTGATTGATTATGTGTTGTAACTCAGTAGTGTATGAATTGTCGTAACTTGATAAGATGCAGTTAGGTAAAAGACTGTACCTTGCAAACTATGTTAAACATGTGTCAGTAAACAATAAGTTTCGTGATTATGATTGATGTGTGTGATTTATTATTGTTAGTGTACTTACGCCAGGTATGTCAGCAGTAGCTATGCTTACATAACTCGCCTACATATTTATAAATTACGTGAAATATTGTTGAATAATAATGTTAATTGTTGTCGATTAATAATTAATTATTGTTGATTAATGTTAATAATGTCGATTAAGGTTAATAATGATGATTAATGTTAATAATGTAGATTAATGTTAATTATTGTCGATTAAGGTTAATAATGTTAATTAATGTTAATTATTGTCCATTAATGACTAATTATTGTTGATTAATAAACAAGTCACAGTTAATTTAGTAGTAAATAATGCATTTGGTTAGTAATGCTTAATTGAATATTAATGAGTTTGATTAGTAAAGGCTAAGGGTTAAATGTTAAAAGGGGATTGTAATGTTAGTAAGGATAAAATTAACTTGGAAGGGTAAGATTAATTACGTACCAAATGATACTAATTAATTAATTAAAATATAGGGATAAGGTTTAATTAATATATTACTTAATTTATTATAATTATGTCATAGTTGTTTAGAACCATGATGTAAATTACAAATAATACCATATACCATTAATTAACAAGTTTTTAAATTGTATTTGAGTTAATTAATAAGAATATTAATTAAATTGGTGAATTATTCAATCGTAAAGTCAACAATGATAAAATAAATAAAATAGGTTAATATTATTTATTGAGGAGTTATGGTTGAGAAGTGACTCCCAGCCAACACATTTTAATATTAATTTAAATTATTAATGGGAGTCATGCGGGATGGGCTCAAGGAAGGACTTTGAGGGGAAAACATTAATTGGGGGAAGATAAGGATATTAATGGTGGAGGAGAAGAGTCGACAAAACATGGGATAAGGTGGAGAAGTGAGGAGGAAGAGAAATCATCTTTTACCTAAGATATTTTTGGGAGAATTTTACAGAGTAGAGATATTATTTGGAGAGCAGAAAAACAAGGGTTCTTGTTGGAGAATTTTAGAGGGATAGATCCGTGGTTGGCTTGTACTCGGTTTGGGCTGGGGGGTCGAAAGGGGTACCTTTGGAGCTGGGTGGTTGGAGAGACCTCGCAAGTTGGTAGGGTGGCATAGTTGTTTGGGATGGTTGAGTTTCAGGGTTTTGGGAAGATTTTGGTTGTAGGTATAGCAAGTAGGGAAAAGGAAGCAGCAACAACAAAGGGGAACTACTAGCTATTGTGAGGTAATTTTCAGTCAGGTATATAATCCATTTTTACTCTGTTTCAATTTTTACTATGATAAAGTTATATGATAATGCAATATTTGTAATTTAGTACACATATTCATATATGCTATGGAACCTGCACAATTGGTAAACGTTAGAAACATAAATTATATAACCTGTACATGTTAGAAATAGTGAGTATTTTAATAGCAACCAATAAATGTAAATTTGAGATATTTTACCGATATGGAAATGGAAATAAAACACAAGTTAGAAAATCTAAACTGAGACTTTAAACAAACCTAGAAAATGAAAGTAGAAACAAAACATAAAGTTTGACAAGAATGTAAAGATTGAAAATATCTGATTTTATGAAGAGAAAAATGGGGACCCAGGTTGGGGTCCCTACATCGTTGCTCACCATCTGGAAAGGTGTATCCACGGCTTCTTCCACCTCATTAATTTTCCCCAACATTCTTTCCATATCCTCTTTGAGACTGGAAATATCCCTCAAGGTGGATTCCTTAAATATTTCTCTTTCCACTAAGGATTTGGCAAGGAGAGTTTTAACTATCCAATAGGGACTGTATCCTCCTCAAGTTTTCCCATCTTGTTCCCTCTCCTCTAGGGCCAAGACCTCCATCGCTTTGATAGTTTGTTGGATGTGCTGGGGGACACAAAACAATAAGAGTGACTACCACTTGGTTGCAAGGCACCTTGGTGGTTATGATTGTTAAATGTACACCATCAGTAGACATTCATCAAACCAATCTTGGGCAGCTAAGATTGATCCTCCCGTATAGAGGTGAGCACTTTGATTTCCTTCCGTGTAAAGGTTATTCCTCTCGTATAGAGGTAATTGATCAAAGTAATAATGTTGTAGTCTTGTTGGACAAGGCTCCAGACTTGTGTGACAAGTCATGATTCTCATGTGAACCTTCCGTATAAAGGTATCTGTGGGATGGAACTCCCATATAGAGGTGGACATTCTGTATAAAGTTCACGCTTTACTTGTTAAAAGCATTTAATGTTGTGTGATGTATTATTAACCATGATCACTAGTTTCTATTAAGTCTCCTTTAGATATTGATCACCGCTAAAGTGAATTACTTTAGCATATGATCATTTGGTATGGAATAATATAATATGATCACATGATCCGATAATTTTTTTTAGTATAATGTAATGTGATAGATAATTAACGTTAAAACATATTGACCATGTAGTAAAAGATAAATCATAGAGATGAATAGAATTTGAAATTGTCCATGCAGACACTTCAACTAATCAAAGAGAACTCTAATTGTTAAAGCTTCAGTTAAGTAACAATGTATGCCTTAATCAATGCTTTAGTTAAAGAATTAGTTAAAGATATGCCTCATTTAACTAAGGAGCTCACAGTGGTGACTGGAAGTAAATTAATCAACATTATTTCAGTTAAATAGAGTTAACTAAGTGACAACAAAGAAGATTTAGTTAACTAAGTGTTATTACATGACGACACTTATGTTAAACTAAAAGACAATACTTGAGTTGCGACACTTGCACGGCTACACTTAAGTTAGCCACCTAACTAAGTGGTCAAAATTTAAGTTAAGAGGTGAGTTCATCCTAAGAGACAATTCAGTGAGATAAAGCACTACATGAGAAGTGGGGCACACTTCTTTTTGCAATATTGGTACATCCAGTTTGAAGACGAGTTCATCCTAAAGTTAGAAGAAGCCGATGCATGAAAAGAATGTATAAATATGTTATATGGGATTGATGAATTCAATGTGTAGAGAATTCTCTTCTCCCTTGAAGGAAAAGCACTTCTCTTTGTGCATGCTATTGATATGTTGGGAACATTAGAAAACACATCCAATTGATATCTCTTCTCTATTGCTTTCTTATATTCACCAAGAGTGTTTGGTGATCTCTTATATTTCGAAAGAAATCTACTATGTTGTAAAAGAAAGACATTCTTTGCTATCCATTATATTTTACTAAGAAGAGTTTCTGGCATTTTTGTACTCATTGTTTTGAGGATTTTCCCCAGGGTATATCTTGTGTTATGGTTGTATGAATTTCATGTGATTGAATTGTATCATTGTTTCAAGTTTAGACATCTAAAATAATTAAAGATCAAAGCTCAACCAAATATTAACATGTTATCAGAGCTCAGGGCATGAAGGAACTCAGTTTTGCATGCCATATAGAGCTTACATAGATCCTGAGAAGTTGAGCACAATATTTGAAGACTATGAAATCAATCTCTATACGACCGGAAGACTGTCTTGAGGGCACCTCAAACTTCAACACTTGAAAGGCTAGGATTCTCAACATCCTAGAGGAACATGACTTGGATAGCTACGTATCCACTGTGTTGGAGGAGCCTACAACTAATGTAGGGCACATCAAGTTCAAGAAGAATCAAGCTAAGTCCAAATAGATCATCTATGATTCGGTAAAAGATAACTTGACGCCTATGATCACACCGCTGAAGACCGAAAAAGAATGTTATGATACATTGACTAATCTATATGAGAAGAAGGCCCCAACTCAAAAGAGGGAATTGAAGAACAAGTTACGAAACCTCAAGATGGAGAAGGATGAGATAGTGGATCCCTTCTTCACTAAGATCTCCTAGGTAAGACATCATCTTGTTAACATTGGAGTTATAGTGGATGAAGATGAAATCATCCAAATTGCCGTTGATGGTCTCCCATCTTCATGGGAGACATTCTTGGCTGCTATCAATGGTCGATAAGTGCAAACTGGTTTCGAAAGATTGTGGCATGATTGTATCAAGAGGAAGGGTGAATCCAGATCAAAGCTATGTGCACTAAAGAAGAAAATATTTTCCTCGTGTAAAGAATGAATAAATGAAAGAAACCCTTCTTCCAAAAGAAGTTCTCTCATCCAAAGAAGAAGGAATTTAACAAAGGCTTTAACAAGTCAAAAGCTAGATGCTACAATTGCAACAAGAAAGGCCATTTCTCAAGAGAGTTCAAATCAAAGCATAAAGGAAAGTTGCATGCTTCTACTACCATAGAAGATGAAACCACTCAAAAGAATGCATTTGAGGAAAACGAGACAAGAAGGGAGTATTACCTTGTCTCATCCCTTTCAGGATTTGTCATCACAAGTGAAGACACATGGTTGATTGATAGTGGTGCATCCAAACATATGACTGGTTACAAGAGTGCCATCACTGACCTAAAAAAGACAAATTTCACATGCATGGTAGAGTTGGGGGCAACTCAACATATTCGATCCAAGGAGTTGGATCCACCTCATCCCAACTAAGCATTGGTGATATTTTACATGTGGAGTACATTCTATATGTTCCAGGATTGAATAAGAACCTCCTTTCAGTTTCAGTTCTTGAAGAAAAAGGCTTCCGAGCTATCTTCATGGATAACAAAACACTTTTATGGCCAGAGAACAAAAGCCTAGAATCTACTGCTGTGATTGGAGTTCGAGAGGGAGGACTCTACAAGGTACTCAGGAAGTACATTCAAGCTATGATTCACCACACTATTAGTCCATGCAAGCTATGACACCGATGGCTTGGATAGCTACACTACAAAGCACTACCAGGACTTCAAAAGATGGTAAAAGGTATGTTCGTATTTGATTTTGAGCATGATAGTGTATGTCAGGGTTGTGCACTTGGGAAGAAGGTTAAGAAAAGTTTTTCCAACAGTATTGCTAGATCTAAAGGGATTTTAGATTTAATACATTATGATGTATGTGGTCCCATGTCATCCCCATCCCCGAGTGGCTTCTTATATTATGTATTGTTCATAGATGATTTTTCTAGTAAGTCATGGATTTATTTCATGAAGGCTAAAAGTGAAACTCTTAGCAAATTTAAATAGTTTAAAGCCCTAGTTGAAAATTAGAAAGAAAATCAAATCTGTGCATTAAGGTCTGATAATGGAGGTGAATTTGATTCACATGCATTTAATGAGAAATGTAGTGATGCAGGAATATGCATACAGTTAACAGTACCATACAACCCTCAGCAAAATAGGGTTTCCAAAAGAAAGAATAGAACCATATGTGAGGTTGCAAAAGCCATGATGCATGATCAAGATATGTCTATCTCATTATGGGAAGAAGACACCAGTACAGCTGTGTACATCCAGAATAGAAGCTTTCATTCCATTCTAGATGAGAAGACACCAGGATAAGTGTTTACCGGTGAGAAGCCAGACATCTCACACTTGAGGATATTTGGAAGCCTAGTATACATTCATGTACTGAAAGAAAAGAGAACAAAGATGAAGCCTTCTGGAAAGAAAGGCAGCTTTTTGGGCTATAGCGATTCATCCAAAGCATGTTGAATATATGTACCTAGTGAGATACACATTGAAGTCAGCCGATATGTTACCTTCCATGAGTAAGCTGCTTTCAAAATATAGAAAGAGATTAAATGTGATTCAGAGATGGAGGATCCCAAGGATGATTCTCCTCCTTCAGAGTTTGAGAGGGAGAAACCAGAAGATGCCTCAGATTCACTAACTCCTGAAGAACCAATAGAACTGATTAAGAGGTCACTTGATGAAACTCCAACTATAAGAAGATATGCTTGGTGCTAATATATCTTACAAGATGTAGAGAAACATGGAGCACCAACAGGCTCATCCAGAGAACACAAGCAACCTGACAGATATTCAGGGTATGTTGCACTAATGAGTCACATAAGTGATTCATAACCATCCTCATATGGAGAAGCTGCAAAGCAGCAAGTTTGGAAAGATGCAATGATAGAAGAGTACAACTCTATAATGAAGAATGATGTTTGAGAGGTTGTTCCCAAACATGATGAGAAGTCCATTGTGACTTCCAGATGGATTTACAAGATAAAGCATGCTGCAGATGGTAGCATTGGGAAGTGTAAATTCATATTCATTGCCGAAGGTTTATCTTAGAAAGAAGGCATTGATTATGATGAGACCTTTGCCCCTGTGGCAAGATACACCAAAATACAAGCAATGATTGCACTTGCATCTGTTTTAGGATGGAAAATTCACCAGATGGACGTGAAGACAACCTTCCTCAATGGTCAGGTTGAGGAAGAGGTTTATATTCAGTAGTATGAAGGATTTGTTGTGCACGGGAATGAGTCCCATGTTGCAAGCTAAATAAATCTTTATATGGGCTTAAGCAAGACCCAAGGCTTGGTACTCTATAATTGATAGCTACCTTTCAGAAACTAGGTTTCTGTAAGAGTGAAGCTGATCCAAATTTGTACTTCAAAGTAGTGAAGAACCAATCATTGATATTTGTTCTATATGTTGATGATCTATTTCTCACTGGAGAGGAACATCTGATTGCTTGGTGTAAGAGGGAGCTTACCTCAGAGTTCGAGATGAAAGACTTAGGTCTGATGCACTACTTTCTTGGCCTTGAGATCTGGTAAAGAAAACATGAAATTTTTTTATCTCAAGGGAAGTACAATGTGGATATATTGTGCAGATTTGGTATGATAGATTGAAAATCTATAACTACACCAATGGTTTCCAATTTTAGGAAACTTCATGAGTCAGGATATGGATTAGATCTAGTAGATCCCACTTTGCATAGACAACTTATAGGCTCGCTAATGTACTTGATACATTCGAGGGATGATGCATTTTATGCCGTGAGCATTCTGAGTCAATTTATGTCTGATCTAAGACACATATATTGGATAGATGCTATCCATGTGCTTAGGTACCTTCCAGGTACAATTTCTTATGGAATTAGATATGCCTCCAGTGGAGGAGTCATGTTACTTGATTATACAGACTCAGACTATAGAGGAAGAATTCTGGACCATAAGAGTACATACGGCTACTGTTATAGCCTAGGATCAACTATGATACCTTGGTCAAGTAGGAAGCAGGGCTCCATAGCCTAGAGCACTACAAAAGCAGAATACATAGATGCTAGTATATCCTTCCGAGAAGCAGTGTGGCTCAAAAATCTACTTGTAGGGTTGTTCGGTGAAAATATTGAGTTTACAGTTATTAGGTGTGACAATTAGAGTTGCATCAAGCTTTCTGAAAACCCAGTGTTTCATGACAAGTCGAAGCACATTGAAATGAAGTATCACTTCATCCAAGATGTGGTCCAGAAAGGTACAGTGAAACTTCAGTACATTGCTACTGATGAGAAGATAGAATATGTGTTAACAAAGCCTCTGTTAGTGACAAAGTTTAGGTACTTCCGAGGCAAGCTTGGTATGGCAGAGTATGCCTACCTCACTGAGAGGACGTGTTAAATGTATAGCATCAAGAGACATTCATTAAACCAATCTTGGGAAACCAAGATTGATCCTCCCATGTAGAGGTGAGCACTTTGATTTCCTTCCGTGTAAAGGTTATTCCTCTTGTGTAGAGGTAATTGATCAAAGTAATGATATTGTAAAGTATTGTTGGACAAGGCTCCAGACTTGTGTGACAAGTCATGATTCTCATGTGAAACTTCCGTATAAAGGAATCCATGGAATGGACCTCCCATATAGAGGCAAACCTTCTATCTAAAGGTCATGCTTTACTTGTTAAAATCATTTAATGTTGTGTGATGTATTATTAACCATGATCACCAGTTGCTATTATGTCTCCTTTAGAGATTGATCACCTCTAAAGTGAATTGATCACCTCTAATGTTGTGTGATGTATTATTAACCATGATCACCAGTTGCTATTATGTCTCCTTTAGAGATTGATCACCTCTAAAGTGAATTACTTTAGCATATGATCATTTGGTCCAGAATAGTATAACATGATCACAACATTCGATAATTCTTCTTGGTATAATGTAATGTGATAGATAATTAAAGTTAGCACATATTGACCATGCAGAAAAAGATAAAGAAATAAAAGATAAAGCATAGCAATCAAGTGAATTCGAAATTTCCCATGTAGACACTTTAGCTAATCAAAGATAAATCGAACGGTTAAAGCTTCAGTTATAAAGCTTCAATTAAGTAACAATGTATGCACTCAATGAATGCTTCAGTTAAAGCATCGGTTAAATATATGCCTCAGTTAACTAAAGAACTCATAGTGGTCACTACAAGTAAATCAATCAGCATGATTTCAGTTAAAGAGAGTTAACTAAGTGACAACAAAGAAGATATAGTTAACTATGTGTTATTGCATGACGACACTTATGTTAAACTAAAAGACAACACTTGATTTGTAACACTTACATGATGACACTTAAGTTAGCCACCTAACTAAGTGGGAAAAATTTAAGTTAAGAGGTGAGTTCATCCTAAGAGATGGTTTAGTGAGATAAATCACTACATGAGAAGTGGGGCGCACTTCTTGATGCAAGACCGGTACATCCAGTTTGAGGGCGAGTTCATCCCAAAGTTAGAAGAAGCCAATGCATGAGAAGAATGTATAAATATGTTATATGAGATTGATGAATTCAATATGAAGCGAATTCTCTTCTCCCTTGAAGGAAAGGTGCTTCTCTTTGTGCATGTTATTGTTCTTGCTTGTTATTGATGTGTTAGGCACATTGGAAAACACATCTGATTGATCTCTCTTCTCTATTGCTTTCGTATCTTCACCAAGACTGTTTGGTGATCTCTTATCTTCCAAAAGCAATCTGCTATATTGTAAAAGAAAGACATTCTCTGCTATCCATTATATTATACTGAGAGGAGTTGTTGGGGTTTTTGTTCTCATTGTTTTGAGGATTTTCACTAGGGTATATCTTGTGTTATGGTTGTATGAATTTCATGTGATTGAATTGTCTCATTGTTTCAAGTTTCGGCATCTAAAAGAATTAAAGATAAAAACTCAACCAAATATTAACAATGACCACCCCTACCACGATGACATTGGGCCCTTTGATGGGGAACCATGTAATCGACCACACAATTAAATTAGATCCCCAACACGACTAAATTGGGAGAGTAAAAAAGCCAAAGCAACTTTGCACAAAAAC
The DNA here is from genome assembly GCA_027924585.1 of Larix kaempferi. Lineage (NCBI taxonomy): Eukaryota > Viridiplantae > Streptophyta > Pinopsida > Pinales > Pinaceae > Larix > Larix kaempferi. The sequence goes on from BSBM01001313.1 coordinate 2,797,218, forward strand.
AATTATTGATCAAGGGCCAAAAAAGGCAATAACAAGGCTCACCACTACTCGCATTGACGAGACCATGTAGCACACCAGGCCCATCCCTTGCAAATTTATGCTTCCAAGTTGGCACCATGGAATTGGCATCATCAATAGATTTGTACTTTCCAATCATGTTCTCGCGCGAATCATCCATTTGCATTAGGACCAAGAGTCCTGTAATGAAAATCCCATAAATTTCCAAATGTTCCAAGGGAAGGAATACACCAGTTGCACATGTGCTTTTAAATTTTCCGCATGAAGAGCCGAATGAATTTGTCATCCAATTGTCAACATTCATGGTTGCTACCAGGAGCAAATCCAGGTATAATGAAACGAGAATGTTCCTACCGATCCTTTCTTTCATGTAGATTGCTATCTGGAGCATAATACTCACCATTTGTTCGACTTAAAATCATGCTCGACGTGTGGGTTGAGTGAAGTTCAAATAGATTGCACCCACATACGAGGTACCCCTATCTCTCTCATAAATAAACACACACATATATAAACTTAATTAAGTTTTGGAAAATTCCAACCCTACTTACCAGGATTGGTTACAAGTGTTGAAAAAATGAAAATCAAATATAAAATAATTTAGTTATGGACAACTTAATTGATCTTTAACAAATTTATTTAAAATATCTTATTAAAACATTTAAAATCCAATTAGTGAATGCTTATGGTAAAAACAAAATGTGAAATGTGTATCACGATATTATTTAATACCGTTGGAGAACGATTATGCAAAAGGTCATTGTATTTAAATTTGGATAATGAATATCTCTTAGTATTAAAATATCAAATGTTATTTAAACTTTTTAAATTCAATTAGTAAAATATTTTAAATTAATCAATTATTTAAAATATTTTATCGAAACATTTTAATTTCAATGACTGAAAAGTTTATGATAAAAACAAAATGTAAATTGTCAGTGTTTCATCATAGGGAACATTTTAAATTAATAAATTTATTAAATTCAATTAATAATTTTTTTAAATTCAATTAATAAATTTTTTAAATTCAATAAGTAAATTTCTTTAAATTAATAAATTTTTTTAAAATATTTTATCGAAACATTTTAATTTCAATGACTGAAAGTTTATGATAAAAACTAAATGTAAATTGTCATGTCTTATCATAGGGAACATTTGTACAAAATGTCATTGTATTAAGGATGGGATAATGATATCTCTTAGTATTAAAATTATTTAATACCATAGAAGAACATGTCAAAAATGTCATTGTATTAAGTATGGGATAAACTATCTCTTAGTATTAAAATATTGATAGATAACCTAGTTTATAATATATGGATAATAATTTAATTTATAATAAGATATGATATTAAATTGGAGTGATGTTAGTAATGGATGTTTATAAACAAGATAATTAACAATTATGTCATCCGTATGTACACAACACATAAATTTTATCTTTAAGAATATAATTTTTTTAAAATAAAATGAGTATAATTTTGAAATTATATTTAATAATATTCTAGGTTTATATATATGTTTTTATTGTTTTTATTTAATAAAGTAAATAATTATTGTCATCCAAGTTTTATGTATGTAAATATAAATTAGTACAACTATTTAATTTGTGGTTGGTGAACATTGATATACCACAAATTAAGTGCCCCGAACTATTCGTTATTTATGTTTTAGCAACCAGTTTTTTTAACATGAACAATTGCTTTTTGTATTATATCAAAAAAGGTTGCAGGTGAACCATACAACCTAAATATACATCTATCTAGTTTTTGATGATGACAATAAACATAAAGTTCTTCAAAAATAAAATTCTAGGTTCACAACATTCATAGCATATTAGCCTCTTAATTCTGCTATCTACTTTGCAAAGGTAAAACCTACAATATTATCCTAGAAGCAAAAGACTTTATTTTTCATTACAAAATTTTGTCATGATAATTGCCTTGCCACTATGTAGCTTCTTCCATCTGTCCAGCTACCAAGGATACCTCTGAAGGTGTGCACACACTGCTATTCCTTGTGCACCCGTTGCATTATATTATATTCCCATGCAATTTGTTGATTAACACCAAAAGAACCAATTGAGCCCTCGAGGGGTGGAGCCTTTCTCTCCATTAGTGATCAGTACTACTACATATTTGATTTTTTCTGAAAATTTATCTCACTATATTTGTGTATTAGTATTTACTTAACAAAAACACGTTTATTTCAAAATTCACTATTATCGAAAATATTAAATGTATTTCTTTTACAATTTTGCACCATCATTTAATCTTGAATGTGACCCACGATTAAAAAAAATTTAACATATTGATATTTTTAACCAATATAGATCCATCTTAACTCCGTATCTACCAAGCGTAAAGGGGGATCAAATCCTTTGAGATGCAAATCTTTTTTAAAGTGCAAAATTTGAGGAAAAGCTTGTACCTCAAGGATTTGATCTCTCTTGGTGCTTGGTAGATCGAGAGTTAAGATTGATCTATACTAGTTTAATATGCAAGTATCTAGTATGTGTTCAAATCCCTCATATGTAAATCATGGTTTAATGTTGGCTCAACGACATAGCAAGAACTATCCAGGTTTCATTATTTTTTAATTTTTATTTTAATTAATCGGAATATAGATCTCTTTGGTTTTGAATTTTTTATTAAGATTAATATTATAAATTTATTATTATTATTATATTAAAGCGCCATTATGAACTATACCTTTAACACAAAATTGCACTTCTCTCATATTAGATTATAAAAGACGTTTCTCAATGCAATAAATAAATACCTTAGTAAATTTTGATAAAAACTCATAATTTCAAATTTAAATAATATATATAAGTCATATTAATGTTTATATATAAATGATATGTAAGAATACATGACTTGTAAGAATAGTCTATATTATATAAGTCATATTAGTGTTTATATATAAATGATATGTAAGAATACATATGACTTGTAAGAATAGTATATATATATAAAATCTTACACATAATATATATATTTTTGTCGGTCGAATCCCATTTCTACAAAAGAATATTGTGACATATATATAATAGATTGATATATAAATATAAAGAAAACACCAGGACCAATGAACGTTTTATTTGTCTTGTTTGGAAGTTTTAGCATACACTATGGAACCATTAACGTAGAAATTGTGTGACTTTGCACCATTAAACATTCATATTACTCATTTTGACACATTTTCCATTGACTAAATAACAATTTTTTGTTTGAGCTTTGATGGGTAGCTTAATTGGTCGAATCCTCCAGTCAATAGGTGGTTCCCCATTATAAATTGAACACCTAACTTGGATCCATTCAAAATAATAATAATAATTTCATTGTTTTATAATGTGTCGATGTCCCCTTATTAAGTTATCAGAGTTCTTGGCATATACTATGGAGCCATCATCTAACTTGGAACCATTCAAAAAAATAATAATAATTTCATTGGTTTATAATGTGTCGATGTCCCCTTATTAAGTTATCAGAGTTCTTAGCATATACCATGGAGCCATCACCTAACTTAGATCCATTCAAAATAATAATAATAATTTCATTGTTTTATAATGTGTCGATGTCCCCTTATTAAGTTATGAGAGTTCTTAGCATATACTATGGAGCCATGCCATATACATAGTCAACCTAGAGATTAGAGATTATTTCACTTGCAAAGTTTTCAAGGATGATTCACCCATTAGCAACTATACATCTCATACATTAGCTCCTATACATGTTAGGAATTGTGATTTTTTTTTTTTTTTTAAATTTAAAATAATGGTTTACCATTTGGGCTAGGACAATCATTACACAGTTAAAGTTGGCTCCAAGGAGCAAGTGTTACAAAGCGAGATTTGAACTTGGGTGGAGAGGACAACAACATCCTCCCAACCACTCGATCTACACTCAATTGACATAATTGTGGTTCTACTATAAATCTAATAAAAGATTGTGTGGGAGTATAGAAATGAGTGTCATTGAAACTAGGTATTAAATAACTACAAATTCAAATTTAAATTCAAATTTAAATGGTCTATTTAGCAACACCTTCTTGGGTGAAGTACACATACTGTAACTTTTTAATTATCATGTTTCACCATTTACGGGGAATCATTAATTTTTTGGGTGGTTGAATTGTGTTGTCAATGGTTTCTCCTTAATTGCGGAGCTAATTAATGGGGCCACGGGTGTGCAAAGTGAAATGACTAAAGAATTCAAGAATGAACTTCCATTAATAGGCATATGAAGTACCATTAAATCATATAATATAGTGTCAAAACCATATGTGTGCGCAATTAGTTTTATGCATTTTTGGTAGTGAAGGTAGTGTGTTCAAGACATTCAAGTGTCAAAGGTACCCATGTGTAGTGAGTTTTATGCATTTTTCGGAGTGCTTTTAAGAGGCTTTGTAATAAGTATCATATCCATTTTTTTTTATGAATTTTTTACTTTGAATATTAACTATGATTTTAATTCTCTTAAAATACAAGTTATTGGTTTAGAACCTTTTTAAATAGGGAGGAAAGAAGTGACTAGATCAATGAAATGTATTGCAAATTTCTATTCAATCATGAGTTAAGATAAATTAATGATTTTGAATTCATTGTAAGTAACAAGATATCTCCAATTTAACATTTTATTCACTTTCATGGTTTTTCAACTATGCTCACTTTGAGGGCCTCAAAGTTTTGAGGCTAAAATTGTTGTCACAAAGCCCAACTATATGTATGAGTAGAATTATATCTCATGCTTATTTTGAAACCTTAATAGCTTGACACATCATAATAAACATCTGATATTGCGAATGTAATGCTTTTGTAGTATCTATGTGTAATAGAGACAATTAGAAATAGCCATTTGTTACATTTGCTGGAACATAGCTAAGAAAGTTTTTATACTATGTTTACAATCCTATTAATGGCCAATGAAAATGCACAAACTTACTAGAGATGCATCATTGATACATCTTTGCACATTGACAAACTAAAGGTGATACACATATTCTCACAAACCTTACAAATGTCATTAAATCCTCTTTACAATGTTAAATTAATGCTCCATTTCATGTAAGTTACAGTTTGTTTATAACCAAATTTGGTAGTAATTATGAAAAGATAATTATTAAAAAAAAAAATTGTAATTCATTCGAGCAGCTTTGCTCACAATTAGGAAAATATATATGGCTTTGTCCAAAGGATTTGTTTGTTTGTTTGTTGTAGGCAAGGTGCTTTTAAGGTGATTTCATGGAAGGCGTGGAACCAAAAGATCCTTAAAAGTATGCATATCTTTGCGTTGCTTAAAAAAAAACTTTAATATATTTGTTTAAAAATGGTTTTTTTTATCGCTAAAATTATAATAATGTAACATATTTGATTTTAACTTATATATTTGACGGTTAAGTACCCTATTGTTCCATAAAACATTCCTAAACTATGCACCAAATTCCCTCTTATTTGTTAATGTTTCCTATGATATTTGTAGTGTGATCATTTTTCCATCTTTTCAATGATGGAATTCAATGGTATATTCCAAGACTATTTTGACATATAAAACATGATTTTTCATTTGAAAACTTGTTTTGGCTACTACATAATAGGTCTATATTATAAAAATCAATTCACTAACAATTTCATATATAGGTTAAGGATTTCATATATAGGTTAAGGGATGCATGACTCTGTTGTTAACAATCATACATGGCTCTAAGTAGCCCCAAGTGTAAGTAACTTGTAAGTAATGCAAGCAACATTGAGAATATGCATTACATTAATAATTAGCCTTTGATAAATATTGGAGAATATGTAGTGCACTAATGCACTTTGATATTCAACGAAATTTTTCATTGTACGAGACATTAGCCATTGATACCATTGTATTAGCGATTGAATAATTTTTTGAGATATAATTTTATATAATTTAGAAATATTGAAAATTATTTCACTAGGGTAATTAAATCCCATGACTTTTTTTAAACCAATGCGAAATTTCATGTATAAAATACAAAATGATTAAAAAAATTCAATTAATATGGTATTTATAAAAATTAATATTGTTTTTATAAAAAAACTTTTGAAATGATGAGTTAATAATTCAACTTAATATTATACCGATTACATTAGCACCTTTGGCAAGTATTATAACACTAACATTACTATATATCTACTATCAAGGAACTTGATCCCGGATTACTTTTTTGTTACATATGTTCGTAGGACAATTTATTTTCGTATCTATTTTTGTGATTGTCTACATACTAGCAATTTATAGATTGTTTTTAGATATGGATGTAAGATATAAGTAATGATCCAATATTTTTGAGGAGGTTTTATTTAAATATGACTATACAAGACTGTGATTTTTTTTCGGGGAAATAAAAACAATACCAAAGTTACTTTTTAAATCGACAAACATTCATTAACATACATATTTTTTAAACCCATTTGATATCAAGTCCCATAACAAAAGAGTTAAGATGGGATGTGACCACAAAAAAGCATATGGCAAATTCAAGATTTTTTATTTTTATTTTTTTAAAATTAGAGTTAAAACCAAAGAAAACTAGACTTATCATCCTATCATAAAATATAAATTTACATTTCAATAATTACAAATTTTTTATTTTTATTTTTCATCATATTATTTAATAAAATATTTTATAATTTTTTAACAAATTATAGAAAAATAATAATACATATAAATTAAGAGTCAATTCAATTTGAGTGCTAACCAATTTCTATATTACTTATTGAAGACAGGTACAGTAAAATGACTTGGCCTTCATCAATGACGAAGGAGCATTCTGATGAAGTGTATAAACCCTTATAACTTGTCAATATTTAATTCTTGTATTCAAAGGTTTGGAATCTCGAGAAAGTCATTTTGAGTTTAGAAGTAGTGTTGGTAATATCAACTCTCTTTCAAATTACACATACATACTAGTATACATTAGTATACTTGTCCATTGGATGTAACTTGGGTGATTGGGCATACTGATTGATAGCCTCCCCACCCAGGTTCAATTCCTTGTAAGTGATGTAATGAGCTCTTAATTGAACCACCCTTGTTCAGACTCCCCATATTCCTTACAAACTAGCAAAAAAGTACCGTAGATGTAACAACCTTGACCTCTGTAACATAAACCACATAGAAAAAAAAGCATTAAAAAACCTATTAAAACACCTATCCCACATGTCCCACTCATCCCAACTTCGACATTATATGAGTAAAAAAATGTTATCAACATGTTTTTCCAACCAAGTATTAGTTAAAAAATGTTCTTAGCACATTTCTCCATTCATATCTTACAATATACTTTATAAATTGTTTGTATTTTTTCATCAGTAGAATTTTCTCTTCTTAAATGAAATTGTGTACAAGAGAACATACATGAAGTGTTTTTCAAAAACCATTTTTTCATTATTATTATAACATTATTTATGAACTAGGCTTATTGAGTCTTTTTGACTTTTGACCATTTGAGTGGTTGAAAGGTTGATAAGAAGGAAATTCCTAGTATTTGAAATTGAGAAAACTATTTGAAATTGAGGGTTTCTCAAGTGTAAAAAATAAACAAGCTTTTTTTTGTTTTTTTATTATTAAATATGTTTATTTTTTATTAATAATAATAATAATGTTTATTTTTATCTTGGATTTAAAATTCGCTAGAGAAGAAGAGTTATAATTATTAGTAATTTTGTAAAATGATGTACATATCATGAAAGGTTGGTATGCTATTATGTAATATTAATTAATTAATTATTATTCTTTGATTTAGTTTTGAGATATTATTGTTTTTTTCAAAATTTTAATATTATTTTAAAGGATGGGTAAAGTCTAGACTAACTAGTACAATTATTGATTACATGTATATATGAGATTACTACAATAAATATTTTACATATATATATATTATTGTTGGTATGCTATTATGTAATATTAATTAATTAATTATTATTCTTTGATTTAGTTTTGAGATATTATTGTTTTTTTCAAAATTTTAATATTATTTTAAAGGATGGGTAGAGTCTAGACTAACTAGTACAATTATTGATTACATGTATATATTAGATTACTGCAATAAATATTTTACATATATATTTGGTTTTTATATTTGACTTATATATATTAATTATAATATTATCGTTTATATAAAATATGCATTTTTATATTATGTTAATGTTGATGTTATTTTAATTGTAAAATATATCGAGTGTATGTTAATGTTTTATATTATTAATAATTATCTATTACATTTGAGATGTATTATTTATTCAAATTGGAGATGTATATTTGACATATATATTGATTTTAATATTAGTGTTTATATATATTATGTCTTTTCAACTCACATTAATGTTGGCCATGTTTTTATATTCATATTCTCTATAAAATGTATTGTATATGTTAATGATTAACATCATTAATGATTTCTCTGTTTCAAAATTAAGTTTGAGATGTATCAATGATTTAAATAGAAGTTGTAAATATGTCATATATATATATATATATATATATATATATATATATATTGATTTTAATATTAACATTCATGTGTATTATGTCTTTTCCTATCATATCATGGATGTTGATCATGTTCTCTATAAAATGTTTTGTGTATCTTAATAATTAGCATCATTAATGATTTCTCTATTTTGAAATCAAATTTGAAATGCATTAAAGACTTAAATTAGAGATGCCATATAATATTTAACTACTATGATCACTAGAATTTATATTCATATTTTTCATTACTATCATCACCAAAGTTTACTAGATTAAGAAAATAATGAAATTATAAGCTACTACGATTAGTGAAATTTATAATAAAAATACAATTTAATGTAAATAATTCCAAATTGAATAACAAATTTTATAGCAAATAAAATACATTGTCAAAATAATAATTTTGTAATTACATACTGTAACATGTTTTAATGCATTTTTTCAAAAAATTTAAGTCTACAAACATTTTAGAAACCATTTTGATCTCCTAATTATCATGTCTAATGTGTAATGAGGAATACAATTAGGGATCAAATTTGAAGTTTGAATTCTCTTTCAAAACCTCTTTTGCACTCTATGAAGCATTAAATTAATTCCACCGCAAAATAATAAAAAAATAAAAAATAATTTGTTAATCATCTATGAGCTATTAAATTAATTCTACCACAAATCAATAAAAAATAAAAAATGACTTGTCAATCATCTTATAAGGTATTAAATTAATTCCATTTAGTAAGGATACAGTGGTCCATTGGTGGGGATAGATGGATTTCATTCCATCTACCTGAGTTAATTCCGTTGAGACATCTTCTAGCTTGGATGACTAGCTGACGGTTTTCTCGACCTACCATCCACAATATGTGGGGAAGTTTGTTGGGATTTTCCGTGCATGTTAGTTTTCCTTCGGAATAGCAGGAAGGTGGTATTTTCCGCGTGAAAAAAATAAAAATTAATTCCATCGAAAAAAATACTTGTCAATCATTAATGAAGGATTCAAATGAAGTGTAAGAAATCTTACAACTTACGGAAAAATTTAAGGATCCATAATTTTCTTAAAGTATGGAAACTTTGACTAATCTGACTAATTATCGAATTTCCAACAATAAAATGTATGGCAATATTTTTTTAAAATATTTAAATTTATAAGGGTTTTATATATTTTTTCCAATCATAAAATGTTTGGCAATATTTTTTTAAAATATCTAAATTTATAAAGGTTTTATATAGTTTTTGGATAATTTTGGTCATTTTTACACTAAAATTTTTTAAACCTATGGAATTTGGGCAATCCATATTGGATAAAAATTAAAAATGATGAATATTTTTTGGGAAAAAACCTTGAAAATTAATCCATGAACTAAATTTCACCCCTAAAATTTTTCTTACGACTTATCAATATTTAATTCTTATAATTAAAACTTAAAATCTAGAAAAATAGTCATTCTAAATTTAAAATCTAAATTTAAAAATAGTGTTGATAATATTAACTCTTTTTCAAATTACACACAATCTAGTATACATTACATTGGTACACCTATCCCAACTTGGGCTCTACACATACATAGTAATATACCATGGTACACCTATTCCAAACAACATGTAAAGCTTTTTTTACCTCCTCATTTACATTTTTAGTAGATTAAATTTTAAAATTTACTTTTCGTTTACCATTTATTTTCATTTTTTTTTCCTGTATTATATGTGGTGCGCCCCATGACTTTACAGGATGTATCACAACTGGTGCATTAACAAGGTGCACCGTATTATGTGCATCCCCGTTTTAAAAGTGCATTAATTATTGGGGATATTAAAACCACTTGCAGTTATTTGGTGCGCTTTATAATATACAAGAGCACCATTAATGATGCTTCGTACTATTATAAATACATTGATAAAGTGTATAAATATGCCATACATGCATGGTCGTGCGGTGTGTTTCATGAGATATATACATCACATGTACTGCATAACATCATTATAAACACACCATTCACAAATTTTCGTGTGGGATTAGGTGTTTCAATGCACTTTGAGATATATGGAGGCACTAGTTTGAGTGCATCTGCATATATTAAGAACATTACTAATGCACATAATTCAAGAATTTATTTAACCTAATAAGTGCAGTTATGAGTGTATGGGTGCTCTGTATGTGGTGCATCTAGTTATGTTAGGCGTAGCGTTAAGCAGGGATACAAAATACCTCGCTCATTTATTTGGTGCACTTTATAATATAAGGAAGCATCGCTAATGGTGCTTCGAGATATTAGAAACACATTGGCAAAATGTAGAACTATGTCGTACACACATGGTTGTGTGATGCCTTTTATGATTGATTGTAGTGCATACATTCGTTATAAACACACTATTCATGATATTAAGTGCAAGGTTGGAAATAATCAGTGCACTTTTGGATGTACGGAGGAACCAGGAACAATGCGTCCGTATATATTAAGCACATTGCTAATATTAAGTGCACTAGTGATCACAATGTGCATAATTGTGATGCATTGAGCACCGTTGATAGTGTGCTTTATGCTTTTCACCACCGCTTACGATGCGATATGTTTTTAAAGATACATCAATAGTGTTAAACATGTTTTTTTCAAAAACAAAATTAATTTCAATTTTTAATAAATAAAAATGGTTATTTAATTGATTTTTTATATATGTTGTGTGTGTATGTGCGTACGTGTGTGTTTTTCTAATGAAATTTGTATGTGAATCAAAGATAATGATGACGATAAGAGTAACAATAGTATAAAAAACGTGTTGACTTGTATAAATTTTATGGGAGTGGAAGTGTAATGTCCCTAGTTTTGACCCTTGACATAATTATGTAAATGATGTAATATCATTGATAATTGTAAGGAACATGGTGAGGAGATCAAGTCCAAGGCCCTACCATGAAATTCCCGAATACGTATGAGCATATCAACAAGTAAATATGGTTAGGGAACCATGCGTTGGTCAAGCACAATAGCATTGTAATGTGATGAACATGTGCATGATAATAATAAATAAAGGCACAACTGACTGTGCAAGGAAACAAGAGAAAGGGGCATGATTCTCCTATAGTTAGGAAGGGACACAATTATCCATGAAGCCAATAGATGACAACCAAGTGACTTAGAGAGGATTGATGGGCCATCAAATTTCAAACTTTACTCATGCACCCCAACCATTTAATGCCTCAAAGAGGAAGGTAGTTGAGGCATTATTATCTTAGGGAAAGGAAGGCGTGGGTTTGGGATTTCTTGTGTTAGTTGTGTGTCAGTCACTCTAAAGAATTGGATTGGGGATCGATTATTGGGTAAATGACCAATTACATTAAAGTCATCCTTAAATTATATGTTATTTGGGGGCTAACACATTCTATTAGTCAAGAAAACAATCAGTCTAAGAGTCGATTGGTTAGACAATTTATGTGGTCAAGTAACTCAAACCCTCCTGTCGGTGGGTATCCATCTCACCTTGTTTTGGTGTAGAGAGTATCTAGGTGACCAATCGATATTTCTCACTTCGTGGAGAAGAGTCGACCATTTTTTCCAGGGGAAGAATCCTATTTTGATTAATGACATAGTGAAGGAGTGGTTTTGAGTCTGGCCGTGGTCACAATAGGCACTGAAGGTGAAGTCTGTGAGTGAAACTTCTATGTGCTCCATTACCATTCCAGGTAACAAAGTTGTACCAAATTTGCTTGGTTGATACTTGTGCTTGTGTGCCCTAATTGTTCCTATACACCAGTGGTTGCAGTATGTTTCCACAATGGTCTGAGTATGTTGGGAAGAGTGGTATAGTTACTTGTAACAAAGTGGTATCATTGCCTATAAATCCTCTATAGCGCACCCAGTTGTCCTAAGCATACCCTGTACGCATTGAATTCCTACCAGTATCAGTCATGCACCAAACATTCTTGGTTCCTCATTGGTATTGTCCTAATGAGTACGGTTTCCCATTAATCCTCTTGTAATAGAGTGGCCAGTCGGGCAGTGACTAGATAATCCTCGGAAGCTAATTGGTTGTGCACATATTGATTTGCGAACATTAGAACGCAGAATCTTTAGACATATGAATCGGGGTTTGGGTGGTATTTCTACGCACACACTAGAATAACACCTAGAGGAAGGTGACGCCTAAGGGACCGTGGAGTGGTGAAGAGGTACCTTCTTGGTGTTGTGTGGAGTTGGAATTATGGACCCCAAGATAACTGAGTCTACATAAGGTGTTTGTAAGATGGAGGTAAACCATATCTAACTGTTTGTCCCTTGCTTAATTATATGAAACCCTAAGATGTGGGCATGGTGGTATTAAGTACCTAAATGGCATGTAATTTGAAAGAATGACATAGTGGTATTGAGTACCAAGCAGATTGGAATCCAAGAGTGGTATGGAGCATGAAACTGGCTGATGAGCCTAATGGAGGTTGTGTCCTCCTAGCAGATGACCGGGTTTGGGTGGTCTTTCTATGCACACACTGAATGGAACTTGGAGGAAGGTGACGCCTGAGGGATTGCTTAGCAATGAAGGGGTGCCTTCTTGGTGTTGCGCGGGGAAGTATTATGGACCCTAAGCTATATGAATCTGATTGAGCTACCTGCAAATCTGAGGAGAGTTTACTAGCACACAATTTCTCTCCATTACCCTTATAGCCTGTTACCCCAACATAGGCTGGCTTGGCTTGGAATTAAGTCTATGTGATTGTGAACATCCTGTTAACCCAGCAAAAGCTACACTAGGTATGGCCTTGTGCCTAATTGAATTTGAGTGAGCTCTAGATAGTTCCCATTTCCTTAGCTAAATCATGCCTAGCGTGAGGGTTCCCTCTTAGCATAAATAATATATGCTAGACATAGTGCCTACATTTGGGTGGAACGTTGCTCTTGCACAGCCAGTTGCTTGGAGAACCTTCATTCAAGATAAGTGTTTACTTGATGTTATTTTTGTCATTCCATTCTATTGTATGAATATTGATCTAAATTAATGATAAGAAGCATGCTGTAGACAATGATTGAGAGTATGATTAACTTAACTTGTAGCAATTTTGGCACTTGACATCTAAATGTGTATATATGATATCATGCTTATGAAATGTTTGCATCTAAATTCATGATTTGTGTATGATTCCCATTTATGAAAATAACGCTAAATTTGAAGGTGGACGGTATGGTCCAATAGAATTTAAGTAGCCATGCGATGGTTTATCCACAATGATCAAGGGTAGTCACATGGTATATCTGCATGATAGGGAAGTTTATAGGTACATGTTTACGCCAGATTAAATTAGTGCGCATAGTGTTGCACAAAGGTCGTGGTATGTTGCATGTGGTACATTGCTAAGGTTGGTAACATGCATGGCTTAGACTGCTATGTAGTGAGTTAACTCAATATAAGACATAGAGTTATCTTGGTATCAGATGTAAGAGAAAAAAAAAGATCCCTCCTGGTCGCAATAGTCCATAGAGGCCGCTAGGTACGTGATAGAGTGGTATCAAATAAGTGGTTCCAACACTAGGACTCTAAGTGTTCCCAGTGCGGTAATATTAAAGTGATTATTGGGGTTTATTAATGTGTTATCTAACAAGTTTTCCTTTTTGCACAATGTTATTCGTAGCAGTAAGACCACTATAGAAAAGAAAAGAAAGCAGTAAATAGAAGGATACAAAATTTAGCTAGTTGAATGATCATCATGGAGGAAGCGCAAGACCCCTACGATCATGAAGAAGATGTTATGGGAGAGGATGTGCATGGTGGTAATGATGAAATAGAGTACAACATAAGGAGGGTCCAAATCACACCTTTGGATATGGCTAAAACTATGAGGAGTTTCAATGAAAGGATGACTAAGGTGCATTAAGAGAAACATTAGATCAATGCTTCCATACTGCAGATCCTAACAAAACTTCAGCATAAATCTAATTTTGGATCAAATCAGAACAATGGAAGCAAGGATGGAAGGAGTGTGAGCAGTTTCTCTAGAGGATGATCATGATACCAAGTTAGAGGTGTGCGCAGAAAGAGAACAAGCACGTCTTCCTCAGGCACCTCGGGAAGCAGATCGAGCAAATCAAGGAGCTCATCTGACAGTTCAGAGGGCTCAACCCAAATTTTTAAGAGGAGGAAGCCTCACAAGGAGAATTCCTATGGGGAATTCAAGAAGGTAAGGACACCTATATTCAATGGATAAATTGAGTTTAGTTAGAAGGACGAGGCATGTATTCTTGGAATGAAGAAATACTTCAGAATCCATGACTACTCTGGGAAAAAGAAGGATAACATTGCCATTTTTAATCTAAATGGAAAAGCTTCAATCTAGTGGGAGCACCTCTGGAAAGTGAAAGGCCTCAAGGAAAAGAAGATCGAATGGATTGAATTTGAAAAGTATTTCAAATAGAAATATCTTTCTGAAAGGTAATGTGATAGCAAGAGCAAGGAATTTCATGAGCTAAAGCTAGGAAATATGACAATGGAGGGATATGTGAACAAGTTTCTAGAGATACCCCGGTATGTGGACTATCTCCGAAATGACAATGCAAATATTTAGAGGTTCTTAAGTGGATTGTCCAATTTTTTTAGAAAAATAATTGAATTCAAGGAACCCAAGACCTTGGATGATGTTATCTGAAAGGATATGCATTGATATGAGCATAACAAGGGCATATTTGAAGAGCATCAAATAGGAAGAGGGTCTAGTCATACTTATATTCATCCTAAGGTTGTTGAATTTGCGCGCTTAATAAAAGTAAGCATAGCAAGTCGTCACTAGTTCATTTAGCCACCAGGACAAAGAGGAAAGTAAGTGAAATGGTAGAAAGTTGTCCATTAACGTGGATGGTCTTCCCAGCGGAGCAGACCTAAACATATCATTGCTAGGATTGTACGATGTTGTCATTGGAATGGATTGGCTATAAAAGCATCGTGCCAAGCTTGAATATTATAATAAGTTCCTTGAATGCCTTGATGATGAAGGGAATCCTAAAATAGTAAAAGTTGTATTGAACAAGGTTTCATTAAGGCAGGTTACAACACTGCAGCTGGGAAGGTACTTCAAGAAGAAATTTCAAGTATAAGCAGTTCATGTATAAGATTCAATAGAAAATAGAGGTATACCACTAGAATATTTCCCAGTTCTACAAGAATATAAGGATGTATTTCCACAAGAAGTGCCATGAATTCTACCTAAAAGATATATTGGTTTCAAAATTAATCTAGTGCCAGGCGCAACCACAGTGTCTAAAGATCCTTACAGGATGAACACTCCATAGTTGGTAGAGTTGAAAATGCAACTTCAAGAGCTGATGGATAAGAATTATATTAGTTTGAGTGTGTCTCCTTGGGGTTCTCTAGTGCTGTTTGTTAAGAAGAATGAAGGAACATTGAGGCTGTGTATTGACTATAGAAAACTCAATAACATCACAGTTAAAAGCAAGTATCCATTGCCTAGGATAGATGATCTCTTTGATTAGATAAAATGAGCCAAAATATTTTCGAAGATTGAATTAAGTTCAGGGTACCATCAAGTCAGAATGAAGGAGGAAGATACCCATAAGACAACTTTCAAAACTTGGTATGGCCACTATGAGTTCACAGTTGTGATGTTCGGCCTCGCCAACACCCCATCTACTTTCATGTGCCTCATGAACAACGTGTCAACCAATATTTAGATAAGTTTGTATTGGTATTCCTATATGACATCCTCATCTATTCCAAGAGTGAGGAAGAGCACACATAACATCTTAGAATGGTATTGTATGTGCTTAGAGTGCACAAGATGTACTCCAAGTTAAGAAAGTATGAGTTATATCAGAAGAAGATTCAATATTTAAGTCATGTCATTTCAAAAGACAAAATTTCAATTGACCCCGAGAATATTGGTATGACAGTGAATTGGTCTGTGCCCAAGAATGTGACATATGTTTGATCTTTCATGGGTTTAGTAGGATACTACAGGAGGTTCATCAAGTATTTATCCAAGGTAGCACATCCTATCTCGTTGCTATAGAGAAAGAATATAAAGTTCACATGGTCTGAAAAATGTGAGGAAAGTTTCAACGCATGAAGGAGTTACTTACCAGCGCTCTTATTTTACAGATTGCAGACCCAGACAAGGATTTTGTGGTATGCACAGATTCTTTCATTGAAGGACTGGGAGGAGTGCTTATGCAAGAAGGGCATGTGATATTTTATGAGTCTATAAATTTAAAGGATCATGAGAAGAATTATGCAACGCATTTTTTGGGGCTAGCAGCCATAGTGCACACATTGAGGATGTGGAGATAGTACTTGCTTGGAATAAAGTTTGAGTTGCACACTGATCATATGTGTTTGAAATATTTATTTGATCATTCGAATTTGAATGCTTGACAAGTCAGATGGTTATAATTCCTAAGTGAATTTGATTTTGAGATCAAGCATGTCAAAGGTAAGTAGAATAAAATTGCTAATGCACTCAGCAGAAAGTCTTAAGTCATATCCTTGAACTTATGCGGCATTGGCCTCAAAGAACAAGTTGGAAGGTCACAGTATAAGATGAGAAGTATGTGTAAGTGCACATAGTACTCAAGAAAGTAGAACTGATCAAGAAGTATGAAGGATATCAATTGGAAGAGGATGGAATTCTTTTGTCCCAAGTCCGGTTGTACATTCCAGATAGTGCAAAATTAAAGAAGTTAGTAATGGATGAGATACATCAAACACTATACTCAAGTCATCCTAGATTTTATAAGACTATCATAGTAGCAAGAAAGCAGTATTCTTGGCCATTGATGAAGAGGGATATCGCACAGTACATTGATAGTTGTCAGAAGTGACAACAAGTTAAAAATGAGCAACAACACCCAGTAGGATTATTGCAGCTAGTGCCCATCCTTGAGTGCAAGTGGGGAGAAATATCTATGGATTTCATTACAGGACTTCCAATGACAGTGAAGAGTCGTGACTTGATCATGGTGGCGGTGGATAAGTTGACAAAGGTAACACATTTCATTCCATTCAAGTTAACACATAAGACTGCCAAAATTGCGCATATTTTCATGAAGGAAGTTATCAAGTTGCATGGATTGCCTAAGGAAATAATCTCTGACAGGGACACAAAATTCACATTGAATTTCTAGAATGGATTGTTCAAGGATTTAGGAACTTAGCTAAATTTTAGTACATGATACCATCCTCAAACAAATGGTCAAAAAGAGAAAGTAAATAAAATGTTGGAATATATGTTAAGGATGTATGTGATGCATAATCCATCCAAATGGGAATATTGCATACATCTGGTTGAATTTGCTTACAACAACAGTCACCAATCATATTGGGAATGAGTCCATTTGAAGACATGTATGGAAATAAATGAAGGACTCCAGTAATTTGGGGGATTCCAGTAGATAGAGTAGTGCTTGAGCCAGAAATGCTCAAGGAAATGGAGCAGGAAATAATTAGAATCAAGCATGATTTGAAAGTAGTGCAGGACAGGCATAAGAGCTGTGAAAATTTGAAAAACGTGCATAAAGAATTTAGTGTCGGAGACCACTTTTATTTGAGAGTTAATCCAAAGAAGAGCTCTCTAAAAATTGGAAGTTGTGCCAAGTTGGCACCAAGATATTTTTGGACTTTTGAAATCTTAGATAGAATAAGACCGGTTGCATATAGGATTGCCTTTCCAATGCATATGAAAGCTCATAATATTTTCCATGTCTCTTTGCTTAAAAAATATATACATGATCCTAATCACGTTATTGATTGGAAAGTGATTGAGGTGGAAACCAATGGAGAGTTCCAAGTGGAGCTTATGCACATCATAGGAAGGAAGGAGACTGTGCTCCAGAACCGAGCCATCAGATAGGTAAAGGTGTAGTGGAGGAACTTTGGTCCAGATGAGGCTACCTAGGAATTGGAAGAGGAAGGCATGAGGTAGGCATACCCATTTTTGTTCAATTTTGAAGAGCATAAAGGGCAGTGCTATTTCAAGGGGAGGGTACTGTAATATCCCTAGTTTTGAACCTTGACATAATTATGTAAATGATGTAATATTGTTGAAAATTATAAGGAACATAGTAATGAGCTCAAGTTAAAGGACCTACCATGGAATTACCGAATATGTATGATCACATCAACAAGTAAATGTGTTTAGGGAACCATGCACTAGTCAAGCATAGTAGCATTGTAATGTGATGTACATATGCATCATAATAATAAATAATTTCACAGATGACTGTGCAAGGAAACAAGAGCATGGGGCACTATTCTCCTACGATTAGGAAGGGATGTAATTATCCATGAAGATAATAGATAAGATACAAATGTCTTAGAGAGGACTCATGGGCCATCAATTGTAAAATTTAACTCACGAGCCCCAACCATATAATGCCTCCAAGAGGAAGGTAGTTGAGGCAATTATTATCTTGGGGAAAATGAAGGTGTGGGTCTAGGTTTTCTTGTGTTAGTCGCTATACAAAATTGGACCAGAGATCACTTATTGGGTAAGTGATCAATTGCATTAAATTCATCCTTAAATTATATGTCATCTGGGGGATTGCACAGTCTGTTAGCCAGTCAAAAAGTTTGTTTGACAGTTGGTTGGTCAGAAAGTTTACATGGTCAGGTATTTTGACCCATCCTGTCAGTGGGTATCCACCTTGCCCTGTTTTGGAGTAGAGAGTATCAAGGTGACCAACGACGATCTTTCTCACTTCGTGGAGAAGAATCAACCATTTTTTCTAGGGGGATAATCCTATTTTGATTAGTGAGATAGTGAAGGAGTGGTTTTGAGTCTGGTCATGGTCATGATAGGAAGTGAAGGGGTATTCTATGAGTGCAAACACTATGCGTTCCCTTACCATTCTAGGTAACAGAGTGGTACCGAAGTTGCTCGGTCGATACTTGTGCTTGCGCACACTAATTGTGCCTGCACACCAGTGGTTGTAGTCTATTTCTACGATTG
This sequence comes from Larix kaempferi, assembly GCA_027924585.1. NCBI lineage: Eukaryota > Viridiplantae > Streptophyta > Pinopsida > Pinales > Pinaceae > Larix > Larix kaempferi. Next base: position 2,816,676 of record BSBM01001313.1, read on the forward strand.
TCGAAGTATGTTGGGAAGAGTGGTATAGTTACTCGTAATAGAGTGGTATCACTTCCTTTAAATCCTCTATAGTTCACCCAGTTGTCTTAAGAGTACCTTGGAAGCATTAAATTTCTACAAGTATCAGTAGTGCGCTAGAAATTACTGGTTCCTCATTGTTATTTTCCTATTGAGTATGGTTTCCCATTAGTCTTGTTGTAACATAGTGGTAAGTATGGAAGTGATTGGGTAATCCTTTGAAGCTAATTGGTTGTGCATATCTTGATTTGTGAGCCTTAGAAGGAAGAACCTTTAGGAATATGACCCGGGGTTTGGGCAGTCTTTCTACACACACAATGGAATAACACATGGAGGAAGGTGACACTTGAGGGACTGTTGAGTGGTGAAGGGGAACCTTCTTCGTGTTGTGTGGGATGGGCATTGTGGACCCCGAGCTACCTGATTCTATGCAAGGTGTCTATAATATGGAGGTAAGGAAGATCTGACTATTTGTCCCTTGCTTGATTATCTAAAACTTTGAGATGTGGGTAGGGTGGTATTAAGTACAAGAATGTCATGGTATTTAAAAGAATGAAAGAGTGGTATTGAGTATGAAGCATATTGGAATCCAAGGGTGGTATGGAGCATATAAATTGCTGATGGTTCTAGTGGAGTTTGCGTCCTCTTGGTAGACGATTGGGTTTGGGTGGTCTTTTTATGCACACATTGAATATCACTTGGAGGAAGGTGATGCATGAGGGACTATTTTGTAGTTAAGGGGTGCCTCTTGATGTTGTTTGGGGTGAGTATTGTGGACCCCAAGATGGATGAGTCTGATTGAGCTACCTGTAACTCTGATGAGAGTTTACTAATACAACATTTCCTTCCATTACCCTTGTAGTCTGTTAACCCAATAAATCCTGGATTGGATTGGAATTGAGTCTATGTGATTGCGAACAATCTCTTAACCCAAAAGAGGTTGGCTTGGCTGTGGCCTTGTGCCTATTTGACTGTGATTGAGCTATGTATAGTTCCCCTTTCCTAAGGGAAATCACGTCCAGTGTGAGGGTGGCCTCTTAGTAAAAATAGAATATGCTAGACATAGTGCCTATGGTTGGGTGGAACATTTCTCTTGTTCAGTCAATTGCTTGGAGAAAATTCATTCAAGATAAGTGTTTACTTGATGTTATTGTTGCCATTCCATTTTTTTCTCCATGAAAAAAATGTATTTTCATTCATTTAAGTGCAAAAATAAAATATTTAGAGATTTTCAACTTGTTTCTTTTATCAGGTCAAAAAATAACTATCATCTTCCTTCACTAGTATACAACTCAAATCTATAACTGTTTTCCATATTTCATTGCATTCTGCAAAAAAAATAGAACTTTCAGAAAACTACTAACAAAGAGTTCAACACATTTGTAGATGTACCCCCTTGGTATTCCTTTAGATGGCAGGATGTAATAAGATACCCTGTTTAGAGAGTGCATCCACATATTCATTGAGTTCGCGCAGTATGTGCCTAATTTGAATACGCTAAAATGATCTCACAATCGTCTTTAGCCACTCCACCAAATAAAACATCCCGAGATGAACAACATCAGCCTATCCCCTCAAACAATTTATAATCAGCTGCAAATCTCCAAAAACCTGAAGCCTCTGTACCCCTCTGCTGGAAGCAAGTCTCAGCAAGTAGTACAGTCCCTTAAACTCTACTTGATTATTAGTTCCAGGCCCTATCCCACCATGGGATTTGAAGTAATGGTCCTTATCCATGAACATAATGAACCTGAACCCACTCTTCTGATTTCTCCCTTGAATCGCCCCATCAAAATAAGCCCATGGAAAGCTCTCATCAATAATCGGGCTCACCAAGAGTCTTCCAGGAATAGTGATTAGCTTGGGTTTGTAGTATTGGAAAATGGCCATGGAATGAGAAGCCACCTACATAGAATTAATAGAATTATCCTTAAATATGAATGCATTTCGCGCCAACCATATGCCCCATGAGGCAATAAGGGGAAGAGCTCTAAAAGGATCTGCCTCCTACGATTGGAAAATACCTCTTGACGCAACTTTCCATCGAGTTACTAGCCCATAATATCAGGCTTTTAGAATTACTGCATGCCTCTTTCCAAACTTCCCTAGCAAAGACATAGTCAATAAAGAGATGTTTAACCAATTCCTCAGTCGACTTGCATATTGAACATATCCCTAGACCATTAAAACTTAAGCACCGAAGGTAATCCCATGTCAATACTCTATTCCCCAGCATTAACTAGAAATGTAATATACTCTTAGGTGGGCCCTTGATTTTCGAAATTTCCTTTGATCACCACCTAGTCCCATGAGAGTCTAGAAATACTGAATCACAACCCAAATTTGTCGAATAGAGTCCCCCTGATAATTATAGCTCCACCTTAATTCATCTTCTTCTCCCATTAAATTTATGTGCCCCTACACTAAAAATCCACATAAGTTATCCCAACTTCTATTCCAGGGACCCGAAAGTCGTAGCTCCTCAGCCAACTACCAACCCTATCTCCACAGATTGGTTCAATCTTCCTTGGATACCCTATCGAGTCTAGAAATACCCCTGTTATGTAGGAACTTGATAAGTCCCTTGGTAAGTGAAAATATCCATTCAACCATAGACTCAATTCATTGACCAACCTAACTGATCTGCCATTACCAATATTAAATTCTAGGAAAGGTCCAATAACATATAAAGCATTTACTAGAGATCTCCAAGGATTAGAGGCCTTTGGTACATTCTTCTCTCTTCATCTCACCCAGTCCACCATAGAATTCAGAGCAATGTATTTTGAAATCAAAATACGTTTCCAAAGGCTATCTTTAGTCAGAAAATTCCATAACAATTTTGTTGCTAATGCCACTTCAAGAAGAAAATATTCTTAATTTCCCATCCACCCAGGCATTTGGGGGCTTCTAACACTTTCCAACTAACCAAATGGAAACCCTTTCCTTCCTTCCTATTTATCTAGATTAAATTAAAACATAGCTTACGAATATAATTCAGGATCACCACTAGAATAGAAGCACGTTCCAGAATACCAAGATAGCCTCTAGAACCAACTTAACAAGAACCAATATACACCCTATGTATAGCCATCTATTGTACCACATATTTATACTTCCATCCATCCTCTCCATAATCCATCTCTAGTCCTTTATTCTGTATCTATTATTCTTCAAATTTTATCCAAGGTAGGGGATACCTTCCTCCATCACCTGTTAGTCGAAAGGAAAGTAACCTCTCCAAAACTCGCTATCATCCATCGGATCCTCCAATAAGTACAAAGCAAATTTTTCATTGTTGATCTCCATCCCCGTTGCTCTACATAACAACCCCAAATTTGTTCCCAACCTATGAAATTCACTAGTAGACTTAAATAAAAATAGAAACACATCATTGAAAAAAATAATATGAGTAAGGGACACTCTACCATTGAATGAGACTCCTATGAGTCTTGTTTTGCACCGATCAGTAATCAATAATATGCTCAAACCTTCGATGATCAATAGGGACAGATAAGGTGAGAGTGGGAATCCTTTCCTGAGTCCCCTTGAATATTTAAAGAAGGTCGATCATGATCCATTGATGAGCATAGAAAAATGAGGTGTGGTCACACAACCCATAATTCAATTAGTCAAATCCAAATTGAACCCAATATGCAAGAGAACCAACCTGAGAAAAATACAAGAGGCCTTATCATAAGCCTTGGATAGATCCAACTTCACCACTGCCACTTTCATCTTTTGAGTTTTAATGGAATGGATGCCTTCCTGAGCCGCGCCCAATGCTTTATGAATGAGGCTCCTTTTAAGTAGTCAAACTATTCCTTTGATATGTACTAAAAAAGGTAGGGTTTGATTCGAACAACTGTAACCTCAGCTATAATCTTATAGATACAATTGCAGATTAAAATAGGTATGAAATCCGATAAGGATACAATATTATCCTTCTCGGGAATAAAATACAGAAAGTTCGCTTTTAGTGATGCCAAAATGATCCCAGAAAGTCTCACCTCCTCAACCACCTTTGCAATATCCTCACCCATCATGTCAAAAAAATCCAAGAAGAATTTTGGAGGCCGACCATTAGGTCCCATAATTTTATTCCTACAGAAATCCTTTAAAACACTGGATAGTTCCTCGAGGGAAACTTCCTTGTAAAACCGATCTCTCTCATCTGAGTTCAACAATCTGGGGAATTTCTTGATAAACTAGAACATACCCAACATATCTAGATGAAACTGCTCAGAGTATAAAGTATGGAAATGATTGATAGCTAACTCTGCAAGTTTATAGAAACCCTTAACAAGGTTACCCATAGAATATTGAATGTCCCAAATAGTTTTGTAGTTCCTTCAATGAGCAGCCATATTCTGAAATAATTTGGTATTTTTGTCACTTTCCTCTAGCCACAGGACCCCGCTCTTCAACCTCCATTCCTCCTCCAACTCCTCCAAACATTTATGCTTCTCAATCTCCTGTTGATACACCTTTTCCCACCTATCCTCCACAGATAAGATTATCAGATCGATTAAGAATAGACCTTCCAACCTTATCTCAACCTCAACTAGCCTACCTTCATGGGATCTTCGTCTTCCCAGGTTCCACTCCAAAACCTTTCCATTTAAAACGCTTAGAGTATCCACAAAATGAATTGAAGCACTTCCATCTCCCTCCCAAATATGATTCCAATTATCCTCAATTAACTTGCAAAAATAAGGAATCTTCGAACAAGCAGAGTTATATTTGAAGGGAGAACTAGGCTTATATTCCAGGGACCCAATTTCAAGGTGTATAGGGAAGTGATTAGAGAAAATAAAAGGACATACCCATGATCTATACAGGTCCAAATCATCAATTAAATTGACATGCATAAAGAATCTATTGGGCGTCTTGGAAATACCTTGTGAACCAACACGCCTTTTATTCTAGGTAGGATTGAGTTCCACTGGATTGATATTGATCCAACCCTTCTGCTCGAACATGTCTTATAGAGCAACAGGTAAAGGATATTCATTGGCCATGTCTCCCCAAATATCATCCACCCCAAGAGTCACGTTCAAATCACCCCAACAATCAGGTTATCTACCTTATAACATCCCTGCTCAAAAAGAGAAGTCCAAAAGTTCGATCTGTCATCATACGAACCGTAAATGTTGAGGAATATAAATATCTTCTCCATCTCAATTTTAAATTCTTCAACTCCTAGTATAGACCACATCGCAAAGGAATTATCCACCAGTAGATTTTGAGAAAAATATGAAATGAGACCTTTGGATCTTCCTCAAGCATCCACAACAAAAAATAACATAGCAGGAAACATTTTCTCCAGCCGAGTAAGAACCTCAGAACCTACTGACATCATTTATTGTAAAAATAAAATGCCCAGTTTCTCCATCTCCACCAGTCCCTTGAGGGGTAGAAATTTGGCCTACCCTCCGAGGCCTCTTACATTGATCAAGGAAATCTTCGTTAGAAGCCCCCGTCCTGGGGATTTCCTGCTCTAAGTACCCTTGAGATTTTTGACTGTTGGCCCTGGGAAATTTCTCACTTAGCTTTCTCCTTCACTTGGTGCATTGGTGATTTATTTCCTTCCTTCCCCTGAATGGAAACCATAGGTTCCTCCAAACCAATACCTCCTACTAGCTTGAACCCTTTTGAACACGATCAAATAAAATAGGGATCCTTGTATCTGCTACTAGACGAACCACCAATTCCAGCCGATATGGACTTGAGATGAACCTTGGAGGAAAAGTCACTCCCCAACCCCACCACTAACTCCACCACTGAGTTCTCGATTAGTGGAGGTACTTTTTCAATTCCATGATATGCATATCACTAGAAAAAAAACATTCTCCCTCGCATGCAATTCTTCCACATATCCCTTCCCATCATTCGAGCCCCCAAATTTCCTAGACATCTTCTTGCCACTTTGAAGCCATATCTTCTCCACCCAATCCAGCTGGATGTAGGAAAAATCAAATCCTTCTAATAAACTGTCGATCTCAGGGGATTTATCCTCCTCCACAACCGCGCAACAGGAAGGATAACATCGCAGATGATTTCTATCGACAACTCATCCCAAACTATAGGAGAGCATTTGGACCCAGGAAAGTCTTCCTCTGATCTAAAATATCGTGAATTACTTTCTCCCCCCCTAGTGCCTCTTTCCTCTTCCAAAATTTATTCTTGAATTTCAAATTGTAATATTCCACTAAATGTCCATATATGTGGCATCTAACACGTCTAAAAGGCACTTTTAGGTTCCATAGCTTGTGTGAATATATTCTCACCAACAACTAAATCAATGGACTCAAAAGGTCCTTAACTCATGTCTAAATTCACCAGAATCCTTTCAACAGATCAACACTGAGAATTAAAAATATATGCATCAACCACTATGAATTTCCCTATGTAATCCCCAATAGTTTTGAAGCCCTCATGTGACTAGAATTCTAGAGGCAGGTAAGGAAGTTTGACCCAAATGGGGAATGATACTAGATATTCCTTCAGGGGATCAAATAATGGGTGCCATTGTTTTAATGCTAGAGGACATTTACCATTCATCCAAACTCCGTGCAGAACAATTTCTACATCCACTTTCATCTTAAAATCGAAGCCCAACCACCCTCTCGGTAGACCCAAAACATCAGGAAAATCCTTCACCACCAGACTCCATAGATGAACTACCCATCTACTCACCGCTTCCTCAGAAAATCTCCGCCTACAAAATTTTCCAATTAACACCCTGGAAGAGAACTTTGGGATCTCCATCACCATAATGTCCCTTCCCACCACCAACTCTTTCCCAAGGCCTTTAGAGTTAAGGACCTACTTCCTTGACTATTCATAGCCGCATTATTCCAGTTAACAGGATGAACTTCCAACCCAATGATCGATGCTTCCATATCCTCCCTCTACAAATGACTTCCGATAAACCTACCACCTTTCGAATCCTCACTAGGAAGGAGAATGTCGCATGCACCCCAAGAAACACCAACCCTGTCACCATCATTAAAAACCATGGGAGTTTTTGAGTTTGTAACTGGGCCCAAGCTATGGATCTGATCTCCTGTACCTTTCACATGTTTCCCCACCAGACAAGATACCTCCACTAGCCCCCCGTCTCACGTATCCATATGATTAATCCAGGAATTGGACATCAGCGTAAACAGAGGCATGAACTCATCATTCAATTCCCCTGAATGTAAGATCTGACCTGGAATTGTACCAAATCTGACAAAAAATCTAAATTCTAACACCCCAATTGCTCCCTTCTATTCCCGACGAAATCCCAAACACCTCTTCCTAGGCCCCCCCACCATGGGCCCAACAAGTCATATAAATATTCCGATCCCTGCTGATATTTGAATTCACCATTAGAGGAAAAAATGTTGGACTCCTAATCCAATTCGTCAGAATAATCCACTAGAGTGCCACCAATCTCTTCCATAGCACACCAAGCCCGAGATCTGAGGCCCTACATTGAATCCTTCAAACCCTAGTTACCATAGATGGTTATTTAGGGTAGCTCAAGTTATCCCTTATCTTGTAATTATGTCATTCCATTCTGTTGTATGAATGTTTATCTTAAATTAATGATAAGACACATGCTGTAAATAATGATTGAGAGTATGATTATCTTAGCTAGTAGTGATTTTGGCTCTTGACATATAAGTGTGGATATATGATTATATGGCACTTATGAAATGTTTGCATCTAGATGTCTGATTTATGTATGAGGCCCATTTATGAAAATAGCGCTAACTCTACATGTGTCCGGTATAGGCCAAAAAAAGTTAAGTAGCCACAAGGTGGTTACTCTGCATGGTGGTTGCTATGCACTGATTAAGGGTTGTTGCACGATATATCTACGCGATAGGGAAGTTGATGGGCACATGTTTGTGCTAGATTAAATTAGTGCACGTAGAGGCCATGGTATGATGCACACGATGCATTGCTAATTTTGGTAACATGTATGGCGTAGACTGCTTCATAGTGAGTGAACTCAATATAAGACATATAATTGTCTTGGTATCATACATAAGAGAAATAAAATCCCCCGTGGTCACGATAGGCCACATAGGCCACTAGGGACATGACATGAAGGACGAAGAGAGGGAGAGAGGTTTGTTTCCTCATCCTATTATAGCACATAATCATATCCTCTTGAGGAATGCATGCCTCCTTGATTTTTATGAGGAAGCTACATCCCTTAGGGGAACGTGGTTCTATTAAGGAAACTTATCCATTGCTCGAATCATGCTAGGTAGGAATTTAGGGTCGGTTCCGATCTATGGTACCCATCCACATAGAAAGGCATATAATTCATTATTGGCTTGTTTAGGAGAGTATATGATTTTCCTTGTTCCCTTATCTCCTACCTGATGTTGCAGGAGAGAGTCGGTCGATTATATTCAGAGATATATCATACATGACATCAATGAACTTGGTTAGTTCTAGGTTTTTGGTATCCAATTGGATTTTCATTCATTTGGTGCAAATGAGGTTTGGTACCTCTCACTTTTGGTCTCAACAATGGCTCATTACGCCAATGATGGGAAACAAATTACACCAATGATGGACAACAAATTAGTTTCCTCTATTTCTCTATGTATATTATTTAGTGTAGAGACCTAAATGTATTAGGTGGTGTACCATTTTTTTGCAATATATTTGTTTATCTCTAGATTACTGTTGTTCTATGTTTGAGGGGAGGATGGCCTTCCCTTTTGGTTATTTTTTTTAATTTTTTAGAGGATTCCAACCACTAGGATATTATTTGATTGCCTCCCTCCTAGGATAAGGACTGATGTGCATATTCACATGTGGGGACATATGTTTCCCAAAAAGGGATAGTCTAAGTTCCAATGTAGGATCACTCTAGGGGTACTGTAGATGCTTCCCAGTGAGGATGATCGTACCTTGGATCTTGTGTAGTAACCATATGTAGGGCTAGATTGGTGAGGATATCATAAAATCCTATTTACCCTAGATAAGCCACCATATGCCAAAGGTAATATCAACATTATATTTTGATTAATATAGTTGTATTTTTTCATGTTATTTAATACACATGTAATTTATTGTAACCATTTCTTTAAATTGTCTAATTATTGTTGTTTATTATTTTATAGATATTTACACATATGTTGGGGAGGTGCCTGCCTAATAGGATGAGTATATACTAGAGGTAGATGAGCAAACTTTGATACAAGGTAGAGTGACTTGTGGGTCAAGGAAACAGATCCCATACCTTCCATACGGATTTTTGGGCTGCCCATGCTCCTTTGAATCCATGGACTGATTTCTTCAACTACTTCCTTACAACAAAAATAAATGTCAGCAAGGAAAATCAAATGGGTTCTCAAGATGACATTTGGAAACATATGGTTCAACCCCACAATCCACCTCACCACTAGTGGATACACATGCCCCCCTCTTATTAGTTGCTTCCATAGCCATGTTTTGGTATTTTTATTGAAATATTAATATTTACATAATTTACAATGTTTCATGGCTTAATAGCACATGGATACCATAATATCAAATACTTGCCATTCTAAATAAAATCCGAGCATACACTAGCGGGGCCTTGGCCTTGAGCTTCACGCTAGGGGAAACATACATCACATGTATTCAATATTTACATTAAAAGCTAATATATCATAAGGATCAAAATGGGGGTATTACAAAAATCCTATAAAAAAAATAAAATATACAATATTATGAAGCAAATTGTATCAAAAAATTGGAGGTCAAAAGTGGTTTCTGGAACCTTCTTAACTCAATGTGTTTTCATCAGGGGGAGCCTCTTTTAGAATCAGGTAGTTGAAGTTTTCCTCCTCCGTTCCTTCTTGATCCGACAACTTGAATGGATGGGGTTCAACCTTTCTCCAGGGAAGAACGATAGCCTCATTCTCACCACGAACCCTTTTGATTTCCATCTGACCAGTCGTGGATGGAATGGGAAGGAATTCCCGGTGAGGTCCTTTCCGCGCGGCTCCGTGGTTGCCGGTACAGACTCACCTCCCCCTGCCTCTGCAGAATTCCACCCAGGGGATCCCTTTGCACCAATGCTGCTACCACCGACGTGGCTATTCAGAGCATAAGTCTGTCCACCAAAGGTGGTTTCTAGACTTCCCAACATTCCTTACATCTGAACCAAGTGATCCTTCAGAGTTTGAGTTTTGTCCTTGACCTTGGACTAGTTGGCCTTGGTGTCTTCCATAAGAGAACCCAACATGTTCTTGACAAGCCAGTAGTGGTTGATGTGACCCTCATTCCTTCCAGAGGAGAGGTGGTCGAAAATTAGGTGAGATTCCCAGCTTTTTATGAGAATCCGAACGGGGATGGAGACCTCCTCCCCATAACCATCCGTTGCTACCCAGTCCTGGTTGGTGGTAATTCGACTGACTCTGCCTCTTCGGGGTTTTCTCCGCTGCCTAGACATAGTTGCAAAGAACCAAGAGAAGGTATCATAAGCCAATTTCACAGGTGGAGACGAGGTGTCGAGCAACGCAAAATCACTGGCAATGGCAAGAATCGCCCGTACTTTCATCTTAAACCTGTACATGATTGAGGCCATTAAAACAACAAACATGAGAAATTTGGTGGTGGTACCCGGAGGATGAAACCAGCTTGGCCGACAGGACATGGTAAATACCAGAGTGAATGCGCTGGGGTGTAATCCCCACGACACCTTAAATGATCCTCCACATTCCTCCCACAGGTCGGTCGCGCTGGCTTGTGTGCCATGGGATCGCCACACGCCATATCTGCCATGACACCCGCATCTGGGTAACATCTTGGATATTGAATCATGAAAACATTTCTATTTAATTATATTTGATTAATTTTTACATGAACTTGTTTTATTAAATATTCTATTAAATCATGAAAATAATTCGAAATTCAAAAGTTTTATATTAAATACTCAATTAGATAAAAAAAAACTTCATTCCTAAATTTCTTTAAGTACTTAGTTTATCTTTTCCTTAGCATGTGACATTACATCTGTATCATAAGGTTATTAAAATGGAAGGAGGATCTTCATCATTGTTATTTTTTTAGGATTTTCCAAAATAATTTAATTTATTTTCAATATGATGGTTGAAAACGGTTGTTAACTTTTCATTTCCAACATCATAAAATGAATAAAAAACATAATTGGCCAATTATAAATAACAATAAAAAAATGATATATCAACAATATAAATGTTGAAATAAAACATGTAAATATCACTCTCTATCATAGTTACCATGATTGTCTTCCTCACTTGGTATTATAACATTGTTGTTCTCAAAAATATGTTTTTCTCTAGGGTCATGTCTTAGTATGAACCATCAATCCCCATCCAACACATCTAGGTAAAAAAATAGTCAATTGCAATGTTTTAGAAAAACATAAGGCTCCTTAGTTTCATCCCTCACCCTTTTAGAGGTAATACATATGACACCACTATCATGATATTCATTTACATTACTCCAGTTTAAGGTATCCCACCATTTGCACCTAAAAACAACACAATGGAAACATGAGAAGTCCACTTACATGATATCTTGTATCTTTCTGATGTAACCTAACTTCACTATTATGTTTTTATCATGGTGGACAACATGACTATATTGGTAAAAATCAACTTCCATTTCATAGTCCAGTGTGACACTTCCATCATTTCCATCCCCAGTGTGAAAATTATGTCCATATTCTCACATAGATGGCAACAAATGCACCTATAAAAATGTGAAAAAATGGCGATGTCATATATCTAATAACATGAGCATTAATAAAAACATATATATGTTATAATTCAATGTGCACTATAAACTTAAAAATGTACATAAATGGATTATTATAGAGTTTCTACACCCAATCCCTATGTTTAATGCATCCTCTTCACCGTGTGGGTAACAACCGGATCTGCCATATTTCTCTATGATATGATCAGCCACCCAACTATTGGGATATATTATTGGCATATTTTAATTTTAAATTATTAGAATAAGACATGCTTCTACTATTCAACTGCCTGAATTCTTTCTTCTCACTCTTCCATTTCCTTCTCTTCTCTTCATACAATGCAACCCATGGTTGGATTGCATCCATGTTAATGTAAAGAATGAATTTATTGATGGCATCAATTTCTAAATTCATTAGTGTATTCATGGAATAACAAATAATATTATGAGATCAAATATATATTATCAAGTTCAGTGTAAATAATTACTCTAAAATTTGACAAAAGACAAGTGACTTACTCTTTATCACGCGCCTTTTTCCATTCATTTAAATCAATAAATCCCCTTCTCTTTTGTCCTCATCATGTTTGTCATGCCAAACAAATGCACCTGATGTTTCATCGATTTTCTTGATGTACTCATTAACTAATAGAATGAATCCTATATTATGTACCTCTCCGCCATAGACCCTTCGAGTTTTCCCCTTTGTTGAACAAACCCCTTCAATTTTTTCATGTGTCTGCCTCTCTAAGAAGAACATCCAATGACATGAGACCCTCTTGGCTAATTTAATCTCCTCAAATAGGTGAATTAGAAGATGCAACTACAGGTCCACGAAAGTCATGGGAACTTCCTTCTCAAATGTATAAACAATATCAACTATCCATTGAGACTACCATGGAATAATAGCCATATACACTACAAGGAAAAGGACTTGTAGTGGAGGTTATAGCAGATGTTCCTCTAAAAAGAGCCCAAATATCCGTTTATAGTTGAGGTCACTAGTGGAGGAGAGAGGGAAGAGGTTTTAATGGATGTTTTTCTTTGGTGCTTTTATACATACAAAACACCCTGGTGTGGGTCCGACACGATCACACTAGTGCACAGACATAAATGACGTGGCACTACGGTCGAAAAAACCATCAAGCAAAAACAATTGTATAATTTTACATCTGGTGTGTTTAACTTACTCAAGAGAACTAGTGCATAACCAATTTGAAAGCATCGAAGTAGGGTAAACAGATAGTAGAGGGCACCAAATTAGATCAATTTATTATTTTTAATTTTCATTTGTCGGTGCGGTCATTCTCAATAACCGCACTGGGCCACTCGAGTTTAGGGCACATTGAAATAGGGATAAATAGAAAATATTACTGATTTAAAAAAACCACAAATTAGATTAATTTTTTATTTTTAATTTTCATTTTCGGTGCAGTCATTCTTCCTAACCGCACCGGGATGCTCATATTTTAGGTGCACTATTATAGGGTTAAATAAAAAAAATATTGAATAAAAAACCATGCATTAAATTAGTTTTTAATTTTTAATTTTCATCTTCGGTGCAGTCATTCTCAATGACCGCACCAGGGCGTTTGAGTTTCAGGTGCACCGTGAAAGGGCTAAGTAAACAAAATTACCAAAAAAAAAAAACACATATTAGATTAATTTTTTTATCTTTTATTTTTATTTTCGGTGTGGTTGTTCTCAATAAACACACCAGAGAGTTTGAGTTTTCGACGCACCATGAAATGGTTAAATAAAAAAAATTATTGAAATAAAAAACCATGGATTAGATTAATTTTTTATTTTTAATTTTCATTTTCGGTGTGGTCATGCTTGATAACCACACCAGGGCGTTTGAGTTTTGGGCACACCATAATAGGGTTAAATAAAAAAAATCACTGAATTGAAAAAATATTTTTTACCATCTCTGTAGTGATTTTGACCACCTGAGCATTGGTTCCGTACTTTCCCTACCCAGACGTCCTACCATCGGTGCTTCACGTGGTGGAATTGCTTGTTGAGTGGATTTTGAATTTTTCCAAACGGTGGGAAAAAATTGAAATTTAGTGTGAATCACAACCATGCCTCCTCAATGCGCAATGGACCAGGTAAAATTTTTGTTACCTCCTAATTTGAATTTTTAGTAGATTGAAAATTAAAATTGAGCTTTAATTGCCTTTTTTTTTTAAATTTAAAAATTTGTGCAGTGCATTCGAGCCGTTTGGATCGCACCGCTGCATGATGCACCCTGCAAATTTATAGTGTACATTGTGCATGGTGTGTTTCGATGTGTTGTGCATTTCATTCACGGTGTGCCATAATGTTCATAACGCATTACAAAAATTTTAAAATAATTTTTATTACCAATGAGAACCGATGTGTTTAAAAAACTATAACACATTGTTAGCATTGCACTATATTATTGTAATGCACCGGTCCTAGTAACCACATACAACACCATTTTACGGTGCTTGACATATTTTCAAATGTACTACTAAACTAAATTTAAAATAAAATCACAATGTTAACCAATGTGCTTTGTAAACACGAACGGACCGACAAGCTGGTGCACTAACATTTAGTAGGCGAACCATGATCTTGATAAAGAAATAATTATAGAACTCAGAAAGAGCCACTCCTACTACGGTGCACTCTAGAAATATTTGCACACCATTTACAGTGCGATCACGTTTTTGCGCTGCACCGGTTTAGGGTGCTCCTATTACGATACACTTTAAAAAGGTTTGAGCATTGTTTACGGTGTGGATGTGTCAACACTGCACCGGTCCTTCCTATTTATGGAAGCACCATTTTTAATATTTAAAAAATATTACCAATGCATCTTAAAAGAACACACATACCGATGCGTTGTATATAAAAGAACACCGCAAAACGGAATATAGTTAAAAAAATTCACCACGTTAACTAGTGCATTTTGTTAACATGTACGCATCGATTATTTGGTGTGGTGACATGTAACCGAAGCACCATTATGCCAATAAAAAATAATTATAAAACTAAAAAAGAGGTACTCCTATTATGGTTCACTTTAAAAAGGTTTGAGCACCGTTGATGGTGCATGGACGTGTCAACACTGCACCTGTGCTTCCTATTGATGGAAGAACCATTTTTAAGATTTACAAAATATTTCAAGTGCATCTTAAAAGAACACACACACCATTGCGTTGAATGTAAAAGTGCACCAGTTTTGTTTAAAAAATAAATTGGCACACGGTGCGTTAGGTTCAATGTAGCGCACGATTGACAGTGCTTCTATCATTGTAATGCACTGGTTATCCATATGATTTAAATTTTAGTTCATGTTATTTATGTACTCGGTGCATTTGTGTTATTGTAGTGCACTGTTTGCAGTGCTCTTACGGTTACAAGAGCACCGGTTATGGTGTGTTATTGTAATTTAGGTGCACTACTTGTGAAATTAATTTATTTCGAGAAAAAAATATGATTTGATCTTAATAAATAAAATGTTCATTTAATGAAATATTTAATATTTTTTCATGTCCATTTATGGGACTGATCGATGTTATATGTGAATAGGAGACATCAACAACGAGAGGTAAACCAACAACAACATGCACATGTTGAGAGGCAATAGAGAGGGAAAAGGATTTGTACCCTCGCTCCATTTCCGATCATACATGAGACCTCTTTATGGTTGTCAGCCTCTTGAATTGCTATCAATAGGTTACATCCCTCAAGGGGAAATCAACTTTGTTGGCACAATTGATCCTTCGTTGGGATCACCATAGACATGCATTTCACATTTGTCCCAATCAATGGTTCTATCCCACTAAGGAGGACATTTACTTCATCATTTGGATATCAAGGAGAGGGGAGTATTTTCCCTAGTTCCTTGATGTCTAAGTTGGTTTTTTAATAGATATTAAACTTGCTTACTCTTAGAGATATATTGATGACCACATCACTGATCCTGTTGATTTTCAGGTGTGTGGAGGACAACTAAAAATTTATTCTTTCAGTGTAGAGGAGATTAGTTTCCTCTCACTGTTGGTTACGACCATCATGCACCTCACCATTGATGGGAAATGAATTAGTTTTCCTCTTTTATTTTATGTATATTCTTTAGTGTGGAGACCTATATGCATTAGGTGGTCCTCCATTTTTTTGCGGCAGTTTGTTTTGCTTTGGATCGATGTTGTGCACATATTGATGGGATGGTCAATTTCCCTTTTGGTTCATAAATTTTTGTTTTATTTCTTGATATTTGTTTGGCCACAAGGCCATCATTTGACCGCCTCCCTCCTAGGTCGATTATCGAGGCGTGTATGCACATGTGGGGATATATGATGCTTAAGAGGGGGCATCCCGAGTTCCTAGGTATGATCACATCAGAGGTGATGGAGATGCTAGCCAATGAAGAGGACCATACATTGTACCTTATACCATACCTATATGCAGGTTTGGACTGGAGAGCATGTTACAACATATTTTTCACCTAGAATAAGACACCGGATGAAAGAGGTAATATTAGCATTATGTTTAAATTAATCTAGTTGCATTTTATTGTTTAACTTAATGCAAATGAAATATATTCTAACATTTTATTTAAATTTTTTAATAAAATTATTTAATTATTGTTGTGTACTATATATTTTGGAGAAATTGGCATGTTCGATGGGGAGGGGATTCCACCCGTTTAGGATAATGAGGATATGTAGGATCCTGAGTTTCCTGCATTGCCTAGGCTTGGCCTATGACACAGGCCAGATGATAGGTTTCGATAGGATGTGGTGGACAGGTTGTCCGCATTGTTGGATAGATAGGAAGTCTATCTTGTACGGGTATAGGAGATCATGTGATACCTATAGATTGTAGAGTTATGGAGGATGGTTCCTCATGATATGAGGTTTTTGATGTAGTATATTGTCGGTGCATCCATCCTTCTAAATGCTTGTAGGCTGGAGGACATTTCTACATATGAAGAGGGTGGTGATCCTCATCCTCCTCCTCACCATGATGAGGGAGCAACGACATCTCATGATACACCTCGTCCTCCTTCTCCTCACCATGACCACTAACCAGTATATACTCCTCCATACCCAACTGACCCACCACCAAATATGACTCATGATCCATAGGTCGACTGAACAACCTATCCTCCTCACTGACTTGACCATCCACCATATCCTAATGCACCCATCTCCCAGGATACATATATGATGGTTGCAACAGTGAGTGAGATACATCACCAGGGAGATATCGACTATGCTGTTCTCCATGATGCTTTATTTACTGAAAATGGTACTAATGCCTATGGCTATGTTGGTGGAGGTGTTGATGCCTTTGGATATGTTGGTAGAGGTAGTTATGCCTCTAGTTCCAAAGGTCGACTAGATATATTATAGTAGTTATTAGACTAGATATGTATATTTGGAACGTATGATGAGTTTGATATTTGTTATTTGTTAATGAGGTGAATCAGTAATGCGCGGGTCTCGTACTCACGTGACACGGGGTCGATTCTTGTGGATTCCAATATAAACCTCAGGCACGAACAATTGGGGCATAACCTCTGCGACCTCGTTTGCGATAGACTCGAACCTACGACTTTCTTAACATCCTGTACACCTTAACAAACGAACAATTTCTAACAGGACAACATGCCTGCCCCATATCATGAGTTTGATATTATTGTTCATATATATACTGTATTTTTCATGTTGACGTTGATGCTTATTTATATGTTGATGGTGATGTGTATGTTAGGTTAGGTTAGATATGTTTTCTATGTGCACTTGATAGATGTGTATTTTATATGGTGTCGATGTGTGCATGATGGTTATGTTAAATAATGTCGGTTTTGTTTTCTTAGATGTTATTATTAGATCTGTGTGTTAGATGACGTTTAAATATGTTAAATGATGGTAGGTAATGTTTACATGTGTATGTTAGGTGATGATTGATGTGTATGTTAGATTATGTTAGCTATTTTATTATGTTTTTGTAAGACGATGCTTATGTTTGATAGGTGATGATATATGTGTATGTTAGATGATGTTTGTCATACGTGTGTGATGGTTATGTTAGATGATGTTTATGTTTAGTAGGTGGTCATGATGATGGCTATGATGGTACATTATATGATGTTAGGTGATGGTGGTGGTGCCCATTGATTTGATGATCACATTGTAATATTTTTTATTATTATTTACATATGGACTTATTTTTTTATGAACTCAGTGGGATGTAAAATTATTTTATGATATTTATCTTCATGTATATGATGTATTTTGTTTATGTTGACGAGTATGATTCATGTGTGTGATGCAATGCGATTTATTTATTTATGTATTTACGTCCATGTCTTTTATATTACCTATAATTATAATTATAAATTGTGCACAATCTCAGTTATAATTGCAAGTTACAATCTCAACTATAATTACAATTTACAATCATTATTACAATTTCACAACTACCAATTACAATTACAATAATAAATTACTAATTAGATTTACAAATTACAAATTACAAATTGGACAATTACAACTACAAATTTACAATCACAAATTGTAATTATTGTTACAATCAGAACTTGCAAATTACAATTACAAATTTGCAATTACATTTACAAATTAATTTACAAATTAAAAAATAATTTATAAAATTACATAATTACAAAATAATTTACGAAATTGCAAAATTACAATTAAAAAATACAAACTTGCCATTTTACAAATTCCAGTTTCAATTACAAGTGTACAATCACACAATACTCTTACAATTACAATTTTACAATAACAAGATACAGAGGGTAATAAGAAATGGAAATAGAAAGTTCATAGTGCTTTTGGTAAGGAGAAAGAGAAACTAATATATAAATTAAAGTAAAGTTTCTGATTACATTATTAAATGTGGGCCATGTGAAAAAGAAATTATGTTCTTTTCTCACCTCCTATTTATCACAAATTTTACAAAATCAATCATCTCAACCTATTGTTTTTGGTTAGATTATTGGGTAGTTTCATTATGGAGGTTATGAGTCCCATTGGTTCTAATTTTGACAGTATTAATTTTGTTCTTTATGCATATAAAAATTGATAAATAGTTTTGATCATTAAATTTAGGATTTATAAAATCTTTGTAGTATCCATGTTCCTTTTATTAATCATTTCACTATTGTCCTTGTATTTTAAATGCCAATTTAAATTGATGCCTATGTAGGGTGTTACTACCATAGAAAATAAGATGATATTTTTTTCCCTTAGGTTTAATTATCATAATCTTGATTTTATCCATGTTAATGTTAAGTTTATAAAAATTATAAAATGATTGAGAAGGTTGAGTTTCTTATTCATGAAGGGATTTAAAAGTTTAAATACAAAAATAATAATCTAATCTATGAAGGATGAGAATAAGTCTATCCATGTTGATTTCAACATAGCCATCATCTTTTAAATATCTCTTGATTTTATTCACATAGATGTAAAAAAAATGCCATAAATAAGGTACTTTTTCTTAATGCATTAAATATTACAATTAATGTGTACTTGGCCACTGATTCTTCCATTTAAACTTTATATGAGGATTTAAAAAGTATATCATTAGTTCAAGAAACTAGTGATGTCATTATGGCCAAAGTTTGTTGTCAAAATCATATGAGGACTCCATTAATTTACAAGTAGAATGGAGAGATCACTTATTCGTTATAGGGATGTATACTCTTCTTGGGTACAAGTTTATTATGCATCGAATTGTCAAAAAGGCATAGTCTAGAGAGTGCATGTGTTCATGTGGGGCTAAATGCCAAACATGAATTAAGGTTGACTAAATGAATAAATTAGACTATATTCTCCATGTAGAAACCCAATAAAGATTTTTCCTAGGATACACTATGATATGGGTGTAGATTAGGGTCAAGAATCTAGGTACACACTTCCCTTCAATATGCAAAGAGATTGGTCATGAATATCCCACATGTCATGCTACAAAATTAATCATGCTAGTGATGATGAGTTGGTGAATTGTTATGAATAACTTCATTTAGAAAAACCTTAATGTGATTGCATTGTTAGCGTTTGAAAGTGGTTTTCTGATTAGTGAAGGCATTGATATTATGTAAATTAATAGAGTTAAATCTAATGATAGAGTGTGTTAGTGTTACTTAACAAATAAATAAAATGCATTCACACATTATAGATGTTTTTTTTAAGTGTAATTAATTTGTAAAAGAACTATACATTTCAAATTAATATTAAAATTCATTTATTACTTACTAGTTAATATTAACATAATTAGTATAAAATGACTATTTCCATATTGTTAGAAATTCATATTAAAAATCGACACACATATGATACACAATGACCTATATTTTTTCAATATCGACATGCCATAACAATGGTGCCACAATAATTCTAATATTTTATACTAAATATGCAATGGGATATAAATACCTTCAAGTAAAATAAAATTATTTTTCAATAAATTATTCCATACAATAAAAAATACTTGACAGAGAAACATATTTCTCATCAGATTTATTGTTAGCCAACTAAAATGGTTTAAAAAAATACGGTAATCAACTTTCCATTCGACCGTCATAACATGAAAAATAAGCAATATAATTACATAATTAAAGATAACAATAATAAAATGATATGTCAACACCGTAAATGATGAAATAATAATGTACATATCACTCTTTGTTTCCATCACCTTGATTATCTTCCTTGTTTGGCATGATAGTATTGTTCTAAAAAATATGTCTAAATCTAGGGTTGTGTCTTAATATGAACCACCAATCCCTATCCAACACATATAGGTAAAAAAGACATTTGTTTGTAGTGTTTTGGGAAGGCTCCTTAGTTTCATCCCACATCTTTTTAGAGTTGATACATATAATACCACTATCATGATCTTCCTTTACAATATTCCTGTCGAGTGTGTCCCACCACTTGCACCTAAAAATAACACATTGTAAAGATGAGAAGTCCACTTGAATGATCTCTTGTATTTTTTTGACATAACCCAACTCCCCCCTATTAGGTTTTGGTCGTGGTGGATAGCATGGATAGATTTGTCAAAATCAACTTCCACTCCATAGTCATGTGTAAGAAGTCCATCATTGACATACTCAGTGCAAAAATGATGCCCATATGACCACATAGATGGGAACAAATGCACCTGTAGAAAAGTGAACAAATGACGGTGTCTTATGTCTAATAACCCAACCATTAATATATAAAATATAGATGTTATAACTCAAAGGTGCATTATAAAGTTAAAAATGTACAAAAAGAGATTATTACCGAGTTGTTGCACCCGATCCCTATGTTTAGCATATCCTCCTCAGGATGCGGCTAATGACCAAATGCACCTTATTTCTATCTGAATTGGTTAGCAACACAACTGTTGGGACAAGCCATTGGCATACTATCTTTTAAATGATTAGGATAAGGCATGCTTCTACCGTTCAACCATTTGAATTCTTTCTTGTCAATATCCTATTTCCTCCTCTTCTCTTCATATAATGCGACCCACAATTGTGTTTCCTCCGCATTATAAATAATGGATTTATTGATGGCATGAATTTCTGAATTTGGTGTTGTATTCATGAAATCAAATCAACATATAGTACATATGAGATCAATTATAGATTAAATAGTTCATTGTGAATAGTTACTATGTATAAATGTGACAGAAGATAAGTGACAAGTTACTCTTTATCATGCACATTTTTCCATTCATTTGGAGTAGCTCCCCTTTCCTTTTTTCGTCATTGCATTCATCATCCCAAATCACTGTGCCAAGTGTGTGGTTTATTTGCTTGATGTACTCACTAGCATAATATAATGACTCATATACTATGTACCCCTCTTCCATACTATACCTCTCTGGTTTTTCCATTTGTTGAACAAGTCCCTTCAATTTTTTCATGTACCTCTCTAAGAAGAACATCCAATGACATGAGACTACATCGACTAATTCGACCTCATCAACTACGTGAATTAGAAGATGAACCTGCAAGTCCATGAAACTCGTCGGTAGTTCCTTCTCAAACATACAAACAATATCAATTATCTCTTGATGCCACCATGGAATGCTATCCATGTAAATTTCATTTGATGTGATCCACTATACAAATGCAGATGGTTTAGATATGGAACGACATAGGTCCTTAGGAAATTCATGGTTCACACACCCATGCATGAGAAAAGGAAAATGACACTACAAAGTGAACAAAAACATTTAATTGCGTTGTAACTTGCAGGGTAAAAGATAAAAACAAGAAATAAAAACATTTTTTTACAGGTGTACACTTAGAAGGTTCAGATGGTCATGTGATTTCAAAACCAAAAAAAATTCATCTACAGTGAAATAGCGCCATAGAGTAGACCGATATAATAAATGCACCTTCACATCCAATATAAATTCCTTTTCCAAAGAAAGATCATTTTTCTTCAAAACCCATGGGGGACAACATCTTTAAACGACCAAGAGGGGAAAACCTCTCCTCTAGTTTCTTGTCTTGGCCAATGCTTCTTTTTAGTATTTGAAGAAATAATATATCTTCTTATAACCAACGTATCACATTGTTTTGATGATATGTTCCTCCAAAAAGAGGATGAAACATTTTTAAATATATGCATGGTATTTAATAAGTGGACAATCTTAAGATGCTCCCAATATGGGAGCTCATAAAATACCAATTTCCTTTTCATCCCGATGGGATTTTTCTCAATATATGTGTTGAATAATTTAGGATAATCAAACATAGGTTCCTCATTTGAATCTAACAATTATGCAATTTCCTTCTCCTTCTCACTGTCATGTTCCCTAAGCCAGTGAGCTGGTGTCATTATTTCAAGCCTTTGGGTTCTCTCTGGTTTACCATTGAAAGTTACTAGACGTTTCAATTCTATAATGGTGGTTTTCTGGGAGTAATACCCTAGAGAAATCGTACACTGAATTTTGTAGGTGGTTGGACCACCTAGCATTCATAGAAGGTCCACACCTTTTACATCCATGATACCCTTTTGTTACAAGACCTGCAGTGTTATGGTATATAGAGCATGTTAGTGTTGAATATCAATATAGTTGCATCGAATTAAATATTGTTACGGATAAAAAAAATCAAACAACATGTTTACTAGAGCGAATTCGTAATCCTAGATAATCATGTGTGGTATACGCACATATTCCATACAATGTAAAGCTCCTCTATGTTGGGATGGATATTGATACATCGTATACCTGTATACCTTGCCATAATTCCTTCAATTCATCGATCAATGGTTGTAGCTAAACATTCGTATTCTTCACTTGTCTTATACCATGGATTATAAGAGCTAGCATAAGATGTTCATTCTTCGCGTATAACCATGGGGGGATATTGTTATTAATCACTACTAGAGGCCAAAAAAAATAGTTGGTGTTTTTGAGGGAATATGGGTTGACGCCATCCATGGTTTTGCTCAATTGAAAGCTCCATAATTCATCCTTGAATTTATCGGGACATGTATCCTCTACATGCTTCATGCCTATTAAATCTATTGGGATTCACATAAATCCCAACTCACTTCGGTGCAAGGCATGCCATCCCTGCAACATAACTAATTCTTTGCAACGAAAGAGACTTTGAATCCTTGGGATTATAGGCATATGCCTCAATATATTATGAGGAGGATCATGTGCTTTATCCTTGTTTCTTGATTTATGGTACTTGTCATACCCACTTTTTGGACATATTTCTTTCTATGCATATTTGTCTCTATATAGAATACAATCATTCAGACACACATGAGATGATATGTACCCAACACCCAACACCCAACACCCAACATTTTCAACATTGGCTTTGTCTCTTCGTAGATTCCGAGCAAGACATTATCCCTAGGAAGAACCTTATATTTGAATAACCTACATTTAGTGGGAAATATAAATATACAATGTCATTTAACATTCATAAAATCGACCATTTTCAATGTTGATTGTGTGACAAAATTCCTCAAAATATAAGGGAGTTGATGTTCAGTTACCTCAAAAGTGATGAGAAACATGCGTCTGCGATGCCATACATTGATTTCAAGTTGTATAGTAATATTATTGTCCCTATATGGGTAGAATTTGATTGGACAGGTCCAAAGAGAGGGATGGTGGAAGCCGATTTAAGGATTTAGAAGAAGGTGTCAGTGATATGAGCATTGTTGGCACATTTATTTTTGAAAGTTTTGTTGAAATTTTTTGTAAATGATGTGAAAAAAAGAAATAAAACCTTATAATTTGTTTCCACATGACCAAGAGTAAATGGAAAAATGCTAAAGGAAGGAAGTTCCAAGTCCTGAAAATAAACATTCCATATGACCAGCAGCCACATTACAGCAGAGCTTAAAAGTTGAATGAAAAACCATGGGATGTCACATAAAGAAATTAATAGCCCAGATTTCCAGATTGGGTCGAGTATAAATTTTGGACCCTATGGTATATCGTGAGTTGTGATTCCTTGATAATCCCATGAGGTTCCAGACTTTTGAGTCCCACCTACCACATCAATTTAGTTGCGGCTTTAGCTTGAGTAGAGCTTGAAGTGTGTTTTTTCTTTTTTTAGAAGGATTTTAAGAGAAGCTTTATATCAGCCTCCCTAGTTGAAAAACCCTTAAGGAGATCTCGTAGAATATTAAAATTTCCACCTGAATATCCCCTTAACCAGGAGGAGAACTCAAGAGGAAACATATATAAACCCTCAACATCTGAATCACGCGAAGAAGGAATTCCTACTCTTGAATCGGGAGTGAACTACTCTCCTCCTGTAAATCCACCCATCACTGATCCTACAGGACCATTGTTGGTGGAAAAACCTCCTCTGCATGACACATAATTTCATCATTTGATTGAAGGTAACCTTGGAGCCACAGATTTTATTTTCAGTTGACCCTAGGATGACCCAATAGGGACCGCTTTTGGTCCAACTGCGTCATTTTGGGATAACTCTTTAGGTCATCATGTTTTCGATTTTGGTTCACTTCCGATGGTGTAAACTCCACCATGATGTTTCCCTCCCCGATCGATTCCCAACTATGTGTTTCTCACACTAGTTTACAAGACTATTAAACATTTGTGTACATTCGGTGAGCAAATTAGGTGCCAACATTTTCCTCCAAGACCTGATCCGGAAGTGCCAATCCCTGAACAAAATTCCCATATACATTCTCTTTATTTCTCTCCACCAGGAATATATATACCTATTATGACCACTTATGAACCAGGACAACCTTCTTTCCCATTTAGTATGCCTCAAGAACATTCGGTCAGTTCTACACCCCACTTGACCCCAACAACTACTATCAACTTCGTAACTGGAACACTACCTCCACCTCAACATTCGAGCGGAGGGTATCCTCTAGTTAGTAGTCAAAACATGACTATGGGTCAATCTACAGTTAGTGGTCAACATATTATTACCTGACATACTCAAATAGGTGGACAACTTTCAATTAGGGGGAAACCCCTAGTCAGTGGACAAAATTTAACCAGGGGGAAACCTCTCATTAGGGGACATAACGTAAGCGGAGGATATCCTTCATACACAAATTACAATATGGTTGGAATTTATCTCCCAGCCATGGGACAACCTACTTGGGCCCATCATGTGGGGGGGATATCTACTTGGACCCAACCCCCAATGGGGGAATACATACCTGGGTAATCACAATATATCAACAGGTCAAAATTATCCAAGAAATATCTTTCCTAGATTACCCTATCTTGAAAATATGAACACCCCATGGGGGAATCATAATATTCCACCAACTAGGCCTCCATCCGGCGGACCACCCCCCCCCCCACCCCCACCACCTCTTCCATCCCCTCCGCCACCACCTGGCCCACCTCCACCACCTCCACCCGGAGAACACCCATACTCCGGCGGAGGACCTCCTCACCCCGTAGGAGGATCCCGTTTAGGTCCACCTCCTAATCCATGAGTCCCAACTCCATATGGCCATCAACCTATGGGAGGACCTTACGATCATTCGATCCATGGTCCTACTAGTACCCAAATTCCTTATCAATATTACCATTATCCACAGCCAAATTGACAACTACCATTTCTGGATACTTTAGATCTTCCCGATCTATCACGTTTGACTAATGATCCCACCCAACATGGTATTAATTGGCCAAATATTCCTGTGAAGTTACCATCGGACATACCGAAATTTGATGAAAAAACCAATGAGGAACCTAAGAACCACATTATGACTTATCATTTGTGGTGCTCCTCTAATTCCCTAATGGATGATTCCATCTATCTGATACTTTTTCAACGGACCCTTACAGGTACTACCGCAAAGTGGTACATCGAGCTGCCACCCCACTCTTTCGTCGATTTACGATCTTTAGCTATGTCCTTTTTGACTCATTTTCAACTACCGATCCACTATGAAACCGACACAGATATTTTAAATTCTCCCCGACAATCAACCTCCACTCACATCTCTGATCATATTCATTAGTGGATAAGGAGATGTCTTCTCATTAAAGCTCCCATTCCGGATCAACTACTCGCCGATTGGTTTACGAAGTCATTACTACCCATCATAGCTAAATAAGTTGCTATGGGAGGGGCCGTTACAGAAGAACAAGCCATCTCACATGCTTAATACTTAGACCTAGTCTATGCTCAATCTGGCACATTATATGACATTATTGTTGAAATTTGGTTGAGATTTGATCTTTAATTCTTTTAGAGGCAGAGACTTGAAGCAATGAGAGAATTCAATCCATGAAATTCATACAACCATAATACAAGATATACCCTGGGGAAAATCCTCAAAATTATGAGAACAAAAACCCCAACAATTCTTCTTAGTATAATATAATGGATAGCAGAGAATGATTTCTTTCACAACATAGCAGATTGCTTTGGGAAGATAAGAGATCACCAAAGTTCTTGGTGAATATACAGAAGCAATAAAGAAGAGATATCAATTGGAGGTGTGCCCATCACAACAATAACAAGCACGAACAATAACCTGCACAAAGAGAAGTGACTTTCCTTCAATGGAGAAGAGAATTCGCTTCACACTGGATTCATCAATCCTGTATAGCACATTTATACATTCTTCTCTTCTATTTTTAACTTCTAACTCCAGGATGAACTCGCCCTCAAACTGGATGTATTAATATTGCATGGAGAGGTGCGCCCCACTTCTCATGTAGTGCTTCATCTCACTGAGCTGTCACTTAGGATGAAATCACCTCATAACTGAAAGCTTTCCCACTTAGTTAGGTGGCTAACTTAAGTGTCACAACTCACATGTCATCTTTTAGTTTAACATAAGTGTCGTCATGCAATAACACTTAGTTAACTAGATCTTCTTTGTTGTCACTTAGTTAACTCTCTTTAACTGAAGTGTCATCTTTTAGTTTAACTAAAGTGAAAACACTTTAGTTAACTAGTCCTTTTTATTTAACACTTAGTTAACTTAAATAATGCTGATTGATTTACTTGAAGTGGCTACTATGAGTTCTTTAGTTAATTGAGGCATATCTTTAAATGATGCTTTAACTGAATCATTGATACTTAACTGAAGCTTTATACCTGAAGATTTAACAATTCAAGTTCTCTTTAATTAGATGAAGTGTCTGCATGGGGAATTTCGAATTCTCTAGATCTCTATGCTTTATATTTGATTTATTTATGTCTTACTGCATGGTCAATATGTGCTAACTTTAATTATCCATCACATTACATTATACTAAGAAGAATTATCGAATGCTGTGATCATATTATATTATTCTAGACCAAATGATCACATGCTAAAGTAATTCACTTTAGAGGTGATCAATCGCTAAAGGAGACTTAATAGCAATCTTGTGATCATGGTTAATAATACACCACACAACATCAAATTCTTTTAAAAAGTAAAGCATGACCTTTATACAGAAGGTCCACCTCTATAGGGGAGGTCCATCTCATGGATACCTTTATATAGAAGGTTCACATGATAATCATGACTTGACACACACAAGTCCGAAGCCTTGTCCAACAAGAATTTACAACATCATTAATTTGATCAATTACCTCTATATGAGACGAATAACCCTTACGTGAAGGGAAATCAAAGTGTTCACCTCTATACGGGAGGATCAATCTACTACACAATATTGGTTTGGAGAATGTCTCATGATGCTATATATTTAACACTCCCTATCAACGAGGGAGGCATTCTCTGCCATACCAAGCTTGTCTCGGAAGTACCTGAACTTCATCACTGACAGAAGCTTTGTTAACACATCTGCAATCTACTCATTAGTAGAAATGTACTGAAGTTTCACTGTACCTTTTTGGACCATGTCTCAGATGAAGTGATACTTCATTTCAATGTGGTTCGACTTGTCATGAAACATTGGGTTTTCGGAAATATTGATGCAACTTTGGTTGTCACACCTAATAACTGTAGGCTCAAGCTTTTCACCGAAAAACCCTGCAAGTAGCTTTCTGAGCCACACTGCTTCTAGGCAGGAAACACTAGAAGATATGTATTCTACTTCGGTAGTGCTCTGGAATACAGATCCCTGCTTCCTGTTGGACCAAGATATCATAGCTAATCCTAGGCTATAACAGTTTTCGGATGTGCTCTTATGGTCCACAATGATTCCTTACCAGTCTGAGTCTGTATAACCAAGTAACATGACTCCTCCACTAGAGGCATATCTGAGTCCACATGCTTAGAATATTTCCAGTGTCTGTGTCTCAGATCAGACATAAATTGACTCTGAATGCTCACAACATAACATATATCAGGCCTCAAATGTATCAAGTACATTAGAGAGCCTATAATCTATCTATACAAAGTGGAATCTACTGGATCTAATCCAAATCCTGACTCATGAAGTTTCCTCAAATTGGAAACCATCAGTGTAGTCATAGATTTGCAATCTATCATGCCAAACCTGCGTAATATATCCACACTGTACTTCCCTTGAGATAGAAAAATTTCATCTTTTCTTTGCGAGATCTCAAGGCCAAGAAAGTTTTGCAATGGACCTAAGTATTTCATCTCAAACTCTGATGTGAGCTTCCTCTTGCACCAAGCAATGAGATGTTCCTCTCTAGTGAGAAACAAATCATCAACATACATAACCAATATCAACAGTTGGTTCTTCACTACTTTGAAGTAAAAATTTGGATAGGCTTCACTCTTACAGAAACCCAGTTTCTAAATGTAGCTATCAATTTTGGAGTACCAATCCCCGGGGGCTTGCTTAAGACCATATAGAGATTTCTTTAGCTTGCAAACATCAGACTCCTTCCCATGCACCACAAATATTTTAGGTTACTCAATATAAACCTCTTTCTCAACCTCACCATTGAGGAATGATATCTTCACATCCATGTGGTGAAGTTTCCATCCTAGAATAGATGGAAGTGCAATCATTGCTCAGATTGTTGTGTAACTTGCCACAGGGGAAAATGTCTCATCATAATCGATGCCTTCTTTCTGAGAGAAACATCTAGCAATGAATATGGCTTTATAATTCTCAATGCTACCATCCGCACCATGATTTATCTTGTAAATCCATCTGGAAGTCACAATGGAATTCCCATCAGGTTTGGGAACAATCTCCCAAACATCATTCCTCATTATAGAGTTGTACTCTTCTGTCATTGCATATTTCCAAACTTTCTGCTTTGCATCTTATTCATATGAGGATGGTTCTGAATCACTGATCTGACTCATCAGTGCAACATA
The DNA here is from genome assembly GCA_027924585.1 of Larix kaempferi. Taxonomy (NCBI): domain Eukaryota; kingdom Viridiplantae; phylum Streptophyta; class Pinopsida; order Pinales; family Pinaceae; genus Larix; species Larix kaempferi. The sequence continues at coordinate 2,846,177 of BSBM01001313.1, forward strand.
CCCTGAATATTTATGAGGTTGATTGCACTCTCTAGATGAGTGATCCAGGAGGATCTATGAGGTTGCTTGCACTCTCTAGATGAGTGATCCAGGAGGATCTCTGAGATCGATTAAAATTAAAGTCTTCAAATTGGAACAGAGCTTGTAGCTACGTAGATCTCGACGAGATATTTCTGGAAACGTTCATTTCATGCAAAACGAACTCCAGACGTGAAAGTTATCATGTTTTGAACTTTCGGAAAAATAAGTAAAAATGGAAAAAGGGGAGCCATGTGGCACCATTGTAAGGGTTACACGTGGATTTTAAGGTGCTGACGTGGAACCACCACATAGCGCCATGTGGCAGGATGCAGTCCATTTGGTAGGTAGTGTTGGAAGGTTGAGTGTATAGGTGGCATCCAGTGGCATCTGAGGTGGACCAACCAGGGCATGCCACGTGGCAGCCTGGTTGGCACTTGAATGTTTGGTTTACCAAAAATATTGGGGTCGGGGAGGATTGAAACCCCGACCTATCCTCGTCCAAAGTGTCCACCATAACCTCCTAGCCGTGCCTGCCGCATGTTGGATCTTAACCCATAAGGTCTCCACTTTTATATAAAGTTGAATGGGTTGATATTTTGAAAAAAAGGCGAACCGAGGGCTTAGCCCTCGACCCCCATATATATGTTATATTTTAACCAACAAACATTACACCATGGAACCAAAAAAAATATGTTAATCCCACCACATATCCAATGTATTGCACAACAAACCACCACATGCCAACAACAACTCGTGATATGGGGAGAGGTCCGCGGGTTTGAACCCGTGACCTCCCCCCCCCTTAAAAAATGCTTTAACAATTGTGCCAAACACTCCACATTTGATGGGATATGAGATTGTCATGTCCCCAATTTTTGCTATGGTCCATGGGGGTGATTTTGGCCTAAGTCACCTAGGCATTAATTAATTAATTAATGGGTGAATGTGGAAATTATCTTATGGAATATGCTTAAGGGTGTATTTGGGTGATTAAATGGATAAGGTGGCCCCCCTGGGATATTAATCCCCAAGCCAAGTCTAAGTTAATTAATTAAATGAAGATTTAATTAATGGGGTAATTTTGAGGCATAATACTATAGTAGTTAATTAATTATTAAATAATAAATTAAATTTCCGAGTTGGAATTATTTTTATTATTAATTCATCATCATCACTAATAAATCTTGTCAAGTTGATGATGACTTGGCTATGAGGGCGCAATTAGGTCAAGTGGACCACTCTTTCCTTACTGGAAAATATCAGAAAAATCAAGGAATCCAATGGAGGAAAGAAGGCAACAAGAATAAAATGGAAACTGCCAAAAGCAAGCAAAAAATAGGTAAAAACGAAAAAAGGAGGAAAGTAAAGAAAGAGGAAAGCACAAGAAAAGTAGTCATAAAAGATGGCAACATCCCAAAAGGCTAAGAAGGGTGCACTTGCTAAAATCAGTGTGAAGGAGCAAAAGTAGGAAAGGTTTTCAAAGAAGGAAGTTGCCATTCCTCTCAAGGAATGAACCCTCCCTCACCCACACGTGTGGTTGGCTTGATGAACAAGTTAACTCATCTATTTAATGATGTTTCCAACTCCCTCTCAGAACTTTTTGATCATTTGAATTTTGTCTTGAGAGCTCCGAGTCTCTCTTTTGTTGAGTGATGTGCCTCAACTCTTTCTTGGGAGATGTGCCCCAAGGCTCCATAGTTTCCAGTTAATCAATATTCAGATCCAGAGAGTGTTATTGCATCCATTCAGATCCATATCAGTCCACAGTTGAAGACCTTCAATCATCTAGAGAAGGAGGCTACAATTTCAGTGTATTTGCAACTAGTTTTGGAGGGGAACCACTAGAAGGAGAGTTTTCAGTGAATGCGCCCAGGATATTCAGGGAGACCAGTGTGACTGCATTTACAGAGATCAGATTTGCTTATGACCAGATATCAGCTTCAGATCTGATCCACATCTTCTCCTTCCAATTCTACACCCATTCTTAGCTAGTTTTGGAGGATATTTCCCTGGAGGATGGAGATAGTTTAGTGAATGCGCCCCAAAGACTTCCAGGATTTCAGTGAGAAATCTATAAAAGTCCTCAGACATGTTGGTGGTATTATATCAACTTCATAACATATTTACAATGATCTCCCCACTTCTTACCTTCATTCTCCCTCAAGGTGTAAGGATTTTATAGCCCGCGAGGCATTGCAATTTTTAAAGCAATAAAATAAGTACAAGATGTGTTATGAATTTTACATTTAGAACTGTAGCTGCTAAATAATATATATCAGATCATTTAATCATCTCAGAACAGAGTTTATTGATTTATGGAGGCAGTTTGGTATTTAAGAATGAAAGACTAGCTCATTGTGTCCATTTTTATGTCTAGTTTTACACATTTAACTGCTATTTCTTTTATGAGCATCAGTTTCACTTTCTGTCAGTTGCATGAGCTTAATAAAATAGTACACAATCCATTCCAAACCTTTCCCTGAGGTTTTGGATGTATTTAACCTTGTTTGGAAGAGCATGGAAATTAACTAGCTCAATAATCCCCATTGTGCATTTGGCCTCCAAATCACTCTGAAACTTCCCAAATTCACTAGAATACGATTCCTGTGCATTTTACAAGTTTAAATGAATTTTATACCTCTTCCATCAACTTTGAGAAACCCTACCCAGTCTAGTATGCATATGTTGGAAGCCAAGGAAGCCTCGAAGTAGGCAATAAAGTTATTCTGTTGTTGAAAAGTGAATGACTCGAGTACATCATGCATAGGACTCACTGCTCAGACCAAATTTATCTTGCTGCTGCACACTTTCCCATATAAATTCCAGAACTGAAAGTCACCCCTACCATCCTCACTCATTGTATTAGTCCCCCTCACTTACATCCTGCTCAGCTTAATAAATTGCTTAAAATTTACTAGTAAAATTTTGATAAAATCTGAGTTTGGAGATAATATTTTGGCCAACTCTTGGCTAGAATATTATAGTGGTATCAGAACTCTTTCCTCCACCCCTGTGGAAAGAAATATCAGCTCACTAATTGAAAGAGAGTGCACGGCACCACTTAGATTTTTTTTGGCATCCATGTCCATGTCTAGTGAGGAAAATCCATACTATGATGATTATTTTTATGAACAATATGATGATGGCTATGATGAGCAGTATGAAGAATATTGCAGACAATACGAGGAAGACATTTTCCAAGAAGTACCTTCCAAAATCATCCCCCATGAGATCATGTTTAGAAGAAGAGACTATGGTTATTCTGATAGCCATATTTATGGAAAAGTTGCATGTTCCATAGTCAAAGATCAACCTTCTGTTGAAGAGATAATATAAAATATGGAAGCTTCATTGGATGCATGTGATTCACACTTCACGAGAATTTTTGGATCCCAGTCAAGAATATCCTCCAATAATTTTGATCCTAAGACAACCAAAGAGGAAGCTTCATCATTTTTGGAGAAGCAAGACCCAAAAACCAATCATGAGGGTGTTGACAGAATGGAAGAAGAATCTACTGCAAGATTCTATGATGAGGATCTCAATATCACCTCAGAAGAGATTGGTACTATTAGGGCTGCTGAGTCATATTTTGGATTAGATACAAAAGAAGAACATAAATCAGATCCAAATTCACCACATGAGCTTCACAGGGAAGCAGAAGTTGACCACACATCAGTTGGATGTGAACCAGGGGAATTGGTGGCAGAACAAGGCACCATAACCCCACAAATTGAAGAGAGAAGCCTGATGCAAAGGTCTGGACCACATTCAGATTTTTGTACTCCTTTGTATCATGATGATATTTCAGCCACATTAGGGGATAATTATTGGATAAGGGATTCCCTGGATGCTAAGTCTAAGATCCTTAGTGATAAGGGTGAATGCAATGACAAGGCTGAATCACTAGAAGGGTGTTTGCAGGATTCCCACATGGTTGGAAGAGCACCTACTGAGGAATGTTTTAAGTGTGAGGAAGCATCTAATGATGTGTATTATCATATATATGTGGGAGACATGGAGGTCCCCATTGATGAAGGTGTTGTGGGTGCAAGACCCATGGAGAAATAAGAAGGCCTTGCAGCAACAGAAATTGAAAATGAGAAATTGGTGGAAGTCCAAACCACCAACATACCATCACAAGGAGGAGAAAATATAACACATGGGAATTTTTTAAATTCTGATATTTACGTGCCTATGTGTTGGTCTGATGGGGTAGCCACTTTTGAGGAGAAGATGGACTTGGTTGGACCCCTGGGGGTTGATCCTCATGAATTGGGGAAGGCTGAAAATTAGAGAGAAAACCTTACAAGTGCACCAGAGATGAATGAGCACCCCAGTTGCAGCCAACAACCTGATATTGATGATCTAAATTATGAATGTCTTGCAGCCCCAAGGAAGGGATCAACTTTCATAACTTCAAAAGAATCACCTGAAGTTGATCCTAAGAATCTAGAAGAAGAGGAGGTTCATCTGCTAGAACCTCATTGCCTTGAAGGGACAAAGAAGATGAATGAATGCAAGATCCAAGAATCCCTTCAAACCCTCAATGAAACCCATGCATTAATGAGTAACCTTTGTTGGAAGTTGGGGGAACAGTATTCCATGAGAGACATGGAAGAGTTTCAGAAAGCCATGACAAGCATTAAAGGAAATTTCTTAAACCTGCTTTCTGATAGAGATAGTTTGTTGGAGCTTGTAGAGTTGTTTCATGGTGCATCCATTAAGGATGGTGAAGAGATAAACAAGCTCAATGATGAATTTATGGTCACCCAAGATTCTTTGAGAAGCACTCAAAGTGCCCTCCAAGAATCCAATACAGAGATAGTGCATCTTCATGAAAAGTTTCTAAAATCCCCCTTACCCTCCTACACACCATTCAACCAACGTCATTTGGTTGAAAGCATTCCTGATCATATGGAGGAACCTCATGAGATGGTGGATCACGAGGATCATTTATTTTTACATGTGCTCAAGGAGTGTGCAGAGCAGTTTGATGAGAAACAAGCATTTATTATTTTCTCGAGGGAACTTGGGCTATTTCTTGAAGAGAGTCACTCTTCCATGGAAGAGTGGGATGAGATCACCTCATTTGGACCAACCAATAATGAAGAAGATGCATCCCTAAGTCTGGTTATTGAAGGTTGCAGACATACAAATAAGGTTCATAGTTCTTTCCCACATGTCCCAGATTCAACAATAACAATGGGGAATGAACATTGGGTGAAGAAGTTTTCCGGGTTGATGCCACATGTACAACAGGAGGATCATGATCTATCCCTATGGGAGATAGATCCTATTGTAGCAGAGATGGCTGATTATAGCTCATGTGAATCAGCAAGCAAGATATCTGATTCATCCACTGAATGGATGGATAGAGGCATCACTGAAAGGGAAAATCTGGAAGGTAAAAGTTTTTTGTCTTTCTGCAAGAAAATTGTTTTTAATATTGCTTATTTTTCTATGATTTGCAAGCAGCAAAAAAGGAATAATTTTCAGCCACTAGATACTTCTAGTACAAATTCACACAAGGGTCAGGTGTACAAGTGCATATTATAAATTTTCATGAGCATTAGAAGCGGAGAGATTCCAACTTGGTATTGGGATCATGGTATCTTTCAGAATGCCACAATTTTTGGAAGAATGTTGCACAATCCATGGGATCCTAGCACTCCTTGGGTTGAAAGTTTGTTCCTGATGTCATTTGGGCTAGGGAGAAATCACCATAGGAAATGGGATCCAAAAGGGAAATCCAGATTGCTTTTCTTAAAGATATACATTGTTGATTGGTGGACCAGTTCCTTTCATGGGGAAGTGCATGATGGACCAGACTCTTGGGGAAGACATGAGCAGATTATGATCAGAGTTGAGCAGCAGTAGCATGATGGACCCTCTCAGATTCAGTTGGGGAGTTTTACAGATATATGGAATTGTTGGAGCATGCTTGAGGGAGCATATGTTTCAATTCCATTGAATGGATGGGACCCATGATTTTGATGATTTATGTTGTGATGCACAAAATGGGTGAGTACTATGGTCATCAACATGAGGAGAAAAGTCATAAGTATGCTTGGATGGAGATGCAGTATTATTCCTTGGACTAAATTGCTTGAGGAAAAGCAATCTTGGTGTTATAGCTTAAAATGACACTTCTCCGTCCGTGATGACACTTGCATCGTTTGGTCGCATGACGACACTTCTTGAGATCAAGTTTATTCACACAACAAGACACTTGTGGATTGAAGGGTCATTTGGGACACTAAAAATGGTTGAAATTACCTCACTCTTGGCCCATTTGATGGTTATAACCCTTAGGAACATTTTTCCAGACCAAACCATCTCATGAAAATCATCAGAAAACCCGGTTTTTGGCCATTTTTCTCCAAAAACGCTAGTTTCCTATGCATAGAGTAGGGCATACTAGGATGTGTGCGCGACTCTTATGCCTATAGAGTAGCGCACACCTTGGAAAATATGCAACTCTGCTTCAATAAAGTAGTGCACACCCTCATAAATGTGCTACTCTGTTTCACTAGAGTAGCGCACACCTTGAAAAATGCGCTGGTTTGCAGTAGGAAGAGTAGGGCATTTTCCTGTACTAGTATGCCCTACTCTATGCATAGGAAACCAATTTTTGCTATGGTCCACGGGGGTGATTTTGGCCTGAGTCACCTAGGCATTAACTAATTAATTAATGGGTGAATGTGGAAATTATCTTATGGAATATGCCTAAGGGTGTATTTGGGTGATTAAATGGATAAGGTGGCCCCCTTAAAGATATTAATCCCCAAACCAAGTCTAAGTTAATTAATTAAATGAAGATTTAATTAATGGGGTAATTTTGAGGCATAATACTATAGTAGTTAATTAATTATTAAATAATTAATTAAATTTCTGAGTGGGAATTATTTTTATTATTAATTCATCATCATCACTAATAAATGTTAGCCAGTTGATGATGACTTGGCTAGGAGGGAGCAATTGGGTCAAGTGGACCACTCTTGCTTAGTGGCAAATCTCAGAAAAATCAAGGAATCCAATGGAGGAAAGAAGGCAACAAGAATAAAATGGAAACTACCAAAAGCAAGCAAAAAACAGGAAAAAGCAAAAAGGAGAAAAGTAAAGAAAGAGGAAAGCACAAGAAAAGCAGTAAAAAAAAATGGCAACATCCCAAAAGGATAAGAAGGGCGCACTTGCTAAAATCAGTGTGAAGGAGCAAAATCAGGAAATGTTTGCAAAGCAGAAAGTTTCCATTCCTCTCAAGGAATGCACCCTTCCTCACCCACACGTGTGGTTGGCTTGAGGAACAAGTTAAATCATCTATTTAATGATGTTTCAAACTCCCTCTTAGAACTTTTTGATCATTTGAATTTTGTCTTGAGAGCTCTGAGTCTCTATTTTGTTGAGTGATGTGCCTCAACTCTTTCTTGGGAGATGTACCCCAAGGATCCATAGTTTCCAGTTAATCAGTATTCATATCTAGAGATTTTTATTGCATCCATTCAGATCCATATCACTCCACAGTTGAAGACCTTCATTCATCTAGAGAAGGAGGCTACAATTTCAGTGTATTTGCAGCTAGTTTTGGAGGGGGACCACTAGAAGGAGGAGCTAGTTTTCACTGAATGCGCACAGGATCTTCAGGGAGACCAGTGATCCCTCATTTATAGATATCATACTTGCTTATGACCAGATATCAGCTTTATATCTGATCCACATCTTCTCCTTCCACTTCTACACCCATTCTCAGCTAGTTTTGGAAGAGATTCCCTAGAGGATGGAGATAGTTCAGTGAATGCGCCCCAGAGACTTCCAGGAGTTCATTGAGAAATATATAACAGTCCTCAGACCTTTTGGTGGTATGATATCAACTTCATAAAAGAGTTACATTGATCTCCCCACTTCTTACCTTCATTCTCCCTCAAGGTGTAAGGATTTTCTAGCCTGTGAGGCATTGTAATTTTGAAAGCAATAAAATAAGTACAAGATGTGTTTTAAAGTTTACATTTCTACCCATAGATGATAAATAATATATATCAGAGAATTTAATCATATCAGAACAGAGTTTAATGAGTTATGGATGCAGTTTGGTATTTAAGAATGAAAGACTAGCTCATTGTGTCCATTTTTATGACTAGTTTTACACATTTAAATGCTATTTATTTTCTGAGCATTATTTTTAATTTTTTTCAGTTGTATGAGCTTGATAACATAGTAAAAAATCCATCCCAATAATTTTCCTGAGGTTTTGGATGTATTTAACCTTGTTTGGAAGAGCCTGGAAATTGACTAGCTCAACAATCCCCATTGTGTATTTGGACTCCAAATCACTCCGAAACTTCCCAAATTCACTAGAATACCATTCCTGTGCATTTTAAAAGTTAACTGACTATTATACCTCTTCCATCAACTCTGAGAAACCCCACCAAGTCTAGTATGCATATGTTGGAAGCCCAGGAAGCCTCGAAGTAGGCAACAGAGTTATTCTGTTGTTGAAAAGTGAATGACTCCAGTACATCATGCATAGGACTCACTTCTCAGACCAAATCTAGCTTGATGATGGACACTTTCCCATATAAATTCCAGAACTGAAAGTCACCCCTACCATCCTCACTCATTGTATCAGTCCCCCTCACTTACATCCTACTTAGCTTAAGAAATTGCTTAAAATTTACTAGTAAAATTTTGATAAAATCTGAGTTTGGAGATAATATTTTGGCCAACTCTTGGCTGGAATATTACAGAGATATAATATTTTTATATTAGTTTCTGGGTCAGATTTTATCCCCAAAAGGGTACGCTCCACTTTTGACCCAAAATCCAAACGAATTCACATTTTTATATGGTTTTTAAACCATATATATTTTCTATTTATAATTTGTTTATTATTTTTAAACAAAAATATATTATTTTATGGATATTTTCCATATTTTCTCCATTTTTTAATGGATCTTTATCCCATTATGTTTGGGATCAAATATTTGATAATCCCTTTGTATTTGGAGGTGGATTTGGTATATTTGGGATATATAAACCATTGTAATTTTCCATGGGAAGACAATGGGAAGATGCATTGAAGTTTTTGGTGATATGATGCCAAAGTGCCTTTGAAGGCTTTGTAAGATTATGCTCATTTGTAAGAGGCTTTTTAGCCACTCTTGGGAGATTTTGGAGAGTGAGAGGACTTCATTGTTGAAGCCTAAGTCTCTTTGTATCATTTTTGAAGAAGGCATTTTGTACCTGTTGAAGCATTTTGTTGAAGAATAATAAGATCGGTCCTCATAGGAGATGGACCCAGAGACGTAGTCCATCAGGGATTAACTCCGTTATCAAATGGTGTCTTATTTTTTATGGTTTTCATACCTTGTGTTATTTATATTCTTTTAGTTCTTTAATCCTTTTTTAAACTTGTTATTTGAATCCTTTTACTAAGCTAACTGGCTTAAGATGCATTCAAGTGTTAGTAGATCCTGTCATTTTCAGATCATGTTTGGTATCAGAGAAGGATAACTAGGGAATTGTAGAGTGTGAATGTTAACAAGAACAAGGCTTGAAAGTGGTGAAGGAGAAATTGAAGAGTTTCATCCAGAAATTGGTTCAAGAAGAAGAAATAAAATGGTAGATGAAGACTACCAAGAAGAAGATGAGAAGGATTTCCGCAAGGCTTTCTATCAGATGGCAGACATAGTATAAAATTTGTTTGCATATTATCAAGAGAGATTGGAAAATAAGAAAACGAAGAAGGAGAAAGCAAAGGATAATAATTCGGGAAAAAGAGGAGACCCTTTTGAGGCTTCTTCTCCATCTTATTCTTCCTCTTCTGAAAGTTCCAGTACTGCTTCTTCAAATTCAAAGAAACAACCTAAGAAGACAGTCTGATTTAACTTATTTGAAATTTGATATTAAGTTTGATTTTCCTACATATAATGGTGAACTTAGTGAATAAAATCCAGATGATTGGATCATGAATATTGAGGTGTATTGCAAGATCCAAAAGTTTGCAGATGATAGTGAAAAGATCCAGTTACCTATTCTCCGTCTTGGAGGCACTGCACTCATTTGGTGGGAGAGTAAGACACAGGAAGGAATCCTTACAAAAGGTAAAATTATTTCTTCCTGGTATGAATTTACTGCTACGTTAAAGAAGCAATTCTATCCATTAGGATACATACAGAAATCCATGATGGATTGACAAAACTTAAGGCAAGGTAAAGGTCAGACTACACAATAATGCACTCAGAAATTCAAAAAGAGAGCTTTAAATTTGGGTATACCTCTTTAAACTCAAGAGACTATGCTCAATTTTATTGGAGGATTACATTATTATTTGCATCATACAATACTTATGTTTGATCCTACTAACCTTGATGACGTATGTGTTCAAGCCAGACATATTGAATCTAAAGGGAAGAATACCTATGATGACAATCACTCAGCTGAATCCAGTCATTTGAAAGAAGGCAAGGACAAAAGGAAGAGCAAGCATTCAACTATCGTGAAGAAGGCGGATACAAAAATTTCATGTTCTCATTGTCAGAGAGATGGACATGATGCAAAACACTGTTGGAAGCTACATCCAAGATTAAAACCGAAGTGGTTTAACGATCAGAAAGGGAAGAAAAAGGCCACGTTTATCGTTGAGGACCTTGGATCAGATTATGAGGATGAAATAAAGATAAAAATCGTAGGTGTGAAAGGTAAAGCTATTGTTGGTAATGATTCTAACATTGGTTCCTCATGTGCTTCTACTTCTAAATTACATGACAATTCTAAGGATAGAAAAAGGAATGCATTGTTTCATATAAGGGTAATTACAAAACAAACTAATATCGACACACTCATAGATAGTGGATCCCAAGCTAATCTCGTTTTAGAAGAAGTAGTTAAGTAGTTGGGATTAACAACAAAACCACACAAGAAACCTTATCCATTAGGTTGGGTATGCAAATATAAAAGATTACAAGTAACAAAGCAATGTGATCTAAAGTTTGCAATAACATCAAAGTTTGTAGATGAAGTTGAATTTGATGTGGTTCCATTAGTAATTTGTGGAATTGTGTTGGGTAGCCCGTACTTGTATGATCGAAATGAAATATTCTATAGAGAACATAATCAGTATAATTTGTTTAAGGAAGGAATTGAGTACATAGTACATTCACATTCATTTAAAAATGACAGATCATTGGGAGCTACACAACAACTAAAAAGGGTTGTTAATTCAAGTCGGAATTTGGCACTTATGTCTATCCAATGTAAGGAAGAAAAGAATCCTAAGCATGAAAAGGAAGTGTCATTGCACCACAATGCATCTATTATGGTTGATAGTGTTCCTATGATAAAACATAAGCATGATATGGGTACAATTTCTTTTATATGTTCAATTTTGATATTCAACTTTCTACTGATCATTAGTATATGGTTGGTTCCAACAATATTGAATGAAGACTTGGTTAAAAATGGGATTAATGTAGTTAACAATGTCAATTCAGTGTTGATTGTTATTATGATAAGTCAATTGTATAGGTTCCAGGAAGAATGGACAAATGATATGGGACAAGTGAGATGAACATGTCCTCACTTGAATTCTGAATGATTGAGGCTTTTGGTGGTCCAAAAGCTTCTCAGTGGGAAGGTTTGATCAAGGAGGATCTCTGAGATTGATCAAAATTAAAGTATCCAAATTGTGAACTGAAGCTTGTAGCTGCATAGAGTTTGACGAGAGATTTCCGAAAATGTTCGTTTCATCCAAAATAGACTCTGGACGTGAGATTTATCATGTTCTGAAATTTCGGCAAAACAAGTAAAAATGGCAAAAGGGGAGCTACGTGGTACCACTATAAGGGTGACACGTGGCTTGTACGACTTTGATGTGGAACCATCACAGAGCTCCACGTGGTAGGATGCAGTATAGTTGGTAGGAAGAGTTGGCAAGTGGCATCCAGTGGCAACTGAGGTGGACCAACTAGGGCATGCCACATGGCAGCCTGGTGGCACTTTGTTGTTTGGTTTACCAAAAATATTGGGGTCGGGGAAGATAAAACCCCCAACCTATCCTCCTTCAAATTCTCCACCATATCTGCCTAGCCGTGCCCGCCGCATGTTGGATCTTAACCCATACGGTCGTCACTTGTATATAAAGTTGAATGGGTTGATATTGTAACCAACAAACATTACACCATAGAACCACAAAAAACATGCTAATCCCACCACATATCCAGCTAATCCCACCACATATCCAACGTATTGCACATGCCAACAAAAACTCGTGATATGGAAAGAGGTCCACAAGTTTGAACCTGCGAACTCCTCCCCCATTGAAAATCACTTTAACCATTGCGCCAAACACTCCACATTTGATGTGATATGAGATATACTATTGTTATATTAGTTTTTGGGTCGTCTTTTAGCCCCAAAAGGGCGCACTCCACTTTTGACCCAAAGTCCAAACGAATTCACATTTTTATATGGTTTTTAAACCATATATATTTTCTATTTAGAATTTGTTTATTCTTTTTAAACAAAAATATATTATTTTATGGATATTTGCCATATTTTCTCCATTTTTTAATGGATCTTCATCCCATTAATTTTGGGATCAAATATTTGATAATCCCTTTGTATTTGGAGGTGGATTTGGTATCTTTGGGCTATATAAACCATTGCAATTTCCCATGGGAATGCAATGAGAAGATGCATTGAAGTTTTTGGTGATATGATGCCAAAGTGACTTTGAAGGCTTTGTAAGCTTATGCTCATTTGTAAGAGGATTTTTAGCCACTCTTGGGAGATTTTGGAGAGTGAGAGGACTTCATTGTTGAAGCCTAAGTCTCTTTGTAGCAGTTTTGAAGAAGGAATTTTGTACCTGTTCAAGCATTTTTTTGAAGACTAATAAGATCGGTCCTCATTGGAGTTGGACTCGGAGACGTAGTCCATCAGGGATGAACTCCGTTATCACAAGGTGTCTTCATTTTTATGGTTTGCATACCTTGTGTTATTTATATTCTTTCAATTCTTTAATCCTTTCTTAAACTTGTTATTTGAAGCGTTTTAATAAGTTAACTGGTTTAAGAATTTGCATGCATTCAAGTGTTAGTATATCCTTTCATTTTCGGATCAATGAGCTTGTTGGTGCTCCATGTTTCTTTGCATTTTGTAATATGTCTCAGAACGAAGCAAATCTTCTTTTAGAGGGAGGTTCATCAGGTGACCTCTCAACCATTTCTACTGGTTCTTCAGGAGCTAACGAATCTCAGGCATCTTCTGGTTTCTCCCTCTCTAACTCTAAAGGGGGAGAATTAGACTCGGTTTCCTCCATCTCTGAATCACATTGAATCTCTTTCGATCTTTTGAAAGCAGCTTCCTCATGGATGGTAACATCTCATATGACTTCAATGTGTCTCTCACCAGGTACATATATTCAATATGGTTTGGATGACTGACTATAACCCAAAAAGGTTCCTTTCTTTCCAGAAGGCTCCATATTTGTTCTCTTTTCTTTCGGTACATGAATGTATACTGGGATCCCAAAGATACTCAATTGTGAGATGTGTGGATTCTCACCGGTAAACACTTCTTTCGGTGTCTTCTCATCTAGAATGGCATGCGGGCTTCTATTCTAGATGTACACAATTGTACGAGTGGATTCTTCCCATAATGAGGTAATCATATCTTGATCATGCATCATGGATTTTGCAGCCTCTCATATGGTTCTATTCTTTCTTTCAGAAACCCCATTTTGCTGAGGGTTGTATGGTACTGTTAAGTGTCTACATATTCCTGTATCACTACATAGCTCATTAAATGCATGTGAATCAAATTCGCCTCCATTATCAGACCTTAATGCATGGATGTGATTTTTTTCTTTCTTTATGAGTTTCAACTAGGCCTTTAAACTCTTTAAATTTGCTAAGAGTTTCACTTTTAGCCTTCATGAAATAAATCCATGACTTCCTAGAAAAATCATCTATGAACAGTACATAATATAAGAAGCCACTTAGGGAGGGGGATGACATGGGAGCACATACATTAGAATCTATTAAATATAAAATCCCTTTAGATCTAGAAGAACTGTTAGAATTTTTTTTCTTAACATTCTTCCCAAGTGCACAACCCCGACATACACTATCATGCTCAAAATCAAATACAGGCATACCTTTTACCATCTTTTGAAGTCATGGTAGAGCTTTGTAGTGTAGGTGTCCAAGGCTTCGGTTCCATAGCTCGCATGGACTGATAGTGTGGTGAATACTAGCTTGAATGTACTTACCGGGTACCTTGTAGAGTCTTCCCTCTCAAACTCCAATCACAGCAGCAGATTCTAGGCTTTTGTTCTTCGACCATAAAAGTACTTTGTTATCCATGAAGATAACTCGAAAGCCTCTATATTCAAGAACAGAAATTGAGAGGAGCTTATTCATCAATCCTGGAACATATAAAATGTCCTCCACATGTATAATATCACTGGTGCTCAGTTGGAATGAGGTGGATCCAAATCCTTGGATCGAATAGGCTAAGTTGTCCCCCAACTCTATCATGCATGTGAATTCTTTCTCTTTTAGATCGGTGATGGTACTCTTGTAACCAGTCATATGTTTGAATGCACCACTGTCAATCAACCATGTGTCTGCATTTGTGATGAAAGATCCTGAAAGGGATGAGAAAAGATAATAATCCCTTCTTGTCTCCTTTTCTTTGGATGCATTCTTTTGAGTGATTTCATATTCTATGGCGGTAGAAGCATGAAACTTTCCTTTCCACTTTGCTCTGCAATCTCTTGAGAAATGGCCTTTCTTGTTGCAATTGAAGCATCTATATTTTGACTTGTCAAATCCTTTGTTGAACTCCTTCTTCTTTGGATGAGAGAAATTCTTTTGGAAGAAGGGTTTCTTTACTTTCTTCGTTCTTTTCGTGAGGGAAATATTTTCTTCTTTGATGCACACTGACTTGCTCTAGATTCGCCCCTCCTCTCGAAGGAAATCATGCCACGAAATTTAAAATTTATGTTGTACCTATCGGATATTTACTGCATCCAAGAATGTCTCCCATGAGGGTGGGAGACCATCAATAGTGGTTTGGAGAAGATCATATTCATCCACCACTATTCCAATACTAGCAAGTTGATCTCTTACCCGAGAGATCTTGGAGAAGAAGGAGGCCACTATTTCATCCGTCTCCATCTTTAAGTTTCAAAGCTTATTCTTCAATGCCTTCTTTGAATCAGGACCTTCTTCTCATATAGATTAGTCAATGTATCATCAAATTCTTTTGCGGTCTTTAGCGGTGTGATCACGAGCATCAATTTATCATTTACCGAATCATAGATGATTCGTTTAGCGTTAGCTTGATTCTTATTAAAGTTGATGTGCCTTGCATTAGATGTAGTCTCCTCCACCATAGTGGATACATAGCCATCCAAGTCATGTTCCTCTAGGATGTTGAGAATCCTAGCCTTCCAAGTGTTGAAGTTTATGGTGCCCTCAAGATGCTCTTCCGGTTGTACAAAGACTGGTTCCATAGTCTTAAAATATTGTGCTCAACTTCTCAGGATCTACATAAGCTCTAGCTAGCATGCAAAACTGAGCTCCTTCACGCCCTGAGTTCTGATACCATGTTGAAATTTGGTTGAGATTTGATGTTTAATTCTTTTAGATGCAGAGACTTGAAGCAATGAGACAATTCAATCCATGAAATTCATACAACCATAACACAAGATATACCCTGGGGAAAATCCTCAAAATTATGAGAATAAAATCCCCAGCAATTCTTCTCAGTATAATATAATGGATAACAGATAATGATTTCTTTTACAACATAGCATATTGCTTTTGGAATATAAGAGATCACCAAACTTCTTGGTGAATATACAGAAGCAATAGAGAAGAGAGATCAATTAGATGTGTGCCCATCACAACAATAACAATAACAAACAATACCCTGCATAAAGAGAAGCGCCTTGCCTTCAATATAGAAGAGAATTCACTTCACACTGGATTCATCAATTATGTATAGGATATTTATACATTCTTCTCTTCTATTTTTAAATTCTAACTTCAGGATGAACTCACCCTCAAACTAGATGTGTTAATCTTGCATGGAGAGGTGCGCCCCACTTCTCATGCAATGATTCATCTCATTGAGTTGCCACTTAGGATGAACTCGCCTCTTAACTGAAAGCTTTCCCACTTAGTAAGGTGGCTAACTTAAGTGTCGACATGCAAGTGTCACAACTCACATGCCATCTTTTAGTTTAACATAAGTGTCGTCATGCAATAACACTTAGTTAACTAGATCTTCATTGTTGTCACTTAGTTAACTTTCATTAACTGAAGTGTCATCTTTTAGTTAACTAGTCCTTTTTATTTAACACTTAGTAAATTGAAATCATGCTTGTTGATTTACTTGAAGCGACTACTGTGAGTTCTTTAGTTAATTGAGGCATATATTTAACTAATGATTTAACTGAAGCATTGATACTTAATTGAAGCTTTATAACTGAAGCTTTAACAAATCAAGTTCTCTTTAATTAGATGAAGTGTCTACATGGGAAATTTCGAATTCTCTTGACCTCTATGCTTTATCTTTTATTTCTTTATCTCTTACTGCATGGTCAGTATGTGCTAACTTTAATTATCCATCACATTACATTATACTAAGAATATTTATCGGATGCTGTGATCATATTATATTATTCCAGACCAAATGATCATATGCTAAAGTAATTCACTTTAGAGGTGATCAATCTCTAAAGGAGACTTAATAACAATCAGGTGATCATGGTTAATAATAAATAACACAACATTAAATGCTTTTAACAAGTAAATCATGACCTTTATACAGAAGGTCAACCTATATATGGGAGATCCATCTCATGGATACCTTTATACAGAATTTTCACATGATAATCATGACTTGACACACATAAGTCCGGAGCCTTGTCCAACAAGACTTTACAACATAATTACTTTGATCAATTACCTCTATACAGGAGGAATAACCTTTACACAGAAGGCAATCAAAGTGCTCACCTCTATACGGGAGGATCAATATTGAATACACAAGATTGGTTTGGAGAACGTCTCCTGATGCTGTATATTTAACAATTATTCCTAATGCCCCAAGCCCTACACACGACCCAACAAAACCTCCTACGGGATCACATGTCGATGGCATTATTGGTTCTGTTCATAAATATCCCACTACACAATCAAGTGGATCATACAACCACCTTAGTTCTACTCCATCCTCATCACAGGCCGGAAACAACACCAATTAGTCACCCAACCCTGCTTCCACTATGGAGGTGAATTCAGTTCAATATGCTTCATCTCAGAAATTAAGCAGTAAAAAGAAGAACTAAGGAAAATCCAAGAAGTATTCTAACAAAAAAGAGCCCCAAAACAATCCAGATACCAATGACACAAAACAAAAGCGGAAGGCTAAATATCCTTGTTTACTGTGTGGTGACAATCACTTCACGAAGGAATGTCCACATTGTGATGAAGTGCAAATTTTTCTCAAGGGAAACCCTACACCCGCAGTTTTAACTGATCCCTTCCCCACACAACAACAACAAAAAGGTTTCACAACCACCACCTCCTTCTCAAGGAGAACCTTCGACTACCGCTCATGTTCTCATGATGTGTAGTGAAACGGTCAACGTATCCACCAGGTCATGTACATCCGAGTCTATTCCAAATAAGGAATCCATCGGAGATAATACTGAAAAACCCTCCGTGTCTACATCCAATGTTCTATCACTGCAAGGTCCTCTAGTCATTGAGAAACCTTTCCCAGATGCAGTATTGCGTCCGCCCAAGAGCAAAATTCGAAAATCCATTTTCAACCCTAATGCCCGGGCCACTCAAAACTACAACATTGTAGAAGATCTAGCCCAGGCCCCTTGTTCTATGTCCACGCTCGAAGTCTTACAAAATTGTCCTAATCAGCGTAAGACTCTGCTCTCTGCAATAGGAACAGTATACCTAGATTCCTCGAACACCATTATGTTCAAATTAGAGTACTTTAAGCCGAGGATTTCCCACCAATTAGCATTTCAAAACGTTACCAACGTTTCTGGGAAAAATATCCATCGTACTGTTTTAGATGAAGGAGCGTCTACTTCTGTTATGTCGATATCCGGTTGAAGAGTCATCGACTCTCCCAAGTTGAACCGTTCCCCTACCACTTTGAAATCATTTTACGGACATGGATTTCACAATATTTGGCCATAGAGTTAGGAGGTAAGAATGTTTCCATTAACGTGGAAGTAGTAACTATTCCATTGGATTATAATTTGTTACTTGGTCGAAATTGGTTATATGCCATGACCGTGGTCGCCTCATCCGTCTTCCACATTGTGAAATTTCCCCATCATAAAAAAAATTTTCACTATCGACCAGTTAGATTTTTGTACACCAGACACCACTAATTGCGCAGACAATGTCCCTCTCTTGGGAAACTCTTCGCAAATATATGAGAGTGTGGGGGTAGGACTCCTCAAAGACTCATCTCTGAGGGGAGTCATTCCAACACCAGATGCCCCTTCCCATGTTTCCACGGTGAACATGATATCATCTATGATCCCATCCCCCTCCGACTCAACTGACCAGTGGATCATGCCTGACATGAATCACTTGGATTTGATTGGAGACGTGATGCCTCTTAGCCCCACTGAAGCTACTTATGAGGCCATCCAATCAACAGCCGATTTACTAGATACCCACTTTTTGATGGCATCCAAATTTGATTCTCTGCCAGCTCGACGAAACTCATCTCCACCATCTCTAGATCACATACTCCAGAATTTTCATTATGATGAGTCAATCATGGAGATCATGAGTTTGGATGAGCCTCCATGGGAAGGCCTCCACCATCGATCATCTTTCCTTCCACCTCTTGACACGGAAGAGAATTCCATCCATACTATTGTTTCACTAGATGTCTTTTCCCACCCTCAATCTCCTATTCTCACTCAGGATACGGTAACCGAGGGTAATTTGGAAAACATCATGCCTACCACCACTATAGACATCTAAGTAAAACCATGGATCGTGGAACACATCCACATAGGCCAAACTTGTTCGCCTGGTGAAATCAACAATTTTAAGGCCTTTTTTATACAGTTCCAAGATGTATTTGCATGGATATATGAGAAAATTCTCGGGATTGATCTTGCTATTTTTATGAATGATATTCAAACATATCCCAACGCAAAACTTGTCTGGCCAAAATTCTGTCCAGCGCACCCTAGGAATACTGCGGCTATCAAAGCAGAGATTGAAAAGCTGTTGAAAGTTGGATTTATTTATCCCATTCCTTTGACCGATTGGGTCTCCAATGTAGTCCCGGTTACGAATAAACATGGAACTATTAGAGTTTGTGTTGATTACAGGGATATTAATACGGCTTTTCCTAATGAAAATTACCCTATCCCGTTTATCGACCAAATTATCGACAACTGTGCCATACGTGTCATCTTTTAATTCATGGATGGATTCTCCGCCTGTAATTAGATCGAGATCTACCATGTTGATCAACATAATACTGCTTTCATCTGCACATGGGGCACATTTTCATATCACAAACTCCCATTTGGATTTAAACATGTTGCTACCACATTCCAGCAGGCCATGTCGTATGCCTTTCATGACATTAAGTATTTTGTGGAACCTTACCTTGACGATCTGCCTTCCCATTCCAATCATCATGACTTCCACATTGATCATCTGATGACAGTGTTTCTCAGATGTTGATGGTACAATATCCCTCTCAATCCTCATAAGTGCATATTTTGTATGGAGTCTGGACGCCTCCTCGACTTCATCATTTCCAAATATGGGATCCACATTGATCCCCGCAAGGTGGAGGCCATCATTTCCTTACCACCACCCATGGATATTACAGAACTTCAAAGTTTGCAGGGGAAGGAAAACTACCTGCGTCATTTTGTGTGTAATTCATAGAGAAAAGAAAAGGATATATGCGATTTTTAAAGAAAGATGTCCCGTTCATATGGGATGACTACGTCCAAAAGGCCTTTGACAATCTCAAATATGCAATTACTCATGCACCCGTGTTACAACCCCCATATTATATCAAGGATTGTGTCCTTTATCTTGCTGCCTCTACCTCAACTATCGCTATGGTTTTGGTGTAGGAATATAGTAATGCGCATGAACATGTGATATATTACCTTAGTAAGGGTCTTATAGACTCTGTAACCGTTATTCGCATGTAGAAAAGTTAGCTCTAGTAGAAGTCATCATTGTCTAGAAGTTCCGTCATTATATATTTCTCTAAACTACTACCATAATTTATGATTCTAACCCTATGTACCACGTTCTCATGCGTGAGGTACTCGGGGGCAAATATTCACGCTGGATCGTTATTCTCCAAGAATTCGATCTCTAGTTTGAAAAGGCTAAATCAAAAAATTCTTTAGTGCTCATGGAGCTCATTTTTTTTCTTCCCCGTATTGATCATGAATCTGAGCCCATCGACTCTCTCCCTGACGAGTCCTTGTTCTTGATTAGCACTTCTAAAGCCTAGTATGGAGATATCACATTGTATCTCCAAACCCAACGATTTGGTCCTCATGCATATCGTGATGAACTACGTCGTATCTGTCACCATGCAAAATATTACCTCATCATTTGTGATATGCTATACTGTTGTGGCATTGATTCCATTCTTTGACGTTGTTTAATGCATGAGGAGGTCGAGCATGTACTAAATGAATGCCACGTGAAGGCATGTGGCGGTCAGCTTTCTGGGATGGGTACAACGCATAAAATCTTACGCGCTGGATACTTTTGGCCATCCATATTCAAATATTGTAGGGAGGTGGTCAAGAAGTTTCCTCCCTGCCAGTGTTGTCATCATAAAAAGTGCTCACATATAGCCCCATTACACCCAGTTATCACCATTGGTCCCTTTTCCAAATGGGGCATCGAATTCATGCATTGTAAGCCTACCTTGACTGGGGGGCATGTTTATATTATTGTCGTAGTTGACTACTTTACCAAATGGGCCGAGGCTATGCCTACATACAATGAAGATGACGAAAAGCCTTACTCTTTATGTTTAATCACATTATTGCTAGATTCTGAGTCCCACAAGTCATCATCACCGATCATGGATCACATTTCCAGAACAAGATGATGGATGAATTAAACGCTAAGTTAGGTTTTCGGCGTGAAAACTAAAATCCTTACAACCCTCAATCAAATGGAAAAGTAGAGGCCATTAACAAGGTCTTGAAAACCATGATTCAGTGTATGGTGGGTACGCACAAGTCAAATTGGC